>CM045766.1:102046850-102778139 GCA_025200525.1 Camellia lanceoleosa | reverse complement strand
TTCACGAAAATCTCCTTCGTGAGAAATTCGTAGAACCTTGTTCGCGTCATTACACGCGAACTTAAATGACTGCTACCTTTGTCTTGAAGTTATCATCTTGCATATATATATAGCGCTACATTTGAAGAGGAAGGTAAATTATTCATGAGTCATGTCGTTCGACTTTATTGAGCGAAGTCCAAATTTCATGAAAGCGCATTTCATTTGTCTTTTCTTATGACATTTGTGCGTAATGAGAACGGATGCGTACGTTAGTAATATTTGTTGGAGGTAAGGGGCCTTGCTTGTTTCATTGTCACATACAATTGATGAAACTTGCTGCACGCCAAAAAAGTATTCTCTCTCGATCCGCCATCGTCTGCACAAAGGTAATGGAGGATGGGCGTGATGCACCATTTCGATTTCGCACCAAACTAAGTTGCTCAAGAGGAAACGAAGTCTCTCAACTTGATGGTATCGCCTTCCAACAACTTAAGCGTCGGAGACGTATGGTCAAAACCAATACCTTCTCCCCATCCGACTCGGACAAGCTTCAGACAGACAAGGAAGAAGTTTGCCCCTTCTCTAATATCCAACTTTTCTAAGATGTGGTCCATCCCGCATCGCTAATGCCCTCTGCTCGGGTTGACGGTTCTTAGGTGAACTTTTTAGGAGGGATCAACTGCATGCACATACAAGGTGCTCCCATCCTGTGATGCTCAACTTCTTACGGTTGTTCGGTTCTTCAAGTTCACGAACTATCGGGGAGGTGAAATTCAGAAAGTCAAGAAGCCGTGCAATTCATGAAGAAAATCTCTTCAGAGAAATGGAGAACCTTGTTCGTTATTGCACGCACTTTTGAATGACCTACCTTTGTCTTGAAGTTATCATCTTGCATATATATATAGCGCTTACATTTGAAGAGGAAGGTAGCTATTCATGAGTTGTCGTCGACTTTATTGAGCGAGTTCATGAAATGCGACTTCATTTGTCTTTTTATGACATTCGTGCGTAATGAGAATGGATGGGCACGTTAGTAATATTTGTTGGCAGGCAAAGGGCGCCTTGCTTGTTTCATTGTCACATACAATTGATGAAACTTGCTCGCTGTGAAAAGTATTCTTCTTCGATCCGCCACCGCTTCAAAGCACCTGGTAATGGAGCATGGGCCAGATGCACTATCTCGATTCTGGCAACGGTTGCTCAAGAGGGAAATCGAAGCCCTCAACTTGATGGCTGGCCTTTCCAACAACTTAAGCAAAATGGAGACGATGGTCTAAAACCAATACCTTCTCCCCCGACTCGGACAAGCGTAACAGACACGGAAGAAGTTTGCCTTCACCTTCTCTAATATCCAACTTTTCTAAGATGTGGTCCATCCGCATCGCACAATGGCCTCTGCTTCGTGGGTTGACGCGTGTCTTTAGGTGAACTCTTTAGGAGGGATCTCAAGCGCGGCACATACAAGGTGCTCCATCCTGTGTGATGCTCAACTTCTAACGTTGTTTAGCTTCTTCAAGTTCACGAATCATCAGAAGGGGGAGGTGAAGAAATTCAAGGTCAAGAAGCCGCAAATTCACGTAAGAAAATCTCCTTCGAGAAATGGACAACCTTGTCATTATTGCACGCAACTTTTGAATGACCGCTACCTTTGTCTTTCAGTTATCATCTTGTATATATATAGTGCTTACATTTGAAGGTAGGAAGGTCGTTATTAATGAGTCATGAGTGTCCGACTTTGGTCGCTCGACTTTATTGCTTTGGTTCATGTCTACGAAATGGCGACTTCATTTTGTCTTTTCTTTTTATGACCTTCGCGAAGCGTAATGAGAAATCTGAATGGCATTTAGTAATATTATTTAGCGCAGCAAAGAATACTGCGCCTTGGCTTCGCAGTTCACCCAGCATACAACTTGACGCAGAATCTGCCAGGCCAACTTAAAATGTCGTGATTCACCATGCTCCATACTCTTCTGTGTGCTGATGTACTCGCACCTAGCAGTAGCAATCGTAGGTAATGTAACTGCTTGGGCAGCGCATAAGCAAGTTTCATCAATTGTATGTGACAATGAAACATGCAAGATCGCCATCGTCGCCAACAAATATTACTAACGCATCTATCCATTCTCATTCTCGCATCTAAGGTCATGAAAAAGACAAATAAGAGTACGCATTGCATGAACTCGCTCAATAAAGTCCAGACAGCCCGCAACTCATGAATGACAGCTACCTTCCTCTTCAAATGTAACTGCTATATATATATGCAATATGATAACTTCAAGACAAAGGTAGCCGTCATTCAAAAGATGCGTGCAATGACAGGCAAGGTTCTCCATTTCTACGAAGGAGATTTTCTTCGTGAATTGCCTGGCCTCCTTGACTTTTCTGAATTTCTTCACCTCCCCCTTACGACAGTTCGTGAACTTGAAGAACTGAACAACTTAGTTAAGAAGTTGAGCATCACCTGGGATGGGAGCACACTGTATGTGCACGCACAGTTCAGATCCCTCCTAAAGAGTTCACCTACAGACACGTCAACCACAGAAACAGAGGGCATTGACGATGCCCGGATGGACCACATCTTAGAAAAGTTGGATATTAGAGAAGGACTGAAGGCAAACTTCTTCCTTAATCTGTTAGGCTTGTCCGAGTCAGATGGGGAGAAGGTATTGGTTTTCAGCCATCGTCTCCGCCGCATGTTGTTGGAAAGGCCACCATCAAGTTGAGGGCTTCAATTTCTACCGAGCAACTTCGCTGTACGTAATCGAGGTGGCCGCATCCTCGCCCATGCTCCATTACCTTCGTGCGCGACACAAGGCTGATCGACAAAGATGCGAAGGTAACTTTTTCGGGCGCATAAGCAAGTTTCATCAATTGTATGTGACAATGAAACAAGCAAGATCGCATCGCCTCCAAAACAAATATTACTAACGCACTCCATCCATTCTCATTCTCGCACTCTAATGTCATAAAAAGACAAATGAGAGTACGCATTTCATGAACTCGCCAATAAAAGTCGAACTGCCGCAACTCATGAATGACAAAGCTTTACCTCTCTTCAAATGTAACTGCTATATATATATGCAACATGATAACTTCAAGACAAAGGTAGCCGTCATTCAAAAGTTGCGCGCAATGACAGGCAAGGTTCTCCATTTCTACGAAGGAGATTTTCTTCGTAAATTGCCTGGCCTCCTTGACTTTTCTGAATTTCTTCACCTCCCCCTTAGGACAGTTCGTGAACTTGAAGAACTGAACAACTTCAAGAAGTTGAGCATCACCGATGGGAGCACCGTATGTGCACGCATACTCAGATCCCTCTAAAGAGTTCACCTAAATACACGTCAACCACAGAAACAGAGGCCATTGACGATGCCCGGATGGACCACATCTTAGAAAAGTTGGATATTAGAGAAGGACTGAAGGCAAACTTCTTCCGTAATCTGTTACGCTTGTCCGACTCGATGGGAGAAGGTATTGGTTTTCACCATCGCTCCGCCGCTGTTGTTGGAAAGGCCAGCCATCAAGTTGAGGGCTTCAATTTCCTACTGAGCAACTTCGTTGCACAGAATCGAGGTGGCTGCATCCTGGTCCATGCTCCATTACCTTCGGGTGCGCAGACAAAGGCTGTGACGTAGAAGAATACTTTTTCATGCATAAGCAAGTTTCATCAATTGTATGTGACAATGAAACAAGCAAGACCGCTACGCCCAACAAATATTACTAACGCATTCCATCCATTCTCATTCTCGCACTTAATGTCATAAAAAGACAAATGAGAGTACGATTGCATGAACTCGCTAATAAAGTTCGTGTACCAAGAACTCATGAATGATACTACCTTCCTCTCTTCAAATGTAATCGCTATATATATATGCAAGATGATAACTTCAAGACAAAGGTAACCGTCATCTATTCAAAAAGTTATGCAATGACAGTAAGGTTCTCCATTTCTACGAAGGAGATTTTCTTCGTGAATTGCCCGCCTTCTTGACTTTTTGAATTTCCTCTCACTACGCCAGTTCGTGAACTTGAAGAACCGAACAACTTCGTTAAGAAGTTGAGCATCACCGATGGGAGCACAATCAGTATGTGCACGCACAGCCAGATCCCTCCTAAAGAGTTCACCTAAACACGCCAACCACGTAAACAGAGGGCATTGACGATGCTGATGGACCACATCTTAGAAAAGTTGATATTAGAGAAGGACCGAAGGCAAACTTCTTCCTTAATATTACGCTTGTCCGACTCGATGGGGAGAAGGTATTGGTTTTCACCATCGCCTCCGCTAAGTTGTTGGAAAGGCCACCATCAAGTTGAGGGCTTCAATTTCATCGAGCAACTTCAAGGTACAGAATCGAGGTGGTGATCGTCGTCCATGCTCCATTACCTTCTAAAAGCGCAGACAAAGGGCCGATCGTAGAAGAATACTTTTTCATGCATAAGCAAGTTTCATCAATTGTATGTGACAATGAAACAAGCAAGACCGCCATCGCCTCAACAAATATTACTAACGCATCTATCCATTCTCATTCTCGCATTTAATGTCATAAGAAAGACAAATGAGAGTACGCATTAATGAACTCGCTCAATAAAGTGCGTGCATAGAATCTCATGAATGAGCCTACCTTCCTTTCAAATGTAATCGCTATATATATGCAAGATGATAACTTCAAGACAAAGGTAACCGCTATTTAAAAGTTGGCGCAATGACAGTAAGGTTCTCCATTTCACGGGCGAGATTTTCTTCGTGGAATTGCCCGGCTTCTTGACTTTCTTCAATTTTTCAACCTTTTCACCCTCACTTACGATATTCGCGTTCGTGAACTTGAAGAACTCGAACAACTTCATGGCTAGTTGACCATCACCGGATGGGAGCACATCATATGTGCACGCATGCCAGCTGTCAGATCCCTCCTAAAGAGTTCACCTACGCATTATCGCCAACCACAGTAAACAGAGAGTGGCCATTGACGATGTTCGATTCTGATGGACCTCAAGCATCTTAGAAAAAGTGCTGGATATTAGAGAAGAAGGATCAAGGCAAACTTCTTGTTGTTGGAAAGGCTAGCCATGAAAGTGAACGCTTCAAGTCTTGATTCCTATGTTTTAAGTTGAACGAAAGAAAGAGTTGTTTGGACTAATTAAATCTTAACCCTACATTCAAGCAGCGGTGTGGGGAAAAAAAATCATATTTTAGTCTAATATGTGACATAAAATGGTACTACATATAACTCACAATGTCGAAATCACATTTATAGTAATTTTTCACAATAATTTGCACATATAATAATTGTTTTATATACAATTATATAAGAAGTGTCGGTTGAAAAATATCGACACATATCATACCTTTTCGGACTCTCATGTGTAGTATTTTATCTATTTTCAAGTCCGTAACATCTAAACATAAGTTATATAAAATCTTAATTCAACAAGATTAGTCATTGTTTGTTTATCGAGTTTCTTATTTTTTTTTGGCTGAACATTACACAAATTTTTTCAAGTCTTCTTTTATATGTAAATGGAGAACACCTTTTATAGGAAGACTTCCTATTATAAATTATTTTTGTTCATAAAAGTTACACCTTGGAACTTATATCTTTAAATTAATTTTCTTAATAAAAGTTACACCTTGGAACTTATATCTTTTCTAAAAGCAAGCATTCACATTTATTGGGATTGGTCTACTTTGGGAACTTATATCTTTCGTAAAAAGGAAACATTCCTTGATAATTGGTCTTCTTTGGGAACATAGCTTTTTCCAAAAAAACTCCTAAAGTTTACAACCATTAAATCAATTTCTGACTTTTCCTTAAAATTTACACCTCTCTGAAATATTTACAACTTCTTGAAAAATTACACATTTGTGGAAATACCTTTTCATAAAATTTACACTTCTTATTTCAAGTTACACCTTTAGTGAAAAACAAAACTTACATCTTTTCTGTAAATTTACACCTTCTTGGGACAAAAACATCCACCATATTTAAAGGTTATACCTTTTCTCAAATAATTTCTTTCTTTTAACAAACTTTATGAAAAGGTTATTTTCCAAAAGCGATCTAAGTTAGTTTTTCCCCGAAAAACACTAAGTTCCTAAATCCAATCACCTTGTTTTTGTCTTGTGGCAATGTGAGAGAGGCGTTTGGAGGGCTTGGCCTTTCTCCAGTACAACTCGTTTGGAGAAAGCGATTGCAGGAGGGCTTGGAATAGCGACTCAGAGTCCAAATCCAACCAAGTATGTCAATGTAAAAGAGAACCGTTTTAATATAGAAACAGAGGACGAGAGAGAGAGAGAGATAGGCGAGATCAGCGGACATAGAGACCTAGATGGACAATGATCGTGAAGGACCGAAATCGGCGAGATCGTGAGAAGAACCCACATGGACACAGACGGACCAAGATCATTTGGAGACAGGCCGAGATAAGCGAGGATCGGCGAGAGACCGACATCGACGGAGAATAGGCCGACATCGACCTGAGAGACCAAGATCGATAGCCAATCTTTCAAAAAACCTTTCATTCTTGCGGCGGTGCGTGGAGGTGCCGATCTCGAAGCCTGCGAGCAGGACCACCGGCGGCAGGTGGTCGTGAGGTCCACGATCCCTTTGATTTGTTCCTGGTTGTCTCAATTTGTTTATGAACACTTGAAATGTTACTCCTTTTGTGTTTACTACTTAGAAATGAACATATGTTACTCCTACGTGTTTTACAAACATTTTGAAATGAACCCTTTGTTACTCCTTTTGTGGTTAGGAACACTTGGAAATGTTTCTCCTTTTGTGTAGAATTTTGGCATAAGATTTACACTTTTTCATCGAACTTACACCATTTGTGAAGGCTTACCCAAAGCTATTTGGAAGTCACTTATACCTATTAGAAAATAAATTTCATTCGTTTACACCTTGACAAGCTTACACCTTTTCATGAAAATACTTACACCATTTTTGAAAAGTTACTCCTTTTATGTAAATTTTGGCATAACATTTATACTATTGTGCTTATACTCTTTCACAAAAGGTGTAAGTTTGAAGAAAAAGTATAAATCTTATGACAAAAGTTATTACAAAAGTAACTTTCAAAAAAAAATATAGGCACTTAGGAAAAGGTATAAGCTTCACCAAAAGGTGTAAATTTGAATTTATTTTTATAAACAAAAGGTGTAAGTTAAAAGGTATAAATCTTATGCAAAAGATAACTTTTCAAAAAAAATATAAGCATTTCACGAAAAGGTATAAGCTTAAGCAAAAGGTGTACATTTGATGAATTTATTTTTCACAAAAGGTATAAGTGACTTCGAAAAAGCTTTAACTTGAGCTTCACAAAAGGTGTAAGTTCGAAGAAAAGCTATAAATGTTATGCCAAAAATTCTTACAAAAGGAGTAACTTTTCAAACAAAAAATATAAGCACTTCCACGAAAAGGTATAAGCTTCACAAAAGGTGTACATTTGATGAATTTATTTTTTCACAAAGGTATAAGTTACTTCGAAAAAGCTTTAACAGGCTTCCACAAAAGGTGTAAGTTCAAGAAAAGCTATAAATGTTATGCCAAAAAATTCTTACACAAAAGGTAACTTTTCAAAAAAAATATAGGCACTTCCACGAAATGGTATAAGCTTAAGCAAAAGGTGTACATTTGATGAATTATTTTTTCCACAAAAGGTATAAGTTACTTCGAAAAAGCTTTAACTTGGGCTTCCACAAAAGGTGTAAGTTCAAGAAAAGGTATAAATCTTATGCCAAAAATTCTTACACAGAAAAGGAGTAACTTTTCAAAAAGATATAAGCACTTCCACTTGGAAGGTATAAGCTTAAGCAAAAGGTGTACATTTGATGAAATTATTTTTCACAAAAGGTATAAGTCACTTCCAAAAAAAGCTTTAAGTTGGGCTTCCACAAAAGGTGTAAGTTCGAAAATAAGCTATAAATGTTATGCCATAAATTCCTACACAAAAGGAGTAACCTTTCAGAAATAGTATAAGCATTTCCACGAAAAGGTGTAACCCTAAGCAAAATGTGTTATTTTGATGAAATTTTTTTTCCACAAAAGGTATAAGACTTCGAAAAAACCTTTACAGTTGGGCTTTAACAAATAGTGTAAGTTCGAAGAAAAAGTGTAAATCTTATGCGACAAACAGATGTAAGTAACCTTAAAGCGTATAAGTTCCGTTTTTCCCCCCCGAAAACCTGTAAGTTCGTAAAATCCAATCACACTGTTTTTGTCTTGTGGCAATGTGAGAGAGAAGGGCGTTTCGGAGGGCTTGGCCTTTCTCCCAGTACAACTCCGTTTCAGAGAAGACGAGTCTGGGAGGGCTTGGAATAGCGACTCCGAGTCCAAATCCAACCAAGTATGTCAATGTAAAAGAGAACCGTTTTTAATATAGAGCAACGGACAGACAGAGAGAGAGAGAGAGATAGACTGAGATCAACGGACATAGAGACCTGGATGGACAATGATCGACAGAAGGACCGAAATCGACAGAGATCGACAGAGAAGAACCCACATGGACACGGACAGACCAAGATCGCTGGAGACAGAGCGAGATAAACAGGGATCGACAGAGACAGACCGACATCGACGGAGAATAGGCCGACATCGACACAGAGAGACCAAGATCGATAGCCAATCTTTCAAAAAACCTTTCAGTTGCGGCGGCGGTGCCGTGGAGGTGCCGATCTCAGAAGCCTGCGAGCACCGGAGCCCACCGACGCTTGGGTGGTCAGCGGGGGTCACGATCCCTTTGATTTGTTCACTGGTTGTCTCAATTTGTTTACGAACACTTCGAAATGTTACTCCTTTTGTGTTTACTACTTAGAAATGAACATATGTTACTCCTTCTGTGTTTACGAACATTTTGAAATGAACCCTTTGTTACTACTTTTGTGGTTAGGAACACTTGGAAATATTGTAAGAATTTTGGCAGAAGATTTACACTTTTTCATCGAACTTACACCATTTGTGAAGGCCCAACTTAAAGCTATTTCGGAAGTCACTTATACCTATTCTGAAAAATAAATTTCATTCGTTTACACCTTCAGCTTAAGCTTACACCTTTTCATGAAAATACTTACACCATTTTTGCAAAGTTACTCCTTTTATGTAAGAATTTTTGGCATAACATTTATACTATTGTGCTTATATACTCTTTTACAAAAGGTGTAAGTTTGAAGAAAAAGTATAAATCTTATGACAAAAATTATTACACAAAAGGAGTAACTTTTAAAAAAAAATATAGGCACTTCCAGGAAAAGGTATAAGCTTCACCAAAAGGTGTAAATTTTATGAATTTATTTTTCCACAAAAGGTATAAGTTAGTTCTGAAAAAGCTTTAACTTGAGCTTCTACAAAAGGTGTAAGTTCGAAGAAAATGTATAAATCTTATGCCAAAAATTCGTACAGAAAATGAGTAACTTTTCAAAAAAAATATAAGCATTTTTCACGAAAAGGTATAAGCTTAAGCAAAAGGTGTACATTTGATGAAATTATTTTTTCACAAAAGGTATAAGTGACTTCCGAAAAAGCTTTAACTTCAGTTTCCACAAAAGGTGTAAGTTCGAAGAAAAGCTATAAATGTTATGCCACAAATTCTTACACAAAAGGAGTAACTTTTCAAACAAAATATAGGCACTTCCACGAAATGGTATAAGCTTCCCCAAAAGGTGTAAATTTGATGAATTTATTTTTCCACAAAAGTTATAAGTTACTTCCGAAAAAGCTTTAACTTGAGCTTCCACAAAAGGTGTAAGTTCGAGGAAAAGGTATAAATCTTATGCCAAAAATTCGTATAGAAAATGAGTAACTTTTCAAAAAAGATATAAGCAGTTCCATGAAAAGGTATAAGCTTAAGCAAAAGGTGTACATTTGATGAAATTATTTTTTCACAAAAGGTATAAGTGACTTCCGAAAAAGCTTTAACTTCAAATTTTCCACAAAGGTGTAAGTTCAAGAAAAGCTATAAATGTTATGCCAAAAATTCTTACACAAAAGGAGTAACTTTTCAAACAAAATATAGGCACTTCCACGAAATGGTATAAGCTTCACCAAAAGGTGTAAATTTGATGAATTTATTTTTCCACAAAAGGTATAAGTTACTTCCGAAAAAGCTTTAACTTCAGCTTCCACAAAAGGTGTAAGTTCGAGGAAAAGGTATAAATCTTATGCCAAAAATTCGTATAGAAAAGGAGTAACTTTTCAAAAAGATATCGCGTTCCACTTAAAAGGTATAAGCTTAAGCAAAAGGTGTACATTTGATGAAATTATTTTTTCACAAAAGGTATAAGTCACTTCCGCCCACGCTTTAAGTTGGGCTTCCACAAAAGGTGTAAGTTCGAAAATAAACTATAAATGTTATGCCATAAATTCCTACACAAAAGGGGTAACTTTTCAGAGATAGTATAAGCATTTCCACGAAAAGGTGTAACCTTAAGCAAATTATGTTAATTTGATGAATTTTTTTTCCCACAACAGGTATAAGTGACTTCCGAAAAACCTTTAAAGTTGGCCTTTCAGAAACGGCGTAAGTTCGAAGAAAAAGTAGAAATCTTATGCGACAAACAGATGTAAGTAACTTCGCAAAACGTCTAAGTTCCGTTTTTTCCCCGGAAAACCTGTGAGTTCCTAAAATCCAATCACACTGTTTTTGTCTTGTGGCAATGTGAGAGAGAAGGGCGTTTCGGAGGGCTTGGCCTTTCTCCCAGTACAACTCCGTTTCAGAGAAGACGATTCTGGGAGGGCTTGGAATAGCGACTCCGAGTCCAAATCCAACCAAGTATGTCAATGTAAAAGAGAACCGTTTTTAATGTAGAGCAACGGACAGACAGACAGAGACAGAGAGAGAGATAGACTGAGATCAACGGACATAGAGACCTAGATGATCAATGATCGACAGAAGGACCGAAATCGACAGATATCGACAGAGAAGAACCCACATGGACTCAGACAGACCAAGATCGCTGGAGACAGAGTGAGATAAACAGGGATCGACAGAGAGAGACCGACATCGACGGAGAATAGGCCGACATCGACACAGAGAGACCAAGATCGATAGCCAATCTTTCAAAAAACCTTTCATTTGCGGCGGCGGTGCCGTGGAGGTGCCGATCTCAGAAGCCTGCGAGCACGGGAGCCCACCGACGCTTGGGTGGTCAGCCGGGGTCACGAACCCTTTGATTTGTTCACTGGTTGTCTCAATTTGTTTATGAACACTTCGAAATGTTACTCCTTTTGTGTTTGTACTACTTAGAAATGAACATATGTTACTCCTTCTGTGTTTACAAACATTTTGAAATGAACCCTTTGTTACTCCTTTTGTGGTTATGAACACTTTGAAATGTTACTCCTTCATACTTTTCGTCAAAATATTTACACCATTTTTGAAAAGTTACTCCTTTTCTGCAAGAATTTTTGGCATAAGATTTACACTTTTTCCTCGAGCTTACACCATTTGTGAAGGCCCAACTTAAAGCTATTTCGAAGTCACTTATACCTTTTGTGAAAAATAAATTTCATCGTTTACACCTTCAGCTTAAGCTTACACCTTTTCATCAAAATACTTACACCATTTTTGAAAAGTTACTCCTTTTATGTAAGAAAAGTCCTAACATTTATACTATTGTGCTTATATGCTCTTTCACAAAAGTTGTAAGTTTGAAGAAAAAGTATAAATCTTATGACAAAAATTATTACACAAAATGAGTAACTTTTCAAAAAAAATATAGGTACTTCCAGGAAAAGGTATAAGCTTCACCAAAAGGTGTAAATTTGATAAATTTATTTTTCCACAAAAGGTATAACTTACTTCCGAAAAAGCTTTAACTTGAGCTTCCACAAAAGGTGTAAGTTCGAAGGAAAGGTATAAATCTTATGCCAAAAATTCGTACAGAAAATGAGTAACTTTTCAAAAAAATATAAGGCCCAATTAAAAGGTATAAGCTTACAAAAGGTGTACATTTGATGAAATTATTTTTTCACAAAAGGTATAATCGACTAAAAGCTTTAACTTCAAATTTCCACGAAAGGTGTAAGTTCGAAGAAAAGCTATAAATGTTATGCCAAAAATTCTTACACAAAAGGAGTAACTTTTCAAACAAAATATAGGCACTTCCACGAAATGGTATAAGCTTCACCAAAAGGTGTAAATTTGATGAATTTGTTTTTCCACAAAAGGTATAAGTTACTTCCGAAAAAGCTTTAAGTTGGGTTTCCACAAAAAGTGTAAGTTCGAAGAAAATGTATAAATCTTATGCCAAAATTGCAGAAAATGAGTAACTTTTCAAAAAGATATAAGGCTTCACGAAAAGGTATAAGCTTACAAAAGGTGTACATTTGATGAAATTATTTTTCACAAAAGGTATAAGTCACTTCCAAAAAGCTTTAAGTTCGCTTCCGCAAAAAGGTGTAAGTTCGAAAATAAGCTATAAGTGTTATGCCATAAATTCCTACACAAAATGAGTAACCTTTCGTAAATAGTATAAGCATTTCCACCTAAAAGTGTAACCTCAAGCAAATTGTGTTAATTTGAAGAAATTTTTTTCCACAAAAGGTATAACCGACTCAAAAAACCTTTACAGTTGGGCTTTCACAAACGGCATAAGTTCGAAGAAAAGTATAAATCTTATGCGACAAACAGATGTAAGTAACTTTGCAAAACGTCTAAGTTCCGTTTTTTCCTAAAACTCAGAAGTTCCTAAAATCCAATCACACTGTTTTTGTCTTGTGGCAATGTGAGAGAGAAGGGCGTTTCGGAGGGCTTGGCCTTTCTCCCAGTACAACTCCGTTTCAAAGAAGACGAGTCTGGGAGGGCTTGGAATAGCGACTGCGAGTCCAAATCCAACCAAGTATGTCAATGTAAAAGAGAACCGTTTTTAATGTAGAGCAACAGACAGACAGACAGAGACAGAGACAGAGATAGACTGAGATCAACGGACATAGAGACCTACATGGACAATGATCGACAGAAGGACCGAAATCGACAGAGAAGAACCCACATGGACACAGACAGACAAAGTTCGCTGGAGACACAGCGAGATAAACAGGGATCGACAGAGAGAGACCGACATCGACGGAGAATAGGCCGACATCGACACAGAGAGACCAAGATCGATAGCCAATCTTTCAAAAAACCTTTCATTTGCGGCGGCTGCTGGAGGTGCCGATCTCGAAGCTCATGAGCACCGGAGCCCACCGACGCTGGGTGGTCACGGGGTCACGAACCCTTTCATTTGTTCAGTGGTTGTCTCAATTTGTTTATGAACATTTCGAAATGTTACTCCTTTTGTGTTTGTACTACTTAGAAATGAACATATGTTACTCCTTCTGTGTTTACGAACATTTTGAAATGAACCCTTTGTTACTCCTTTTGTGGTTATGAACACTTTGAAATGTTACTCCTTCATACTTTTCTTTAAAATATTTACACCATTTTTGAAAAGTTACTCCTTTTCTGCAAGAATTTTTGGCATAAGATTTACACTTTTTCCTCGAACTTACACCATTTGTGAAGGCCCAACTTAAAGCTATTTCGAAGTCACTTATACCTTTTTTGAAAAATAAATTTCATCGTTTACACCTTCAGCTTAAGCTTATACCTTTTCATCAAAATACTTACACCATTTTTGAAAAGTTACTCCTTTTATGTAAGAATTTTTGGCATAACATTTATACTATTGTGCTTATATACTCTTTCACAAAAGGTGTATGTTTGAAGAAAAAGTATAAATCTTATGACAAAAATTATTACAAAAAAGGAGTAACTTTTCAAAAAAAATATAGGCACTTCGACGAAAAGGTATAAGCTTCACCAAAAGGTGTAAATTTGATTAATTTATTTTTCCACAAAAGGTATAAGTGACTTCCGAAAAAGCTTTAAGTTGGGTTTCCACAAAAGGTGTAAGTTCGAAGAAAAGGTATAAATCTTATGCCAAAAATTCGTACAGAAAAGGAGTAACTTTTCAAAAAAATATAAGCAGTTCCACGAAAAGGTATAAGCTTAACCAAAAGGTGTACATTTGATGAAATTATTTTTCCACAAAAGGTATAAGTCACTTCCGAAAAAGCTTTAACTTCCGCTTCCACAAAAGGTGTAAGTTCGAAGAAAAGCTATAAATGTTATGCCAAAAATTCCTACAGAAAAGGAGTAACTTTTCAAAAAAAATATAACACTTCCACGAAATGGTATAAGCTTAAGCAAAAGGTGTAAATTTGATGAATTTATTTTTCCACAAAAGGTATAAGTTACTTCCAAAAAAGCTTTAACTTCCGTTTCCACAAAAGGTGTAAGTTCGAAGAAAATGTATAAATCTTATGCCAAAAATTCGTACAGAAAATGAGTAACTTTTCAAAAATGATATAAGGTTCCATTTAAAAGGTATAAGCTTAAGCAAAAGGTGTACATTTGATGAAATTATTTTTTCACAAAAGGTATAAGGCACTTCCAAAAAAGCTTTAAGTTCGGCTTCCGCAAAAGGTGTAAGTTCGAAAATAAGCTATAAATGTTATGCCATAAATTCCTACACAAAAATGAGTAACCTTTCAGAAATAGTATAAGCATTTCCACGAAAAGGTGTAACCTTAAGCAAATTGTGTTAATTTGAAGAAATTTTTTTTTCCACAAAAGGTATAACTGACTTCCGAAAAACCTTTAAAGTTCGGCTTTCACAAACGGTGTAAGTTCGAAGAAAAAGTATAAATCTAATGCGACAAACAGATGTAAGTAACTTCGCAAAACGTCTAAGTTCCGTTTTTTCCCCGAAAAACCTGTAAGTTCCTAAAATCCAATCACACTGTTTTTGTCTTGTGGCAATGTCAGAGAGAAGGGCGTTTCGTAGGGCTTGGCCTTTCTCCCAGTACAACTCCGTTTCAGAGAAGACGAGTCTGGGAGGGCTTGGAATAGCGACTGCGAGTCCAAATCCAACCAAGTATGTCAATGTAAAAGAGAACCGTTTTTAATATAGAGCAACGGAGAGAGAGAGAGAGAGAGATAGACTGAGATCAACGGACATAGAGACCTAGATGGACAATGATCGACAGAAGGACCGAAATCGACAGAGATCGACAGAGAAGAACCCACATGGACACAGACAGACAAAGTTCGCTGGAGACACAGCAAGATAAACAGGGATCGACAGAGACAGACCGACATCGACGGAGAATAGGCCGACATTGACACAGAGAGACCAAGATCGATAGCCAATCTTTCAAAAAACCTTTCATTTGCGGTGGTGGTGCCGTGGAGGTGCCGATCTCAGAAGCCTGCGAGCACCGGAGCCCATCGACGCTTGGGTGGTCAGCGGGGGTCACGAACCGTTTCATTTGTTCAGTGGTTGTCTCAATTTGTTTATGAACACTTCGAAATGTTACTCCTTTTGTGTTTACTACTTAGAAATGAACATATGTTACTCCTTCTGTGTTTACGAACATTTTGAAATGGGACTTTTCTAACCCTTTGTTACTCCTTTTGTGGTTATGAACACTTTGAAATGTTACTCCTTCATACTTTTCTTTAAAATATTTACATCATTTTTGAAAAGTTACTCCTTTTGTGTAAGAATTTTTGGCATCAGATTTACACTTTTTCCTCGAAGTTACACCATTTGTGAAGGCCCAACTTAAAGCTATTTCGGAAGTCACTTATACCTTTTGTGAAAAATATATTTCATCGTTTACACCTTCACCTTAAGCTTACACCTTTTCATTAACATACTTACACCATTTTTGAAAAGTTACACATTTTTTGTAAGAATTTTTGGCATAACATTTATACTATTGTGCTTATATACTCTTTCAGAAAAGGTGTAAGTTTGAAGCAAACTCCTAAATCTTATGACAAAAATTATTTCACAAAATGAGTAACTTTTCAAAAAAAATTTAAGCACTTCGACGAAAAGGTATAAGCTTAAGCAAAAGGTATAAATTTGATGAATTCATTTTTTCACAAAGTGCATAAGTGACTTCCGAAAAAGCTTTAAGTTGGGTTTCCACAAAAGGTGTAAGTTCGAAGAAAATGTATAAATTTTATGCCAAAAATTCTTACACAAAAGGAATAACTTTTCAAAAAAAATATTGGCACTTCCACGAAAAAGTATAAGCTTAAGCAGAAGGTGTAAATTTGATGAATTTATTTTTCCACAAAAGGTATAAGTCACTTCCGAAAAAGTTTTAAGTTGGCTTCCAGAAAAGGTGTAAGTTCGAAGAAAATGTATAAATGTTATGCCAAAAATGCTTACACAAAAGGAGTAACTTTTCAAAAAAAATATAAGCACTTCCACGAAGAGGTATAAGCTTAAGCAAAAGGTATAAATTTGATGAAATTATTTCTTCACAAAAGGTATAAGTGACTTCTGAAAAAGCTTTAAGTTGGGCTTCCACAAAAGGTGTAAGTTCGAACATAAACTATAAATGTTATGCCAAAAATTCCTAGACAAAACTAGTAACTTTTCAGAAATAGTATAAGCACTTCCACGAAAAGGTGTAAGCTTAAGCAAACTTTGTAAATTTGATGATTTTTTTTTTTCACAAAAGGTATAACTAACTTCCGAAGAGTTAAATTAGATGGACAATGATCGACAGAAGGACCCAAATCGATAGAGATCCACTGACAAGAACCCACATGGAGAGAGACAGACCAAGATCGCTGGAGACAGACCGACAGAAATAGGGATCGACAGAGAGAGACCGACATCGACGGAGAATAGGCCGACATCGACACAGAGAGACCAAGATCGATAGCCAATCTTTCAAAAAACCTTTCATTTGCGGCGGCGATTCCGTCGACGTGCCGATCTCTGAAGCCTGTGAGCACCGGAGCCCACCGACGCTTGGGTGGTCAGCGGGGGTCACGAACACTTTGATTTGTTCAGTGCTTGTCCCAATTTGTTTATGAACACTTCCAAATGTTACTCATTTTGTGTTTACTACTTAGAAATGAACATATGTTACTCCTGTGTTTACGAACATTTTGAAATGACGCCTTGTTACTCCTTTTGTGGTTATGAACACCTTGAAATGTTTCTCATTCATACTTTGCGTCAAAATATTTACACTATTTTTCAAAAGTTACTCCTTTTGTGTAACAATTTTTGGCATAAGATTTACACTTTTTCCTCGAATTTACACCATCTGTGAAGGCCCAACTTAAAGCTATTTCGGAAGTCAGTTATACCTTTTGTGAAAAAAATTTCATCCTATTTACACATTTTGGTTAGGCTTACACCTTCTCGTGAAAATACTTACACCATTTTTGAAAAAGTTACTCCTTCTGTGTAACAATTTTGGGCTTAACATTTGTACTTTTGTGCTTATATACTCTTTCACAAAAGGTGTAAGTATGAAGAAAAAGTATAAATCTTATGACAAAAATTATTTCACAAAAGGAGTAACTTTCCAAAAAAATATAAGCACTTCCACGAAAAGGTATAAGCTTAAGCAGAAGGTGTAAATTTGATGAATTTATTTTTTCACAAAGGTATAACTGACTTCCGAAAAAGCTTTAAGTTGGGCTTCCACAAAAGGTGTAAGTTCGAAAATAAGCTATAAATATTATGCCAAAAATTCCTACACAAAAGGAGTAACTTTTCAGAAATAGTATAAGCACTTCCACGAAAAGATGTAACCTTAGGCAAATTTTGTAAATTTGATGAATTTTTTTTTTCACAAAAGGTATAACTCCCTTCCGAAAAGTTAAATTAGATGGACAATGATCGACAGAAGGACCGAAATCGACAGAGATCGACAGAGAAGAACCCACATGGACACGGACAGACCAAGATCGCTGGAGACAGACCGAGATATACAGGGATCGACAGAGAGAGACCAACATCGACGGAGAATAGGCCGACATCGACACAGAGAGCCCAAGATCGATAGCCAATCTTTCAAAAAAACCTTTCATTTGCGGCGGCGGTGCCGTGGAGGTGCCGATCTCAGAAGCCTGTGAGCACCGAAGCCCACCCACGCTTGGGTGGTCAGCGGGGGTCACGAACCCTTTGATTTGTTCAGTGGTTGTCTCAATTTGTTTACGAACACTTCGAAATGTTACTCCTTTTGTGTTTACTACTTTGAAATGAACATATGTTACTCTTTCTGTGTTTACGAACATTTTGAAATGAACCTTTTGTTACTCCTTTTGTGGTTATGAACACTTTCAAATGTTACTCCTTCATACTTTCCGTCAAAATATTTACACTATTTTTGAAAAGTTACTCCTTTTGTGTAAGAATTTTTGGCATAAGATTTACACTTTCCCCTCGAACTTACACCATTTGTGAAGGCCCAACTTAAGCTATTTCGGAAGTCAGTTATACCTTTTGTGGAAAAAAAAATTCATCCAATTTACATCTTTTGTTTAAGCTTACACCTTCTCGCGAAAACACTTACACCATTTTTTATAAGTTACTCCTTTTCTGTAACAATTTTTGGCATAGCATTCTTTATACTATTGTGCTTATACTCTTTCACAAAAGGTGTAAGTTTGAAGAAAAAGTATAAATGTTATGCCAAAAATTCTTACACAAAAGGAGTAACTTTTCAAAAAAAAATATAAGCACTTCCACGAAAAAGTATAACCTTAAGCAAAATGTGTAAATTTGATGAAAATATTTTTGCACAAAAGGTATAAGTCACTTCGGAAAAGCTTTAAAGGGGGCTTCCAGAAAAGGTGTAAGTTCTCAGCAAAAGTATAAATGTTATGCCAAAAATTCTTACACAAAAAAAGTAACTTTTCAAATAAAATATAAGCACTTCCACGAAAAGGTATAAGCTTAAGCAAAATGTGTAACTTTTCGTTTGTTTACACCTTTGGTAAGTCAACTCAAAATAGGAGTAAGTGTTCATAAAAGGTGTAAATTATTTCACAAAAGGCGTAAGTACTCATAAAAAGGTGTAAGTTTTTACAAAAGTCGTAAGTTTCCAGAAATCAGTTACGCCTTTTTCTGAAATTTCTTACGCCTTTCTTGAAAATATACGGCTTTTGTGAAAACTTATACATTTTTTTTTATTTTATTAATTAACCTGGAAAGTGTAATATATTATTCCTATATTATTTTATTAATTTACCTGGAAAGTGACCCGCCTAGCATGTCACCAATTTGTAAATTTTCAAAAATTTTGATATAACCCAATACATACAAATGTGTAAATGCAACATAGAAGGGTGTAAGTGCCTTGCATACCATATACAAGGCACACTTGAGAAAAGTCCTCTAATAAAAGGCAAAAAAGACAGAGAATAGAAGAGAGAGAAAGAAAAGAAAAAATGAAAAGTGGCCAGCTGTTGAACTAGTTCTATAACAAATCCTAATCAATTCCAAGTATTTTTTTTTTGATAGTGGAGAGGACAAAAATAAGAGAGATAAGAGAAAGGATAGAGGCAATGAAAAGAATAGTATTTATTTTTTTTATTTGGTCCTCTCAAACTATCATGCTTATATCATTTTACCTCACGAAATATCAGTTTTAACAATTAACACCTTGAACTATTGAAATTGTCTCACTATGACCCAAGTCATTAGCAATTTTACAATTTTTTTCTTTAGGGAAAAAAAGAAAAAAAACAAAAAACACTTTGCCCCTTGACCTATCACATTTATATCACTTTGCCCATGAACAATCAACTTTAACAATTAACACCTTAAATTATTAAAATTAATTCTCTTTGCTCAAAATCATTGACAACATTACAATTTGTAAGAGGGGTTAACTCGAGCCCATCCAATTGATTAAACTCAATCGAAGCCCAATCAAAAAGCATAAAATTAGTGGGCCAAGAGAGTAGTTTTTGGTTTCTGTTTGTAGAGAAGTTTTTTAGATAAAAAGTACAAAAACTTGTTTGGTTTGTCTTTTTTTTAGAAATGATTTTGGAAAATTGTTTTGGAGAGAGAGTTTTAAAAAAAGTAATTGATTTGATGTGTATGAGAGAGAGAGTGATTTTGAAAAGTAGATAACCAAACAAAATTTTGAGATTTTTTTTGAAAAAATTTGTTTGGTTTGATTACTCTTGAAAATTTGTTTGTAGAAAATTTTTTCCAAAAACTTTTTTGAAAAACAAACCAAACAAAGCCATGTCATCAAATGGGCCGGATTGCTCTAATCTCGAAAGTGTTCGAATTCACGAACTTAGAAACCGATTTGAGCTCAGACTTAAAATGATTCAGATCCACGAACCTAGATATCATTATGTTTATTTTTGCCAATTTTGATAATTTTCTAGCTATTTCTTATTCACTGACTTCTCTAGCTATAAATAACAATGAAGCCTCGAGAAGAAAATGGCTTTGATTAATAATAATGTCTCTCTCTTTGAGAATTTCTTCTCTTCTTTGTAATTTGTGAATTCCAGGCTCTTTCTCGTGAATTTGATATCCATCATCTAATAGAACGACATCTAGTCCTAAATGATATTCAGCTGTTATCACTTTCCCACATGGCTTGTGGAAAGAAACCTTTCGAAACTTTTCAGATTCCACAACGGCAAACATTTAACAGCCAAAACCTGTCAGAGAGGTACTGAGCTATGTTTTAGCAAAAGCTGGGCTTCACTATTTATGATACTAGGACATACTAAAGTGTAAGTATGAAGAGCCATTGCAAAGCACTCAAAGCAGTGTCGTAACAAAACACCCAAACAGATGAAAGAGAAAATCATGAAATCCAGAGAAGCTACCTTCTCAAAATTTAACATTCCTTCCAGAGTACAAATTCAATATACTCATCCGGGTCAAATCTACTCAGTTATCTTTACAATGAATTCTCATATTAGACCTTGTAAACATACCAATCCATAAGTCATGGGCTAACAGAATTCCCTGCAACAATCTGATCCACAATAATCTGCCTCCGTTCATTTCAGTCATTGCAGTTCAACATGTTTGGTGCAGCTTGTTAGAGCTAAATATAGGTTTTTTTTTTAATAGTGTTTGGTGCAACTTCTATTTATAGCTTGTAAGGTAAAAATAGCTATAAAAAAATCGATTATACATAAACTAGGGGGAAGATGTTCTTAGTTTTTGCTTTCTAATTATCAACTTTCACCTTGAGAAACAATGCACCAAACAGGCAGTGTTTTCTACAGTTAAGAGAGAGATGTGAAACCAAGATACCTCAGACTGAAACTAGACCTTCCCTTCGGACAAATAAGGATGGTTTCGCTCAGTTTCGATGGCTGTTGAAGATGAAGATGATGATGTAGCTATAGAATTTGTGCCTTTGGAAGGAGATGAAGAGGGACTAGGGAGCTTCTTGGGCAGCATCTGTTCCCAGTATCCCTTGGGCAATCTGGATGCTTCTGCCACTGAGAGAACAATGAAAGCAAGAATAAGAGTCCTGAGCAAGCATTGGTGCCTCCAACAACCTGACATGTTGGATGATAATAAACCAGGAGTGCATGCCCAGAAACATAGTACACTACTCCTTTATCTTTCACAAACAGCTTGAGATGATTTGTGGAAGCAGACATGTTGAGCATTATACGAAAGCTGCCAACTAAACTTGTCTGTTTGAGGAAAGATGTGCCAGTGGCAGACAATGGGGTATTTAACAATTCATTAGTGGCTCATGTTGTTGCACTTATTTATCTAATAGAAGTAAAATCCGTTTGTGTGATGATGAAGGAATTTTATGAATGCTGTCATTCCTACTGGGTCCACCGCTAGTTTTTAGGGTCATCCTACAATACACACCTTTGAGGGTGGCCAAGGATCTTCGGTATTAGATGATCATATCTTGACATCCTCGTATCCCAAGATTACCTTCACATTAATGCAATTGAGAGTGTATTGAGACAGAATGACATGGAATTTGATAGAGGGTCCGAAGATCTTTTGAGTGCATACCATATGCACCTGCTATTTGAGGCATAATCAACACCATCGTAACTACGGTTGGTTGGCTCACTTCAATCTGACATGAGTAGACCCCTCTACCCCTTAAAGTCATAACTAGCTCCGCTTTGTAGCATAACAAACACCACAGTAGACCATAACTTGCATATGATACACACCCTGGGGTGTGTACCATAGACTTGGCTTTGTTTTTTAAGCCCCTAATTCTGGTAACAAATCTTAATGTCAGACTTTACAAACTGGCATAATCAGCAGCAATGCCACTTAGATGAGATACATGAACATGCCACTAAATAACGTTAATTAATATGAATGCATATGATCTCTACATGCTATGTGATGACAATTCACATGATATATACCTAACAACCGTTGCCTAAGTTTCATAAGAGATACACAAGTGGAATAACAAGGATAAGGTATGATTCAAGCATAGTTCTAAATACCGGCCGATACGCTATGTATCGGCCGATACGTGTCGGGAAAATAGGGTACCGCGACGGATACAGGCCGGTATGCCGCTGAGATTGAAAATCGCAAGAGTATCGGCCGAGTCCCGGTATGTATCGGTCTGTAACCGTTACACAAGCCCCGACGGGCCGATATTCACCGGTTTGGACCGGTACGGGAAAGAAAAAGCTGAAAAATCTGTGAAATGATTTTTAAAATTTCACCGCCGCAACACCTGATTCCCGATACGTACCAATCGATACTACCGATACCGATACTCCGTGATCAATACCATTACGTTACCCAATACAACGATTTAGAACCTTGGATTCAAGTCAAGACATCTATGTACATAAATGGCCACATGGAACATGTGTTACCAATCAAGATCCACCATTCAAGAAATAGAAATCTCTTTGAAATATATTCAATCAAGTCAGATGATCATATTTTTCTGCTATTTAATGCATTATAACACAAACACGTGATATGAACTGTCATTAAACAAAATCCAAGCATGTGTCATTTAAAAAATCCACTTGAAACCCTAACAACCCATCCACCTAAGCACTCAATTTCCATTATCTAATTTTAATCTAAGAACGGACACAAATGACATGACACAATGATGATAGGTGCAGCTCAAGCTTAAGTGCCAGCTCAAGTGCTAATGCCATGCTTCTCAACAGTGATAATGAAAGGAGATCTAAGTCTGCTTTGTCTAACCACCAGCAGCAGCACAAGGGCATGTTGTCTACGTCTAAGCCTAAGCAGCAGTAGTTGCACCATACCTCTACAGTGTGTGTAGGTTAAGAGTAGTCTAGTGCATATTAGTCAAAGCTTAGTGTATGTTAGAAAACCCTCTTAACAACTATTTGTTAGATTGTTAAGACGGTTATGGTATGGTGTCTATATAACTAGAGATCTGTTGTTGTAAATGTAAGTTGATTCATTCGATGAAATAATATCTTTTCAGTTGCTTCTCTCTTTCTCTTCATGGTATCAGAGCTGCAGACCTCTCACAAGCAACAATGGTGATTCAAACTGAGAAGCAATCATTGCCTGCAAATGTTTTTCTTGTTGTTTCCAATCTTAACTCGTTGATTACAGTTAATTTGGAGAAATCAAATCCAAAATTCCTTTGAAGCTATAAAGTTGTTTAGTTTTCTTGATGGAACTACTGTATGTCCATCTACTACAACTCTTGATTCTTATAGTAACACAATTTCCAATCCTGAGTTTCTGTAATGGAAGTTGACTAATTCTTGTCTTCTCAGTTGCATAATTGCAACTCTTACTCCTTCTATTTTTTCTTCCATTCTTCATTTGAAGAATTGCTGTGATGTTTGGTCTGCTCTTGAGAAAAGATTCATATCACTTTCTTGCTCTCATATTCATTAGATCAAGAATCCTTTGAGCACTACTTCAAAGAAATCCAAACCTATGGAAACCTATCTTCAAGAAATCAAAGATCTTGAACAACTTGCTTTGGCATCTTCTCCAGTCTGTGATGAAGATCTCATTCTTCTGGTACTCAATGGCTTGTACCTGAGGAATACAATGCCTTCAAAATCACCATTCGAAGCCAAATCAAAGGTGCTTACAATGGATGAACTCTGTTCTCTATTGTGTTCTGAAGCTATACATGTTGAAAATAGACACAAGCATGGCACTTCTGATCTCATTATAGCTTTCTCTACTACTACTAATTCTCATCCAATCACAAACAATGCTTCAGCTGTATCATATTGTAACAGGCCCGCGGGGGGACCTCGCTACAGCTCGGACTCGATTTGTGTCACGGTTCTTAATCTTGAACCAAAGAGTCCAAATTCGGCAAATCGTTTTGAGAAAACAGATTTTTGAAAGAAGTGCCAAACACGGACTGCTTTGCCAGATACAGAGTCGCCACCTAAATATTTTATTTTGGGAAATTTAGGAAACCCTGACTCGTTGCCTAAGGCCACATGTCCGTCATCACCAAAGTTGCCTCGGCTCGGGAACTTGGGTACGATTGGGAAAGGTTACTTCGTGAGCACCCCCACTCGCCCAGTCAAAGACCGGCCTCTACTAACCATGATATCTAGTTTTGAAAACTTTGTGTGATCTTATTCCGGTTATTAGCCTAAGTCACTATGTGATGCGCACAGCATACAAGTATAGACTGAGTCATCTGAATTGGAACAAAACACTTCATGTTTGTTTGTAAAAACGGTTTGCTACTCGCAAGTAGGCTTAAAATGTAGATTTTGCCACCCTCGGGTGGGCTTAGAAAACATGATTTTGCCACTGTCTAGTGGGCTTAAAACAAACATTTGATGAATTGTTCCAATCCAAATAACCCAACCTCCACCCACAGGCATCCAAGCAGGTATATCACATAAGCACATAGCCTCATGGTAAGCATGCTATTCATGGCAGTCACTCACACGCATGCAAGGATGCTAAAGCATAAAACTCACCGAGTACTCTAAGCCAAAACAGAAGCTAATTAGAAATCCATGCATGATCCTAAGTATACAGAAATGCCTAATGCAACACATGCAAAGATGCAAACTATAGCAGGCTCGGCTATTCTAAACATGGCATATGGAATGCAACAGCTAACAAGTATTCAATTTGGAATTGAAATACAAATGCAGTTAGTATAATGCGCCGAACCCGGTGCATGCAAAACAGATGAATGAATGCAAACATGCTATCATATTGTATGCTAATTGAAACATGCCCTAATCTAACCATCATAAGCAGGTAAATAAAAGGGAAGAAAGACGTGGGGTTGGAGGACAAACATCACCCTCACCCACTGTTATTACAATTATGCCCTGTGAGGGTTCGAATAAATATACAGTCCCGAATAAAAGAATATTACAGTCCAAATAATACAGTCCAAAATGTGTACAAATTCCTAATTAATTTACAAATTAACTAAGAAAATAATAAACTGGCATGCAAGCCAGGGACTGCCTTGATTCTGATGAATGATGTATGTTTAGGCTGCCTTGCGCGGAAATCCACTAGGATGCCCCAATTAGCCTCTGTTTTGCAATAGTTTTTGGAAAGCGCGCCAAGCCTCGGAAGACTGCTGATTCTTGATTTTGCTGCAACAGAGAGCAGGAAATGGGCATAGCAATGTATTTTCACAAATGTATGCATGCCTCGATCCTCTTGCCACCAATCACGCATCTCGATGCATGATGGCCGAGGAGTCGATTTGCACAATTCAATATGGAATGAATGCACATGAAAACACAATAAAACCTAACTCCATCATGGATGATCCGGAGTGTCGGTGACTAGGGAATTGAGACACGTTCCGTCACTCGGAGTACGGAACGTACCTCGTTTCCCGTGCTCGGGCTAACTCCTATCCCGAACACAATGCAATATGCATGACATGCATGAATGCAACTAAGATACAACCTAACATGCACAATGCACTGGAATGGCATGCACAATGCACGAGATAACATGGCATACACAATGCACTAACACAACCTAGCATGCGCAATGCTATGAAATGGAATGGCATACACAATGCATAATGGACTTACACTAACACAAGTGGACCTCAGCCACACTCACATAAGAGGCCAATAGATGAAAATGAGAGACTCGAGATGTGTGCACGCGTGCATGCAAACCGAGGACCGAACCTACGGCACGGAATGCCACTCTAACAAGACATGGCAAAACATGAAAAATGGCATACTAGCATGCAAATTTCAAAGGCAAAATGAGATGCAAAACAGCCCCGAAACATGGTGAAATGGTACTCAATGTATGGAACGAGTCTCGAAACATGAAATTTGGCGCATGAAATGGCCTATAGCTATGCAATGCATGCATAATTTGAACATGAAGTGTAAAGAGAAAAGCAAGGCAGCCCCAAAACAAGCATTTTTACAGTTTAAAGCAAGCCCAAACAGTGGGCACAAATGGGGCAAAACTAGCATGTAAAAACAGTCCTAAAAGCAAGATAATGAAGCAAGTGCAAGCTTCTGTCCCTAAACAGAGAAGGGGCCTTCTACAATATTGAAGAGGGGCCAAAAATATGATGTTTTACAGTTTATGACAAACCCCAAAAATAGATACAAGTATGCTCAAAATGCTATGCAAAATAAGGGCTAAAATGGAGATAAAGAAGCAATTGATACATGCTGGTTCCAAACAGGTAAGGGCCCTTCAACAATATTGAAGAGAGGCCCAAAATATGACTTTTTACAGTTAATGGCCGAGCCCAAAACAGTGTACAGCTATGCCCAAAATGCAATGCAAGATATGACCTAAAAGAGAGGCTACAACACAAAGTATACAAATGATGCTCCAAACAACAATAGACCCTTAATGAGACATGGAGAGGGGGTCAAAACAAGGCCATTTTCAGTTCGGACCAAGGTCCAAAAACAGAAGCTCAATAGGCTAATAAATTATGCAAAAATGGGGCTAAAACATGGATATCAAAGCAAGTAGCACATGGAGAAGGGCTCAAAATAAGCCTATTTACAGTTTACAACATGCTCCAAAACAGATTACACATAAGCCTAAAATGCTACACAAGAAATAGGCATACAAGAGGGATAATGAAGCAAGTGCAAAATGGGGGCCTCAAACAGTGAGAGGCCTTTCATGAAACATGGAATAGAGCTCAAAAAAATACCACTTTCAGTTATGGTCGGAGCTCAAAAGTATAAGCAAGAAGGGCTAAGAAATAATGCAAAAATGAGATCAAAAGAGGGAGAAAGCAACTCACCCTTGTAGACCAATCCTTTGCTGCCTCTTGGACCAAGAAAAGCTGCCTCCTAGCCTCTGAGAATACCCTCCTAGCTGCTGGAATGGAGTGGTGGTGTAGTGCTAGGTGGTGGTGAAGAAATGAGTGTAGGACTTGAGAGGTTTGACGCTTGGAAGTGTAGAGATAGGGAGAGGGGTGTAATGCAAGCTTTTAGCAAATTTTTCCAACCCCAAAACCAGACCTGGGGTGCTGGTTATATAGGCCAAAGAGGGGGAGAAAGAGGGGGAAAAAAGGGAGGGAAATCACTCCAAGTTTCCCTCCAAAAATTGCCCCCCCCCCGGATACAGAATCTGGGGGAAAATAAAGTGCATATCTGTGATGTGTCAGGTGTAAGGATGCTGGCCGGCTGGTTATTGAGACTGCAAGTGGCCGGCCGGCCCTCCCCATGGCCGGCCGGCCAAGGGTCAAAAGGGTCAGGTGTGATTAGTGGCCGACCACCACAGATTGGTGGCCTCCCATGTGTTCTCAACACAACCCTGTGGTCAAAAATTGGCAACTGTGAACTAAGAGAGAGAACAACCCACTTTTCAAAGGGGTTCAAAAGGTTCAAATGGAATTACTGGCTGGCCACTAGATATTGGTGGCCTCCCAGATGTGTACATCACAAATATGGGGGTTAGGGTTGAGGAAAGTGGCCCTAGGGTGGTCAACATTGGCTTTGAAGTGAGAAAAACGGGCGTCGGAGGGCGATGATGGAATATAACTGGTTGCTGGAACAATTACTGGCCTCCCACCCTTCTATGACCTTCCTGGTGATGAAACAGAGGTCCCTGCCAAAAATGAACGAAAACCGATGCAAAATGAAGGTTCGGGGCCGAAACGCGCAGTCCGAGGCCCCGAAAACCGATTGTTAGGCATCGGGAGTGGTGTTCGACCACGAAGTTGGTCTCTCGGACCACAGTGTCCCTTAAAAGGGAGGAAATAAGATGCATGCCAAAAACCAGAGCAAACGGAGGTGGTTAGGCGGTCCTGAACCGAGGCACTCGGCCTGACGACTCCAAAAACCGGGAACCAGGCTCCGAAATGGACAAAATGGCCTACGATCACGAAATGTAGCCCACGGCCACTGAGAGATAGTCTACGAGACCTCTCCCTCCCTTTGGGAAGAGAAACAGAGAAAATCGAGTCTGGTTCGCAAACCGAGGCAAGGCACAGAAAAGCCTGGAAGTCCGGAGACAGGGCTCACGGCCGAGACTCTGAGACTTCTGAACGAGCTCAATATGCAACATCACCGAGCGCTCAATTGGTGACGTCTGAGTCTTAAGGTCGGTCAAAAATCAATTGTTTACACATATGTTCCATCTCATCATAATCAGTAGTATTTTGGTGTCACAACCCAAACCCACCCCCATAGGTTTAATATCGTAATCGACTAGTAATCTGTAGATTACCGAAGGCCTCTTAAATAGAAAATAAATTATTATGGCCTAAATATACAATGTCCATTGAGCTATGCAGATTTATATGAGACAAAAAAATTTTAAACCTTTATATATATATATGTATATCACATCATCATATATACCGACTAGACAAAAAGGGACTTAGCTCTAAATACAGAATAAACAAAACTTAAACTTTAATCACATGGCTTTGACCATTTGACATATCCGGAACCTCCACGGAAGGCACATAGGTTGGTTGACAGGACAAAGTCCAAGCAGAAGTTCTAGGCTTGGTCATGCGCCTGATCACCTACATACATAAATAATACAGTGAGCTGGAGCCCAGTGAATAATCTCGATGTAAAGATTTTAAATAAATGAGATCCATAAACAAAACAATATAACGTTCTTAACATAATTAAAGCATACTTTGGAAACATATAATAACTAATATGGATCATCAAATCTTTTCACAATTCGTAGTACCCAATTGCCTTATCAAAACTTGTTAGAATATCACATAGAACGTTCACAGTGGAACGAAACATTCGGAACGCCCTCATTGGACGGCTTCATACAAAACACCCACATAGGACGACTTCATACAAAACGCCAATATAGGACGACATTATACAAAACGTCTTTATGGGACAACTTATGCGAAACGTCCACTTGGGGCGACTTCGTACAAAACGTCCATATAGGACACGCTTATGCGAAATGCCCACTTCGGCAACTTTATTCAAAACGTCTATAATGGGCAGATGTCATACAAATTGATACAATTGAAATCATGTGAAACGATCAATACAATCGAAATCATACGAAACGATTAATACAATCAAAATCATGCAAAACGATCATAAAAAATCGGCGTCATATATTATATCACAATGAGTCAATAACTTATACTGAATGTACATGACGAGTTGAATACTATACGGAAGTCATTGGGGATCAAAAAACATTTCCCAAGTTGTTATCATAGTTATCGTTTCAAAAAGAACTCATTCCTTCTTAAACAAATTCCATTTTTGAAAAGCTTATCATATCTTACTTATTCATTCGTAACAAAACGTAATTTTCAAAGACATATCCTATCGTACACATTTTAGAGTTTCAAAGTAAAACTTAACGGTTCCAATTGAATTGTAGACCATTCCACAATTCAATTTGTGGTTAAGATTAATTTAATTAAATAACACTTATTCTTAATAAATCTGGATTAACACATAATTAAATTAATCATAACTAATCATTAATCTCACATAATTCAATTCGTCTAATTTGACTTCCTTTAGAGCCCAATTAATTATATTAAAATTTATCATTCTAAATCAGATTTTTAATCAAACTCCCAAAAGGCTCCAAATATTAAATTAAACTTATTTCTATCATCAATTTTAGCTTCTCACATTATTAAGGCCTTCAATTTGAAATTAACTCAAGATTTCCGTCAATAAATCACATATTCAATTGAACACCTCATAAATAAATTTAATTTGTGATAACCTTAATTCCCAATCCTCATAACTTAATTAACTCCAATTCGGACCCAATTAACCAAATCTCAGTTTTATAAATCTGAATCGAATATTTAATTAAACGCCCATATGATCCGATACTTGAAATTAAAATAATTCAATTTACCAATTATACTCTCTTAAGGCATTTAAGCTTTCAATTTCTAATTCCAAAATAAATTCTCAATAGAGTCATATACGAATCAGTCTCCATAATTTTCATAAATCTCAGATTAAATTAGAATAATTGATAATTCAAATTCAAATATCCTTAATTAAGTAAGTGCTAATCATTGTACATAGTGGGGTCGTTACATTTGTTCAATCTTCCTCTCGTAATTCCTCTTTTCATAATAGAGGAGGTAATCGATCTCAAGGCCAGTATAGAAGTGGTGGTAGGTACAATAATCAAAGAGGCAGAAGAGGAGGAAGACCTCAGAGCTATGGCTTGATCTATCAAATCTGCGGAAAAGGAAATCACTCTGCTTTAGAGTGTAGACATCGACTGAATACTTCATTTCAACCTGTGTTTCCATCTTATACCATGGAACCTTCACAAATGGCTTCTTTTACTCCTAGAGCCTTTTCTGAACATACTCATTTTCCTGTTATGTCCACCACTATGCAGTCCACTTCAGCTCCATGGTATGTTGATTCTGCTGCAACTTCTCACCTCACAAATGATCTGAATAATCTTCATCTTTATTAACCTTACCAAGGACATGATCAAGTAATGATTGGTGATGGAAATACTCTTCCAATTCATAACTCTGGCACTAGTGTATTGTCCTCTCCTTCTTTTCAATTTAGGATTAACAATCTTCTTCATGTTCTACAAACATCATCCAATTTGTTATCTGTTCATTATCTTACTTCTAATAATAATTGTGGCATTACTTTTGACAGTGAGTCTTTTGTGATTCAAGACAAGCTCACCAACAAGGTGCTATGTAGAGGACATCATCAAAATGGCCTCCACCAGTTTCCTTCTTCTTCATTTTCTCCTAAAGCTTTTTCTGGTACTAGTTCTCTTGCTACTATTTGGTATAAAAGACTAGGGCATCCTTCTTTTGCTATGTTTCATACTATTGCAAATAAAAGTGGTTTGTCTCTTAGTCATCAAGATTGTAATACTTTTTGTCATTCTTGCTATGTGTTTAAGAGTCATAGACTCCCTTTTGTCTTTTCAACTAATAAAACTCATGCTCCTTTTACTCTGATTCACTCATATGTTTGGGGCCCTTTCACTCAAGTGCATGCTTCTTTTACTTACTATGTTGTTTTATTGATGATTTTAGTCATTTTACCTGGCGTTATCCTCTGTCTTATAAAAGTGAAGTATATTCTAAGTTCTTAGAATTTAAATCCTATGATGAAAATTAGTTTTCAAACTCTCTTAAAATTTTAAGAACTAATGGGGAAGGAGAATATACTAGTGGTCAATTTGAAACTCTTCTCAAAACTTCTAGCATTGTTCATCAGTTTAGTTGCCCTCATACTCCATCTCAAAATAGAGTTACTGAGAGAAAGCACAGACATATTAGTGAGACAACCATCACACTGCTTGATTAATCATCAGTGCCTTTGAAATTCTGGTTTGAGGCCCTTGCTACTGTTGTCTATTTGATAAATAGAATGCCTTCTCCTACATTAGGTAATCTCAGTCCCTATGAGGTGTTGTTTCAGATGATTCCAAACTATGGTTTTCTCAAAGTTTTTGGCTGCAGATGTTATCCATGGTTGCGACCTTATGCTTCTCACAAACTGCAACCAAGATCCAAGGCTTGTGTCTTTATTGGTTACTATCCAAGCTACAAGGGATATAGATGTTTGGATCCTTTTTCTGGTAGAATCTATATCTCTCGACATGTTGTGTTTGATGAATGTTCTTTTCCTTTTGCTTGCATTGATTCTTCTTCATCTCCTCTTCTTTCTTCCAAATCTGCCATTAAGACATTCTTTTGGGGTACTACTCCTTCTTTGTCTCCTTCTCAGGTTCCTATCCAACCTTCTTCTGTTTCACTTTCTTCTCCTAATTCCTTCTCATCTTCTCATCCAACAAATATTTCTAGTTCTCCTTCAGTTCCTATTTATACTTCTTTACCTTCTGCTTCTCCTTTTGTCTCAAATAATCCTGGTTTTATCTCTTCTTCTTTATCTTCTTCTCCACCTGGTATTAATCTTACTATTCCTATTATTCCTCGTCCTTTTTCTCACTCTGTCAATTCTCATCCTATGCTCACTCGAAGTAAGACAACATGCTCTTCCCAAGTTGGTTTGCTTGCTACTTTTCTTGACACTGAGCCTCGAAGCTACAAAGATGCCCTGCAATGTCCTCATTGGCATCAATCTATGCTTAAAAAATTTCAAGCTCTTCAAACTCAGAAGACTTGGTCTCTTGTTCCTTCTTCTGCACATCAAAATGTTGTTGGATGTAAATGGGTCTTTAGAATAAAAAAGAATTCAGATGACTCTATTACTAGGTACAAATCTCGACTTGTTGCCAAAGGTTATCTTCAAGAAGCTGGTGTTGATTTCTTAGATACCTTTAGCCCTGTAGCCAAGCAACTGACCATCAGAGTTTTCCTTTGTGTTGCTCTTCATTTCAATTGGTCTATTAAACAGTTCGATGTCTCTAATGCCTTTATTCATGGCAAGCTTGAAGAAGAGGTCTTTATGGCTCAACCACTTGGTTTTGAGAATCCTCAGTTTCTTACTCATGTATGTAGATTGAACAAGGCTTTTTATGGTCTTAAACAAGCTCCTAAAGCTTGGTTTTCCACTTTTTCCTCTTTTCTGCTTAAAGTTGGTTTTGTTACTTGTCATTGCGATAATTCCTTATTTGTTTAATCTACTATTACCACTCTTACTTATCTCTTGGTCTATGTTGATGACATTCTTGTTACTGGTAACTCTTCTTCTCATGTTCAGTCCTTAATCTCTCAGCTTCATTCTATTTTTCCTCTTAAAGATCTGGGTTCTCTTTCTTTCTTTTTGGGTATTTCTGTTACTACTTCTTCTTCTAGTTCTTTCTTATCTCAGTCTCACTATGCTTTTAAGTTGCTTTAGTAGGCTGGCATGTCTGATTGTAAGCCTACCGCTTCACCTCTTAGTCATTTTTCTTCCCAGCTTTTTCTAATCCTTCTCTCTACAAAAACCTTGTTGGTGGTTTGCAATATTTGACCATCACTCATCCAGATTTGGCCTTTGCTGTGAATCAGGTCTGTCAACATATGCAATCACCTTCTCAAGATGATTTTGCTAAGGTTAAACATTTGCTCAGATTTGTTCAAGGGACCCCGCATCATGGTTTGCATTTTTCTCCCAGTTCCTTTGATATTCATGCCTTTTTTGATGTTGATTAGGCTCATAATCCTTGTGATAAAATATCTACATCTGGTTTATGTCTTTATCTGGGTTCAAATCTGGTTTCTTGGACTGCTAAGAAGCAGCCCACTGTGGCTAGGTCTTCTACTGAAGTTGAATACAGGTCCATGGCTCAAGCTGCAGCTGAGGTGTCTTGGCTTCAAATGTTGTTGCATGATATGCAACTCACTTCCTCTATTCCTGTCCTTTGGTGTGATAATCTATTTGCCTTATCCTTGGCCTCTAATCATGTTTTTCATGCCAGGACCAAACATATCGAAATAGATTATCGTTTTGTTAGAGAAAATGTGTCTGCTAAACAACTTCTCATTCGGCATGTTGCTTCTTCAGATCAGATTATTGGTGAGTTCACTAAAGCTCTCCCTATTAGCCGCTTCCTTTTTCTCAAATCCAAGCTTCTAGTTGATCTTCCCACTTTCAGCTTGAAGGAGGCTGATGACAGGTGCAGCTCAAGCTCAAGTGCCAGCTCAAGTGCTAATGCCATGCTTCTCAACAGTGATAATGAAGAGAGGTCTAAGTCAGCCATGTCTAACCAGCAGCAGCAGCATAAAGACATTTTGTCTACGTCTAAGTCTAAACAGTAGCAGTTGCACCATACCTCTATAGTGTGTGTAGGTTAAGAGTAGTATAGTGCATATTAGTCAAAGCTTAGTGTATGTTAGAAAACCCTCTTAACAACTATTTGTTAGATTGTTAAGACAGTTATGCTATGGTGTCTATATAACTAGAGATCTGCTATTGTAAATGCAAGTTGATTCATTTGATGAAATAATATCCTTTCAGTTGCTTCTCTCTTTCTCTTTAGACAGGATTTGATATGGAATTATTTTTTTTTTTAAATGTAAAATGTGGTGCGTGGAGAACATGCACAAAATATATAATTTTATATATTTATTACATGGCATATATAAGGATAAACAATTATTATATGTCATGTATATATATAATTCAAATATATATCAATGTCTGATACGACACGCCAACTTCTTTGAAATTTCTAAACCTTTTAAATTCTAACCATGCTGTAGACGTCCCCGAACGCCCCGGGAGGGATGACTCCCGTTCCGTTTGTCTTGGGCTCACTACAGCTCAGGACTCTAATTGTCACGGTTCGTAATCTGAACCAAAGAGTCCAAATCCGGCAAATCGTTTTGAGAAAACAGATTTTTTTTTGAAAGAAGTGCCAAACATGGACTGTTTTGCCAGATACAGAGTCGCCACCTAAATATTTTATTTTGGGAAATTTAGAAAACCTTGACTCGTGCCTAAGGCCACGTGTTCGTCATCACCAAAGTTGCCTCGGCTCGAGAACTTGGGTACGATTAGGGAAGGTCATTTCGGGAGCACCCCTGCTCGCCCGATCAAAGATCGGCCTCTACTAACCATGATATCTAGTTTTAAAAACATTATGTGTTCTTATTCCGGTTATTAGCCTAGATTTACTATGTGATGCGCACAGCATACAAGTATAGACTGGATCGCCTTAATTGGAACAAAATATTTCATGTTTGTTTTTTGAAAGATGGTTTGTTACCCGCAGGTAGGCTTAAAATACAAATTTTTCCACCCTTAGGTAGGCTTAGAAAAAATGGTTTTGCCACTATCTAGTGGGCTTAAGACTCGCAGTCAATGATTTGTTCCAATCCAAATAACCCAACCTTCACCCACAGGCATTCAAGCAGTTATATCACATAAGCATATAGCCTCATGGTAAGCATGCTATCATGGCAGTCACTCACACGCATGCAAGGATGCTAAAGCATAAAAACTTACCGAGTACTCCAAGCCAAAACAGAAGCTGATTAGAAATCCATGCATGATCCTAACTATACAGAAATGCCTAATGCAACACATGCAGGAATGCAACTAAGATAGGCTCGGCTATTCTAAACATGACATATGGAATGCTACAGCTAACATGTATTCAATTCGGAATTGAAATACAATGTAGTGAGTTATGATGCGCCGAACCCGGTGCATACAAAACAGATGAATGAATGCAAACATGCTATCATACTGTATGCTAAATGAAACATGCCCTAATCTAACCATCATAAGCTGGTAAATAAAAGGGAGAGAAAGACATGGGGTTGGAAGACATACATCACACGCACGCACACTTATTACAATATTGCCCTCGCGTAGAGGGTCCAAATAAATAATACAGTCCCGAATAAATAATACAGTCTAAATAAATACAAAATCCTAATTAATTAACAAATTAATCTAGGAAAGTAGTAAATTAGCATGCAAGCTAGGGACTGCCTCGACTCTGCTCCGGATGATGAATTATGCATGTTCGGGTTGCTTGGCGCGGAAATCCATCGCAATGCCGCGATTAGCCTCTGTTTATGATTAAGCCCGAAATATTGCACGAAGTCCCCAAGAGATTGTCGGTTTCTGATTTGCTGCAACAGAGAGCAGGAAAGGGGCATGGCAATGTATTTTCACATATGTATGCTTGACTACTCTTCAGGGAGCGTAGTCCTCGATCCTCATGCCATCAATCACGCATTCCGATGCATGATGGCCGAGGAGTCGAATTTGCACGACTCAATGTGAAATGAATGCACATATAAACACAACAAGACCAAGACTCCATCATGGATAATCCGGAGTGTCGGCGACTGGGAATTGAGACACGTTTCGTCACTCAAAGTACGAAACGTCCCTCGTTTCCTGTGCTCGGGCTAACTTCTATCCCAAACACAATGCAATATGCATGACATGCATGAATGCAATCCTAACATGCAACCTAGCATACATAATGCTATATAATGGCATACACAATGCACGATGTAACATGGCATACACGATGCTCTAACATACAACCTAGCATACGCAATGCTATGAATTAAAATGGCATACACAATGCATGATGGACTTACACCAACATGAGTGGACCTCATCCACACTCACATCAGTGGCCATGAGATGGAAATGAGACACTCGAGATGCGTGCACACATGCACGCAAACCGAGGACCGATCCTAAGGCACAAATGCCACTCTAACAAAGCATGGCAAGGTACAAAATATGGCATACAAACATGCAAATTCCAGCGCTGAAATGTGATGCAAAATGATCCCGAAACATGGAAAACATGGCACCCGATGCATGGAATGGTCCCGAAACACAAAACTAGGCACATGCATTGGCCTATAACTATACAAAACATGCATTATTTGATCATAAAGCATAAAGACAGAACCAATACAGTCCCAAAATATGAACATTTCTAGTTCAAAGCATGGCCAAAAGATGCTAGCAAGATGGCCTAAAATAGCATGCGATTTTGACTAGCAAACATGATTTACATGACATGTATATGAAGCAAGTGAGAACTCATCAAACCAACCAAAATCAGTGAATAAAACATGCCAAAACATGCCCAAATAACCTCTGAAATGCAACCAACACATGCACAAATGATGGGTTCTTTTAGAGGGCATACAAAGGGGTTATTAAGCACATGCATCAAGGACACTTAGCATGGCACAAAAAACTCTAAAAATCAAATATGGTAGTCCCAAAACTCATCAAATTGACCCTGAAATCAGTCAACAAGGCATGCAAGATAGGGCCTCTTTGGAAGGCCAACATGACCATCAAACAAAACAAAGTGAGAGGGGGTCACCCCCCTTTGATTTGGAGGCTCAAAATAGTGTGTTGGCCACTAAAAATCCACTGGATTTCAGTGGCTAGATGGCCAAACAAAGCATGCAACAAGTGCTTAGGTGTAGGGCTCGAAATAAGAGACAATCAAGCATACAAGGAGGCATATGATCTCATAAAAAAAATGGGACCTCAAACAAACTTGAATATGAGATTAAAACAAGATATTTTTCAGTTTATGACAACTCTCAAAAATGAACACAAGTAGGGCTAATCTATCATGCAAAAATGGCCCTAAAAGAGATTGGAGACAAGGGACAGTAGCTGGCCCCAAACAGAGGAGATCCCTTCAACAAAGTTAAATAGGGGCTAAAAAAAAGGCACTTTACAGTTTATAGCAAGTATCAAATATGCTTACAAGTAAGGCTACAATATGATGTAAAAATGGCCCTAAAAGAGAGATAGAAAGCAAGAGGTAGTAGCTGGCCTCAAACAGTAATGAGCCCTTCAACAAAGTTGAAGAGAGGCTCAAAATGAAGCACTTTACAGTTTGTCTTGAAGCCCAAAAATTCTTACAAACAGGGCTAACATATCATGCAAGAAATAGCCATAAAAGAGGGATAAAGGGAAATGGGTAGCAGGTGGCTTTAAAAAGAGAAAAACCCTTGATCAAACATGAAGATAAGCTCAAAATATGACTATTTATAGTTTGGGTCGGAGCCCAAAAATGCTTGCAAGTATGGCTTATAAATGAAGCAAAGAAATGCAAGTTTAAGGGAAAAGTGTGCTTACCCTTGAGGAGCAGTGAACCAGCAGCTTTTGGTCCAAGAAAATGAGCTTCTAGCCTCTGGAAATCAGCCTCAAGGTGTTGGAATGGAGTGTGGAGGTGTGGTGCTATGGGTTGGTGTGTAAATGGTGAAGAATCTTAGGGTTTTGGAGCTTTGAATAGTGAAAATGGAAAGAGAATGGAGGGGGAAGCCTTGGCTGATTTTGTAACCCTTCAAAATGGGTGTGGGGGTGCTAGTTATATAGGGAGAGGAGTGGAGGAAATGGGGGGAAAATCAAATTCAAATTTCCCCCCTAAAAGGGCAGACCCCCGGGCAGGGGTTTGGGAAAAAACAGAAGGTACATCTGTAAGGAACCAGGAGAGAGGATTCTGGCCGGCTAGGTTCAGAGGGTTCAGGTGGTCGGCCGGCCACCTCCCCTGGCCGGCCAGCCAGGGTCAAAAGGGTCAAGAGGATTTGTTGGCCGGCCACCCCAAAAAGATGGCCTCCCAGGTGTGCACAACACAGCTATGTGAAGAAAAACCAGGAAATGTAAACCAGGAGAGAGAAAAGCTAGCTTTTCAGAGGGGTTCAAAAGGGTCAAGGAGAGTTAATGGCCATCCTACCCATATTGGTGGCCTCCCAGGTGTGTAAAACACAAAGGTGTGGAGGAAAGTCAGAAAAAGTGGCCCGGGGATGGAAAAAGTCAACTTTCTAGTGAAGAAAACAGGCGATAAAGAGCAATGAAGGAATAAAGCTGGTCTTTAGAACAATTGCTGGCCTCCCACCCTTCTACGACCTTCCTAACAATGAAAATAAGGTCTCCGCCAAAAATGAACCCAAACCGATGTAAAACGAAGGTTCGGGGGCCAAAACGCGCAGCCTGGGGCCCCGAAAACTGACTGTTAAGCACCGGAGGTGGCGTTTGACCACGAAGTTGGTCTCTCGAGCCACAGTGTCCCTCAAAAGGGAGTAAATAAGATGTATGCCAAAAACCGGAGCAAACGTAGGTGGTTAAGCGGTCCCGAACCGAGGCACACGGCCGACGACTCCGAAAAAACCAGAAACCGGGCTCCAAACGGGAAAAATGGCCTACGACCACGAAACGTAGCCTACGGCCACTGAGAGATGGTCTACGAGACCTCTCCCTCCCTTCGGGAAGAGAGAACGGAGAAAACGGGGCCTGGTTCGCAAACCGAGGCAAGGCACAAAAGAGTCCGGAAGTCCAGAGGCAAGGCTCGCAGCCGAGATTCCGCAACTTCAGAACAAGCACAATATGCAACATCACCGAGCGCTCAGTTGGTGACGTCTAAGTCTTAAGGTTGGTTAAAAATGGGGTGTCTACACATGCAAACATGAGAACAACACTCTTTCAGTTATCTCGAGGTAGCTGAGAAGCCAAGGCAGGCCTTGTCAAGAAAAGGTCAAGAATTTTTTGTGAATTGCAAAAAACAGCACCTTGACACTTGTGTATACTTCTAAACCAAACAAAGTTAATTGTTTATTAAGACAAAAGATAGCAATTATCAATAGTCTCAGTGGGATGTCATGATCATTTTTTCATGTTCTGATTTGGGCACACCATTTCTTTCATAATTGGGCACCCTTACCAGTATATTAATATAAACGTATTCACATGAAGAGAGAATACCCAACTGGGATTCACAAGTGTCAAATCCACAAAATCAACTTTACCAACTACATTTCCATTGTCATCACAATTTGCACTTGCATTTTATTCTCCAAAACATTATTTTTCAATTTTTTTAATAAAAAAAAAATCCTCCTTTCTATTTTCTTTTTCTAAAATACAAATTCAGAATAGATTCCCAACAACCTCTAACTAGGCTTAGTTTTTTTTAGACTTCTGAATGTCAAGAGCCTTCAAAAAGAACACTTGGTAAGAAATAGAATAGGCTTAAGAGTTCAATATACAGAACCAAGAAAGATCAAGCAAAACACAAGTCTCAATTCTGAGGAGCAAACCAGTTAATAGTAATGTCTTCCCATGCCCTTGTTATATCAAAGGTAGCACATATATAAATGAGCGGTGTTATTTGGTTCAAAATTTATATTTGAATAGTTGGTACTATGTTCAACCCACGGCATGCACCAACAAATCAAAACCGAAGGCGTATGTTGTGTTCGGTCTATTTTTCACATGTATATAAAATAATAAAATGCTCATGAAGATTATAAATTGTAAAAGTTAGAAGAATGTCAGATGAAGGATAACTTATATTATATATTTATATGTAGGCTTTTTTGCGACATAAAGAATTGGAAGGAGGTGGAGTTTGAACTTCACTCAAAGTGGTGGGCCAATGTTCCAAACACAAAGTGGTCTGTATTATAATTGTTGATTAATTCAATATATCAAAAGTGATATGTGAACTGAAAGAGATTCTAAGCGACAATATCAGAGTGCACAACAGAAGAGTTTTATGTGTATTAATAGTAACAGATATATAAAACGACAATTTTATAAGTACAAATTAAACCAAACCAAGTTTTAAGTCTTATCAAATGTGAAAAATTTAGAAATTTCCTAAATGTTGATTTGTGATTATGTATCAATTTTAAGCAATAAATAACAATCTCAATAAACCAATCAAGACAAATCAACATAACAATTTTACGTAAAAAAATCACAATTGGAGCACCTCCAATTGTGATAAAAAAAAAAAAACCACGGGCAAAAGCCACAAAAAAATCCACTAAGAAGACATAAAGGAATTACACAAGTGTACTCTCAATTAGGATGTACCTTTTTTTCTTTGACCTTACCAACTCTAGGAAGATTGAGAAGTCACTCATCTCGTTGAATCTTTTGGTTCCCCTGCCCTTGAGTTCTTGTATCATAAGATGTGGATGCACTCCGCTTTTGCTCTTTATTATCACTAAGCCAATGCCACTCTTGTCATAACACATTTGTTGAGATCCAATGATATTGTCCAAAGTCTTTAATCCTTTGTTCCAAAGACCAATGGTAGCCATAGCACACTTGAGCTCTTCCTCTTTCTTGATCATTAGTTCTTCCAAAGAAACTTGAGACATCTCAAGATATTCAATCTTTTCTTCATACGTTGCATAGATTTACTGTAGCTCATTCCTCTCTGTCTCACAAGTCAAGAGTTTTGCACAAAGAGCTTGTCGATCATTAGATATCTTGATGGCATCATTCCTAGCCTCGGAAATCTCTTCCTTTAGTTTGACATTCTCACTTTCACATGCTTTGAATTTCATAGTGAGTTTGTCATTCAATTTGGATAAGTTAAGAGATTTCTTACACAATTTTTCATAAGCTTGCTAAAGCTCTTTATCATCACTCCCTAAGTATTCATCATCAATGTCATTCTCAACCGGCTTCTTCGGATACTCTGTTCGTCTTTCAGTTTCAAAAGCCACCATAAAAGCAAGGAATTGTTCATGCCCCTCTTCGCCTTGTGTTTCATTGTCACTTTCATCTTTATCAGACTCTGATTCATCATCCCAAGTGATAGTGAAGACTTTCTTCTTCCTCAAACGAGTAAGGCATTCTTGAGCAAAGTGGCCAAATCCTTAGCATTTATAGCATTGGACTCTTTCAGAGTTCCCTTGTATTTTTCCTTTCTTCTTCTGGGTTATAAAATTAATTTTGAATTTATTTTTGCCTTTGGATTTATGAGTTGATTCCAAAGGATTAGGATTCTTTTTCAGAAAAGACTTTTTAAATTATTTTACGAAAGCATCCGTAATCTTGGAATCAATCTCACAATCCTCATCAGAATCCTTTCCAATTGCATGAGCACTACTAAAAACAATATCATCTTTTTGTTTCTTTTTGAAATTTCTATATGCCTCATAAGTTTGGAGATTTCCAGCCAAATGATTTAGCTTAAGGTTGTCAACATCTTGAACCTCCTCAATAGCCATAACTTTTGGTTGGAACCGACTGGGCAAGGATCTCAAAATTTTTCCCACATCCTTGGATTCTAGTATTTTTTTCACCTAAATTGAAGCTGGAATTTACAATGTCACTCAACGTCGCATAAAATTCATCAAAGGTCTTACTATTTTTCATAGAAAGGTTTTTGAAACTAGACGTGAGCCTTTGAAGTTTTGAGCGTTTAATAGAAGGAGTGTCTTCATGAGTAGTTTGTAAGATATCCCAAGTCTCTTTTGTGACTTCACAATTGCAAATTCGACTAAACTCTTTAGATGTGACAGCGCAAAAGAGAGAATTGATAACTTTACTATTCCAGCTACTATTTTGGTTATCAATTGGTTTGGGAAAAGTGACTCCATCAACGATAATCGTTGGTTCAGTCCACTCATACATGACAGATTACCAAACTTTTTGTAATATCCTTGTTCTGTAGTATGCTAATTGGTCCTTAACATGAATATGATTATGTGTTTGATATGATTTCGTGTGCCTTTATGTGAAAATATGTGGTTTTGAATTTCTATCTGTTCACCGTAGGAATATCTGTTTGATTATCTGCTTTGGAAATTAAATTGAAGGCCTTATCGGCCACAGAAACCGAAATTGATCACGCCATTGTGATTGGCATAATTTTTAGAGCCTATGGTGAAATTTAATTAGAAATTGATTCGGATCAAATAAATTGGATTAAATTAATTAGTTAAGTGCTCAAATATTTTATATTGAAATAATTGTGACTAGTGGGACTTAAAGAGGGGCACTATACACACTCAATTCCTCTTTCTTGTTCATTTGAGCCGAAATTACTCTAAGGAAGGAGGGTGAGGGTCGGCTAGAAAGAGAGAGAGAGTTGAAGTTTGATCTTGAAGCTTGATAATTTGAAGACCAACTCAAGAATTAAGCTCAAGTTTGGAAGATTAAAACTCCTAGGTGAGTATTTCATGGATTCTAGTTTGTAAATTGTGTAATCAAGCTAGTTGGGTAATCAAGAGTAAGTTTGACATGAAATTGGGTTGATCATGTTGGATTGAAGGTCAATATATGCATGCATATGTGTAATTGCTTTGAAATTTGCATGTTTGAACACAAAATACATGATCCATGTAGAATGTTGGTTAAAGCTCATGTTTATAATCACCATTTGCACCATGTAAGTTGAAATGGGAGTGATATCCCACATGCATGTACAAATTATGAGAAATGAGTTTGAAATACATGGAATTGTTATCATCATAGCAAGTTTGGTGTAAATAGGGTCATGCATGTGTTTGATTCATGAAATTGAGCCTCATGATGATGTAATTTGGTGTTTGTACCATGTTAGCACAAGTGTATTTGAAGTTTGAGCTATTGCATGCAAGAAATGTTGGATGGAATGTCAAATTTGAGGTCAAGAACACTGCTGGAAAACCCAGAATTCATGGTGTCTGCTCGAGTGGGGAAACCAACGCTCGAGCAGGAAATACGTGCTCCCAGCTGTAGACATCCCCGAACGCCCCGGGAGGGATGAGTCCCGTTCCGTTTATTTTGGGCTCACTACAGTTCAGGACTCTAATTGTCACGGTTCTTAATCTGAACCAAAAAGTCCAAATCCGGCAAATCATTTTGAGAAAACAGATTTTTTTGAAAGAAGTACCAGACATGGACTGCTTTGCCAGATACAGAGTCGCCACCTAAATATTTTATTTTTGGTGAAATTTAGGAAACCCTGACTCGTTTGCCTAAGGCCACGTGTCCGTCATCACCAAAGTTGCCTCGGTTCGGGAACTTCGGTACGATTGGGGAAGGTCACTTCGTGAGCACCCCCGCTCGCCCGATCAAAGATCGGCCTCTACTAACCATGATATCTAGTTTTGAAAACATTATGCATTCTTATTCCGGTTTTTAGCCTAGGTTGACTATGTGATGCGCACAACATACAAGTATAGACTGGATCGCCTGAATTGGAACAAAACATTTCATGTTTGTTTTTTAAAGATGGTTTGCTACTCGCAAGTAGGCTTAAAGTGCAGATTTTGCCACCTTCAGGTGGGCTTAGAAAACATGGTTTTGCCACTATCTAGTGGGCTTGTGACTCACAGTCAATGCATTGTTCCAATCCAAATAACCCAACCTTCACCCACAGGCATTCAGGCAGTTTATATCACATAAGCAAATAGCCTCATGGTAAGCATGCTATCATGGCAGTCACTCATACACATGCAAGGATGCTAAAGCATAAAAACTTACCGAGTACTCCAAGCCAAAACAGAAGCTGATTAGAAATCCATGCATGATCCTAACTATACAGAAATGCCTAATGCAACACATGCAGGAATGCAATTAAGATAGGCCCGGCTATTCTAAACATGGCATATGGAATGCTACAGCTAACAAGTATTCAACTTGGAATTGAAATACAATGCAGTGAGTTATGATGCGCCGAGCCCGATGCATATAAAACAGATGAATGAATGCAAACATGCTATCATACTGTATGCTAATTGAAACATGCCCTAATCTAACCATCATAAGCTGGTAAATAAAAGGGAGAAAGACGTGGGGTTGGAAGACATACATCACACGCACGCACACTTATTACAATATTGCCCTTACGCAGAGAATCCGAATAAATAATATACAGTTCCCAAATGAATAATTACAGTCCAAATAAATACAAAATTCCTAATTAATTAATAAATTAATCTAGGAAAGCAATAAATTAGCATGCAAGCTAGGGACTGCCTCAACTCCGCTCCGGATGATAAATGATGCATGTTCGGGTTGCCTTGCACGGAAATCCATTGTGATGCCCCAATTAGCCTCTGTTTACAATTAAGCCCGGAATGTTGCATGAGGCTCCAAAAGACTGTCGGTTTCTGATTTGCTGCAACAGAGAACAGGAAAGGGGCATGGCAATGTATTTTCACATATGTATGCTTGACTACTCTTCAGGGGGTGTAGTCCTCGATCCTCGTGCCACCAATCGCGCATCTCGATGCGTGATGGCCAAGGAGTCGAATTACACGACTCACTATGGAATGAATGCACATGAAAACATAACAAGGCCTAGACTCTATCATGGATAATCAGGAGTATTGGCAACGGGGAATTGAGACACGTTCCATCACTCGGAGTACGAAACGTCCCTCGTTTCCCGTGCTCAGGCTAACTTCTATCCCAAACACAATGCAAATGAGATGGCATGCACTATCCAACTCTAACATACGACCTAGCATACACAATGCTATGAAATTGCATACACAATGCTCGATGTAACACGACATACATGATGCTCTAACATACAACCTAACATACGCAATGCTATGAATGAAATGGCATACACAATGCATGATGGACTTACACCAACATGAGTGGACCTCAGCCACACTCACATCAGTGGCCATAAGATGAAAATGAGGCACTCGAGATGCGTGCACACATGCACGCAAACCAAGGACCGATCCTAAGGCACAAATGCCACTCTAACAAGGCATGGCAAGGCAAGGCACGAAATATGGCATACAAACATGCAAGTTCCAACACTGAAATGTGATGCAAAATGATCCCAAAACATGGAAACATGGCACCCGATGCATGGAATGGTCCCGAAACACAAAACTAGGCACATACATTGACCTATAGCTATACAAAACATGCATTATTTGATCATGAAGCATAAACAAAGAACCAAGGAAGTCCCAAAAAATGAACATTTCTAGTTCAAAGCATGGCCAAAAGATGCTAGCAACATGGACTAAAATAGCATGCAACTTTGACTAGCAAACATGATTTACATGGCATGTATATGAAGCAAGTGAGAACTCATCAAACCAGAAAAAATCAGTGAATAAAACATGCCAAAACATGCCCAAATAACCTCTGAAATGCAACCAACACATGCACAAATGATGGGTTCTTTTAGAGGGCATACAAAGGGGTTATTAAGCACATGCATCAAGGACACTTAGCATAGCACAAAAAACTCTAAAAATCAAATATGATAGCCCTAAAAATCACTAAATTGACCCTGAAATCAATCAACAAGGCATGCAAGATAGGGCCTCTTTGGAAGGTCAAAAAGACCATCAAACAAAACAAGGTGAGAGGGGGTCACCCCCCCTCTAATTTTGAGGCTCAAAAATGCATCAAAGCCACTAAAAATCCACTATATTTCAGTGGCTAAGAGGCCAAACCATGGCCAACGCAAGTGCTCTAATGTATAGCCCTAATCATGAAAGAATGAAGCATGCATAGGGGAAGATGACCCCAAAAAGAGAATAGACCTTAATCAAACATGAAGATAATGTCAAAAAACGACTATTTTCAGTTTAGGTCTAGGTCCAAAAAGGCTCACAAATAGGGCTAATATATCATGCAAAAATAGCCCTAAAAGAGATATTAGAGACAAGGGACAGTAGATGGTCTCAAACAGTAAAGAGCCCTTCAACAAAGTTGAAGAGGGGCTCAAAAAAAGATACTTTACAGTTTATGGAAAATCTTAAATATGCTCACAAGTAAGGCTACAATATGATGCAAAAATGGCCCTAAAAGAGAGATAGAGAGTAAGAGGTAGTAGCTGGCCTCAAACAGTGAAGAGCCCTTCAACAAAGTTGAAGAGGGGATTAAAATAAGACACTTTATAGTTTGGCTCGAAGCCCAAAAATGCTTACAAATAGGGATAATATATCATGCAAGAAATAGCCCTAAAAGAGAGATAAAGGAAAAAGGGGCAATAGAAGACCTCAAACAGCAAAGAGTTCTTAATCAAACATGCAGAGGAGCTCAAAATAAGACTATTTTTCAGTTTGGGTCAGAGCCCAAAAAATGTAAGCAAATATGGCTTATAGATGAAGCAAAAAAAGACTAGAAAATGGGAAGAGAGAACTCACCCTTGAAAAGCAGCAAACCAGCAGCTTTTGGACCAAATTTCTGAGCTTCCAACCTCTTCAAATGTCCTCCAAGGTGCTGGAATGAGTGATGGAGGTGTTGTGCTATGGGTTGGTGTATAAAATGGCCAAGAAACTAAGGTTTTTGAGCTTGGATGAGAGAGAGAGGGAGGATTGTATGCAAAGGCTCTAACCAAATTTTGTAACCCTTAAAAATGGAGGTGAGGTGCTGGCTTTATAGAGGAGAGGCCAAGGGAAAAGGGGGGGAAAACCAAATTCAAATTCCCCCTCCCCCCAAAAGGGCAGATCCCCGGGCAGGGGTCTGGGGCAAAACAGCTGGCACAGTTGTGATACACCAGGAGAGAGAAATTTGGCCGGCCAGGTTCAGGAGGTTCAGGTGGCCGGCCGGCCACCTCCCCTGGCCGGCCGGCCAGGTGCAAAAGGGTCAAGAAAATTTAGTGATCGGCCACCCCAAAAAGATGGCCTCCCATGTGTGTACAACACAGCTGTATGGTCAAAAACTGGAAAAAGTGAACCAGGAGAGAGAAAAGCCAACTATTTAGAGGGGTTCAAAAGGGTCAAAAACAATTGATGGCCAGCCTATCCATATTGGTGGCCTCCCAGGTGTGTACAACACAATGGTGTGGTGGAAAGTCAAAAAAAGTGGCCCAGGAATGGAAAAAGTCAGCTTTCTAGTGAAGAAAACGGGCAATGAAGAGCAATGAAGGAATAAAGCTGGTCTTCAGAACAATTTCTGGCCTCCCACCCTTCTACAACCTTCCTAACAATGAAAATAAGGTCTCCACCAAAAATGAACCCAAACCGATGTAAAACGAAGGTTCGGGGGCCAAAACGCGCGGCCTAGGGCCCCGAAAACAAGCTGTTAAGCACTGGAGGTGGCGTTCGACCACGAAGTTGGTCTCTCGGGCCACAGTGTCCCTCAAAAGGGAGGAAACAAGGTGTATGCCAAAAACCGGAGCAAACGGAGGTGGTTAAGCGGTCTCGAACTGAGGCACACGGCCGACGGCTTCGAAAACCGAGAACCGGGCTCCAAACGGGAAAAATGGCCTACGACCACGAAACGTAGCCTACGGCCACTGAGAGATGATCTACAAGACCTCTCCCTCCCTTCGGGAAGAGAAAACGGAGAAAATGGGACCTGGTTCGCAAACTGAGGTAAGGCACAAAAGGGTCCGGAAGTTCGGAGGCAAGGCTCGCAGCCGAGACTCCGCAACCTTAGAACGAGCACAATATGCAACATCACCAAGCGCTCAATCGGTGACATCTGAGTCTTAAGGTCGGTCAAAAATGGGGTGTCTACACCAGTATATTTTGCAGGCATGGCATCCGCTTGAGCGGGGAAGTTCACGCTCGAACGGGGAGCTATGTAGGATGAACTTCCGCTCGAGCGTCCGAGTTCACACTCGAGCATAAAAATAACATATCCAGCACTTTTGCAGACCTTAAGGGTCCGCTCGAGCGGGGAAGTCCACGCTCGAGCGGGGACCCTGTTTTATGAAATTTTGTTTATGTATTCTGTGTTTCGTTTTCTGTCCTCTTTCACTTCTAAGTACCCTTGGACATGCATTGAGCATTGTAATTAAGTTAAAGAGATAAGAATGAAGCCTAAAGAGGAAAATGTGAATTAAGGAACGGATTAAATTGTTTGTGACCCTTTTGTGTTCATGAAATGTGTAGGGACGAGCTCCAAGGCAAACCAACCAACCGATCACTGTGAGTAATATCGATATTTGAAACTTGTCATTTGTCCAATTGCTTATTTCCTTATAAGCCTTATGAGTTGCCAGTTTAAATTATGGACAAATGCCTGATATGAATAGAATGAATGGGCCAGAGGCCGTTTTGACACGAATGAAAGTTCGAATGGGCCCAAGGCCAGTTTGTTCGGAACCGTCGTCACATGACCTAAATTGAGTATGTATGTTAAATAGAAATATGAATTGGGCCCAAGGCCGTTTGGAGCATGTTGTTCTACATATCGTTTGTTTAGCTTCTTTACTTGATATTATTCACTGGGCTATCGCTCACGCTCATTCATGTGTTTGTAGATGGGCCAAGAGAAGTCCAAACCCAGCCCCAGTGAAGTCTGTGTGGAACAACAAAGGTTTTGGAAGAATCAGCCCTTGTGTCTCATGCACGAGACTCGTCTTCGCCCTTTTGTTATATATTCATATTCCGTTATGTTGGCGAAGACTTTGCACATGTTGTATATAATTTTGTTTGGCTGACTTAGACATTATATGATCATGTATGTACAGAGTTTTGTATAGTACATATTTTGATGTAAGTTATTAATGTACATATGTATGGTTTGTTATGACGTGCCATGTAAACAAAGCTCTATGGACAAAGTTTTTAATTGCTTCCGTATGGCCCCCATTAACTTTGTTAAAATACGTTCGGTTTGGTTTGAGGCCGTAGGTAATCTCATGATTATTGGCCGGTTATGTCTTTAACCCTTGGGGGCGGGTTCGGGCCATGACACTTTTTCATCAATAGATTTTAAAAATGATCTCATCTGAGCTTTCCAAAAGGAATAATTAGATCTGTCAAGTAGGGGTGGTTAAACCATAAAATTTCCCTCACAAATTGAATCCATTATCACAAATCAAACAAGATCTCGCTCCAAAAGTTTAAAAAAAAAATAAAGTAACCTGCTCTGATACCAATTGAAAAATCTAGAAATCCCCCAGATGTTGATTTGTGATTATGTATCAATTTTAAGCAGTAAATAACAATCCCAATCAACTAATCAAGACAAATCGACATAACGATTTTACGTGGAAAAACCACAATTGGAGCGCCTCCAATTGTGATAAAAAAAATCACGGGCAAAAGCCACAAAACAATCCATTAAGAAGACATAAAGGAATTACACAAGTGTACTCTCAATTACCTAGCGAATCCACGCCCGAATCAAACCGACCCCTATGTGCCTTTTCTAGCCCCGTTTTCACCTCGGAATTGTCTTGCCCAATGTTGAATCCACAACGCCGATGTCAAATCACAACGATGAGCCACTCCGGAATCCACCAAAGCTTCAGGCCCAAATTCCACGAAATCCACCGAAGAACAACTCTCTCTTTTATATTGAATAAATAAAACAAACAAATCCTTTGATATAATCCACTCAATTCATGATTAAACTCTCACATATATCAAAGGAAACAAGCAAAGAAGCTCCAGATGAAAACCCTAATATCCAAGAAGAAGATCTGGAAGTCGTAACCCTAAAAACGGATGAAACCACATATTTATAGAAAATTGATTCGCAATCTCCACTCGAGCGCAAGATTGACCGCTCGAGCGGACCTCGCTCAAGCACAGGAAAGTTCGCTCAAGTGTAAAATCCTAACTTCCAGTACTTTTACAGACATGTCAAACTTCTGGAACTAAACATTCTCCGCTCGAGTGCACAAACGGCAGCTCGAGAGGACAAGCAACTTCAAATGCATTTTTGCATTTTGGTTTCGAGGGCGCTGCCCCTCGACCTTGCTTGGGCGCTGCCGCTTAGACCCCCCATGAGCTGACCGAGCAGCTCGATCCCTAACATAGTTTGTGAAGTGGCAAACATGAAAGAATAAAGATCATAAACTCCTCTGCATAGGCACAATTTAGGTTGGATTCGCATCGAAATACTTATAGCCTCACTGAAATAAAAGATCGAATAAAATTACAACTGAAAGGAGTTTTGTCAAACGGGATTGCCAAAAATAAAAACCTAACAAAATGGAATCGGCTACATGAATTTATTCTCTACTCGACTTTATCAAATGAGGATTATAAGTACAAATAAGGATTATAAATTATTAAATTGTCATCTTAGGTAAGCCATACCTACATTATCTGTATTAAGACTCTACAAATAAGTTGAGCCAATGTAAGTCTCCATACCATTTGTAGCTGGAAACCAAAGACCTCCAAGTCCAAGAGTAAAATAAATGGTATGAACAGTTAAATAAAAATATTCTCGAAATAGAAAATCTTAGAACAAATAGGTGATGCATGCAATCAATTATGGAAACAAAGTCATCGTGGCTCTCATATACTATATCTAAGTTCAAATGTTCTTAGCTAAAAGCTTAGATCTATGTTACATGGACTCTATTACGAGTATTGGGTGCATAGAAGTGTTCAAGCGTCAGACCTTCTTAAACTTAAATCTTAGGATATTAAGATATATATCAAAAGATTGAGTACAAATACAAAGACATGTCCTGAACAATTGTATATATTTTGTATTATATAATACTCTTAAATAAGATGATGTATGGAACAATTATTTAGAAATATAATTGAATTAAATAGGGTTTGAGAAAAATATGAAATTTCTATCTTCCATCCATGTGAAAGGGAATAAATATTTCTTTATAAGCAAATGCCAGCTTCTTCTTCTTCTTACATCACAGAAAATTAGAGAATTTAAGTATCTAAATTGGGTTCAAGCGTCGGACATATGCCACACCCTTACCCTTGTCATATCCTGTAGACAAGGTACTGTGGAGAAAATAGAAGAATGCATGTAACACAAGTATTCTTCCTTCTTTTCACGTTATTTTATTTTCTTTACAACTTGTTTACTATTTTCAACTCATCTTTTACTAAGAGAATCTCCAATGGTGTTTGCTAAAATAGCATTGTTATTGCTATAATTGGCAATGAATAATGCTATTTTGCCAAATTATAGCAATTGTGCTCTAATGGTCACATACTATTTTGGCAAATCTCAACCAACTTTGCCTCCAAGTTTGTAAATGTTGTTTGGATATAAGATTTTTAGTGTTTTTTTTTTTTTTTTTGTGACTTTTTTTTAATTGTTTCTAAAAATAATTATATATTTAGATTATTCCTGACTAGACAAATATAAAAATTGAAACATTTATAGTGATTGTTTGTACTGATTTTAAACATTTTTTTTTTCAAGCAAAAAAAGCACGACGACTCTTTTGCCTTTCCAAGACAAATCACCACCGTCTATCTCAACAATTTCCAACAGTTGAGATGAATGATCCAGAATCATCTTGACTCTCCACTCTCAAAGATGTCTTCACTCTCTCTTTCTCTTTGATCGGCTACGGTGTCTACCCCTAATCGCCGAAGACCAACCTTTTCTCTCTCTCTCTCTCTCTCCATCTCCCTCTCACTCTCACTCTCTCTCTTCTCTCTGTCTCTTCAATTAGCGATGATGTCTACCCCCAATCGCCGAAGACCAACTTTTCTTCCCTCTTCCTCTTACTCTCACTTTATCTCTCTTTCTCTCCCTCTAACTCTCACTCTATCTCTCTTTCTCTCCCTCTATCTCCCTCTCCCTCTCACTTCTCTCTCTCCTCTCCAGCACCGCCAATCGCCGTCGTCTACCCCCACCCATCTTTCTCTCACTCCTCTCTCTCTCTCTCTCTCTCTCTCTCTCTCCTAAAATGGATCAGCGACGTTAGACAAGATCAAAGAAACGATCGCTAATTTCGAACCAAAGACCACCAGATCTGCTCTTACTACGGGCGATATCTTCACCTTTTCCTTCGACGCTGTGACTCACCACCATATCTACTTTGAACTACCAAAACCAAGTATTTATTATTTTTAGTTTTGTTCATATTCTGAGATTCTGAGATTTGAAGTTATGAAATTGCTTGTTGAGCTCCAATGAAATTGTTGAAATTTTTTCGTTGAATTTGAGATTTATTGAATTTGTTTGAGATTTTGTTGAGATTTATTGATTGTTGTTGACTGATTTTGTTAAAAATAAAAAATAAAAACTTTGCCGATTTCAGGTAAATTTTAAAAAAAAAAATTTGAAATTTTTGTTTTTGGTGAATTCTAATAAAAAAATGGTGAAACATTTGCTGGGTGAGAGGGAGGGAGGGAAACAGTTAGTTTTGGCTGAGTTGGCACAAATGGCAACTTTGACACAAGTTTTGACATTTCTCAAATTTGACAGTTGCTATATTCAACCATTGGAGCATCATTTTTCAACACAGCTAATATATTATAGCAATGACAGCTCCAATAGCAAACCATTGGAAATGCTCTAAGTTTGCTAACTGCTGAGTGTTTTTAACTGACTATAAAAAAATACAGACAAGTAAAAACAATATATAAAACCTATAGTTCTCCACTTACCTCGCAAATTCTACAACCAAAATCAAACTATTAGGTCAACATGAAATCAAAGAATAAAAGTGGTGGCAATGGTGTTACAGGTGAGGTAAACAAATATGAGTGAAACAGAAAAAAGAAAAAAAGATCCATCTCCAATTTTCAAACTATAACCCAGATATCTAACCAGAGGATGATAATAATAACAATAGCCGTCATAGTAATTGTAACGGAAAGTGGTGATAATGCTGCAAGAAACAGAGCTTCTTATTTTCTTTTTCTTTTTCTTTTTCTTTTTTTTTTTAATTTATTCAGTATATATGCATATATATATATATATTATATATATACACACACATATGTAGAATTAAAATAATACACAGTATTCTTCCAAATCTAATACTATATTCTTTTTATTGTAATGAAAAATGAATGCAGAATGAACTAGGTAACTTGAGAAATAAAGTTGTTGCAGAATGAATCTGTTATGTCTAAAAATACCACAATTCTGAATGAAACAAGACATACATTACAGAAAAATGAAGATTTCCCTATCTTCAAATGTTTGATGAGCACCATTAACTTATCTATAGTTACCTTCAAATAGGCTTCACTCATCCAAGAACTCAGCTATTTTACAACATCAGATCACCAAACGTATTGTCTAAAAGCAACAATCTTAAAAGATGTATGCACAAAGGCAAAAATCCTAAAAGATGTTTACATGCAATTCAATTTGTCAACACAAGCTTTTGTATTAATATATAAAGCCACCACTTCAATGGTGCATTCACATTTTTAACTTTTTTTGTATTTTTATCAGCACAGAAACAAATATTTGTTAAAATAGGGAAAAGAAAAGTACAATGAAACTTCCATGAATAATGGAAGTGAAAAGAAAACCAAAACAGAACTCCAAAATTTCAACTTTCGGTTCAAAAGATCCTAATGAAACTACCAGATAATGCTTGGCACTTGAGAGCAACTTCAGTGATGAAAAGCTTCCAAAAGCACACTAGAACAACTTTTTAGGGGACAAAATTTCTGCCCACCGATCTTTCTAGTGCTTCATTTTAAGTAAACAGACATAGCTTAAGACTGTCTAGAATCACTTCAAGGATGGTTTTGGCATCCTTCTTGTGGAAGCCATGAAAACCTTTCGATTTTAAGCCTAGGGTTTTGGTCATTAGCATCCATTTTGTACGTCAGTGGTCCATGTAATTAGCTGCTGGAAGCCTGGAACTACCAATTAATATCAGTTGATTTGTTGTGATACACTATGAAGGCATGTTTGTTTGACTGACTCATTGAGGTGATTGGATTGCTAGTGAGGCCACCTTACTTATGGCTTGTTTGGTAAGCCTTATACTCTACTAGACTATTAGTCCAATGGGATAGTCAATGATGTACGGAGGTGGACTTAACTTTCCTTGAGAAATCATGGGATTTGAAATATAGCGAGAGAATTGGAAAAAGAAGTGTATTTTTTTAATTTTTTTTTAATCCAAATGCAACCTATTATTTGTATATTTTTTTATATTTGTTTTAGAATATTTTTTTAATATAGAAATATATATTTTTTATTCTATATAAAAATAATTTAACAATCCCATTACTAACCATCTCTCCAACTATCATCAAAACAAATACACTTTTACTTAATCTCCTCACTAACAATCCCTACATTAACAATCTCTTTACTAACCATCCCCTCACTAACAATCTCTTTACTAACCATCCTCTCACTAACAATCTCATCCAATCTAATCCGCCAAACAGATATGACATGATATCTTTTTGAAAAATCAAAAAAAAAAAAAAAAATTTATAATACAAAATTACTTTGAATAATGAAGGGGACAAATTTGCAGCATATCATGCTTGCCCATTGGTCTGTCATATTACTCTCAAACTTTGGTATCAAATAAAAAAATAACTAGAATTGTCATATGGCAAGTTGACTTCCCAAGTAACATCAAAACCTTTTTCTGGGTCCATAATTCAACTCACCATTATACTGTCACAAAGAAGACAAGCATTTTTAAGCACGTGTACATTCAAAAATGAATATAATTTAACTGATTCATATAATAATGTAGTGTAAATTTACATTCTAAAACTCTTCCCTATCCCTCTAATTTAAGGGAGCAAAAAATGTATCTAAGATAGCAAAGCTGAGGTGTAGTAAAAGAATAATCAACTAGGGAAATGAGAAACTATTGCAATTACATCCTCAAAATTAAATGGTGTTGGAGAAAACCAAAGAATAACTAATCCAGCAGCAAAAGGATTTCAGTGGCGGCAATTATAGCATTGTTCTTATGCAATGGCTGAGACAATAGTCTGCACCTCTGTGGGACGCCAGAATGTCTTTTGAATGCACAGCAAACCCTCGCTGTCCTTTGAGTACGTCGATCGAATCTTCCACTGTAGAGATTGAGCCAAGTTCTCCACCTCAACTATGGTTTCAACTTTATCCCGCATGATCAAATATCCTTCTGGCCTTAGGATTCTATCTACTTCTGCAATAATTGTGACTAATTTGCACCTGTGACCAGAAAACCATTATTAAGTTAACAGCAATGATTGGGAGTGACTTTGCAAAGGAGTAAAACTACAAGGAGAATGTTATTCAAGATAATAAACCTTTTCTTGAGATCGGAGAAGAGATGATCAGCATGAAGAAGATCATAAGATCTGGGGTAAGTACTAAATGATTCACACCAATCATGATACATCCCAAATAAGCCACGCTCATATATTATTGGAAGTGTGTCTGGTGAATTGATTGGAACTACATTCATAACCCATACATTTAGGTCTTTCAGTGCGGCAGCAAACCTAAAATCATAAAGAAAGCATAATCAGGATAAAGTCCATAATGAGATAATAAAATCTCTTATTACAGTAAAGAAAGAAAAATGACAATGAAAGCAATAATAGAACAACCAATAGAAACCATATGCTCTCCAGTTAACAATGTCATGGTTTTGTCCTACTACATATTCAATGTGCCACTACAGATAGCAGTTTCATCATTTCACTAAACAAAAACCAATACTCTTTCACATAAAACCTAATGGTAGTATAGTATCATATAGAAAATGAAATATATTTCCCAAGGCCCTACCTTAAACAAATGCAAAGAAGCACAATTTATTATCTGAATTTAACTGGAGCCTGTCAAGGACATGAAATTTCATAAACTTGTACAAAAAACTTCAAATGCTTACCCTCCATATACAGCTCTCATGTCCATTACATTCCTCACTGCAGACCAGCTGATTCCCAGACCTTTCAAATATGACATGGACACAACAGTTTTCCAGTGATCAAAGTCCTTGATGAAGTCCTCCGGAGCTGCTTTACCATAAACTCCAACCTCTGAAGTTTTTAACCAGTAGGGTGCTTTCTCCACTCTTAGTGGCCATTGCTCTGGCCACCGTGACCCACGCTCTGATGCACCCACTGACACTTTGTGTATGCATGCCTGGAGCAATATGTTCCTGAATACATAGCCAATATAAAATTTAGAACATGTGAATTTTGGGAATTTTCACTCAGTACAACAGTTAATGCAGGGACCGATGATTCTACCATTAAACAGGCTCACCAGTAACCAAGTGCAGGCCTTTTGGAGCCATAACATTACTCAGATAGAAACATTAGTTTCTACCAATGTCGTATTCTTTTCTTTTCTTTTCTTTTCTTTATCTTCTCAAGATCTGGTGATGAACATGCTTTAGTGTCTTCAGTTGTCCTATTTTCTTGTGACACAATTGGCAGATTTGAACATCCAAACATACCCACAATAAAATTTCCCTTAACAAATCAGACTTTGTTACCACAAAAATGTGTATATTAATCTATAGCAATTATGAACACATTAAGAATAGTACCAAACATCAAAGACTAATGTAGTAACATGATGGCCCCATCCAGCAGTTTATGCGGTGAAGTTCTTTCATATGTGCAATAAAAAGAATAAAAAGAATTATTTGGCTTACCCATGAATGAGGTAAAGACCATGTATATATAATAGATTCATGATACAATTTAAAAAACGATATAAATCAGTAATTGACATAATTACAGATTATATACATAACACTAAAAATAAAAAGATTTTATGTACTCTAATTTCTATATTCAACACTCCCTCTCAAGGTGGTGTGAAAATATTCCACAATCACAGCTTGCCAATGAATGACTAGAAGAAGCCGGAAAAAACTCAAGGCTAGTCCAAATAAATGCTACTGAACAAATCTGGTAGTCTACTAAATAAAAAAGGCCAAAAAAAGTGCTTAATATATCAACACCACATCCTAGAAAGGGAAAAAAAAAAAATAGGGACTGAACCGCCCTAGAAGAGCTGACGAAGCATCTATGGCCAGGAAACATCCTGGTCGGCAGCCAACAAGACCCTGGTCGACATCAGAAGCCGGAGCTAACGCCGAGAGATACTTTATGGTTGTGCCAGACCGTTGTAAAAACTAACCAAAATCAATGTCAGAACAGTTTAAGGGGTCATGTCGGACCGTTGTAGAGAGTAATCGGAATCAATATTAAGATAGTTTAAAGGGATCAGGCCGGACCGATGTAGAGAACTGGATGTTGAACCAGTAAGTGTAGCACACACATATATTAGAAAGTGGTGTTGAACGATGATGGCAACAGATGATTGAGTGCGCCAAGGGACGACTTATTAGAAAGTGCGGTAGGTAGGGGACGGCTTTGGTGGTGCGCTAGAGGGGGCAACTTTCGTTGTGCGCCAGAGGGGTAGCTTAGATGGTTCACATGGTATATCACCATGCTCACCAGCCCTCCCTCTCTCTCTCTCTTTCTCTCTCTCTCCCTTTCAAACTCAAATAGTTTTGTAGATGGAAACCTATTTGAGGTTGACATAGAGGGAAAGATAAAGTGGAACAAAAACACACACAAAAATGGACTGCGAGTAAAAAAAATATGATAGAGATATTTAGGATAGGTACAAAATAATGGATAAAGGAAGAGATCACCACGAAATGATACTGAAAGAAAATATGACAATGGAATGAGTTGAGGTCCGGCGGCCAGCCAAGACAAGGCCAACGCTCGCCGGTGAAGCAAAATTACTAGGTACTTAACCTAGCTCTGATACCAAAAATAATGAAAAAAATTATTTGACTTACACATGAATGAGGTAAATGCCATGTATATATAATATATTCATGATACAATTTAGGAAACGATATAAATAAGGAAACAATACTAAATTAGTGATTGACACAATCACAGATTATATACATAATACTAAAAATAAAAAGTTCTATGTACTCTAATTTCTATATTAAATAAATACTCACCTATTTCAATGTTTGAACATATGTAATTAAACAAATTTCTCATGTGTTTCTAAATGTTTGAACATTTGTAATTAAATAATTTTCTCATGTTGTAAACTAAAATAATTCGTACTAATCACAGCTCATAAAGTAATCCCAACTGCCAATTATATCATTAAAACCAACAAAACATGGAATACATAAAACACTACCATGCTGCATCCGGGTCATCAGATTCTTTACACATTGGAGGCTCATTTTTTGGTCTTTGCTCATAGCACTCATTCGAAATCGGCTTTCTGTATATAGCTGCACCAACTCGATTCAATGTATCCTTCTTAATCACCACCAGGTCCCAGCACATTGACTTTGTCAGTTTAGACATAGCTGCCATTAATTTTACAAATAATAATAATAATAAAATACTATTAAAATCAATCTCACAACTCCATTTCACACAAGAGAAAAATAACATAGGTTCACAAGAATTCTACCTTTCCAAATTCCAACATCTTCGGACCCCTTTCTGTAGACTGGAGTAGCAGACCAGACAAAGTATCCTCCAGGGCGCAAAAGACGATTCAACTCTAAGAGAAGTTTACCCCCTGCAATGCCCATTAAAATAAATTTATAACCCAAAATTATTCAATACTCAGGCTGTTTTTGGATTATAGATTTGGGTAGAGATTTGAAAAGGAAAAAGGAAAATGCAAGGGAAATGAAGAAAAATTTAGCTTATATTTCATTCATTCACATTTTCCTCACCTTTTCTTTTCCTTTCCTAAATCCCTACCTAAATCCATCATCAAAACACAGCCTAAAGCATATCTATTAAATGAAAAAAAAAAAAAAGCAAAACAAAAAAGCAAACTCCACCTTCAATGTGCCAAGGGACTCTACATCTAGCACAATGGACAATGTCAAAGACCTTACTGGGAAAAGGCAGTCTCTTGGTACCCATGACCGCTGATACAGCTGGGATCCCTCTTTCAAGTGCAAATTGCACTTGCGCTTCATGCTCATCCTTGGGAGCAACTGACATTGTAAGTGCATCTCTTTGAAAAAGATATCCTCCAAAGCTGGCCACCCCACACCCAACATCCAATATCACACGGCTTTGTTTACCCCAAGCAATCTGAGGAAGAGACTGCATTTTGGACAAAATACCCAATCCATGCAACAACATTAGGATTCCCACAAGAATATTTGGGATATTAAAACTTCATAGCAATTAGGAAGTTAAGCTGAATAGAGGAACAAATAGGGTACAGAGAAAATTAAGCATAGTGTAGAACGTGGTAAGAGAAAGGTCAAAATGGTGAAGAAATGACTAATCAAAGTTGTAGAGTATTAAAGAAGACATGTAATCATAAAAACAATTCATTGCATGGACAACCAATATGAAGACAGGAACGGACATGTTGCAAAACAAGAAAAGATAATATTAGAAGAGAGGACGTCAGAGAAAATACAAGAGTAGCGTCCATATTTGAGATGTTCATGGGAAATACAAGGGGTGACAAATAACATTGAGAACTACAGAACTTGTTCAGGCGGCTCAGCAGAAGAAAAGAGGAAAAGATAAAAAGAACAATGGTCACAATGATAATAATAATTCAATACAAGTTACAGAAAACGTGATGAGATGTTACAAATTTTTTGTTTTCTTAATAACATTGACTTTGAAGGACCATATGTCAAAAGCCGATTTCATAGATCTTAAAGACTATTACATATGATCAGAAGGATAAATTCAAATAAATCCCATCATGTTTCTTTTTTCTTATTTTCATGCATTGAGCTTGTAGTCCAATCAAGTTCAAAGAATAAAATGTATTTGTACAGAATATTTATAATTATACACTCAGAGAAGCAAATTAATACGTGAAGAAATACAGGATATACAAAGTATTCATACAGAATACACAGACTTAGAGATTAGAGATTCATAGAAATAAAAGAAAATATATTCCATAGATGGATGCACCCCGATCTATCTCTACTCAAAGCTTCATCTTGTCAATCACAGATCAGAAACCCAGAGGAAACAGAAGGTTTGTGTTAGGATCACAATCAATGTGAACTATTAACCTTGGTCAAAATATTGTGCACATGTTAGTACATATAGCGCGCACATACACGTATAACAGTAGGTCTTACAATTGTATGAGCATCTTAAGCAGTTGTGACAAGTTACAGTGTAACTCATGCAACATTTTTATAACGCACCTCATATTATCCCTAAAAATTTGCACCCGTTTGGTGTAGCTGTTAAAACAGCTTATAGATTATAGCTTAACAGATTATAGATTATGACTTTAATTAGAAGTTGTTAATCTGTTTGGTGTAGCTGTTGAATTATAGATTTAAGTTACTGAGTAGTGTTTGTTAAATAAGCTGTGAAATAGCTTTTTATTAATTTTTATTTTTTGTTCGTCTACATTTCTCATAAAAAATAATAATAATAATCTATAGCCCATTTGAGTCTTTTTCTATTTTTAAAAAAATAAAAAATGAAAAAATTTAAGAGTATAACCATAAATTAACATGTCCACAGCAGAAGCTAATAATCAGAAGCAAGGGGTGAGCAGCTTCTCAGAATCAGCTTTTTTGAGTTAAAATAAGCTGTTAGAATCAAAAGCTGTTTGAAATAAGTTTAACCAAACAGTCCAAAATAACTTTTTCAAAGCTAAAAGCCATAAGTTGGCTCTGAAAAGCTGAAACAAACACCCCCACAACAACTTGCAATTGTAGCACTGATTATAACAATGAAAAAATGAATGAGTTTACTTTCTCTAATTGTCAAATGATGCACAAAAACATGTGTACAGACAGAAAAAGCTGTATGACAAAGTCAACAATTAGACATTATACCAACAAAATAAGGCAGCATGGCAGAATTAACAATGACAAGGACTAACTTCCTGGATGAAATCAATGTAATGAAGGGCGCCTTTCTTAAATTGAGTCCCACCACCAGGGAAAGTAAGGTAATCTCCAGTAACCTTAACCCAATTTTGATGCCCCTTAATTTCTGCAAGCTTTGTGTGTGGAACATTGTGGTACCATATCTGCAGAATGCACCAGAAGATCCCATTTAACCCAAACTAAAACTTCAATAGCGATAATTTTTCCGTATAATGAGCATAATTAATATCTACCTGTTCCCTGCTTTTAGGCCATTTAATTGGTCGTTTGTATCCTTCTGGTAGAGCAACAAGGCAAGTTGGAGCTTCATCTGGGCAATGCCTCTCTCGATGTTCATAGTGCATTGTACTTGGAAGTTTTCTGATAGCTTGTATATTGTCCAGGCAGGGAATATAGTCTGGCCCAGCAGTGATATTACAAATTTTCCACTTATGCTCATTTTGATCTTTTGACAAGACATTTTTTTGCAATTCCTTCTCATTCTCAGACTCTGCCACTTGAGTTGACCAAGGCCCATTTTGGATGTTAGTCTCATTCAAAATCTCAGACTGGTCTTTTGCCTGATCTTCCATCTTGTTTCTACCAGTACTTACGTCTGAATCCTTATCTTGATTCTCTTCAATCTTCTCCTCAGTCTGAACATTAACTTTATCGTCATGCTTTGTTTCCTCTACATTTTTCTCGTTATCTGGTTTCTTACCCTCCAAATTCAGTTGATTTTCACTTGGGCTTTCCTCTGATTCTGAATGCTCACTGGCATTCGTTTCAAGATCTTCTGTTCTAGTCTCAGCACGTTCTGGATTGGAGTCTCCATCTGCTAAATTTGAGCGGTCACCACCTGAATTTGATTTCCCATCTGAATTGGATTCCGATTCTTCCTTTTTTAAATCTCCATCACTTTTGGTGCTTTCCTTTACAAATTTTTCTTGCTGTACTTCCTCAACAGTAGTCGCCAAACTTTTTTCAGGTAAATTTTGACTGTCCTCAACACCTAAATTGCCCTTATCCTGATTATTGTCTAGGCTACTGTCATCTTTCAATGCATTCTCTGGTAAATCACCGATACTGTCTTCAAATTGATTATGATCAGTCTCTACTTTTTCTTTTAACTCGGTTTTAGTCTCCGGGAAAGAGAACCCTAAATTCTGAACAGGAACAACAGATGATGACATCAGCATCCAAACTCCAACCAAACAAACACCCACAAGCACAACGGCAGTAATACTTGAACAGTAACTCAATGATTTCCTCCCATCCACCCTGGAATATCTTCCTAAAGCCATATTTTGAGGCACACAAGCTCAATATTTTATGCCTGGCCAAAAAAAAAAAAAAAAATTACAAAGAATGAGAAAAAAATGAAGTGGCAAAACCAAACTTCCTGCAATGCAATGGAGCAGAGCACAACAGATGTATTCATTTTAATACCAAAAATCAGTACATACTGCTATAAGAAACAAAGTTCCTAATATCAGTTTGTTTAAGATAGGCAGCCAGCCCAATCAATGGATCAGAACTGTTGAAAATTTTATTTGGGAACACACATTTTGCGAGAAAGTTATCTTTTGACAAATTTTTTTCCTACACAAACGCATATGTAAACGCATAGACGTATATGTCTATGATCATTAATGGATCTAGATTTCTATAGCAATTGTATTTCAATGTGACATATACCCCAAAAAACAAAAGATAAATTGATTATGTCATAATAGGATTACCAACTATCCACCATGGAACAATGTTGGTTACCCAGAAAACCAAAAAAAAAAAACAAAACAAAACAAAAAATTAATGATGAATTTGCACATGTTCTGTGTATGTGCACCTACTATATAATGTTGGTTTCTCAAAAATTACAAATAATTAGCTATGAAGACATATTCATAGAATACATATACACATATATATATATCTTCCAGAAACCAAACAAAGCCAGATTGATGGAAAATGTTGAGGAAAATATTTATCCAAGCACAGACAACCCGAAATGCCCAGTTTTATACTTATTCAGAAATTTATATTTCCAAACAATTGTTTCAATTTCAGCTATATAAAGATGTAGAGAAAAATTCACGTTGCCCCCTCTCAAATACTTGTCACTCACCCTTGAACAATTTGAACAATTACCCCCTTAAACAATTGACATTAGTTCATATTATCCCAAACCGTTACATGAAGTTAACATTTTTATGAAATATCCCACTTGTTGGCTCAGCACACACAATCAATTGAGAGTGTTTATTAGCTTCGGCTCATAGTAAGGATACAAATTTCCTGATACCATGCAACGAAACACAACCAATTGTTTTGAAAATATTCAATAAACACAAAATATAACTAATTAAAGAAAATCATCTGTACAAATATTTTTTTGTATCGGTAGGTGTGATATTCCCTCAAAAATATTAACTCTGTTGATGGTTTGGGGTAAAGTGAACTAAGAGTAAAATGAACTATGTCAATAATTCAAAAAAGTAATTGTTTAATTGATAGTTTAGCACAAAATATAACTAATTATAGCAAATTAAGCAAATCACAGTGTTGGCACCACAAAATATTATTACTATTTTATATATTCGCAGGACACGTGACACTATCTTGTTCACCTAGAAGTTAATAGAAGTTATAAAACGTAAAGAATTTGAGTGACACATGGCATTGTAGGAATGAAGAGGAGAGATGTAGTGAGTTATTGGTGGTTAACTTAGTGGTAGTTACCTAGGTAGTTTTTTCCTACAATTTGTCTATAAATAGCCATTCATGGCTACATTATAAGAGAGGACAACATCAAAGACATTTTGGATCAAATTATATTTGTTTCTTTCCGATCTTAGGAGTAGTTTCTAGATAGTTATGAGTAAATTCAATATTTGTAGTTGTGGTAGCAATTTTGTTTCTAGGAGTAGGAGCAGTAGTAAAGTAATTTATTTCCCAAAATCATAATCATCTTGTACTCATCAAGGAATTACGATTATGTTTTTGTAATTGTTTTGTCTTCAATTCAAATACATACTTTTTCTCTCTCTTTCATTTTTCCGTTTACTTTCTTTACACTTGACAAATTTGGGAGTCCTTGAATCTGTCAAGGCATTAAAACCTCACACAATCGCTTGATATTTGTTTAGTAAAATTGTGTTAACGCACTTTCAATCAATGCCTAACAAAAATTTTACTAACACATGTGCACAAATATTTTTTTTGTATCTGTAGATGTGATATTCCCTAAAAAATTTTACTAACTACAAGTAAAACGCACTAAAGCCAATAATTCAAGGAAGTAATTTTTTAAATTGATAGTTCAGCAGAGAAAGTGACACTAGTGTGATAGTTTGAACAAGCAAAATTAATTTCCCAATATGTTAATATAGCAACTGTAACTAGCATTGCCAACAAGTCTTCCTCCACATTCCAATTGAATTTCCGAATTTCTGAATTTCATGTCACTCTTCAACCAGAAAAGTTTTTCCCAATTCAATTCTCATGCCTAATGTCTACCCAATTTCTTTGCCAAACCCACATTGATGGAACTATATCAAATTAAATAACTTTGCACACAAAGCTATAGCTCAACTTCTTGCTAGTAGATTTCCAAAATTAGGAGAGAGTTAGTTTGCACAATAGCAAAGAATTTCAAGCTAAACCTGCATTTCAACTTTCAAACATCAATTTTTCAAATATAACACAGATCATAAAACAACACTGAACTTACACCAAACTGAAATCTATAGATCCTGAACAGCTATTACAACAAATTAATAAATAAAATAAAATAACCCAAAAAATTAATTAAAGTCACACTTCAACTAAAAGGCAAAGAAAAAACACAAAATGAGAGAGAGAGAGAGAGAGAGAGAGAGAGAGAGAGAGAGAGAGCACCTGTGTTTGTGGGTGGAGAGAGTTTTGCTATGGATCTGATCGGAAAGTCAGGGGTTTAAGCTCATTTTCTGTATAGAGAAGACGTGTGCAATCTATACACATGACGGAGAGATTGTGATGATACGTACAAAGATCAAGTGATTTGTGCTTAGCATCTAACCATTCACAAACTATGAATTTAATTAGGGGCCTTATAATAATTTAATCAGCCGGAGTAATTGCCTTATAATAATTAATTAATGGTGTGTTTTATCAAATATTATTAGATGATGTCATTAATTATTAATTTTTAGTCACGATTTAAAATTCTAATCACAAAAATATCAAAAATAATAAGTTTTAGTGATTTAAAAAAATCATCACAAAAAAATTACTAATTTTCAATTTTTAGCAACACTTTGAAAATTTCGTCACAGAAAAACGTCACTAATTGTAAATTTTAACGATAATATAAAAAAATCATAACAAAAAAATATTAATTGTTAATTTTTAATGACATGCAAAAATCGTCATAAAAAATTATTTTTAGCGATAATTTTGTATGACTTATTTTTAATAAAATTTGATGAGAATCAAGTTTAATTATTAGACCTATTCATAGTTTACCCTTTAATTAATTAGCTCTTTTTTATTTTCATTTTAGTTAAATTAAAACAGGCTATATTAACACTTATTTGATTGGACGAATTATATAGAATTATTAATTTATGAGATTTAAATTTTATTATTAATAACATAAAATATATATATAACTAAAATTATATATTTTCAAATTTGTTGCAAAACAAATGTGAACAAAAGAGAATTATATATTTCACTAATCTAATTAGATAATCAATTATACAATAATCTCGTGAATTGTTAATCCCCTCAACATTAATCATATTAATCAAATAATCCCTTGATGTATTAATTCATATAATACTTAACTTATTTTTAATTAAAATTTGTTAGGCATATAAATACAAAAGTAATATTATCATTTTTTTTTTTTTTTTTTTTGTGTGTGTGTGTCTTTACCTTGTGTTTTATTTACTCTTGCCAAAAAAAAGATAGGACTATTTTACATCAAAATCATGGAATTTGTTATATTTTTTAAAAAATTTCACACTATTGCATAATTTATCCCTTTTTTATTATTCTAAATTAATTGCAATTTACATTCTTATATTTTATATAAAATCTCACTTTAATCATTTTATTTTAAAAAGTAACTTGCACTGACGTTTATTGAAATTTGCCTTTTATAGGACTATTTTATGTCAAAATTGAAAAACTTGTTATATTTTTTTAAAACTTCACACAATTGCATAATTTATCTTTTTTTACTATTTTAAATTAATTATAATTTGCGGTCTTACATTGTAAATAAAATTTCACCCTAATCTTTTTATTTTCAAAGATAATTTACATTAACATTTATTGAAATTTATCTATTAATGATCACTAGTATTAACATTTTTCTCTTTATTCATTATTACATGTTGCCCCTTCAGCGAGTCAATCATTGGTTGACTTCGTCAACAACAATATGTTATCAAATATCAATTTTAATAGATTGTTTATTTTTTCCCTCTTTATTCGGTTAGCAATCAGATTTAATTCAATTTAAAAGAAGAGATCCCTTATCGAGATAACAATTACCTTTACACCAACTTCATGATAAGAATATATAGTAGAGTTTTGAGAGAACACAATACATATTCAAGCATCTTGTGTGGAAGGGACAAAGAAGCACTGAACCACCACCTCCGAGGCTAGAACCAGCGGAAGCTATGATGTCTGACGGGAATTTTTTTTTTTTTTTTCCAATTAAAAAAAAAATTGAAAAGTTGATTGGCTAGGAAAAGAACTAAGAGCATCTCCAATAGACATACAATACTGTTAACTTAAATAAAAAAATGTGATTTTTTTTTTTTTTCAATTCCAATGCAGAATGTATATGATTAAAGATTTTACTAACTCATATTCACTACTATACGTAGCATAGCCTTTCAACGCGCTAAAAAATGTATTCAATCATTAGGATCATTTCCCTCCATCCTTTTTGTTGACGTGGCATTCTATAAAATTAATAGTATTTGAATAAATAGCTAAAATAAAAAGCATGGTTGAAGTAAAAACATAAAACAGTTGATAAGCAAAATAAAATATATACTTTATAGTAATATTTAGATAGGCAAAATGCCTACTACCGTTGGAGATGCTCTAACAGATATTGAAAATATAGTTGGCCTGTTTGGCAAGTGAATTTTTGGGTTTTCTTTTTTTTGATTAAAATTTATAAAAAAGGCAAAATAGAAAAAATAGTACAAAATATTACATCAAATCTATAATTATTTCACTTTTTTTTCATAAATATCAAATTTAATTACAAATAAATTGAATAATCTTCTTAAATATAAAAATTTTAATATATTAAAATAGCAACGAGACCATTCTCCCCGAATATTTGCCTCTCTCCTTCTCAAGTAGTTATCATAACCCATATCCAAGCCAGCTTTGAGCATAAGCCCATAAAGCAATTGCTTTGGGCCCTCAAAATTGGAGTGCCTAAACATTTTCAACTCTTATGGGGACTCTATTTGAATTTAGGGTAAATTATACTGATATTTCCTGAGATTTATATTTATTATAATTTTTTTTTTTTTACTTTTTAGAAATTACATCTCCCTCTCTGAGGTTTAAAGTTTCATTACAGTTCTCCCCTCAGCAATTTAATTTTTTTAAATACTAATTTTGCCCACACTGGGTAAATTACATTGACACCCCCTCACATTTTAGAAATTACAATCCTCTCCCAAAGATTTACAGCAGCATTACTAATTGCCTCCTCAATTAGTATTAGTTAGAAAAAAAATTCAATAAAAAAATTAATTGAAAAAAATAATAATTGAAAAAAAATTTGTTAGTAAATTTTTTAAATTTCTATTTAAAAACTAACTTATACTCATTTTTTGAATTTATGTTTTTTCTTCAAATTTACAAACTGAGACAACCATTTATAAATCAAAAAATTATCAAACAAGTTTTATGACAGTTTTTTAAATTTTTGTAAATATAAATTGAAACTAAAAACGAAATGGTTATTAAACAGGTTTCAAATGATAAAAATGTCATAAAATTAACAAATAATTAAATAAGTTATCAACATAAGAAATGACTTATTAAAAAATTCTTAGGTTATGTATGGTTTGATTTTTAGAAATTGTTTTAAAAAATTAAAAATTAATTTGGTTAAGAAATAAAAAATAAAAATTAATTATCATTTTTATATAATTTTTATCTTTCAAGTGGTTAGAAATAATTTTTTACAAATTAAATTGAAACAGCCATACGTATGTATATAACCTGCCCAAAAGTTAAAATAATAATTATTTTTTTACCCTGAAATGATAATTATTTTTTATTTTTTATTTCTTAACCAAATTAATTTTAAATTTAAAAAAAAATTCTAAAAATCAAACCATACATAGCCTAAGAATTTTTTGACAAGTTATTTCTTACGTTAGCAACTTATTTAATTATTTATTAATTTTACGATATTTTTACCATCTGAAACCTATTTGGTAACCATTTCGTTTTCAGTTTTCAATTTATATTTACAAAAATTTTAAAAACTATCATAAAAACTTGTTTGATAATTTTTTTGGTTTATAAATTGTTGTCTCAGTTTATAAATTTGAGAAAAAAATATAAATTCAAAAAAATGAGTTTACATTGGTTTTTAAACAGAAATTTAAAAATTTTACTAACAAATTTTTTTTTCAAATAATTTTTTTTCCAACTAATACTAACTGAGAGGGCAATTGGTAATATTACTTTAAACCTTAGGGAGAGAATTGTAATTTCTAAAATGTGAATAGTGTCAATGTAATTTATCTAGTGAGGGTAAAATTGGTATTTAAAAAAATTAAATTGCTGAGGGAGAAATCTGTAATGAAACTTTAAACCTCGGGAAGGGAGATGTAATTACCAAAATGTGAGGGGGAAAAACTGTAATAAACATAAACTTCAGGGGATGTCAGTGTAATTTACCATTGTATTTAAAATATGTCTAAGTATGTTTAATTTAAATTCATAAATTTTAATTCCTATTATATCCTAATATGAATTTCCTAATAAGGACAACACATATTAAACTCTAAAATAATTTTTTTTTTCTCATAGTACATCCTAATCAGTAATTTTTATTCAAATATATGTATCTTCTTTCCCAATAGATCAAAATTATTTCTTCTTCTTCTTCTTCTTCTTCTTCTTCTTCTTCCCTTCAAAACTCCAATCCACCCTACCAAAACTCACAATCGTCATCAACATCATTGTTTTTTATTATTTTGAAACCCTAAACTCTAGAAGAAAGTTTGAACAAAATCAAATAATGGATGAAACTAATAATCAAAATAGTTTTTTAAAGCAACCCATCAAAAAGAAGGTAAGTATTCATATAAAAGAGTTTCACAATTTTTTTAGAGCACTATCAATTATTTTTTATATTGTTTTTTTAACAAAAATTAAAGAGTTCAGTAGTTAGATTAACAATAACATATTATTGGAATTGTTCTTATTTTGTTATTTAAATAGTACATTATTTGAGAACTACTCTTTCTTGTTAATGTCTGATACTTATGTGTTTATAAGTTTGGTTTTTACTTTTCTACGAGTATTCTTGTGAATAATTTGTGATGTAAAAGTTTTTTCTATATTGAAAAGTTTTATAATGCTTATGTAAAAATTTGATTTTTTTTCTATATTTGAGAATTATTTTCTGTATTGAAAAGTTTTTTGAAATAATTTAGTTTTTTTAGTTTGTTTATTATTTATTATTTGGGTTTACCTTGAGGGTAATTTGGAAAAAATAATAGGGTGTAATGGGAGAAAAATAAAATTTAAAATAATTAAATAGATTGTATTTAAAAATTTGGAGTATTTAATATTTTTTTTTTTTTTTTTGGTGTAAATAGAACATATCCTCTAAAATTAAATTATTCATAGATTAACTAAAAGGCCCATACTAAAGATAAAGAGCCCAAAATAAAACAAAAAAAATTCTCAGCAGCTAAAGAAAGAAATGAGGGGCCACTATCTATTTGTGATTTGCCCATAAATAATAGAGAAAACTCTTGTTGGAATTTTTCTGATTATTGTTATTTATGCAAATTTATGCCAACAAAAGTAAAAAATAAATTGCAAACTTGGTTCTTTAAAGATTTTCACTTACGAAAAATAAAATATATTTAATCTTTATATTTACTAATTTATAATTTACCCAATCAATATTGTTTGAGTTTTAAATCTTAATGTAGGCAAGGAACTTCATTTTTCAATTATTACTTGCTAGGCCGGAGCGTAGATGAGCCAGCAGAGCCCAAGAAACAAGGAAGCCCATCATGGAGAAGTAGAAGATTGTTGGCCCAAGAGAAAGCGGCCTCCCTCAGGGAACATGGCCCAATTTCTCTTCTTTCTTTTTGATTTTCGATTTAAATGAGTTATTTATTTATTTATTTATTTTTAAAATAAATTTCACTAAACTACGAAGCAACAAAATTAGATTTTATTCTGGTAGTTCCAACTCTAATACATATAATGCATGTATTTGAGTTAATTGTGGTCTATCAACTAAAAGCCTACAACTAATAATAATATGAATGTGATCTAATAGGATTATAGGATTAATATATGAATTAACCCTTTTTTTCTAATAGGATTAATATATGGATTAACCCTTTTTTTTTAATTCCAGAATATATCTACAATAATAGTAATTTCTATGCGTATATTTGTGTGTATGGAATGCTGGTTCTGACTATGTAATTCTTGCATATATAAATAAAATAAAATAAAAAAATAATTAGTTTTTTAGCTATACTATGCATAAGAATTATTTAAAATATTACGTGATAAATTCACTATGAAAATATTGTATTTTTAAAACAATTTCATATGAATTTTATAATTGACATAAATCATAATTATTGAAGTAGATATAAGGGTGAAGCACTACTAAATTTCAAAATGTAATCTTGTGAATTGTTTAATCATCTCTCATATTTTTTTTTTATAAACCAAAAATGTTCCATTAAAGTGGAAATTAAATAAAAGAGTAATCACTTACATATTTGAATTTAATTTTTTAGAAATAAAAGTGAGTTTTTCAAAATGTCAAATTACACATTTGGGTAATCTGTACTAAAGTTTTGGATTTTTCCTCATTTTGTAACAAATCTCATATTACGAATAAAAACGTAACACTCTAATGTAACACTCCAATAACATAACATTTCAATGTAACAAATTAAAAAACTCCGTGGTATACTTTTCCTAAATGTAATAAAGTAATACTAAAAAAAAAAATTTTTAGTGTACTTTTTTCAAACATAACGCTTCAATGTAACTAAAAAAAAAAAAAAAAAAAAAAAACCTCTTTAGTGTATTTTTTCCAAACATGACACTCCAATCAATATAATTCCAAATATAACACTCCAATATAACACACAAAAATACTAAAAAACTCTTTAGTGTATTTTTTTCAAATGTAACACTTACAGATTAAAATTATACATTTGCCCAAAATTTACTAAGAAATATTTGTACTCCTTTTGGAATGATTTGAAGAATCTCACATTTTTTTTTTTTTTTTTTTTTTTTTTTTTTTAAGGGTTACATTGGAGTGTTACATTTGAGAAAAGTACACTAAGGATTTTTTTGTGTGTTACATTAAAATGTTACACTAAAGAGTTTTGTATTTGTTACATTAAAGTGTTACACTAAGGAGTTTTTTAAGAGTATTATATTAGAATGTTATCTTTGAAAAAAATACACTAATAAATTTTTTTGTGTGTTACATTAGAGTGTTACACTAAGAATTTTTTTTTGTATTACATTAGAATGTTACACTAAGGAGTTTTTATGGAGTGTTATATTGGAGTGTTACGTTTAGAAAAAAATACACTAAGAATTTTTTTTTTTTTTTTTTTTTTTGGGTATTATATTAGGGTGTTACACTAAATTTATTTTTGAAATGTTACATTCGAGTATTATAGTTTAAAGGGCAAATTACAGTAACAGTCCTTATAGTTTGGGGCTTGTGTCACTTTAATCTCTGACTTTTCAATTGTAACACATTTGACCCTAAATTTTGAATCTTGTTTCAAATAAGGACAATTGAAAATACCATTGCTTAATTTCAAGGGCAAAATCGTTAATTTGATAAAATATAAACTAATTTGACAAAAATAAATGTCAAAAAAATATTTTAAAAATTATTTCTACCCACCAAAGATAAAATTATATAAAATTGATAAAAATTAATAAAAATTACATGATTAATTTTTAAAAATTAATTTTACATGATTATCATCCAAATATAATTTTTTGACATTTATTTTTGTCAAATTAATTTATATTTTATCAAATTGACGAATTTGCCCTTGAAAAATCTAATAGTATCTTAAATTGTCCTTATTTGGAACAAAATTCAAAATTTAGGATCAAATATGTCACAATTGAAAAGTCAAGGACCATAGTGACATAAAGTCCAAACTATAGGGACCATTGGTGTAATTCACCATAGTTTAAAATTATACATTTGACAAAAACTTACTAAATAGTTTTTATACTCCTTAGGAAATATTTGAAGAATCCCACATCTTTTTGGAATGTTTGAAAAATCTTATATTTCAAGTCATTTTTGTACCGATGTTTTCAAAACCAGACCAGTGAGCGAATCGGAAAAGGGACCGGGTAGACGGGTAACCGGTTCAACCGTCGGGTCAAAACGGCCGAACCGTGACGTCATAATTAATATTATATAATTAAAAAATATAATTATAAATTATAAATAAATAAAAATATATATAAATAATCAAATAAAAATAAAAATTATTGCATAGTATTTATTAATAATATTTAATAAAGTCATAATTGATAAAAAAAAAAAAAAAGTCACTTATGTCAAAGAAATTAAATTTTTTAAACAGTCCCTCCAAATAAATTGATTGAATACTAGATTTAATTTTTGAGGGAAATGAAATTTTCAACTCTCCCTCCAATCAATATGTTTTAAATAATTTGATTGAATCCCACATAGAATTTTGTAGGTTCTCTTTGAAAAATATTTTCCTATAAATAGGAATAGACTTTCATAATCTTCTCAAGATTTCAATGAGACTCTTTCTTATGAGAGGAGACTCTTGAAATAAGAATTTTTAGTCAAAATTTAAAATATATATATATATAAATATATAAGAAAGAAAGAAAAGAAAGAAAGAAAATAAAAAAAAAAAAAAGTAAAACCCAAAAAAAAAAAAAAAAGACAGATCGATTTTGGCTGGTTCGACAACTAGGTCACCGGTTTTTTCCGGTTTTGGTCCCAATTCGGGTTTAGGGGTTTGACCGGACCAGAACAAGGCCCGGTTCCCGGTTCAACCGGTCCGGGTTTGAAAATAATGTTTTGTACTCATTTTGAAATGTTTTTCAAATAAAAAAAGATTTTCATATAAAAATTAATCCAAATTTGATTCTCATACATTGTGTACTTTACCTTTTTAGCACCAAAAAAATAAATAAATAAATAGAAAGAAACATAATAGAAATAAGGGTAATTGTAAATTTAATTTTTAAATAAAAAATTAAATTTGTCTTTTCAAAATCAATGAGACTAATTGGTCTATAAAAAAATTCTTATGTCTAAATGGATTACCTCTTTTTTTTTTTCTTTTTTTTTTTAAATTCAAATGAAGGTTAAACAGATAGAGTTTAATACAGATATAACAACAAAGGGAACTCAATCCCTCCTAGAACTAGCAGCCACCATGTCTGTAACTAGTGCAGAATGAAGAACATTGGGTGGCTCATCTAAGAAAACAAAATGCTCAAATTGGTTGACTCCTATGTTGGCAAGAGCATCAGCGCATTTGTTGGCTTCTTTTGGGATGTAAGAAATTCTGCATTTGCATCTTCTTAGGAGAAAGTTGGCATCCTCAATCAAGGCTTTGTATGGACAAGAATTGGTAGCACCATCTGTGATCAACTGCCTTGCATCTTGGGAATCTGTTTCAAGCTCAATATTTGCCAATCCTTTTTGCATGATGATGGTGAGTCCCCGGTAGAGACCCCACAGTTCAGCTTCCAAACTCGTGCAACTCCCCAGGTATCCATGGTAACCCCACAGCCAAGTTCCCACTTCATCCCGCAGTAGACCACCATAACCAGATTGGCCTGGGTCTCCTCTTGAGCTGCCATCAGTGTTCAATTTCAGTGACCTTGCAAGAGGTGCAAACCAAATAGTTAGACGTGGTACTGCGTAATTTGGGTGAGTTCGATTTAAAAGAGAATTATCCAACAGGCTCAAGGACTAAATGGATTACCATTCCTCAAGATGGGATATAAATTTTCCTAGATATAAATCATAATTATTAAAATAGATCTTGGACATTTTTTATGGGTAATGTTATTAATTTTTTCAATGATCGAATATAAAATTCGATCAATTTTAACTAAAAAAAAAATTATTTCTCAAAAGGCAATTGTTACTGATATACACATTTAGCAAATTACTATCCATTGCTATTAAATAATTCATTACTTCAATTATTAAAAACAAATAATGAAACTCATTTTTACAAATACAATAATAAAATATTTAGTTCACTGAAATAAAATTAAATAGAATGATTATTCTTAAGCCTCTTTATAAAATGACTATTCTCTTACAATTATAAATGATGATTCCATTTGTAATCATTTTTTAGTAAACCAAACATGAAAATGAGTATTATGATAGAATAATTATTTATTTCAATTTATTTTAATGAATTAAACCTAACATAAGAATTATAAATCATTCAAAAGCCCTATTTTAAAAAGGAAATAACAATTCAGTGTGAATTTGAAAAAAAAAAAAAAAAATCAATGGTAAAGTTTATATAATTTTGGGTAAATTACACTGACACCTTCTGAGAGGTCTGTTTAATACGGATCTCCTCCTCACGTTTGAAGTTACACTTACCTCCTCTGTCAGATTAAAATGACATATTTGTTTCTTAACCTTTGTACGTGTAAAATAATAAAATAATATTGATATTGTGTTCATATTATTTCAAAAGAAATAACTATCATATTTTTTGATTTAACTCACACAAAAAATTAAATTTTTTTATTTTATTTTTTTTACTAATTTTTTTTATATTTTAAGGAATTTTTTTATTTTTTAGATACACCTAATTTAAATATACCTAAAAAGTATAATAGTTTGTGATTTTTTTTTTAAATTCACTAAATACAAAAATACCAAAATTCAATATTATTGTAATAAATATGAATGACGATATTTGGTAATACTGTAATAAATGTGGGTGAATAGACGGGAAAAAAAATGATGGTAGAAATAAAAATGAAAAATTCTATTCATATATAAAAATTTATAAAAAAATATCATAAAAATGTAGTGATAGTGATGTTGTTGTAAATATAAATCATATTTATAGGTGTTTTATTTTCAAAAGTGAAAGGTCACCATTAAGTTATATCATTGTATTTGAAAATTTTATATAAAATTTATGTTTGTATATCATCATTCAATAAGAATATGTTCAAATAGAATTTAATGATGGAAAGTTATAGAATATAATCATGATGATAGGAAGAAGAAATAGTAGAAAAAATAACAAAATAGTCATTTATACAATTTTAGAGTATGACTTCAACAATCCAAGAAATAATTTGTAATGAAATTACAAATCTCAAAGAGAAAAATATAATTTTTCAAATATAAAAAATCTCTATTAAATAAAAATCTCATGAGGTATCAATGTAATTGTTGGCTACATATTTTGTAAAAACTAATTATAGGTCGACACGTGGCAAAACAAGGGTAGTGTGGGGAGACTACTCAAGTCTTCGATATTGATCGTACACGTGGCAGTAAAAATTGGTTTTCACTTGATCTGAGTAGCACAGGATCAGTAAAAAAATACAAGATGACATGGCTTCAACGGTTGCTCATATTCAAATTCAAATACAAGAAGGAAGTTCAATTGCAAGAAAATGCGTAGTGGAACTACTTCTAAGGCAGTACGATCAGCAATCATGGAGGAGCAGTTCGACGGTTTGAAGCGTAATTCGATGGTCATCCTTGAGGAGTATAAATAGCAAGGAAATCCCCAGAAAAACGCCCAGACTCAGATCATACAAACCAGTCTTACTCTACATATTTTATTTTCCAGTTTTTTACATTTCCAGTCTTTACCTTTCTTGTACTTTAAATACTTGTTCTGCACTTTGATTTCATAGAAATAGTTTCAAGTAGATCATCACTGTAAATCTCTTCGAGGCTGAATTCTGATCATTGTAAGTGTTCATTTTATTGAAATACTTCCATTGTTCTTCATATTAACTATTATTCCTCTTAATTTCTCCTAAGTCAAGCCACTAGTAAAAGTCCTCTTCATTGAGGCTGAAAGAACTAAAACACAATCGTCTGATAATTAGTTGGCAATTATAATTTCTGTAAGGACTGATTGATCCTTCTGCCTTCGCATTTACAAAAATAACCTTGAACGACCAAAAAGCTAACATATATTTTTTGCGCATGGGTGGGACAAATTAAAATGGCTGAAGCGAAGGCAGCGGGGAGAAAATAAACGCTTGGAAGAAGGCGTAGAAGGAGAGGTAGAAATACCTAATCTAGAGGATAATGTGGTAACACATCCTGTGGAAACTCCCATGTTATCCGAACCTATGGTCGAAACAGACCCGATGCCGGGACAAGAACCATATGTTCATAATATTGGACGAAGCCAAGGAATTGGACCATCCACTGTTCCATCTATTCAGCCAACCAATCCATGAGATGGCTTAGTAGATGCTATGGGACAACAATTGATGAACATAATGGAAAGGTGGGCAACATCCTTTTTGGATCGAATGAATAACCACCAACCAACAAACACAAGACACACAGAGGAAGTTTTAAATGTCCCTCAGCAAAGATTGGCTAGAGACAAACAGCCTATGCAAGTTAATGGACATTCTAATGGTCAAACTAGTAACCAAAACTATGAAAGACCATCATCTCAGTCTTGGTACGAACCCATTTCGAGGCCTATAGTAGGCCAAAATGCCTCGGTACTTAACAATGAAACCATACAAGTTGGTGGATCTGGCCAAGTACAAGAAACTGGCGTAAGAATGGCTACAAATCCCATGTTCGAAGCCATACCTGGCACTAGGGGGTATAATAATCCCTTATTCGAATTTATACCCGGGGGGTTGGAAGGTTGGCCTGCAAATGTAAGGGACACAACACCTGTCCCAGCACCTTTCACAGGTCCTTTCGCAGGACAGGCTCAAAGGGGTTACCCACACCCCCAACAGCAACCTGCACCACAGGGGCAACCAGTCCCAAATATACCACCTTATGGACCAAGAGGACCGCAAGCACAAGTTTGTCCACCAAATCCTGTGTTTATCTCTCAAGTAATGGTTCAACAGGCACAAAATATGGTCCCTAGGGAGCAAATTGCTGATATTGTTAGGGAGATGTGTGGACCGATGGCTCGGGGGGTCCAGTCTCCTGTATATAGAAAACCATACCCAGAATGGATGGATAGGGTACATGAATACCCAAGGGGTGTCAGGATACCAGATTTTACCCTTTTCTATGGGACTGGAAATCAGTCAACAATAGAGCATATTGCTAGGTTTGCTGCTTAATGCGGTGAATTTACTAATCATGACTTTATGAAACTAAGATTATTTCAAAATTCTCTAACTGGAGGAGCGTTTGTATGGTACATCAACCTTACACCTGGCTCTATTCTAAATTGGCAACAAATGGAAGAGGCATTTCATGCCCAGTTCTTCCAATTGGAGCCAGAGGTTTCTATGGCAGACTTGACTAGATTGAGTCAAAGGCCTGAAGAAAAGGCTACTCAGTTTGTCGCCAGATTTAAAAGGGCTCGAAATAAATGTAGAGTCATCCTGTCAGAATCAGAATTTGTAAGATTGGCTCAAAACGGCCTAGAGTTCAGGCTTCGAAAGAAGTTTGACTCAACTGAATTCAGAGATTTTGTGGAACTGACCTATAAGGTGTCTAGATACGAAGCATTACTAGAGGAGGAACAAGATCGAAATAATGCGTCGTACAAGACATATTATAGAGATCCTAATTATGAGATCGATGCAGCGGAGATTGTGGGCAAAGAACCTGTAATCTGTGAAGCATTAATTCATAAGGATACAACAATTGACCAGCAGTTTAAAAAGAAAGATTTCCATAGAAAATACTCTTTCGATTTAACAAAAGCAGATGACATCTTTGATCATTTGCTTGCGGCCAACTTCCTTAAGTTACCTAAAGGAGTAAAACTGCCATCTCCAGATGAACTTAAGAGGAAAGTATATTGTAAATGGCATAACTCTTGGTCTCACTCGACTAAAAACTGCATTGTTTTTCGAGACAGGATCCAAGAGCAAATTCGGAAAGGGAGTTTGAAATTTCCAGCCAAAACGGAAAAGGTCATAGGGATTGACAGCAACCTGTTTCTAGAAGTTGGAGAGAGCACAGCTAATGTGGTTGTACCAAACTTCCAGAATCTATCTCTACAAGAGTTGGAAGAAATCAATGTGCAGATGCATATTGCCAACCAGACAACTACCAAGAAGGACACTGGAAACTCACCAGCCATTGGACAAGGTTTCCCACGCCAGAAGGAACACTTTGATGAAGAAGCACTAGATGATGATTCCTTAGAAGCAGCTGTAATGCAGAGGATGTGTCCCAGGTGCAGACTAAGTTACAAATGGTTGAAGGGGCTTCCAATTGATGGGAAGCAATACTACAAGGATGTTCAGAGATGTCCTAATTCAACCAACGCTTATAACAAAAGGCCATATCCGGCTAATAATAGGCAACGACCACCAGTGGTTGAGCCTGCAATGGACAGAATGCATGCTAAAGGCAAGAGACTCTTACATGAATCTAGGCCACCTAACTATTACAGAATGGAGAACCGTCATTTTGAAAGAAGATTGGAAAGAGGCTCATTTCATGGAATCAAAGCCAGGGATTGGCCCCCTAGACCTACCTCACGTAGGACAGAAAGTGGTTATCTGCATCGAAGGTTTGAATCAGGCTCAAAACATGAGGTCAGAGCCAAGTACTTACCTTCACAGCTAGCTTCAAAGTTGGCTTCAAAGGTTGAAAAAAACAGTTCCACATCTGAGTCAATAAGTTCATGGGTACCTAGGGTCCCAGATTAGTTTGTAATGCAGAACAAGCCTAGGGAAGTGCCTGCCCAAAGGGATGTTGAAAACCAAGGCAGAATGGTCAAACCTCCATTGGTGGCTCCGAACAATTGGGTATTGCTTAAACACCCAAAGACAAAGGAACCAGATATGGTCCTAGTTATTTCAAGGTCACAGTGGAGGAAAATTCAGCATAGGTATACCCAGTACCAGCAAGATCTGAAAGAAAGTGGAACAAGTTTTTCACTAGTAAAGACAGAAAAAAAGAAGAATCCAAAGCCAGACCATGCCCCAAAGCCAAGTCCACAGAACAAACTGGTTGGCAGCAGAGAACAATTGGCCAAGGTTCATTCTGAACTAAAGGCCAGGGAGAGGGCTAGCTTAGCAGGGTTGGAGAAAGCTCTAATGGAAAGTGACAGCGAGACGGAAGAAGAGATTGGCATAAGCCAAAAGAAGGAAATGGCAGAGGAAGAAATGTTCGAAGCCTTCATGGCTGAGCAAACATTTCTGGCTGAAGGACCAGTTGAGAAAGATCCTTCAAAAGAATCAGGTAACAACGAAATGCTAGAATGCAGCATGGAGGATGCTGCTGAAGTCACTAATCAGGGTAGCTAGGAAAGGGGACAGGCACAACCAGCCATCCAGTTTGGCTCATTTCCTCTGGTATCAGTCAATATGGTACACATACTGCCTCACGAGTTCCAGGCTGAAGAGGAGGACCAAGATGACCAAGACATGGACCCTATTCCAGTCTCTAGTGAAGAGTCGCAAGTGAGTATAGTACATGATGAGTCTGAAGTGGCTATTCCGATGGAAACTGAATGCGAGGGCCAAGAAGAAGTGAGCATCAACCTCTCATATCCTTTTGAATATCCTTCGAATTCTATGACACAACATGTCAAGCCTTTGTATATCAAGGCTTTCTTTGATGGGATACAATTGAATCGGGTCCTGATAGATAATGGGGCAGCAGTGAACTTGCTACCGAAATCTTCTTTGAAGAAATTAGGGAAAAAGAATCCCAGGTTGATCCCAACCAGCACAACCATCGCTAGCTTTGCTGAAGACAAACAAATGGCTCAGGGGATTTTACCCATTAACTTGAGCGTAGGGACCAGGGATTGCATGACAGCATTCTTCGTAATCGACAGTAATGCTAAATACAATGCCTTACTTGGGAGAGATTGGATCCACACTAACAAATGTGTGCCTTCCTCTTTGCATCAGAAAATCATGATGGCTTTGGGCAATGAAGAGACGGAGGAGATCGATGTAGATCCTCAACCCTTCATAGCCTGTGCAGATTTTGCAGAGGCTAAGCTGTATATTGAGGGCGTGACACCACTCAGTATACTGAGGAAAGCTGATGGCTCAGCCGAAGTGACGGCTGATGAGGAAGTAACACACTTGAAGCACTTAGTCCAAGAGAGTGCTGATGAAGAGATTGTCGTTAAAGATGACAATAATGCCTGGTTGTAGGCAAAGAAATGAAGAACAGGAAGCCAAGTCTTTGGCTCTGATTAAATTCTCAACATTGGATGTAAAAGCTATAGTCCAGAAAGTACAGGAGCAAGAAAGAAAAGCCATGATAATTGGTACAGAGCAAAGAAGCGGCGAAATTTTGACTCTTGGGAAATACTGTGCATTGGACATTGAGACAAAAGTCCAGGAGATACAAGAGGAGGATGCCTTATGGACAGATTTTGTCTATGAGGAGGAGGGCAAAGATGTTGAACTAAGGAATCTAGGAGCAGAACAAAGCAAGAAGGTTGCTTCGAAGGTCAAAGAAACCAAGGAAGAAACTTCAATAAGTTCTCAGACACAAGACCCCTTAGAAGAAGTAAATTTAGGGAAAGGTTCTATACAACAACCCACCTATATAAGTGCTTGCTTGAATATTCTGGATAGAGACCAGTTGTTGGTTATTTTGAGGAAATACAAAGATTGCTTTGCATGGTCCTATAATGAACTACCAGGATTGGACAAGTCATTAGTGGAACATAGGCTCCCTATGAAGCCTAATTTCAAGCCATACAAACAGAAACCAAGAAGAATGAGTCCAGAAGTAATTCAGAAAGTCAAAGAAGAAATTCTTAGACTTCTCAAGGCAGGTTTTATTAGGACAGCCAGGTACGTTGAATGGCTATCTAATATTATGCCTGTAGTTAAGAAGAATGGCAAAATGAGGGTATGCATCGATTTTAGAAACTTAAATCTAGCAACTCCCAAAGATGAATTCCCTATGCCTATAGTGGATCTGCTGGTAGACAGTTCGGCAGGGCATCAGATTCTATCAATGATGGATGGGCACTCTGGTTACAACCAAATCTGCATTGCAGATGAGGATATCCACAAGACAGCATTCAGATGTCCTAGGAATATTAGCACCTTCGAATGGGTTAAAATGCCATTTGGTCTGAAGAATGCTGGGGCTACATATCAGAGGGCTATGAATACTATCTTTCATGATCTTATTGGAGGGTATCTAGAGTGTTATATTGATGACATTGTAGTAAAATCCCAGTCCATGGAGGAGCATCTATTTCACCTAGAAGCAGCTTTTGAAAGAATGAGGAAGTTCAAGTTGAAACTTAATCCTCTTAAGTGTGCTTTCGGTGTATCATCTGGAAACTTCTTGGGTTATATAGTGCACAAGAAAGGAATACAGATTGATCAGAATAAAGCTAAAGCCATCATTGAAGCCAGGCCTCCATCAAGTAAGAAAGAATTACAAAGGTTCCTTGGGCAAGTTAACTTTCTTCGAAGGTTCATTTCTAACACTGCAGGGAAAACTAAAGTATTTTCTTCCTTGTTAAGGTTGAAAGATGAAGAGGAATTTGTGTGGACAGCAGAGCATCAAATTGCTTTCGAAGGTATCAAAGCCTACTTGGCCAACCCTCCAGTGTTGATGCCACAAAAGGGGAATAAGCCCTTGAAGTTGTACATAGCTGCAGCAGAAGATTCATTGGGAGCTTTTTTGGCCCAAGACAATGAAGAAGGCAAGGAGCAAGCTATTTATTACCTTAGTAGGTTTTTAAATTCTTGTGAATGTAAATATTCAATTTGAAAAAGTGTCTTGCTTTGTATTTTGCTGCAATGAAATTAAGATATTATCTTTTACCTACAACTGTCTGGTAATTGCAACCACAGATTTGGTTAAATACATGTTATCTAGGCCTATGTTGAGGGAGAGAATTGGCAAGTGGATACTAGCCTTATCAGAATTTCATCTAGAATATGTCCCCCAAAAGGTAGTAAAAGGACAGGTTTTAGCCAATTTTCTGGTAGACCATCCATCTCAAACAGAGAGCCAAGAGATAATGGAACTTGGTATGGCTAGTGTTGAGCCATGGCAGATGTGGTTCGATGGATCAAAAGCCAATGGCTTAATTGGAATAGGTGTTGTGATTAAATCTCCACAAGGGGTAGAAACTACACATGGTTTCAGAGTGGATGAAGCCACCTATTCTAATAACTAGGCTGAATATGAAACCTTAATAGTGGGACTAGAAATTCTTATTGGATTACAAGTACATGCAGTTGACATATTTGGAGACTCTCAATTGGTGGTTAACCAAGTAAAAGGGATTTTCAAGTGTCAAAGCATAAGTATTTTGCCATACTATGTTGTTGCATTACATCTGCTTTCCCAGTTTCAAATAGCAAATGTAACTCATGTTCCAAGATTCTTGAACAATAGAGCTAATGACGTAGCTCAGAAAGCTTCGAACTTCAAGAGAAGGGATACTACCCAAAGGGACATAAGCCAAACAACATATCAAAGATTAATACAACCTTTGAATAAAAGGAATGTGGTCTTCGAAGTCAATCATAATGACTTACAAGAACAAGATTGGAGACATCCAATAATGCAATATTTAGCTAGTCCATCTTCGAAAGCCAGCAGGAAAATCAAATTACAGTCTATGCAATATATGATATATGGCAATGCTCTCTACAAAAGGGGGGGGGGGGGAGATGGTTTATTGCTAGAATGTCTAGGCCCAAAAGAAGCATTAACAGTTATGGCTGAGGTTCATGAAGGCATCTGTGGTGCTCATCAGCCTGGTGTAAAGATGAGATGGATGCTTCGAAGGCATTCCTACTATTGGCCAACTATTCTTAAAGACTGCATAGAATATGCAAAGGGTTGCCAGGCATGCCAAAATCATAGCACAATAAGGCATGTGCCCATAACTGACCTACATGTAGTAGTGAAGCCTTGGCCATTCAGAGGATGGGCCATGGATATGATGGAAAAAATACACCCACCCTCTTCGAAGCACCATTGTTTCATTTTAGTGGCTACTGACTACTTCACTAAGTGGGTTGAAGCCAAGCCATACAAGGCTGTAGACCAAACAGAGGTCATTGGGTTCATTAAAGATTTGATCCATAGATTTGGCATCCCACAAACCATAACTGTGGATAATGGGATTGTGTTCGATGGGAAAATGGTGAAGTCTTTTGTGGCAGAGTTTGAAATTAGCCTTGTTAATTCAACACCTTATTATGCACAAGCCAATGGTCAAGCTGAATCATCCAACAAGTCCTTGAAAAAAGGGATACAAAAGGTTGTAGAAGATAACCCCAGGGATTGGCATAACCTTTTGTTGGATGTTTTATGGGCATACAGAACTTCCCCAAGATCAAGTACAGGAGTCACACCTTATGCTTTAGTATATGGGCATGATGCAGTTTTACCTGTGGAAATTAATGTTAAATCTTTGAGGGTAAGATGCCAAGATCAGCTAAATCCTGAGCAATACCATCAAAGTATGTGCTTAGAGTTAGAAGGCATAGACGAGGCAAAAATTTTGGCGTTAAATAGCATTCTTTTCCAGAAAAAGAAAGCAGCCAAGAATTATAACAAGAAAGTCAAACACATTGGCTTTGATGAAGGTGATTTAGTATGGAAAACAATACTCCCAATAGGAATTAAAAGCCATAAGTTTGGCAAATGGTCACCTAACTGGGAAGGACTATATCAAATTCATAGAGTTCTGCCTTTTGGAGCATACCATTTGAGAAATCTGAATGGATATGTACATCCCAAAAAGATTAACGGCAGATATTTGAAACCTTATTTTCCAACCATTTGGGAAACACAAGGAACAAAATTAGCATTAAAAACAAAAACACAAGATTGCTCAGATGATAAACAAAATTCGCTCTTTCATAAAGAATTAAGTACATTGTGCCACAAATTGGCCCAAAATTCATTACAATGTCTTAATTGATTTTGTACAATAGATTTCCTATTGCTAAGTGAGGGAGCTAGCTGAATAGCTGTAGCCATGTCTTCTTTGCGATCGACCAGTTCTTGGTTGGTGATTTGCAATTTAGTGTCTGTTTGAACCAAGGCCTGGTTTACTGTAGCTAACTCCTCTTCAAGTTGGGTTTTCTTCTCCAGTAGTTGGGCTTGAAAGTGGGAAGCAGAGGAGTGTTGTTCTTTCAGAGTTGATACTTCGGTATGCACTTGGGAAACAAAACTCTGATCCCTAGCCAATTTCTCACTCGCAGCATTGGCAGCATGACAAATGCTAATGTAGAACTCAATGGTAGCTGCAGCCTGGGATAGATGACTTGAGACATTCATGCCGGACTGCTCAGCAATTTTACAACATTGAAGGAACCCATTTCTGATGATAGGCCTTTGTAGAGCCTTGAAGGGGATCCTTGAAAAGGAGATCAGCAGTTCCAAACAAGTGTCCAAGTCTATAGAAGGGGCAAAAGGCTTGCTGCTGGAGGAAGAAGAACTCTCAAGGATTTTCAGCAAAGAGTCAGCCAAAACTAATGGCTCGACTTCAACACTGGATGTTGGAGAGGTAGAGGGTGTATCAAAAAGATTAGTTAATCTGGCCTCAAAAACATCAACCTCATCCATAGACATGAGAGGTGCAGAGAGTGTTGCGGTAGAAGGCATAAAGGACTGCATGGGGATAGAAGAAATGGTTGGAGCATCTTTGGCAGCCTCTATGGTCTTAGCCACCAATGAATCAAGTGAAGAGGGGCTGGAAGTAGGCAAAGGTGATGAACTTTGAGTTGGAGAACTACCAGCACCCTCAACTGGGAAATTAACTGCCATCAGAGATGGAGTAGCAGTTGGAATTTCTGTGAAGGAAGAAGGAAAAGCAAGGCTCAAAGAAGAAGTGAACTGAGAAAGATGAAAAGTCAGGAAAGGAAGGTATGGCTCTAAGCCAAGAAGGAGAGATGCAGGAATGCTTGGCCTTAGGGAAAGTACGGGAAGTGTAGACCTTGGAAGTGGGAGGATAATTTGAGTAGTCCTCACATCCTGCACCTGGTCAACTTCAACTGAAACCAAGGGAGGCCTCACTGGAAAGAAAAACGCAGTAGTTGTTGCTGCAAAAGGAAGAAATACAAAAGACTGTCAAAATACAGTATCAAAAGTTGACAAGAGGAAAACAACGGAAGTGTGAGAGAAATTACTCGTTCCAGAAGTATTAGCACTGATGGGAGAGCTGCGAAGAGAGTAATGTTCGGTAGTTTGTCGCCTTCTTGCAGCTTCCCTTTGTAGTGCATCAGCAGCAGCGGCTTCATCTCTAAAAAATTTTTTGTTGCCTTCTCCTCTCAGCCCTTTCAAAAACAATTATTGCCTTGGAATGTTCCTGCTCTACTGCTTTGGTAGCTGCTTCATGAATGGGGTCTTCAACCAAGTCAGTAGTAGGAACAGTCACTTTCCTTTTCTTCCTTCTTGGTAGTGTTGTTACTGGCTCCTTTTCGATTCCCCTTTCTTCAAATTGGGTTTCAGATTCTTCAGAGGTAAGTTCTTTCCCCATCACTGTAGTAGCTGCCTCGAGAGGAGGATGTTCGATTACATCAAAAGGAGAGGCAGCCACCTTTTGTTTCTTTGTTCTTTGTAAGGGCACTTCTTGCTCTTGCTCAACCTCTTCTTCTTCCAGAGATTCAGATGCCTCAGGAGGGAGGACTAGCTTCCTTTTCTGTTTTTGTTGTTGTTTCTTTTTAAGGATAGCTAGAGTTTCAGCTCTCTTGGGAGATTCTTTTTGCGGGGACCCTGCACCAAAGAACATAAGTGTAAAGGAAATGAACAAAAAATTCAAAAGATAGAAAAGGGAAATCTGAAGATATTTACCCTTCTTCAAAGCAGCTCTAGTAACTCTAGCTGGAGGGGATGAAGCTGCAGGAGTAGTTGTGGCAGCTTCAGGAAGAGGGGGAATGCTCTCAGCCGTTGCCGACTTGGCTTTTGAAGGCACTCCTAACCCTATCAACAAGTCATGAGCGTGTACGGATAAGCGCACTTCCATATTGACTGACCACCAGTTCTGGAATCTTTCAAAACTAGGCCAGATAGGAGGAAAGGAACAAATTGAAATTCATTCAATTCCTTCAGCATTTTGAGTATTGCCGTCTCTAGCTTGGATTTGGATATCCTCAAATCTTTAGCAGTAAGGTGGACATTTGAGAGACTGCAAAGTGGAACAGGTATTCCTTGAGTAAACCCAAATTGTCTGGCAAATTGGGAAGGGCAATACACCTCAGAGATACACTTATAGGCTCGAGGGTTCAAGGTGCCAATGAACAATTCCCTTGGTAGCAGTATAGAAGCCCATATATCTTTATGAGGTGAGGTGGAGCACTCTTTATCAGACAGAAAAGTCTGTAGCCAGGTCGGTCCTCTATTGGCTTCGAACGGACAAAAGAATGAGGCAGACGGAGAAATAGGGAGTTGATAAAAGAAGGTAAAGTAATAAGCAAAAGAAGCAGGATAAAGGACAATCCTAGCATACTTCTCCCCATAAGTGCTAGGATTCTGGACAAGAAATCTTAGGCATTTTGAATGCAGATCAGTAAAATAGGCGAAGAGCCAGAGTTGGAGCACCCAGAGGGGACCTCCTTGGTTAACATCAAGTGGTCTTTCACAAAATTGGGAACAAGCTCTGTAAACATGGCCTAAAAGATAAGGAGCCAGAGCTATATGTTTTTTCAAGACAAGTGCCTTCGCGAGGGGAGCGAACTCAGGCATAATCCTCTGAGACGATGTGCAAAAAACAAATTTGCATAACCAGTATAAAATAAAGGAAAAGAATTCTCTGTCTTTCACAGGGCTGTCCTTTTTGTTTTCAGTCTTCACAAAATCACTATAAGAAGAATTTAAGGCTGGAAGGGAAAATTTGACAGAGAGGTCCGGATAGTTGGGAGTAAAAGAAGAGCCATGAGGGGAAAGCCCTAAAAGATGGCAAATATCAAGAATGGTGGGAGCCATCATGCCACATCGAAATTGGAAGAAATTAAAAACCATATTCCAAAAACATAAAGCAGCTGGAACTAAAAAGGGGTCTTCAGGGATGATGAACCTGGAAAGACGAAGGGCATCAAGGATATAGAGCTCCTGTAAGCCATCTTCTCTTGTAGGTACAACCCTGTCATACCATTCCTCCCATTCAGCTCTCAATGTCGGCCAGCAGCGGTGAGGCCGGGTCAATCTCCAATTGCTCCAGTCAAGTCATCCTTCGTAGAGAAGAAAGTGATCCTCCAAACGAGGGTATAAAGCTGGGAGCTGGTCAAGAGCTTCCCGAAAGATAGGACCTAGAACGTATTCTCCTTGGCTGCTATGACGAGGAACAAAGAGACGACAATCTATAGCGCTCGACCCACCAGTGGTTAGTTTGGTGATTTCTTCATCGATGCATTTCTTCAAAGCCATGGTAGGACTCATACTATCGCCAACGGGCACTTTCAACGAGGAAGGATCCATGGAGAAAGAGAGGGTTACTAGAGGATCGGTAGGGTTTGTGTGTTAAAAGAAGCAAGTGATTTCAGAACACGAAACAAGAGGGTCTTAAAAGCCTTTGTGTCTGAAAAATATATTGCGTAAGTCGTTAAGTACTAAAAAGTATGAATACAAAGAGTTTCCTTCAAATTGATATTTTTGGAGGGAAAGAACACAACCCAGATACTAAGACTAGCTTCGAAGTGGGGTATTTGGCTTCGAAGCCAAATTTTGGCGCCAAAAATCAAACAACGGCTTCGAAATACAGAAGTTGGCTTCGAAGCATACTACATGCTTAAAGATGTTAGAATGCTCGAGCATTGGTCTACTTCAAAGGGTTTAGAGAACTGTTTGAGGGTTATTAATGAAAATAACGGCCTTCGAAGCAAAATTTAGAATTCTTTAAGGATGAAAATTACTGTTCGAAACATCTAAACCAATAGTTGGTTTGTATATACACAAAGAATTGTTGGTTCGGTTAAAACAGTATACCCCAAGGGCAATTTCCATATTGTTGAAAGTATGGACTGTTGCAAGACTAGTCAGTATTAACCATGACTATATTTTGGTTATGATTAAAACAGGCTTTAGGGGAAAGGATTATTAAATTCGAAGCACCAATTCTGAACAACAATTAACAAAAGTTGACGATCATAATCCATAAATTGGAGGATTCATCCTAACATCCTTATTGGAAATTGATTGGGTCTGTATTCGAGGGATAAGGTTGTATTCGAAGCATTAATTCTAGATGATGTCAGCCAGAATTGTCAACTTTACTCCATAAATTGGAAAAAGACATGTTGGTTCCTTTTGGTGTTTCATTAAAAACAATTGAATCCAAATTCGAAGAATGAGTTTATTCAGTTCGAAGCTCTAAATTGGCTCTTAAAGGCAAATGGAAAAAAGGTCAAACAATGCCAAATGGGGAATTCTATTTATATTTGAGGCCAAAGCAATTACATCAAATGACCCTATCTGGGTATGAATTCAAGCTCATAAAAGTAAGGAATAGAATAAATGACAAGATCATGAAATTTGATCCAACAGTGATCAATAAATTTCTGCTCTGTCTTTATTATATCTTCTATTTCTTCTAATGTTGGCTGCATAAGTTGGTGTGCTCTCACTTCATAGTAGAGCTCTTCAGCCTTTATTTCGAATGCTTCCTCTCTCAATCGTTGTTCCACTTCATCTAGGACCAAATCATCCCAATACGCAGAATCTTTATTCTTGAAATCATCGAAGTCTTCGATGAAGTTCTCTGCTTCGTATTGGGCTTGAATTCGGAGAGACGAAAGTTGGTCCAAAGATTGTGTAGTAACCTTGGAATTTCGATACCAGTAGAGGAGCACTGGGAGTTGGTCAAGGAACATATGAAGTTCTGCTTGGGCAATGGGGTTAAGAATATGGCCCCTAGTCAAAATATCACAAGCCCATCGAAAGTTCTTGAAAGGAACGTCGTCCTCAAGAACATTGAAGGGCAAGTGAGAGAAAGCTGCAAGCAGAAGTTAAGCCTCTTTCCGCTCAGCTGGAGTAGGGATTGATGGAGGTTTGTAAGGTGGAATGACTTCATTCATAGGGAGGGCAAGCCTTAGTTTTTCTATCCAGGAAAGAGTTGATGAAGAAGGAGCAGTTTGTTCTGCTTCAGAAGATGAAGAAGAAGGAGCAGATGTTTTTGTTTCAGAGGGTGGAGAAGAAGGTGTGGATGCTTCAATTATGGAAGATGGCATAGGAATGGAAGGAACAAAGGCATTAATATAGTCAAGCCAGTCAAAAGAGCAAATCTTCGCCTTTTTGGCTAAGAAGGATGGGTGGTACCCTTGAGCTTCTTCTGAACGTTGGGCAAAAAACACTGTCTTGGTAGGTATAGAGGATGTGTACCATGCCACAAGAAGATTTTCCTCCAAACTACGTCGAAGGTCAATGGGTACGTAAGGGTAGACCACTGAACTTCGAGCATAGGAAGGAAACTCCAAAGGGTCAGTAAACTCTACAAAATGATGGTTGATTCGTTCCCTCAAATCATAAGTCTCAGGAGTTGACCAGCTTGTCCAGCCAGAACCCCCAGAAGACGAAGAAGTTATAGCTTCATCCCATGCAGAATTTTGTGAAGAAGAGTTTCCTAAGTCCATATTTGCAACTTGCCAAATCAAAGGTTTGAGAGCAGTTCGTTCAAGGTACAAAGGGGAGTCAGAGGAAGAACTTCTTGTATCTGTGTCTGTGACTTGTTGAATCGAAGGATTAGGGACAATGTGTTCGTAGTCCAAAAGTTGGTAATTTGCAAAGGCTTCCATGACCTGAATATAGAAAGGTGGGTAAAGGTGGCTAATGAATGCGTGGAGGTTCTTTCGAGGGGAAACAACATTACTCAATGACTCTTCGTGTGCTTGATCAATAGAAAGGGAAATTGATTCAGCCATAGTCTGTTCGAATGCTAAGGTATTGGGACGTTCAACAAATTGAAAAGAGTTAGTGCAGATTATCACCAAAGAAATGACGGTTGTGTTTCCAGAAGATAGGCTCTATGCACATTCCAAAAGCGCGGGAAAAGCTGTGATCCACTAATATCACCAAGTATTGGGTATATTAGTGCGGGGGGTAATGTTGGCTACATATTTTGTAAAAGCCAATTACAGGTCGACACGTGGCAAAACAAGGGTAGTGTGGGGAGACTACTCAAGTCTTCAATATTGATCGTACACGTGACAGTAAAAATTGGTTTTCACTTGATTTGAATAGCACAGGATCAGTAAAGAAATACAAGATGACGTGGCTTCAACGGTTGCTCATATTCAAATTCAAATACAAGAAGGAAGTTCAACTGCAAGAAAAGGCGTAGTGGAACTACTTCTAAGGCAGCACGATCAGCAATCATGGAGGAGCAGTTCGACGGTTTGAAGCGTAATTTGATGGTCATCCTTGAGGAGTATAAATAGCAAGGAAGTCCCCAGAAAACGCCCAGACTCAGATCATACAAACCAGTCTTACTCTACATATTTTATTTTCCAGTTTTTTACATTTCCAGTCTTTACCTTTCTTGTACTTTAAATACTTGTTCTACACTTCGATTTCATAGGAGTAGTTTCAAGTAGATCGTCACTGTAAATCTCTTCGAGGCTGAATTCTGATCATTGTAAGTGTTCATTTTAATGAAATATTTCCATTGTTCTTCATATTAACTGTTATTCCTCTTAATTTCTCCTACGTCAAGCCACCAGTAAAAGTCCTCTTCATTGAGGCTGAAAGAACTAAAACACAATCGTCTGATAATTGGTTGGCAATTATAATTTCTGTAAGGACTGATTGATCCTTGCTGGCACGCTCGCATTTACAAAAATAACATTCGAATAGCCAAAAAGCCAACAGTAGTTTACCCTAAATTGTAATTATTAAAGTGTTAAAGCTTTTTTTTATCAAACTTGTAATTATATTATTTTTAAAAGATGAAACTGCGGTGTAATTTCTCCATTTTTTAAACATAATTTGGAGGCTCGAGATGCTATCTTTTCGGCTATGCATACATTTATTGTGATGGTGGAGGGATGACTCTGCAAAACTGATACATACCCTTGCTGGAGGTGGCCCTCACCATCCCCATATACACGTGAAGTCAATGAGAAGATGATAAAAATAAAAAAATTTAAACCAATCAATATTTACTAAGGTGGTGGGGTTCACCCCTAGTGAGGGTCTCACTCATTTTTAGGTGATTATGGCCATGGAAGGTCGTTATATGGGAAATGATCCAAACCCCTCAAGACCCCCAGCACCCTCACACATTTGTGAGAGAGGGGAAGAGTGGAGAAAAAAAAAAATATATATATATATATAATGTGTGGCCACAAATCAATCAGAGGTTGTGGGGGTCAAAAATGGTGGGGTCTCAAGTATTTTCCGTTGTTATATGGTGGTAGATATTAGCAGTAGGCGGCGGCGGTGGAAGGTGGATCACAGTGGATGAGATGTTTTGATAGGTAAAATATAAATAGGAATAGGAAAAATGTAAGAGTAATAATATATTTATTTAAAATTTGTTAACAATCTGATTAAAAACATACATGTTCAAATATTATTAGATGTTTAATTTTTTTTTTTTTTTTGACTTGTATTTTTAGTAAAATTATCAGTAAAATTGTTAATATATGTATAAATTTATAGAAAAGTTTGGGCTCCAAAATATTAAGGAGTAAACTAATAGGTCTTAATAATTGGATTTAATTCTCATCAAGTTCTATTGAAAATAAGTCTGACTACAATTATCGCTAAAAATAATTTTTTGAAACTTTTTTCACATGTTACTAAAAATTGATAATTAGTGATTTATTATTATTATTTTGTTACGGTTTTTGTCGCTAAAATTTACAATTAGTGTCATTTTTTCGTGATGAATTAAAAATTAGTAACGTTTTTTGTGACGATTTTTTAAAAACTATTGCTAAAATTTTGACAATTCTTAAACTGTCGCTGAAAATTAACAATTAATAATTTTTTTTAATAATGTATGATAAAAAAATACCATTAATTATCATAAGACAATAAATCCACTTATACATAAGTCTCCCCAAATTAATAGAGCTTTAGAGGAAAAAGTTATCATTACAATTATTAATATTTATAATATTTATTATTTTTTTATAAACAGTTTTTTTTTTTTATATTTAAAATCACTGATTTGTAATTCTTTCTAATTTTTTGATATTCCCATAATTTTTAAAATATACATATAATGAGACAAATATACAAACATACGATCCGGCATAAAAATATTCCCAATCTAAGCCTCTGTTTGGAAAGATGAGTTGGATTGAGTTGGTTTAGGATTATTTTAGTCACAAAAAGACAAAATAAGTTTTTTAGTCCAATAAAACAAAACATTACATTCAACCTGTAATCATTACATTCTTTCTCTCATAAAAAGTCAAAATGTCTTTCGCAAACTAGACTTTTTAACTCGAGATTAAAATAGTTAAAAAATTAAAAAGTCAACTCAACTTTCCAAACGAACCCTAACTGGTATTTTTTTTAGATCAAATCTAACTAATCTTTCGAATGCGTAAGACTTGGATTTGTTAGACTTGGTAATTGTTTTTTTTTTTCTTTTTTTTTTAAATTTGACGATATAGTTATTAGTTAAAAAAAGATTTTTTTTCTCATATAACTAAAAAAAAAAAGATTTTTGTTTTTTCGATAGCGTGAACTTTGTAATGAGGACTTTTATTGGTATAATCTCATCAAATATATAAAAATAAATTATGATCAAGAAAGATTTTGAAATATTGTTTTAAGGATAGAGAAATGACTAAATGTTTCGCGTAAATATAAAATTTACTATATAAGATATTTAATTATTTATTTAATAAAAAATGCAAGACGTATAATATATATATTGATAATCAAGATATATATATTAAAGATGTGGATGTGGATGTGACTGTCGGTGGTCCACGTCTAGCTCTTCCCTACCAACTAATGAGTCTTACATATCCCAAACACTGGTTGAATTCAGAAAATTTGTTTGTCTATCCATATAGTTATCTATTAAGCCCATGAAGTATTGTCAACTCATTCTAGAAGCCTTTGAAAGCTGTTTTGTTGACCACGCTCGGCCATGACTATACGGAAGAGAATCATTTATAACATTTTTTTCCCCTCTAGTTATCGTTTAGCACTGTTTATTTTATTTTATTTTATTTTTTTTTTGGTAATAGGTCAAAAGTTATTTTTTAATTTTTAATCTATTTTAAGTTATATTATCTCTTTATCTTTTTTTTATATATATATTTTAAAAAATCAAAAAATTATCTTTTAAATTACTTCCCATAACAACCCTTAATCGTCTGTAAGAAAAATGACATACAAATTTATTTTTTAAACATATTTTTTAGGCTTAATAATATATAAGCGATATGATTAGTTGATGATCAGAAAAGATATGAGAAATGATATTATCTTAAATATCCTAATTGATTGTCACAACACTAAGTTAAAAAATTAAGTCTAATTTTTAGACTTATACAATAATACTTTTATCATATTTTATTGGTTTTAGATAAAATGCTAGATGATGACTAGATGGAGAAGATTCGGATCCAAACTAAGGTGGTGATTGATAATCTAATTTAGCACTTAAAATCGAATGTATTAAGTGAAAATGGTATCACTTAAAAATTTAAGTAGCTCTTAAAATGTAAATTAAAAATTAAAAAAATTTAAGTGATAAGAAACTTATTTAATTGTGATTGAATTTGTAAAAGTAAATGTAAGTATCAACATGCATCATATAATCTAATAACAGCCACCATCGCGGTTGTTGTTACCGTCATTATTGCCATCCTCATATCCACCACTTTTATCACTATTGTTATTATTATTATAAATATCACCATTATAGTCATCACTATCATAACATAATGATACAATTTTTCTTATCACAAGAAATATAACTTCTTATTCTATCATAAAAAATATAACTTTTCCTTAAGATGGATACCATTAATTTGTCATTGTAAATTTTACTACAAATCAATATAGTATAGCACAAACATGTATCATCATTACAAAATAAACAAATAAAAAATTATGGGTATGTTTGATTTGTGTTTTGAGATAAATTTTCAAAAAAAATTTAAGGAGAGAATTTAGAAATTTTTTTGGTTTATTTGATTGTATATTTTGAAAATAGTTTTAAAATTTCAGAGTTTGAGATAATTTGATATTTTGTTCTAGTTGAGTAGGCGTTAAGATTCTCTAGAGTGAAATGATAGAGTGATTTCCTATAGTGAATTTATGAGGGTGCGCACCTGTTCCACTAATGAAACCAAGGGTTGAGATCAATCCCTCACCAAAACGACGTCGTTTTGGTGGGAAAAAAAAAACGTGAAAAGAGAAACGAAGAGAGAGAGAGAGAGAGAGAGAGAGAGAGAGATTGAGAGGAGATCACTCTACCATTTCACTCTGAGACCTCATATGACCGCCCAAGGATCTACCATAGGGGAAGCTCTTGTTACACAATTTGCAAACATGTTTAAGCTCTTGATCTTCTTCTATTGATTAGAAATAGAGAAACAGATATCAGAAGAAGTAAAAGAAAGTTCAAATCTGATCACAGAATTTGAAAGGTTGTCACAATTTTGATCTTATCAAGAAATCTATTGATGGGGCCGCGTGGAGAAGAAAGATTCATATAACCGACCCCATTTCATGGGATTTAAGACTTGGTTTGGTTTGGTTTGGTTCAAGAAAAACAATTCAACATAGAAACAAAGAAAGATGAGGAATAAAAGAAAAGTTCAAATCTGATCACAGAATTTGGAAAAGATGTCACAATTGTGATCTTATTTACACTTTATGACCCCAAAATGATAAGGAAATAGAGGAATATAAAGAAAATACAAGAACCCAAATCAGGAAACTAGATTAAAAGATGAAATCTGAAGAGAAAATTCAAGTGGATCGAAAGTTTTCTGAGATACCCATCTCAAATTTCATTGAAAATTTAAGATTTGAGATAGAGATTAGAGAAGAAGCAGAGAGAGAGAGAGAGAGAGAGGAGTAGTGAAGATGTTGAGTGACTTTGTTTTGTATTTCTCTTTCTCATTCACTACTAGTAACTGTTGGGTAGTTGAAGTTTGAGGAATTAAACTGTAGCATGGAAAAAAAACAAAGCATGGTCTTTCAAATCTGTGAGGAAGATAATTCTTTGAAATCTGTTAGAAAAAAAATGCTTGGTTAGGAAAAAAGAAAAAAAACAGAGTGTCGGTTTGAAGAAAAAAAGAGAGAGCATGGTCCATGATATATATTATTCAATTAAGTGAAACAAAAAGAAAAAAAAAATGCTCTGAAGCTTTCATTTGGTTTTAAGGTTTAGAACAGGAAATAAACAATAAACATTGATCATATCAAAAACCCAAATTAGCCTGAACAGGAAATAAAAAAATGCTCAGAGAACAGGGAATAAAAATAAACCCCAAATCAGCTTGAAGACCTTCTCAATTCAAAAACCCAATAAACTTTGATCATATAAAAAACCCAATGAACATTAATCATATCAGAGATAGAAAACCCCAATATCAAAGAACACACAGCCACCGGAGTTCTTTATCTCCGGCACATTCTTTTTCCCTCCTGGCGACCCCACTCCACCCTTCCCCTTCTCCTCTCTCATTCTTCTCCTTTTTCTGTTGCCACGCTGGAGAAGAAGACCCATCTCTTCACTTTTTTTTCTTTTTTTTTTTTTAATTTTTCCTACTAAAACGACGTTGTTTTGGTGAGGGATTGATCTCAACACTTGGTTCCATTAGTAGGACAGGTGTCGCACCCTCATAAATTCAATGTAGGAGATCACTCTACCATTTCACTCTAGAGAATCTTAACGCGTTGAGTAGATGTGTGTGAGAAAAAAAGTGATTGAGAATGAAAGAGGAAAGAGAAAAAGTGATTGATTGATATGTAAGAGATAAAAAGCAATTTTGGAAATTTTTTCTCAAAAATTGTATCTTGAGATACCAATCAAACAAGCTCTATAAAATTCACATCATAAAATTGTAACCTGTTCTTCTGCAAGGTCTTTTCCAATAATGTGAAATTGCAACTTGCTCTCTTGTGACCGACTTTAGGCCTACTGTACTCAATGACTACTATAATAAAGTTATTTTTGTGAATTGATTTACAAACAAACATGAGTCAATGAATGAAACATGTGTCCTTATATGGATTATTTCTCAAATAATCTTATATTAATGTATTCTTGTGAGCTTTTATTTTGTATAGTGATTTTGTGTTTAACTTAAAATGTCACTAATTGTTTTTTATTTTGCTGGCATAAAACACTCACTATAAAGTAGAAGTAACTTGCTGATCCAAAAAAAAAATGTAGAAGTAACTTAAAATATAATCCTTGGTGATTATTTACATTGACTGCACTGTGCCAGCAAAACAAAAAAAAAAAGTACTTCTACCTTATTTAAGGTAGAAAGAAGTAACTCGATGATCAAATAATTATAAAAAAAAAAAAATTTGAAGTAACTTGAAATATAATCCTTAGTGATTATTTATGGATCTCTAAATTTTTAAAAGTGAAGTTAATCTTTGCTTTTTTGGTGTTCCAGACTCTTGTAAAGTTATATTTTTTTGGTAACATTAAGTGCAAAAAAATAAAATATCAAAAATCTAAAGAAAGTATCCTGTGTACCTAAAATAAATAGGTGAACTTTTTGTGTTCTATTTGTGTGAATCTATTCCTTTCCCTTTTTTTTTTTTACATAGTCCAGCTATTTTGAAAAATCCATGTCAATGCTGTAATGACATTTCCTGAATTAAGCTAAAATTATAGTAAGATAACATAACGATTTTCACAAAAATTTATATCTTTTACCATAAAGATCAAACCAAAAATGTAAGGCCACTTAACATGTTACATATGTTAAATTATTTAATAGAGAAATCATTGATCATGTATCATTATTTACCATGGAGGGATGGCAAAAGGGATGAGGTGAGTTTGTAGTGCCGCACTCCTAGTTTGTCCTCCTCATCTCCCCAATTAAGAACGAAATTAGAATTTAATCATCTAAAGGGTCAAAGACAAATAATTTTTTTTACTATATATACAAAAACACATATATGTGATGAAATTCTTATTTCATATAATTCACTGAATTGTTCTACAGATATTTATACACACTACAAGAAAACACACCTTTTGCGACTAAATTTTTAGTCGCCAAAAGTTTTTTTTTAGTCGCCAGAAGTCAAATTTTTACTTTCTCGACTAAATATTTTAGTCGCCGGTTTTGTCGCAAATACACGGTCGCGAATACCTTTGGCGACCAAAAAAGTGTTAGTCGGCAATATACAGGTCTTCAGCAACCAAAGAATTTGTCGCCAATAGTCAATTCCATTTTTGGAAATTATACATTTAGCGACTAAACTTTTAGTCGCCAATAGTGAATTTTTTTTATTTACACATTTGTCGACTATTTTTTTCGTCGCCAATAGTCAATCTTTTGGCGACCACAGAGTTTAGTCGCCAAAAGCATATTTGAAAAAAAAAAAAATTACCCTCTGTTGTTCCTAAGTTTCAAACCTGAGACCTCTCACATTCCAAACATTTACCAGCACACTCTCCTCACTATGCCACTACAACATCACATGAATATAAATGCAACATATATTATTTATATATTACTTTGACCGGTATTAATACAAAATTATATATATAAATATAATTATATATATTCAATATAATTTATGTAAAAAATAAATTATTTAGTAAAAAAAAATTTAGATCACTTTTGGCGACTAAATCCATTATTTAGTCGCCAATTCTATAATTTTGGGCTACTAACTAATTTTCAATCGTTAAAAAAACATGTTCCGCCTAAAAATGTCCCCTTTTGGCGACTAAACCTATTTTTGTCGCCAAAAATGTCCCCTTTTGGCTACTAAAGTGAATTTTAGTTGCCAATTGACTGTTTTTAGCTACTAATTTTTTTTAGTAGCCAAAAAGCTTGACTTTCAGTGACCAAACTGTTTTTAGTTGCCAAAACATGTAAAATCGGCGACCAAACTGTTTTTTAGTCGCCAAAACCTATACTTTTGGCTACTTAATGTTTTTAGTCGCCAAAAACCTTAACCTTTGGCTACTAAAGTTTTTTAGTCACTAAAACCCCTATATTCGGCAACTAAACTCTTTTAGTCGGCAAAAGTGACTAATTTTGGCGACTAATTCCATTTTAGTTGCTAATTCTACTACTTTTAGCGACGAAAAATCCAGTTTTAGTCGCCCAATCTGCTTTTTGTTGTAGTGACACATGTGATCAAATACATTTCCATTCTAACTAACTCTTTTGACTGATATATGTATAACAACCTATCTAACTTCCTAACTAACTGATACAGGTATGTAATGGAGCTGCTATCCTTCTTGAGCTATGACTGTTGTTTGTGACTATTGGGCATAATTCAGCTTGGGCTGCTAGGGCTGTGTTGCTGATATATGGGCTGATTTGCTAATATTCTCATCATCCCTCGTCAAGCTAATGGGGTGAGACTGCACCATGAGTTGGGATTTAAGAAAATGAAAGTGAGGAGAAGCCAAAGGTTTAGTGAATAAATCTGCAAGTTGAAGCTTAGTGGGAACAAACTTGAGATCAAGAAGCTTAGCAACAACACGCTCACGAACAAAATGATAGTCGATTTTAATGTGTTTAGAACGAGAGTGAAAGACTGGATTTGTAGCTAAGGCCATGGTAGCAAGATTGTCACAATGAAGCGTGAGAACAAAAAAGGGCACACACAAAGCTTTAAGCAGTTGTTGAAGCCGGCAAAGCTCTGCAGCAGTATGGGCTAAGAATCGATACTCAGCCTCAATAGAAGAGCGAGACACAATATTCTATTTCTTAGCAAACCAAGACACTAAATTGGAACCAAGAAAGATGCAAAACCTAGAGGTAGAGCGCCTATCAAAGAGGTCACCAACCCAATTGGAATCAAAAAAAGCTTGGAGAACCAAAGGGCTAGAGGAAAAAGTCAAGCCATGAGATAGAGTACCCTTGATATACCTAAGCAACAGTTTGACAACAGAAAAATGACCATTTGTGGGAAAGTGCATATGCTGACAGGCTTGATTAGCAGCCAAAGCCAAATCAGGCCTAATAATAGTAAGGTATTGATGACCTCCAACCAAACTTCTGCAAAAGAAAGGATTGACAAAGGGCTTCAGAATCATGGATTCTACTAGAATGCAACAAATTCTTAATCCAGAATTTACCAAATGGAAGGCAATTGATGCTCATCTCCTAAGCTTCTTGGTTGCAACTCTATCTCCCTCAGTTTATTCATCTGTTCTTCATTACAATCATTGCTTTCAAGTGTGGCAAGCCCTAGAAAAGATATTTACCTCATTATCTATGTCGCATATTCATCAATTGAAGACTAAATTGCAAACAATTACCAAGAATCTCTCTCCATGGAAGATTATCTTGCTTAGTTTAAAGAAATCTCAAATCAATTACCTCTCGCTTCTGCAAATATTCCTGATGAAGATATGATGTTAATCATTCTTAATGGTCTACCAGATGAATATGATGCTCTTAAGACCACAATTCGCGCACGATCTGACTGTCTTGCCATGGATGAGTTATGTTCTTTGTTGTGTTCTGAAGCAATTCACATTGAACGCAAAATCAAACACTCTGATGAAGTGTTTGAAAAGAGGTGTAAAAGTAACAAGAAACTTAGAGAACTGGTAAAGACCATTCACATTAGAGCCTCTATGGAGGACTTTGTTCGTAAGCTTGTCTTGAATAAGAAATGAATTAGTATAAAAAAAATAACCACACAATTATGATCCCTAGTCAGTTGTTGAACAAACAAGAGATTAGACAAAATAGAAAGCACATGCAAGAGATGATTAAGAGAGAAAGAATAGGTAGGAGTAGACAAAAGACCTGCACTAATGTGATGAATAAGCAAAGAAGAGCCATTCCCAACAGTAACTTGATCCTGGCCATGATATGGTCTAGAAATGTAAAGATTGGACAAGACGTTGGTGATGTGATTTGTTACAACTGAGTCTATGTACCAAGGGACAGTCGAGACTGATGAAGATTGCTCATTCTGAGCAACAGTAGCAGTATAGGCTCTAGAAGTCAATTGATTGCCTTGAGATAGAGAAGAAGATGTCAGAGGCTGAAAAGCCTGATCCATTTTATGCCAACAATCAAAGGTAATATGGCATATTTTTCCACATATCTGATAGGTAGTAGAACCAAAACTAGAAGATTGATAATTTGGCCTGCCTCTAGTGCTGAGATTGGTGTATCGACTGCCATCTCTATTAGGGCCATTATAGGAGTGACCTCTGCTCCTAAAGGGTCCTTTGCCTTGAGAGTGTGAAGAACCACCTCTATAAGCATTAAGAGTGGATTGAGTACCATAGCTAGAGGAGAAATTAGGATTTGAACCTTTAGAAACAGAATATGCAATAGTGAGACTATGATCATCAGAGTGTTTGATTTTGCATCAATGTGAATTGCTTCATAACACAACAATAAACATAGCTTATCCATGAAAAGACAGTTAGATCGTGCATGAATGGTGGTCTTAAGAGCATCATATTCATTTGGTAGACCAGTAAGAATGAAAAACATTATATCTTTATCAGGAATATTTACAGAAGCGAGAGACAATTGATCTGAGATTTCTTTAAATTGAGCAAGATAATCTTCCATGGAGAGAGATTTCTTGGTAATTGTTTGCAATTTAGTCTTCAATTGATGAATATGTGACCTGGATAATGAGGTAAATCTCTTTTCTAGGTCTTGCCACACTTGAAAACAATGAGTGTAATGAAGAATAAATGGATAAAGTTAGGGAGATAGAGTTATAACCAAGCCACTTAGGAGATAAGCATCAATTACCTCCCATTTGGTAAATTTTGGATTGAGAATTTGTTGCATTCTAGTAGAATCTATGATTTCTTGAGCAAGGCAAACAATCGAACCAGTTGCATAACCAAGAAGATTTGTGGCACGAAAGACATTCTGAATCTAGCTTCTCCATATAAGAAAATTATGTGAATCAAGCTTAACTGTAACTAAGGAACTGAGTTTTGATATAAGCAATCTGAGATTTGAAGGAATAGCTGAAGAGGAGGTTTCAGCCATTGCAGGACCTTGCTCAGTTGAGCTAGAGAGCTCTGATACCATGATGAAATTCTTATTCCATATCATTCGCTCAGTTGTTCTATAGATATTTTTACACATTTGATCAAATACAATTCCATTCTAACTAACTCTCTTGACTGATATATGTATACAAACTTGTATAACAACCTATCTAACTTCCTAACTAACTTATACACAGGTATGCAATGGAGCTGCTATTGTAATGCCCCAATTTCCTATGCCCAAATGATAACACTCCTTAAAGGAAAACAGAAATAATTCTCCACACTTGCATTATATGATATAATTAGTTCCTTAATGCTATTAGACGTTTAATCCAAGACCAAATAAATAAAAAAATAGATATCCCCAAGGGTTTACAAGTTTCCAAGGCTTGGGCCTAATTACACAAAATGGTTATTCAAACCCATACAAATACAACCCTTGGCTTACAAACAGAGTTACAGCAAAATGAGAGCCTTGTACTCTCAACACATATTTCCTCGCCTTTAGTTAGGCGGAATCACCACATCTTTTCCTGCACAAAAATCCCGTAGGGTGAACATAAAGCCCAATAGGAAATCTTTAACAAAGTATATACATTTTATACAAGTCTCAAGAGATGAAATGCACAAGTCATGCTATGCTCATTTTTTTGAAAGTAAATCACATTTTCATCTTTTGAAAACCATCATGCTCAATGATGTCATGCAATTTCAATTGTTCAAAACTTAACAATTTATTTCAAGGGTGGTAAATACAACTCAGGTAATTCCTAGGTCGGTGTTTGCAAGTAGACTATACAACTATTACCAAACTATCATTTTTACCGGTATTAACTAGAAAGCTCGACACTTATCCGCATGGGTTTTCAGTCTTTCACCCTGGACTCTCAGGCCAACTTATTCAATATCATCTACACCACCTATCAAGACTTACCAACGTATTTACCCTAAAATCATTCCATGAAAACTTGTTTCTCAATATTCTTTTCTCAATGCAAGTTTTCAAATCAACTTCAAAATTTAATGTAATCAAATGAATTGATATGCCAATTTCACAAGATAAATATAAATACTTTTATTTCAATTTATCATCCAGGGAATAATACAATTCCCTCTTCTCAAGTATCCTCAACAATTAGTCATTTCAAAACTATTTCAATGTTTTGAACAATAATTTCCAAAATGAACAACAATTCTCATATTCCATGAAATTCATCATTTATATAAATATAAATAAGAAGTTTTCCAAATATCCATTTATTTTGACACACAAAATAAATATAACAATATCATTTATGGATTTTCAATCTCTTTTAAAAATCTCCAATTTCTTGGTTTTCTCACCAAAACTATACAACTCAAATCTTTTGAAAGAAAACTTTTCAAAATCATCTTTTCTTCAATCAATGAAGATCGAAACCCATAAGATCATTTAAAAAAAAAAGAAAAAAAGAGACAAACCCACTTTCAAAATCGCTCAACTTCTTGAATCAACAATCAATTTTCAAAGCTATCGGAGGATGATTTCGAAATCATCTAGATCTTGCAAAAACATATATATAACTCTAAGAAAATTCCTACCTCAAGTATAGAAAACCCAAGCAACAAGATGAAACTTCAAAGATGACGAAATCAAGTTCTTCTTAGATCAAAATGAAGCTCTTGAAGCACTCTACCTTTTTTCTCAAAGACACTAGGGTGAAGAACACAATGGATCTAGATGAAATCTTAGAGAGAATGTGAGTTTTTAGAGAGAGAGACTCAAGATCTGAGTTTTTGGAAAGTTTTAGAGAGGGAGAGAGAACTGAAAAAGTGATCTGAAATATCAAATTCACGAACTGATATAACATGGTCCGCTCGAGCGTGGAAAGCTCCGCTCGAGCGTCGAATACACTTTCCCAGTACTTTTGCAGACAGGTCAAACTTCTGGAATCAAACATTCTTCGCTCGAGCACATAAACAGCCGCTTGAGCGGACAAGCAACTTCGAATGTATTTTGCATTTTTGCTTGGGCCGCCTGGACCCACGGTGGCCAAGGCGCTTCGATCTTCATACTTTCGGTGAAGTGGCAAAACATAAAAGAATTAACTTCTGATACAACTCTGCAAGGCACAATTCGGATTGGATTCGCATTTAAAGGTTTGAAGACATTACATGTTCCAAACACACCGCTACAACCCAATAATCGAAATAAGGAAAATATAGGGAAACTAAGATACGTAACACCGTTTAAAACCATACCAACCCGAGCTCGGAACACCATAAAAAGACGGGTCAAAACCTGTGACTGTTGTTTGTGATTGTTAGGCATACTTCAGCTTGGGTTGCTGGGGCTGCGTTGTTGATATATGGGCTGATTTGCTAATATTCTCATCAATATGTACATTTGATATAAAAACTATATATGTGCACATAAAAAAATTCAAATAAATAGAAGTAATCTCTAATAGGATAAATATATTTTTTGGATAGAAAATAGAAAGAGAATATAAAATGGTAGAAGAATGTGATATATATCTTTTATATTGAAGGGCTATTTTATTTATAAAATAAGATATATATTTTCACAAAACAGAGGGATGATGGTCTCCCATAGTCTTTTCCTAATTCCCTCCCTATCTCCAATATAGACATGGCATATATGGTGTCTTGTGATTATTCAAGGTAGATTGAAGTTGCAGATAGAATGTAAGATCAACAAGGATTTTAATAGAAAACAAGGAATGGAGTATTTATTTATGTTTTCTCCTTTAGATTTTCTCGAATACCTATTAATTGAATAAGGAAATGTATGTTTGACTGGTGGGTTAATCAAAATATTGTGATGAAGACCCTTATATTGTGTTTGATTTGGGAATTTGAGGAGAGATTTGGAAAGAGAAAGGAAAAAATTAAGTGAAATGTGAATAAAATATACCTATATTTTACTTAGTTTCACACATCTTTTCCCTTCCCTTTTCCAAATTCCTCTCCAAATCTCCCGATCAAACATAATGTTAAGTAATTAGGGCAACTAGTCCAACTAATGATCTTAATCGCTTTGTGGCTTATCGTTACATTTACACTACATAGCTTTTATTATTTAGTCCAGACAAAGTTAAAAATAAAATAAAATTCTCCATTAGAATTATTTTGATTTTGAAAGTTAAGAATATTGTTATGAATTTTAAATAAAATTATTGTAATCAAAATAAAATTAGGGGCATTTACATACAAATCCCATATTGTGAATTTATAATTCATTAAGTCCTAGATAAGATTATTTGCTCCTTCAAGTCCTATTAATTTTTAATAGACCAATTTACCCTTCTAAGACCTCTATCAATGCCAGATGTCTAACTGCATGCTTGGTGTGAATGTAAGTTGTTGTCTTTATTCTCTCTCTCTCTCTCTCTCTCTCTTACTTTTACAGCCACTCCCCAACAACTACAACCAAACATCCCCTTCTCTCTCATTTATTTTCTCTCTCTTTTTTTAGTTTCAGACTCTCTCTCTCACATATAAAAAATGGAGCCCAAGCTTTTTGACTTTGGTTCGCTCCTTATCTATCTCAACACCGTCAACACCTACATCGACTCCCACACCATTATTGTTCTCCTCCACCATGCCAAATCAAAGTTCGTCTTCTCGATTTCCATATTCGATCACTAGTCCTCGAAGCTATCTCTTTGTACCCACCAAATATACAACATCCTAAGTTCATTCTCATCATGGATGATGTGGCTTCAAACCTAATCTCCTCATCATTCGCCATTGGTGACTACGAGAGCTTGGTGAAAATTGATGATTCTAGGTTCAACTGGGTTTGTCCTTTAAATGAGTGGGGACTCGATCACATAAAACTACACCTCCAAGACCACTTCTTCCCCGAAAGTGGTAGTTCATTCTCACCTTACGATTTTCAATGGTTGTGCAAAAACTAAAAAATTTTCATAAACAATGGTTGTGTAAAACTGAGAAATTTCTCAATTTTTTCTAATTTTAAAATTGAGAATATTATCAGTTTAAAACTGGAAAAATGATAATGTTCTCAGTTTTAATGTCACGATCCGCTCCCCGTACCGAAGGGTTAAATATCGTGATGGCTAGTAATTGAAGTTACCTCAAGCCAATTCTTGATCAAATAAATAAATGCAAGTGGAAATAATATTTAAGTAAGGGTACCTTAATAATCATTGAAGCTTCTATTTTTATAACAAAATTTATTGATAAAAAAGGCCGATATAAATATCATAAAAGTGTTGTGTGTGTCTATTCCGCAGCCCCGCATATCTTCAAAAGATTTGATTCATAAATTATATAGATTTATACTTATCTTTAATAAATATTTAAGATAATTACACTTTGGCCCAGTTTTTTAATATAACTATATAAATAAATCAATCCCTAATTAAATTACACTCTATCGTATACAATAGAAAATTAATTATTTATTTTACTACCACACCCATTATTATTATTTATTTATTTATTTATTTATTTACTCTTACTTTTAAATTTATTTATTTACTATCTTTAACTTTAATTTGGCCCAACTAGTATTATAATTCCATATTTCTGTTAATTTGGCCCCAAATAATAATCCCTAATTTAATTACACTTTATCTCATACACCGATAATATTTAATATTTTATTTTACTCTTACGGAATATTTAATTAAACATTTAGGATTTTTCTCATTTATAATTAAATAATACTAATATAAAATTTAAAGGACAACTTAAATTTTCGGGTTGTTACAATCTTCCCTCCTTTTAAAAATTTCGTCCTCAAAATTTGCCATATGTGTAAGCTATCCGCTGCGCGCTCTGATAAATATATATATTAGATGATTAATCTGATAAAAAATATTACCTAAAATTTTTTTTTACCAAAAACAACTCACTGTCTAAATGTCAAAACTTGTTTTGGGCCAAAATGAGAAAGAATCGGTGACTTTAAAAACTTTTTATTAGTTTTATTTCTGAAAAGAAAAAAAATGAGAATATAATTAAACAAGCGACTGGAAGTGAAATGACAAAATCATATGCAGGAGTTGAAGGAATTTGAGATGAACTCCCATTTATTTTATCCGTGAACTTTCCACTAATGAAAAATAGTTTCAAAATTAGTGTTTTTAAAATTTGAACTCACTTTTAAAATGTCGAAATGATTTTTTTTTTGAATACTAAACGGGAAATTATATATATTTAATTATATTATAATTTTGGTGGGTGCTTGAGCTTGACATCCTTTGTTTCTTTTCCTTCTTTTACTATAACAAATATAAATTATATCTAACATCCTTTACAAATTAGGCACACACAAAATATATATATATATATAAAATCATATAAAATTATAATATAATTAAATCAACTAACAAAATATAATATTTAGGTACTAATTACCCGCTATCCTACTTCTTAATTGTGTGTGTGTCCTATGCTCCAATGATGATTTATTTATTTATTTATATTTTATTTTTGTAAACCATTGCTCTGATACCACTTGTCACGACCCGTTCCCTGTACTCAAGAGTTAAGTATCGTGATGGCTAGTAACTGAAGTTACCTTCGGCCAATTCTTGATCAAATAAATAAACGCAAGCATAAATAATATTTAAGTGAGGGTATCAAAATAATCATTAGAACTTCTATTTTTATAACAAAATTTATTGACCAAAAAGACCGATATTTACATAGAAAAATATCATAAAAGTGTTGTATGTATTTATTCCGTAGCCCCGCGTATCTTCAAAAGATTTGATTAATAAATTATATAGATTTATACTTATCTTTAATAAATATTTAAGATAATTACACTTTGGTCCAGTTTTTTAATATAACTATATAAATAAATCAATCCCTAATTAAATTACACTCTATCGTATATCAACAGAAAATTAATTATTTATTTTACTACCACACCCATTATTATTATTATTATTAGTATTATTATTATTATTATTTATTTACTCTTATATTTGTATTTATTTATTTACTATCTTTAACTTTAATTTGGTCCAACTAGTATTATAATTCCATATTTCTGTTAATTTGGCCCAAATAATAATCTCTAATTTAATTACACTTTATCTCATACACTAGTAATATTTAATATTTTATTTTACTCTTATGGAATATTTAATTAAACATTTAGGATTTTTCTTATTTATAATTAAATAATACTAATATAAAATTTAAAGGACAACTTAAATTTTCGGGTTGTTACATTTAACACTAAAAAAATTAAAAAAATTCTCAATTTTACTGGATATTTTTGCAAACTGAAATCATTCTTAATTTTAAATTGAGAACATTCTCAGTTTTAGAACTGAGAATATCTCAGTTCTTACCTACAAACTAGATCTCCTGGCCCATCTCTTTAGTCGATTTTATATGCTCTATTCTGAACCTTGAAATTGAGCAATCAAGCATTCTAAGGACTGGAGTTTCACACACACACACAAAGTTGTTGCAAATTGAAGTGATCAAGGAAGAGAATAGATTGAAACAAAAGTGTAAAATGTTGAGGCATCACAAACCTCTAACTTAAAAATCTTCGGATAATCCAAACGATCATCATCATCAAGTGTTTGAAAAGATCCATGAAGATGTAGACTCGCTCCTCCTAGTCGTAAAATTTCTTAAGGACGTTCCAAGTCCTCTTCTTTCTCTGAAGTTACATCTCTAATACGTTAGATTCAAAAGGGCATAAACGTCAATTGCATTTCAAAATGAGACTTGTGCGTCCAAAAACTATTGCACATGACTTGAGCTACCACACCTACTGTCATTAAGAATTTTAAGTAATTATAATAAAAAATTATAAAATGCATAAATTTTTCGCTTTGGACCTCAAATAAGTTTGAGTAACCTCTGAATATAGGAAATTTTACTATATCTGACCAACCTAAAATTAACGAAAAATTCTACTCCATACACCCCTCACTATATATACACCTAAGTTATATCATTTTTTTTTTATTTAGTTATGATTTTTTTTCCTGTAATTATGATATTATTTTAATTGTGACTCATGATATTTTTTATTATACTTTATATATTATTTAATTATGACTATTTTATTTTATTTTTAGATATAATTTATAAAGTATAAAATTATATCATTTTTTTTTTTGGAAAAATTACTCATAAATTCCATTTTAATAAATGTTGCTCTAGCTAGTTCTAAGTGTTTTTTTCTTATATCGATCCCAGTTTTCCCTCTGTTGGTTGTGGTATTCCGGACTAGGTTCCGTGGATGTCTGTTGTTGTATATGTGGCATTTCCATCCTTTAGTTCCTTGTATTCGAGTTTTAAGATGTTTTGGGCAGGTTTGTTACAGGTTGGGTGTGTTTTGAAACAAATGGTTACTGCCCAGATTTTGGTGTCTTCGCTCGAGCAAGGCTTTTGTTGCTCGAGCGAGCTTTGTGTTTTAGTTCCTTCACTCGAGCCAAGGTTCCTTCGCTCGAGCGAGAGTTGAGTGTTGTGTCTGGTGGCTCGAGCGAGAAGTCTTGCGCTCGAGTTTGCGTCTGCGTCTGGTTTTGGACCTGAAGGTTGCATTTCTTGGCTCGAGCGAACTTTCCTTCACTCGAGCGAATGAGCTGTATGTTTTGGGTTTCTTCGCTCGACCGAGCATTCTTGCACTCGAGCGTGCTTACGGCGAGGCTTTCTGCGCTCGAGCAAGATTTCTTTGTGTCTGGTCGCTCGAGCAACCATTCCTTTGCTTGAGTGAGCCTCGATTATATCAGTTGGCAGCAGCGGGTTACACTTCACTTTTTCATTATCTTCTTTGCTCAAACCCTAGCCCCAGCTGCATCTCTCTCTACACTTTCTCTCTCTTTAAGATTTTATCTACTTCTAGAGTGTTTCTACTCTAATCTCTTTGTGAGAAAGATAGAGGGTGGTGTGGGCTTCACTTTAATTTGAAAAATCGTGGATTTGGAGCACTTTGAGTTTTCTTCATCAACTCCTTTGGGTCTTTTCTTTTGAGGTAGAGATAACCTACTCCTTTCTATGGATTTTGACATAGATATTATGTGTTTTGTATAAATGGTGGATAATGGTAATTTTGAGAAAGTTAGGGTTTGCTTTGAGGTTATAAAAAAAGGAGGTTTTAAATTGTTAATCTCCATGTGTATGTGAGACCTTGGAAAATAGTATTATTGTTGTTGAATTGATGAAAATGAGCCTTAGGGCTAATGTTGGGAAAAATGGGGGGAAAGCCCTAATTTAAATGTGACTAATTAATTTGTATAATTAATTTGAGAAGTTGTGAAAATGTGAAATTGAGTTGGAAATCATGAAATTGGGAAATTGTGACATTGAATGGTTTAGTTGGATAAATAAATCACTCACCTATGAAAATGTTGATATTTTATCTGTTTGATAAATTTATTATCTGTTTAGAGATAACTGCTTTGGGCTATCGGTGGAGGATAGTCTTGATTGTTGTATACACTGTATGTTAATTAGGGAAAACTGAAACTAATCACATTGAATATGTCATTGAATATGACGGTTGGGATAATACATCAAATATGTGTATTGATTGATCATTATATATGATAAGTATTTAAATACATTGTATATGTATATTGTTTGGGAGGAGATAGGGGATGGACTCTATTGATAACTAAGTTGGTCGGAGTGTCCAGGGTGAAAGTCCCGAAATTTTAATTACGTTTGCGTAACGTAGATAATTGAAGTATGGGAAGTGTTTTATTATGAGTTGTAGTCTCATGAGAATTGTGGGAAAATAGAAGTGTTTTAAATATGAATTGTAGTCTCATTTAATTGTTTGGCCAGGTTCTGAGCCATGTTCATGAATCGAAATTATATAAGTAAAGGAAAGTGAAATGAAAAATGGATGTACCTGTTGTTGATGTGGAAAGTATCATAAGTTGGTGTATAAGTATTAACCATTTGTCGAATGCTAATGTTTTAGTTAATTCTCATACTTGGTTTAGTATATCTCTACTGGGCTTTGACTCACCTTATATGGGACATCATTTTCAAGTACAGGTGACATGTCACCTCCAAGGACGTAGCTTGGAAGGCTTATAGGCTGAAAAATCTTTTTGTTATTATTTTGTTGTATTACATGTAAACCAAGCCAAGGGCTTATTTTGTATAAAGAGTTAGAACTCTTCTTTTGTTGTACCTAAGTGTTGACTTGGAAAGTTGTAAGCCCATAGGGCATTTACTTTTGATGTTAACATGTAATACTTTTGTATCTAATATTCTGATGAATGGAAAATATGCTTTACTCTATTGCCTATGCATGTCAAGAATGTTGTGTTTATATGTTTTATTTTGAAGGTGTTACATTTCTTAAACCATTTAGTCCTTTTTATTTTTGGTATGATATATGTTTTTGATATATCATATATAGAGTTTACATTTTTACCCATATTGATTTCATTTTGCAGGTCTCTTAATCTCTTTGATTGAAGTTAAACAAAATTCAAAACTCACCATTGAACAACATCATCAACATCAATATCAACATCCAAACCCTTGATTTCAGATTCCTCAGAAATCTCCTAATCGGCGGAATTGAGGATCGTGGAAGCGTCGCGGCTCGGATCGGAGGAGAATTGAGAGGGAAAAGAGTAGAGGAAGTCTTCGGAGTCGGAGAGGAGGTATAGATTGTCGAAGGTGAAATCGAGGTCGTCGAAATCAGCGTCGAAGGGTAAGACGAAATCGAAGAAGAAGGAGTCGGATAAAAAGGCGGAGTCAATGATGTTTGTTGATGTTTGATGATGTTTGATGTTGTTGATGTTTGATGATGTTTGGAGATGTAGTTGATGTTAATGATGTTCACAATGTTGATGATGTTTGATAATATTGTTGAAGAAAGGACAATGACGGTGTTGGTGGGGCTGAAATTGGGGGGAGTGTCAATGACGAGAAGCTGAAAATGGTGGGGTAGAGAAGGTCTGCAATTTCCCATTACTCTCACTCAGGACTTGAAATTACTCTTGCCAATATGATTTGCAGAAACATCACCTGGGTATCATTTTCAACTTTGTTTTGTGGCTATATAATTACAGATTCATCATTTTGCTTTCTCTCTTTCTCTCTCTGTATGACATACATACATATATTATATGTATCATTTTTTTTAGATAGATATATTATATGTATCATTGAATTGGGTTTAATTAAAGTTATTTGATTGTTTTTATCTGAGATTTTGTCAGCTGGTGGGTAGTGGTGGATGTTTTTGGTTGCTCAATATGAAGGGTGATCGGTGGTGTTGGTGTAGGTGCAGAAGAGGGTGTGCAAGGGGGAGGGAGAGGGGGTAGAGAAGCAAATGCGGAACAGGAGGATGAATAGGTCGGTGTAATGGGAGGGAAGAGAAAGACAGGAAAAACATAATAGGTTTTTTTTTTTTTGTTGATGAATAGGCCGGTGTAATGTTTGATGATGTTGTTGATGTTGATGATGTTCACAATGTTTGATGATGTTGTTGATGTTTGATGTTGTTGATGTTTGATGATGTTTGGAGATGTAATTGATGTTGATGATGTAGTTGATGTTGATGATGTAGTTGATGATGTTATTGATGTTTGTTGATGTTTGATGATATAGTTGATGTTGATGATGTTCACAATATTGATGATGTTGATGATGTTGCTGAGGTAGTTAATGTTGCTGATGTTCAGAAAAGGAGGAAAATCTAAAAAAGGCCTATAGTAAGTTTTTTGAGTATTTTTGTCATTACAACATCAATAAAAACTTACATTCGTCCTCCATAAAAAAAAATTACGTGTTAAATAAATGAGTATATACGTAATTAACATTCAAATAGGATTTATTAGTCCACAAAATAAAAGGAAGAATTAAATAATTTAACAAATTAAAATTTAAAATTTATTGATGATTTACTTTTTTTTTTTTTAATTATACGATTGATACGATAGACGCTTTTTAATCTTTCCCCTATCACACACCTAAAATTAATCATTGCAGTATATGACACCGCGCCCATACAAACGCTTAAGTAAACTCTAATGTAATGACATAACATAACAAGCTGAGAAGTTGAATTGCAGTAGTTATTTGAACATCAACCGTGATAAAGGCCTCGAAAGGGAGGCGCGAATTTGCCTCGAAAAGTTGTTTTGTTTTGTTTTGTTTTGTTTTTTTTTTTTTTTTTTTGTGTTTTATGTTGGTTTGGTTTTGTTTTGTTTTGTTTTGTTTTTTTTTTTTAAAGGGTTTTTATGTATACCCTAAAACCTAAACCCTAATTAAAAAAAAAAAAAAAATCAAACCAACACAGCTCAACAAATCAAATAAAATAAAATAAAACCAACAAATAGAAAAAAAAGAAAAAAAAACATTTGGGTTAGACTGATTGAGTGATAAAATTGACTGATCAGTTAGACTGCTAATTAAAATTTGTTAATTCTATATAATTTTGTACGAGTCCTTACTATATTTTTATTTCAAATCAGAAAGACTCGGAAGAAATAAAAACCTAAACCTTAAATCTTAAATTCTAAATCCACCCCTATACATTAAAAAAAAAAAAAATTACAACAGCCCAACAAATAAATAAATAAATTAAAACAACCAAACTAACACAACCCAACCCATATAGTTTTGTACGAGTCTTTATTATATTTTTATTTCAAATTAGAAAAACTCGGATGAAATAAAAATCTAAATCTTAAATCCTAAACTTTAAACCCACCCCTACACATAACCATCCTTTAATAAAAAAAAAAAAAAAAAATAAATAAATAAATAAATTATTACAACAGCCCAACAAATAAATTAATAAATAAAAACAATCAAACTAACACAACCCAATAAATACATAAAAAAAAATAATTAAAACAACCAAACCAACAGTTTCAAAGAAAAAAAGCCAAAAAACCAAAAAAACTTTTTCGAGCCACATTCGAGGCCTCAAATTTGAGGCCTCAATCTTTTTTCTTTGAACATAGGGTAAATTACAATCATCTCCATGAGGTTTTTAAAAATTACCCTAGCCTTCCCTCCTTTTTATAAAAACACTGACCTCTCTTGTAAGTAACGGCATTAATGTAATAGTTAGTTTAACAATTTTAAGATTATAAATATTTTTGTTGATAATCATTAAATATGCAATTATTATTTTGATTATACTTTATATGATGTTTGATTATGACTTATTTGTTTTAGTTGTAATTTAAAAAATAAAAATGCTAGAGGTCCCAAAAATTCTATCAAAAGTTTTACCAAATGTCTCACATGGGTGTGGGACCCACACAGGACTCACATTGGGTCCCACACCCATGTGAGACATTTGGTAAAACTTTTGATAGAATATTTGGGGTCTCTAGCATTACTCTTTAAAAAAATTTAGTTATGACATTTGTAGTATTCAATACCATAAATGCTATAACTTGTATAAAAAATGCTTAAGATCTCCAAAGTTGAGAACCCCCATGACACTCAAACTGATGTGGACCAATCATATATTTTTGTTTTTGTTATTTTTTTTTTCTTTCATTCTTGGACTAATCAAAGGTGAGTGGGGGTTTGTGTTTTTTTAGAGGTTTGTAACATTGTTGTAACTTGTATATAATACACATAAAATGATGTGTATTCTAGAATAACCTATTATTATGACAAAAATGATGATAAAACAAATTTAAAAATTAATTATATAAACATAATATAAGTTATTTGATTTTAATCAATACTTTACATCATACAATTTAGTTTTTTTTTTAAATAAGATAAAATTGATGAGTCTAAGTATTTAAACTAATAAAAATCAATTTGGGATACAACATGCATTTATTTAAGTAGTATTAAATAATATTTCTAAATACTTGCATGGTTTGATTATATATGCATAATTTGTTGCTTCATATATACAAGTTCTTATATTTCTCTTTTGATTTTAATAATTTATATTAATTTATTTACTTAAAAAATAATTAATTAATTTCTTTTATTCTTAATTTACAAATAATCACTTTTAATGTTATACAAACCAAACTGAAATTTCTCTATGTATTAATCTAATAACTAACCATTAAATTTAAAATAAAAAAATTATTAGTCAAAATAACGGTTAACTAACTTATTAGAAGAATATGTAAATCAAAAATAAATTTCAAAAGAGACCAGCGTAATTAAAATAAAAATAAAAAAAAACCAGTGTAACTGTCAAAGCCTCAATAATGGTAAGGGTAATTTATCATTAAAACATATCATTCGTATAGAAGCAATGTAAAAGAAATTGAGTGCGCACCCTTACGAAACGGTTATGTAGCGTTCACGAATTAACGTTGGTTGGCTCTGTGATTTTACTTCAATTTTAAAGGCATTGCGCGAACAAAGTGTAGAAAGCACTTTGAGTCGTTTCGGGATTTTTATTTTTATTTTTTTATGTTAATATTAGAGATTTACCATTTGAATATTTAAATTTATCCATAATGATGTGCTAAAGAATGAGATAAGTTTTACACAATTGAGCATATAACAAATTAATTTTTGATATGACTATTTGTGAATCAAATTGTAAAAACTTTTTGTGAGTTTTAAATATTTTTCTTTTTAGAGGCCTCGTTTGGGAACAGGCTAATTTAGTAACTTTTTGGCTAATTGGCTAAAAAGGTTAGTAAGAAAAACCTGTATGTTTGGGCCAACTTTTTGGCTAATTACGAAACGACGTGCAAAAAGTAGAGAGAAAAGGGAATCTTTGACTTTTTGGTATGGGTTGTTGGCTTTTTGGCTAAAAAGGTAACTTTTTGGCTAATTGGCTATTTTAGCCTCTTGCCAAACGAGGCCAGAGTATATATATTGGTTTTTTTTTACTTTTGAAGGTTAGTTTTGTAATTTTAAGTGTGTCAATAAGGATCAATCAGTCCTTACAGAAGATTAATTGACAACCAATTATCAGACAATTGTGTTTCAGTTCTTTCAGTTTCAATGAAGAGGACTTTTACTGGTGGCTTGTTTAGGAAAATTTAGTAAACAACAATTAAATGAAGAACAATTGCATTATTTCATTAAGTAAAAATGAAAAACTTACAATGATCTGATCCAGTCTCGTAGAGGTTTACAACAATAAACTATTCGAAACTACTCTTATGAATAAAGTGCAATACAAGAATTTGAAGTGCAGAACTGTAAAAACTGGAAGGAAAATAAAGTAGATAAAAACTAATTTCTAGATCTGAGTTTGGGTCCCTCTTTCTAGGGCTTTCTCTACTATTTATACTTCTTAATGATAACCATCGAAATGGGCTACTAATCGTCGAAACATCCCTTCATGATCGCTGATCACACTCTTTTACAGTTAGCTCTACTACGCCATGTTTGCAGTTAAGCTTCCCTCTTGATTTTGAATTTGAACCTTGTGAGTAACCGTTAGGCCATATCATCTTATATCCCTCGATCATTCCAGTGCTATGCAGACCCATTATTACCAATATGGGTTGACACGTGTCTGACTATGGTTGGTGATTTATATTACCTTCCCAAATTGCTCTTCTCATGCCACGTGTTGAATCGTAATTGGCTTATACAATTTATATAGCCAACATTACCCCCTACACTAATATACGCAATACTTGGTGATATTAGTGGATCAAAACACTTCACCCACGTCCTAGGACGTGCATGGGTTTCACATCTTCTTAGAACTGCAACTGACTGCATTAAATTCTTTTCTACGCCTTGAATATTTCCCACTATCTGAGCATTCGAAAGGACTGATACAACTCGCATGGCCAAACAAACTTTCTTTGACATAGATCAAGCATACGAGAAGTTGTTAGACAATGATGTTTGCCCTCGAAAGAATTTTCATGCATTTATTAGCCACACCTATTCATCTCCCTATATTCAAGTCATGGAAGTTTTTGCAAACTATCGACCTTTGGACCACGAACCTATTGTTCATAATTCTTTAGCCCAAAACTTTGCAAACATGGATATTGGAAGCTCTTCTTCTAATCAAAAACCTTATGCGTGGGATGAGGTTGCAACTTCTTCTTCTTCTTCTTCTAAGACTTTTGGCTGGGGAGGCTGGCCAGAACCTAAGAAATCCAGGCCGAGAGAGCGCATTAATCATCACTTTGTCAAATTTGCTGATTTTCCATCTTTCCCTCCTTTCGCTTGGAGCTCGGTGGTTTACCCATATGTATCCATCGATCGCCGACGCAGTTTGGAAGACAACTTACTCATAGCATGGTATAGATCTTCCATGCCTACGAAGATTGTGTAAGCCACTCGTCGTCCAGAGGAAGCACAAGGGTACAACCTGTCATTCTTAGCCCAAAGGGCAAAATTTTGCTCTTTTAACTGGCTTGCATGCATAAACAACCCCCAGTTCCCTTCTTCTTTCGAGATGGATCCTTCTGCACCTCCTTTTCCGCAAAACCCTCATTGGGTGGAAGAATTGAGACTTACTCTCTTTGAGAATCAGTTTCTTCCTTCCTATCAACCTGTAGACGCGCCCCTTGGGCTTCGCTTCTACAGTTCGGACTCCTCTGTTTTTTTTTTGTTGCGGTTCGTAATTTGAACCAAAGAGTCCAACTCTGGCAAATCGTTTGAGAAAACAGATTTTTTTTGAAAAGTAGTGCCAAACATGGACTGCTTTGCCAGATACAGAGTCGCCACCTAAATATTTTAAAATGGAAAATTTAGGAAACCCTGACTCGGTGCCGAAGGCCACATGTCCGTCATCACCAAAGTTGTCTTGGCTCGGGAGCTTGGGTACGATCGGGGAAGGTCAGCTATGAGCACCCCCTTCAAGCCGGCCTCTACTAACCGTGATATCCGTTTTTGAAAACATTACATGCTCTTATTCCAATTATTAGCCTAGAATTACTATGTTATGCGCGCAGCAAACAAGTTATAGACTAGATTACCTAATTTGGAAATAAACATTGCATATCCGTTCGTTTTGAAAGCTTTTCGGAATTTGCTACTTACGAGTAGGCTAAAACACGGATTTCAACGAGTTTTCCAACTCAAGCAATCCAACCTCCACTCACAGGCATTCAAATAGTTTATCTCATATAAGCACTTAGCCACATGGTAAGCCTACAGTCATGTTAACATTCACACGCATGCGATATGTTAAAGCATAAAAGCTCACTTAGTACTCCCAGCCAAAACAGGAACTAGTTAGCAAAAATGCATGCCCTAGTTCATGTTAAGTGGCTAATGCAACGCAAGCAAGGATATGATTAGGATAGGCTCGGCTAACCCTAAAATGGCATGTGAAATGCAATCATTCGGTGCACGTATTCGAGTTGGAAATTGAAGATACAATGCGGTTTGTATGATGTACCGAGCCCGGTGCATACAAGACAAATGTATGGATGCACGCATGCATAGCATAAGGTATGCTAAAATAAACGTGCCCCAATCTACCATCAAAAGCAGGTAAATAAAAGGGAGAAAGAAATGGGGGTTGGAAGACGTACACACCACTCACCCACACTTATTACAGACTTGCCCTCTCCCGGATGGACCAAAAGAATATACAAATAATTAACTACGCAAGCTAATTAAATATTACAAATAGCCTAATTAGTTGACAAACTAACTAAACTAAGAAAAACAATAAACCGCCTCGGGAGGAGAGCCAAATGCAACACGTGCTCGGGTCTTGCTCGGAATTACCTTTGCCATGCCTAGGCGCCTCTGTTTTCCTGCTGCCGAGAGCGCCAAAGTCTCAGAACTACTTCCTTGGATACTGGGGATCACCACCGGCTAAACAGAATAGCCACCGGCTGCTATATGCGGCCATCGGCACAAAATTCATCCATCGGCTGGTAATTGGTTGCCGGTCGGCACTAAACATCGCCCGTACAATGAATTCTTGCTTGAACACGCAACTCACGCGATGAGGGCAAAATCTTGCATGGCAATGTTATTCAAGCAATGTATGCACCAAACACACTCCTTATCATGTTTGTGACTCAAAGGAGGACGTGCCTCGATTCTCGGGCCACCAATCACACATTTTCATGCATGATGGCCCAAAGAATCAAGTGGGCAATTTTCATGTCAAATGAAATGCAAACTAAACAATCCAAGAGCCCAATCCCCATCACCAAATCAAGGGACAAGGCATGCATGCAAGATGTATTGCAACCTAATCATGTTAGCTAGGGATGCAATATGAGCATGTGAACAAACAATGAAAGCATACAAGCAAACATGAGGTAAGCATGCAAGCAAGCAAATGATGGTCTTAAACATGACTTAGGCAACTCTAATTAAGCCTAAAATCAGTAGCCAAAATGCCCAAAAATGAGGGCTAAACACACATGCACACATGCAAGTAAGTTGGACCAACATTGAGGCACTAAACAAGCAACTTCCAAGCATACTTGAAAGGGGATATCATGGACAACTAGCATGCAATATAAGCTCTGAAATTCATGCTAGAATGTGGTGCTAAACCAAGCCAAATGAAGCAAACATAAGCATGCAAGCATAGTCTAAGTACTTGAGGCAAGTCATGAAGCACACTTAACACAACAAACATGGCATGCACTAAACAACTAAAAACAGATTTTTAGCATGTTAAAGCAAGGCCAAGGGTGTCACGACCCAAACCCGGCCCTATGGGTTTAGTACCGTAACCGGCCAGTAATCCGAGATTACCAAAGGCCTACTGAACAGTAATACAATCAATCAGTCTGAGGCTGGCGAAAGCGATCTGATAAATAACTAGTGTCCATTGAAATTTGTGAAAATCAGTATGTCAAAAACATTTTTCATACATTTATGCATTGAGACGATGGATATACAATCATTACAGACATTGATGCAGGGAACTCAATCCTCGATAACTTGATGCATAAAGCAGTCTATACAAAAAGTACAACAGTACAAAACAGTAGGAGACTAGCGGGGACACAAAAACACCCCAAGCCACGGCATGGCGTCTCGGAACCTCACAGTGAGGCACATAGGCTGGCTGACAAAACTGGGGACCAATCTCACGCTCCTAGCTTGATTGGCGGTGAGAACCTACATATATATATAAGCGGTGAGCTAAAGCCCGATGAATAACATAAAGCGTAAAGAGGTTATGAATGAATGTCCTGCGATAAATGAAATCAATTCATTAAGCGATAGTTTGATCTTTCCGTATTTCAATCAATCGGTCATATGTGGTACATCCAATAGCCTATAACGATGGGTCCAAAAGGACCGCCTTAATAGACCCAACAATAATGATGGCCAATCATTGATGGCAGTATGGTTCCACAAGGAAACCGACAGAGCTCTGTAACGATCAATAACGATGAGTGCTAAGGATGCCTGTCTGATTCGAGAAATAGGACATACATTCATTCGATAAATAACATCGATTCGATAAGCAGATTCAAAAGATAACCATTTTGAACATATCTTTACACATCATTACTCACGATGATTGGGCTATCGATAGCTAGAGCGCGTCCCAGAGTCAACCCTAAGTCAATCAATAGAACACACACTAAGTTTACAGTTGGAAAGGATGATAATTAAATCTCTAAATTCCTCGGTGTGGTTCTATGTCTAAATCCTCATTAAGATGCTTTAAACTAGGCCTAAGAATGCCTAGGATGAGATGAGGATGCAAAAATACGATTGAAGGCACTTTTCAAAAATTCTGAAAATAGGGGTCTCGCTCGGCGAAATCTTCCTTCGCTCGGCGAGGTTGCAAAATCAAAGGCTTCGCTCGGCGAACAATCCTTCGCTTCGGCGCTCGATGAAAACGTAAAAATCTTGGATGCTCAATTTTACGCGCGATGCTCATCGATGCTCGCTCGGCGGGCCTCCAAAATCAAAGGGTTCTCGGCGAGATTTCCTTCGCTCGGCGATGCGATGAAACGATAAAAATCTTGGATGTTCGATTTTTACGCTCGAGCCACCAATATCTCGCTCGAGCGTAGCTCAGAGGAAACCTTGGTCGCTCGAGCGAGGAATCCTTCGCTCGAGCGAAGAAGCCAAATCTGGAATTTCCAGATTTGCCTTCCAAGCTCAAACCAAGTGTTCCAACACTCAAAACTCGACCTCTTGGGCCCAAATTCTGGGGAATACATCCCAACTCAATAAATAACAAGTTTCAAAAGCCAATTTGAGAATTCAAGCCCCAAAGGTGAGTCTAATCAAACCATTTTTCAAGAACAATTCAAGAACACTTTGTAAACATGCAATGCATGGGTTTCAAACCATTTACAAGCTTTAAATCTTGCTCTATTGAGCTCCAATCTTTGAACACAACTTGAAAACATGGATTAATACATGAACATGAGCATGCATGTCACAATTAGCTAAGAATTCAACTCCAAACTCACTAAACTCAACATGCATGTAACAATGGAGCTCCAATTCATCTTGATTACACTAAAACATGGCCTAGCTCTCTATTTGGGCATGAAACATGTAATATCAAGCTCAAGAACAACAAGAAGATGGTGTCTTCCTTACCTAGAGTGTTGATTTCAAGATGAGGAAGCTAAATTATGCCAAGTCTCTAGCAATTCCAACAAGTTCTTTAGCAATTTACAAGGTGAATTCAATTTCTCTTCACTCTCCCTCTCCCTAAGTCTTTGGTCGGTGGTAAAGGTAAGAAGGAGCTGATCAAATGTGTTGATTTAAGTGTATAGGCTCAATACAATTGTTTAAACAAAAGGTCCACTAAGGTGGCAAATTAGTAATTAAGTCAAAGTTCTCAATCAACTCGATTTAATCTAATTTAATCATTCCTAATCAATTTTCAGATAAAAATACCATAAAATCACAAATTTTATCTTGATTCCAATACTTCACACGGATTCTAATCGGCCCGCCGATAAGGCCTTCAATTAGCAAATTTAACATAAAATGCAAACAGATAATCACACAATCAAACAGATGCAATATGCAATTCAATAGACAAACTTATTAGGTTCGATTTCATTCGGTTTGTTCAAGAGTTCATCGATTCACTTATCGGTCATTAGCGATTCGGTTTATCGTTGATCGATATAATTCGGTGGTTATTCGATGTCGATGCGAGGGTTATTACAAAGGGACTACTTAGATGGCATCTAAGTGGCTCAAATTCAAAGGTATGCACAATGGTCAAAACATAGGGCATACAACACATGCTTTCAAAGAAACAAAGAAGCAACTAAGGCAAGCACATGGGGATGCCAAAGGGACTGAAATTACATGTTGGATGGTTCCAAACCACCAAAATGATGCAATCAACACATGCCATACATTCACACACTTGGGGCACACAAGCCCGGCAAGCCACAAATGCAAAGGAGCTATACTAAACATGCCAAAATCGATCCAAACGACTATGGACAGACCTAAAGCATGGCAAAATAAGCACAAAACATTCATAAGTCTAAGCCTAAATCATGCTCGAACAAAGGCTAACAACCTAAGACATGTTAAGGGAATTACAAGGCATTACATGGCAACTATACTAAACATGTATGGAACACCAAAACCAACACACAACATGATTATATTATGGCATAATAAGCATGAAATGCGACTAGACATGATCAACACACACTTGAACAAAGGCTTCCTTAAGAGACCAAAAATGGTCCTTTCAAGGACAACAAGGAGAGGGGTGGCCCTCCCTTTGGAGACTTCAAGGCACCATCTCCACCACTGAAATCCCTCAAGATTTCAGTGGTGAAGAGGCCCAAACACCAAAGTCTCGAAACTTGCCCAAAATGGCACAAAATGAGGCCTTTCAAGGCCTAAGGGTGGTCAAACACACCCAAACCGCAAAACACCCTTAACAAACAATTAAGAGGGCTTAAAAACAGAACTTTTTTATATTAAACACTAAGCTTAAAAACAATTCTAAGATAGGAAAAAATACAAAGCAAAAATGGGGTAAAAAGGATTAGTTTCTTACCCTTGAAGAACTTCTTCACAAATGTTGATCTTGTTGCTTCCTTGGGCTCAAATCCAGTCAAAAACCTCAAGAACAAGCTCTGGTCCTTGAAGAAACCAAGAAAAAGTGAAAGACTAGGTGTTTGTGTGCAATGGTAAGACACAAAGCACCTAGAACACACACAAAGGAGATATAGAGATAGGATATGAATGGCACTCAAACCCTAAAACCAGAGCTTGCTTTGAGTTGTTTTCTCACTAAAAAGCCAACCTTAAAGCCAAGGGGGAAGGCCTCCTCTTATAGAGGAACCAAACTTGTAATGCTTACAAGTTAAGCAACCAAGAGGGGCATCCCTCCATACACGTGTATGGAGGGGGAGTCAATGCCGCAACCTGTAATAAAATATCTCAGCGGTGAGCAGTGAAATTTTTGGGCAAAAATGTCATTTTGACAAAAATGCCCGGCCGACAACAAAGGGTGCCGTGGCAATATAAATTGCAGTGGCAACAAAAACTAGCCGGTGGCCTCTAGCTAGTGCGGTGGTGTGGGGATGCCTCACAAGGCATCCCCCGCCCTCCAAGGCAAAACACAAGTGTTTGGTGCAAAACCAAACACAAAAGCAGTCGAGTTCGGAGATCCCGAGGCAAAGCGTGTGAGCGACCGAAATTTTCCCTTCGCTCGGCGGAGGAGTTTCGCTTCAGCGGACTTTTGGGGTTCTCGGTAACTGCGAATAGCTGAGATTCAGGAGTTGTGAATCTCGCTCGGCGGAGAAGTTAACGCCGGCGATCGCCTTATTAGTGCATGCGCACTCGAGCGGTGGAAGTGACGCTCAAGCGTGAAAAGAAAGATTGCCCTTGACATTGTAGTAGTGTATTTGGAATCTTCTTATTTTATTTTGGAGTATTGATTGAGGTGGTAATATGATGGTGAAGTAAGATAGGACCAAAAACTTTAATTCAAATAATTTGTTTATGTTCAGCAGTCACTCTTTTGCCCTTTTCTTTTTCCACACTTTGAATTTGGATGTGAGGTTAGAACCATTGGAAAGCTTATTTCCGGGGCTTCAATTTGGACACAAGAACGACCTAAAACGGAGTCCGGGTGGAAGAGTTATACCTGTTCAAAGTTTCGAAATCTGTCTTTGAGACGAGTCCGCTCGAGCAGGAATCGATCCGCTCGAGCAGGGAATTACGGGACAGCAGCGTTAAAAATGAGATTTTGGACCATTTCTTGACATTTTTCTTTCCCCTCTCTTCTTTCCTCTCCTCCCTTGAAACCCTAGCCTCAAAACCTTGATTTCCTCTATTTTGAACAACAATCCACCATGGTTTTTGCATCAAGAATAGAGAATACGGAAAGATCAATGTTTGTAACCGATTGGAACTTGGATTTGCGAAAGGTTCTCCTCAAGCTTGCTCCTTTGTTGATTCTTGAGGTAAGGGGTCTAATACTCTTCAATATTTACATCAAGGGATAGATTTGTGGTATTTCCATTGTATTAATGTACAACCTTGCATTTTTGAGCATATAGAGTAAATTATGAGATTTGGAAATTTCGGGTTTGAAGTATTGAGGGGTCAATTGATGGGTTAAGGTGATGGAGTATGATCTTTAGATGTATAATCAAGAAGGAAATTGGGATGTAAGGTCATGGTATGAGAAGTATGAATTTTTATGGAAAGCTTTATGTTCTTGAAAACCCTAGGTTAATTTGTGATGATAAAGAATGATTTTGCTCAAATTGGAAATAGAATCATGGAATTAGTGAGTTGAATTATATGAATACAAGTTTAATTGGATTTACGAGGCGTTTTGAAATAATGTTAAAAATTCGCGAATGGACTTTGTTATGAATATTGTGAACCATGTGAAAATGAGAAAGGAAATTAAGGAAATGATCTAAAGAATTAATGTGTGACTTCATGTGTGTGTAGGACACGCCGGGAGGAATGAACGCTCCACCAACGTCACGGTGAGTAATAGTACTCCAATGAACATTAATTCCGTTAATAGTGATTCTTATTAACATTTTGTTCTCCGTGGTCAATTAAGTTAACATGTATGTGAAATGAGAATTAGTGTGAGCGTATGTAAACATTGAAGGATTTGGCACACACGGACATGATATAGATATCTACAGGTGGATCATCAAAAGCGAATAAGTGGATAAGACTACGGGTGGTTTTATGCGTTAATAACCATTGTGAAATTATGTTAAATATCGGATGAACCTCCGAATGACTTAATCAGGAGAAAGAAGTGAATGTCAATAATACGATTATGTGAATCACGTTATGATATAAATGGTTCCACTCTTATTAATGTAATGGAATACTTACCTTGGTTTATTGTTAATAGTGTTATTACATTATTGTGAGATAATCTTGTCACCTTATAAGAAACTATGGGAATGCGAGAGCATTCTTGAGTACTACATTACATTTATGGTTGATAATGGCTACTAACATCTTTGTTATGTGTAAGTCGGATGTATGGATTTATGACAAACAAGTGGAATGTAAGTACATTACGAGACTATGGTAACTACGTATTTACGGGCTCATTTAATATGTAATAACATTACATTATTTATGAATCGATGACATTAATTTATGACAAACAAATGGAATGTGGTATTATGAAGTCTAATCTGTTAATGGTTGTTATTAGCACTCTGTTGAGCGTAATATAACCCATGTGAATATTTAGAAGGAATTATGTATACGTATGACTATAAGACCCGATGCATTACGATGACATCTGTTTCATTATGATGTTCGTTTCGTTTATATTATGACATGATAAACTTATTATTTTACGGTATGGAACAAAGTCTTTGTCAGACGGAAGTGCTACACCTCGGTGGGAGCCACCTCTGGAATCCGTACGAGCCACCTCTTGAGTCCATACATAGATATTTCAGGGGCGCTAGGCCGTTCTGTATTCGGGCGCTAGGCCGTTCGATATTCGGGCGTTAGGCCGTTCGATATTACGGTATGGAACAAAGTCTTTGACGAACGAAGTGCTACACCTCGGTGGGAGCCACCTCTGGAATCGTCTGAGCCACCTCTTGAGTCCATACATTTGTTGTTTGTTACCACGCTTATGCGTTACATTATTTATGGTTTGATAAGCGTTCTGTTATTCGGCGATGGTAATTTGATATTTGTGGACCTCTGGTAGCTTTGGAAATAATTGTCCATATGACAGCTTTGGAAATAATTACGGGACGTAGATACCCATGTAGTCTTTATTGACAAATGCACGGATATGTATTATAATCTATGTTGACCATTGAATTGTCATGTGCTATTATACACTGAGTGTAACTCACTTTATTTTGTGTTTGTTTAGTAGGCACTCAACAGGAGGTTAACCTTAACTGTGACTTCCGTCACCAGTGTCAATCCCGAGTATCTAAGCTCTTAGGTGTTGACGTTCAAGTTATGGATTTTGCTAAGTTCTAATTTGTACCCTAAATGTACATTTAGATTAAGGTGTATGTAGTTAGTTTACCTTCCCATGTTTTAGTTATATGCCCGACCTTGAGAAATTTCATATATATATATGTATGTACTTAGCTATCTGCGGATGCATGACACTATCTATTTATACATTATGTTACATTGGTGATCCTGGCATAGTAATGGTAGCTCAATGGATGTTAATCTATGTATTTTATATTATTGAATGCTTCCGTTCAGGCCCCGTATGATATGTATAACAGGATTAGTGTCTGTTTTCGAGAAGGTCATGCCCAAACTTTTAGGGGCGGGTTTGGGGCGTGACAGCGCGTAGCCGAGAACTCCGGGAACTCCAAACAAACACAAACATGGATAATCACCGAGTGTTCAAGCGGTGACGTCCAAGTCTTGAGGACGATCAAAAATAGGGTGTCTACAGAACCTTCAACTCCCCCCACTATATTTGAGCGATATCAAGCTCAGCTTCTGCTTGCGGCCTTTTCTCACTTGTCTTTCAATGTTCTTGAGGGTGATGTTCCTCTTAAGAACTTTCGATGGGCTTGTGACGTTATGACCCGGAGTCATGTCCTCAATCCTATTGCCCAAACAGAGCTTCAGATGTTTTGGATCAACTCCCACTGCTTCTCCATTGGCACCAAACTTCTGTGGCCACCACTCAATCTTTGGATAACATCTCAACCCGTCAAATTCACACCCAGTATGAAGTAGAGAACTTTATCGATGAATATAATGACTTCAAGAATAAATACTCTACATACTGGGATGACTTGGATATAGATGAGATAGAACAAGGATTGAAAGAAATAGAATTCGAAATAAAAGCCGAACAACTTTTTCATTAAATAAGAGCATAACAGCTTCAGCAACCTAGCTTGGAGAAGATAGAAGACAGAATAAAAAAAGAGCAGAAATTCATTGACCCCTTTTGGAACAAGTTTCATGACCTTGTCATTTTCTCTATTCTTTATTTTTATAAAATTGAATATGTAGCCAAAAAGGCTTTCAGATGTAATTACTTTCATCTTAATAAAGCTAGGCATTCTTTTTTTTATTCGGCATGGTCGAATTTTATTCTATTTATCCAAAATAAGCAAAATCAGAGTCTTGAATTTAACAATTTTGTCCTTTGAAACCTGATTTAAATATATCCAATGGAATACTAGAGACCTAATTTGAACTTTATCAACATATGGAGTGTAATTGACAACATTTGCCTTAGGTCTTCTTTTCCCAATCATATAGTTAACATAATCAACAGTTTCGAATCAATTATTTTTGCTTCGAACAAACAGTCTACATTTTCCGAAGTATGGAAACTTCCTTTAAGGATTGCACTGTTTTATTCTAAAAAAGTGATTCCCTTTGTATTCTTCACTGCTTAACCAAATATTGGTTTTATGTGACTTTGAAGTCTAGAACAAACAAATTCTAACCGCAAAGTATTTCGAACTTTACTTCGAAGGATTTTACTTTCAACAAGAAACCTAAAAGTAGGTCTTTAATCCTCTTGAAGTAAACAAACACCTAGGTACTCCAGTACTCTTAGGTGTGAAATGTGCTTCGAAGTCAACTTCCTGCTTTCGAAGCTCTAGTTGAATGTTTGTCACCTGATTTTGGCGCCAAAGCTTGGCTTTGAAGCTAAACATTTGATTTCGAAATCAATATTAGTATTTGAGATATGTTTTCCTCCCAAATTATCAACATTGAGAGAAACTTTCGTATCCGTACCTTTAGTACTTCTTTATGAATTCTACCCACTTAAAATGATTGGGTATTTTTCAGACAGAAAGGTTTAAAAACCCTTTTATTTCGTGCTTCTAATTCACTTGTTTGCCCAACGCACAAACCCTTCATCTCTATTGACTTCTCATTTCTCTTACCCTCTTTATCAACTTTGTCTTCTGAAAAAACTCCTGTCAATGGCTTCTTCCTCCTTAAAAATACCGGTTATGGAGCGTGTGAGTCCATCCGTAGCCTTAAAAAGGATCATTGCTGAAGAATGTGAGAAATACAAAACTGGTGAGAAAAGTGCTATCGACAAGCGGATCTTCATTTCCCGTCATCATGAACAACGAGAATACGTGCTTGGGCCCATTTTTAAGGAGATTTCCATTGAGCTTCCAGCTCTGTATTCGTGTCTAGAGGATCATTGCCTCCTTTTATGAAGGCGGTCTTGATTGGGGAAGCTGGAAGATGAACCGACCCCATTGCTGCTAGCCCACAGTAAGACCAGAGTGGGAGGAATGGTATGATCGGGTCATTCCTGCTAGGACACTGGATTTTCAGAAGCTTTGCCTCTTTGACGTCCTTCAATTGTCTAGGTTCACCATTTCAGACGACCCATTTTTAATACCTGCTGCTCTTTGTTTTTGGAATTCTACTTTCAACTTCTTCCAATTTAGATGTGAGATGATGGCTCCTACTATCCTTGATATCTGCCGTCTGTTAGGATTATTCCCTATTGGTACCTCCATCAGTCCAGACTATCTTAACGTCAAAACCCCTTTTTTCTCTTCCCCCTCTGAACTCATCCTATAGTGACTTTGTCAAGATTGAGAATAAAAGAGAAGGCCCTATGACTGATAGGGAAATTTTCTCTTTTTTATTGTATTGGCTTTGCAAATTTCTCTTCTGTACTTCTTCTTAGATAATCATGCCTGAGTTTGCCCCTCTTGCCAAAGCCTTTGTTTTACAAAGAAAAGTGGCCTTAGCTCCATATGTTTTGGGTCATATTTATAGAGCTTGTTCCCTCTTTTGTGAAAAACCCATGGATGCCAATCAAGGAGGCCCATTTTGGATACTCCAACTTTGGCTTTTTGCATGCTTTACTGATTTGCAGTCTAAATGCTTAAAGTTCTTGCTGCCAAACCCTACCACTTATGGTATGAAGTTAGCCAATATTTCACTTTATCCTTCCAACTTTGCCTTCTACTTTTCTTTCTTTCACCAACTCCCAGCTTCCCTTTCTTCTCACACCTTCTGCCCCTTCGAAGCCACCAATATTGGCCCAGTTTGGCTGAGGACCTTTTTGAGTGATAGGTCCTGCTCTATGCCTCAGCACAAAAACATATGGGCTTCTATTTTGATCCCCAGGGAACTGTTCATTGGTACTATGAACCCCAAAGCTTATAAGTGCATCTCTGAGCCCTATTGTCTTGCCCAATTTGCTAGGCAATTTGGACTCTCACAGGGGGTCCATATCCCTCTCTGCAGTCAGTCTAATTTAAACCTTGCCAGTAGAGATTTGAAGGTCCCAAGATCTAGATTGGAAGAAGCAACTTCCAAAATTTATCCAAGATCTAATTGATTTTGAGTACCTACCTTTCGTACCTCAAAGCAATACACTGAAAAGGTACCAGAACTGGTGGATGACCAATATGGAGGTGCACTTGGCCATTCATCTTCAAGATCTATTAATGGTACTAGACGTGCCTTAAGCCAAGTCTAAAGGGACTGGAGTGGTTACTTCTTCCACTGTTCATGCTGCTCCAGTTCTTACCCCTGCTACTACTAGGCCTGTTTCTGCTGCTTTAACTCTTCCTAGAGTTATTCGAGATGCTTCGAAGAAAAGTATGCATTACTGCTTCTTTTCTTTTCTCCTTTTAATGATACTTTTGCCTTTTACTTATAGTTCCTTCTTTGGTTCATGTGGCGTAGGCGCCTCACATGGAGACTTTTCTCAAAGAGCTCAAGCTTTAAATCTTCTTAAGAGCAAGCAGAAACAACAAAAGAAAAGAAAGCTCTTGCTTGATCTTGAAGAGAAGGTACTTGAGGCTCACCTGGAGGAGGAGGAAGCAGAAAAAGAGCAAGAGACACCATTAAAAAGGAAGAAGAAAATGATAGTCCCTCTCTCTGATTTCACTGGAGACCTTATTCACGAAGCATCCGTTAAAGCAGTGGAAGCGGAACACTCTAAAGAAATCATTGTGTTCCAAAGGGCTGAGAAGAGGAGACAACAACAAATGCTTAGGGATAAAGTTGCTGCTAATGAACTCCAAAGAGAAACTACAAGGAAACAACAAATTGCTGAACATTGTTCACAGCTCTCTAGCCATTGCTACCACTTCTGAACCTAGTAATTTCCTTTTGTGTCTCTAACTTTCTCAAGTTCTTGATACTAAAACTTAACATTGCTTCGTATTTCTTCTTTTGCAGCAACAACTACTTTGCCTTCTCCTTCAATAAGGACTTCTTCAGTTTTATCTGAAGTTGAAAGATTATCAGAAGCAATAGCTCGAAGTGTGAAGCCTATTCAAGCCATACTCTCACTCCCTGGTTCTACATTTTTCATACCCTTTTTGAGGCAAAGCATTCCTGTATCCTTATCCTTTGGCTTAACTCCATACCTTCCTCTTCTATCCTTTAACTCAGCCCAATTTATTCTTCCTTCAACCCTTGCTGCCCCTTCCCTTCCTGAGGAAATCCCGGTTATTGCTTTATCTTCAGTGATAGTTGATTTCCTTAGAGAAGACATTCGTAGCTCACCAGTTCCTTGTCCGCTACCCCTATTTGGCTCCAGTCCCTCTTCTCTTGATCTACTGGTAGCCAGGACTATGGAAACTGCTAGGGATACTTCATCTTCCTCCCCTATCCCTGTGTAACCATCTCTTCCTTCTGTTAGAGCCCTTTCTGCACCAACTATGTCAACGGAAGAGGTGGACATTTTCGAAGGTAAACTAGCTAGCCTTTTTGACATGCCTTCTACCATTTCAACAGCCAACAATGAAACTGAGTCATTGGTTCTGGCTGATTCTCTTTTGAAAATTTTTGAGAGCTCTTCCACCACCAGTAGCACTTCCTCGCCTTTATTGGATTTGGACAACTGTTTGGAGTTGCTGACATTGTTCTCGAGGATCCCTTTCGAAGCCTTGCAAAGACCTATTATCAAAAATGGTTTCCTCTAGTGTTGCAAGGTTATTGAGCAATCCAGCATGACTATTTCAAGTCATTTATCTTAGGCAACAGCTACCATTAACTTTTATGTTAACATCTGCCATGTTGCCAAAGCTGCAAAGGAAAAATTGTTGAGAGACCAGAAATTTGTTTCCCAGATACATGTTGAAGTGTCTGAATTGAAAGAACAACATTCTTCTGTCTCCTAATTTCGAGCTCAACTGTTGGAGAAGAAAGCTTAACTAGAAGAAGAGTTATCAGCAGTCAACTTAGCTTTGGATCGAACTGTCACCAAGCTGCAAATCACCAACCAAGGACTGGCTGATTGGAAGCAGGAGATGACTACAGCTATTCAGTTGTTCCCATCTCTTAAAAGTAGAGAGTCTATTGTAAAGGAACAACTGAAACACTGTACTGACTTTTGGGCCAATTGATGGCTGCATGTATTCAACTCCTTATGAAATAAAATCTTTATTTATTATTTGAGTATTTTTATGCTTCTTTTGTTTAGCACTTACTATATTTCTTGTGTTTCTCACACAGTTAGATAATAAGGCTTCAAATACTTGCCATTAATTTTCTTAGGGTGTACATAACCATTTAAATTTCTCAAATGATATGCTCCCCAATGAAAAACTCTATGAACTTGGTATGGTCCTTCTGAATTAGGTGACCATTTGCCAAACTTATAGTTTTAATCCTTATGAATCCATTGACCTTTGTTCTGACTGTCACTCTTGTGATCTCTGTTCTGTTCGGTTCAGTACCGTGGTTATGGTTATTTATTTACATAATCTCAGTTTTGCTACTTAAATGATTATTCGTTTAGACCAAGTGATCTTAAATATTTTAATTACATAATTATCCATGGTTATTTTGTGTCCCTTATACTCTTGGCATAATATTTCTCACTCTTCCATATGCTTATAGCTGTTTACCAATTTTCAAGAAACAGTGCAATTCAGAAATAGTTTTTGGAAAGTCTTAGACGCGGGGCTGCGGAATAGACACACACAACACTTTATGATATTTTTATATGTAAATATCGACCTTTTGGTTAATAAATTTTGTAATAAAAATAGAAGCTCTGATGATTATTTTGGTACCCTCATTTAAATATTATTTTCGCTCGTATTTATTAATTTGTTCAAGAATTGGCCGGAGGTAATTTTAGTTACTGACCATCACAATACTTAACCCTTGGGTACGGGGAGCGAGTCGTGACAGATTCTGCCTGACCATTTGCCTGTGCATAATAGGGGATAGAATTAACAAGGTTAATTCTAAACTTTGCCACAAAAGACTTTACCATCTTCCTATCAAATACAGTCCCATTATTAACAGTTATGGTCTGTGGGATGCCAAATCTGTGGATTAGAATTTTAATGAATCTAATAACTTCAGTTTAGTCTACAACCTTATATGGTTTAGCTTCGACCTACTTAGCGAAGTAATCTGTGGCCATTAAGATGAAACAATGATACTTCGAAGAGGGTGGATGTATTTTTCCTATCACATCCATAGCCTATCCTCTAAATGGCCAAGGCTTCATAACCGCATACAGATCAGTTATTGGTACATGTCTTATTGTGCCATGCTTTTGGCATGCTTGGCAACCTCTAGCATATTCTATGCAATCTTTAAGGATGGTTGGCCAATAGTAAGAATGTCTTCGAAAAAGCCATTTTATCTTCACACTAGGTTGATGAGCACCACAGATGTCTTCATGAACCTCAGCCATGGCTGTCAATGCCTCCTTTGGCCCTAAACATTCCAATAATAATCCATCTGCCTCCTTTTTGTAAAGAGGATTACCATACACTGTATTGCATAGATTGTAATTTGATTTTTCTACTAGCTTTCGAAGATGGGCCAATTAGGTATCACATTATTGGATACCTCCAATCTTGTTCTTGTAAGTCATTATGATTGACTTCTAACACCACATTCCTTTTGGTTAAGGGTGGTATTACTTTTTTTTTTTATGTCGTTTAACTTATGTTCATTTCAGTGTTATCCCTTATCTTGAAATTCGAAGCTTTCTAAGCCACATCATTGGCTTTGTCATTCATGAATCTTGGGACATAAGTCTCATTTGCTATCTGGAATTGAGAAAGCAAATGTAATGCAACAACATAGTATGGTAACATGCTTGCACTTTGACATTTTAAAATTCCTTTCACTTGGTTAACCACCAATAGAGAATTCCCAAATATATCAACTGCATGAACTTGTAACCCAATAAGTATTTCCAGTCCCATTATTAAAGCTTTATATTTAGCTTGATTATTGGAACAAGTAATTTTATTCATTCTAAAACCATGTGTGGTTTCTACCTATTGTGGTGACTTAATCACCACACCAATTCCAGTTAGATTGTTGGCTTTTGATCCATCAAACCACATTTGCCATGGTTCAATACTAACCATACCAAAATCCATTATCTCTTGGCTTTCTGTCTGACATGGATGATCTGCCAAGAAATTAGCTAAAAGTTGTCATTTTACTACTTTTTAGGAAAAATATTCTAGATGAAATTCTGATAAAGCTAGTATCCATTTGCCAATTCTTCCTCTAAATAACATATATTTAACCAAATCTGTAGTTGCAATTACAAAGACAGTTGTAGGCAAAAGATAGTATCTTAGTTTCATTGCAACAAAATACAATGCAAGGCACAGCTTTTCTACAGCTGAATATTTACATTCACAAGAATTTAAGAACCTACTAAGGTAATAAACTGCTTGCTCTTTGCCTTCTTCATTGTTTTGGGCTAAGAAGACTTCCAGTGAATCTTCTGCTGCAGCAATGTACAACTTTAAGGGCTTATCACGTTTTGGTGGCATCAGTACTGGAGGCTTGGCCAAGTAGACTTTGATTCCTTCGAAAGCAGTTTGATACTCTGCTGTCCACACATACTCCTCTTCATCTTTCAATCTTAATAAGGAAGAAAATACTTTAGTTTTCCCTGCAGTATTAGAAATAAATCTTCAAAGAAAATTAACCTGTCCAAGGAATTTTTGTACTTCTTTCTTACTTGATGGAGGCTTGGCTTCAATGATAGCTTTGGCTTTATTTTGATCAATCTGCATTCCCTTCTTGTGTACTACATAGCCCAAGAAGTTTCCAGCTGATACACCAAAAGCACATTTGAGAGGATTAAGCTTCAACTTGAACTTTCTCATTCTTTCAAAAGCTGCTTCCAAGTGAAACAAATGTTTCTCTATGGATTGGGACTTCACTACAATGTCATCAATATAACACTCTAAATATCATCCAATGAGATCATGAAAGATAGTGTTCATAGCCCTTTGATATGTAACCCTAGCATTCTTCAGGCCAAATTACATCTTAATCCATTCGAAGGTGCTAATGTTCCCAAGACATCTGAATGCTGTCTTATGGATATACTCTTCTGCAATGCAGATTTGGTTATAACCAGAGTGTTCGTCCATCATTGATAAAATCTCGTGCCCTGCTGAACTATCCACCAATAAATCTACTACGGGCATGGGGTACTCATCTTTTGGAGTTGCTAAATTCAGGTTTCTAAAATCGATGCATACCTTCATTTTACCATTCTTCTTAACTACATGCACAATATTGGATAGCCATTCAACATATCTAGCTGTTCTAATAAAGCCTGCCTTAAGGAGCCTAAGAATTTCTTTCTTGACCTTCTGAATCATTTTAGGACTCATCCTTTTTGGTTTTTACTTGTATGGCTTGAAATTAGTCTCCATAGGGAGCCTATGTTCTACTAATGACCTATCCAATTCTAGCAGTTCATTATAAGATCATGCAAAACAATCTTTATATCTCTTTAAGACCATCAACAATTGGTCCCTGTCTAGAGCACTTAGCCAATCACTAATGTATGTGGGTTGCTGTGTAGAACCTTTCCCTAAATTAACCTCTTCCAAGGGGTCTTGTATCTGAAAACTCACTAATGCTTCTTTTTTGATTTCTTTTATCTTCAAACAATTTCTTTGCTTTGTTCTGCTCCCAGTTTTTTTGATTCAACATCTTTGCCCTCTTCCTCATAGACAAAGTCTGTCCATAAGGCTTTTTCCTCCTGTATTTCTTGGACTTTTGTTTCGATGTCCAATGCACAATATTTATCAAAGGTCAAAAGTCTGGCCTGTTGTTGTTTATGCTTACAGCCAACTATCATGGCTTCCTTCTCTTGTTCCTGAACCTTTTGGACTATTGCTTTTAAGTCCAATGCTGTGAACTTAACTAAAGCCAAAGGTCTGGCTTCTTAGGTCTCACCTTCTTGCCTACAACCAGGCATCATTGTCATCTTTGACGACGAATTATTCATCAGCACTCTCCTGTACCAAGTGCTTTAGGTGTGCTACTTCCTTATCAGCCGTCACTTCGGCTGAACTATTAGGTTTTCTCAATATACTGAGTGGTGTTACTTCTTTAGTATACAACTTGGCCTCCTCAAAATCAGCACAAGCGACAAAGGGTTGAGGGTCTGCATTGATCTCCTCTGTTTCTCCATTGCACAAGGCCATCATTATCTTCTGATGTAGAGAGGAAGACGCACATTTGTTGGTGTGAATCCAATCCTTACTAAGTAGAGCATTATGCTTAGCATTGCTATCAATAACAAAGAATGTCGTCATGCAATGTTTGGTTCTTACACTCAGGTTGATGGGCAAAATACCCTGAGCTATCTGTTTATCTCCAGCAAAACCAACAATGGCTGTGCTGGTTGGGATTCATTTGGGGTTTCTTTTTCCTAGTTTCTTCAAAGAAGATTTCAGAAGCAGGTTCACTGCTACTCTATTATCCACCAATACCTTATTCATCTGTATCCCATCGAAAAAGGTCTTGATATACAAGGGCTTGACATGCTGTGTCATGGATGTTGTAGGATACTCAAAAGGATATGAGAGATTAATACTCACCTCTTCCTCACTCCTGTCCCCAGTTTCCATTGGTGTGGCCACTTCGGATTTATCTTGAACCATACTAACCTGTGAATCTTCACTAGAAACTGGAATAGGGTTAATTTCTTGACCTTCTTGGTTTTCATCTTCAACTTGGAACTCCTGTGGTAGTATATGCACCATATTTACTGACACTGGGGGAAATGAGCCAAATTGAACCACTGGCTGTACTTGTTTATTTTCCAGGCCAACTTGTTTAATTACTTCAGAAACATCTTCCATGCTGCATTCTGGCACTTTAGTACTAGTGACTTTCTTCAAATGGTCTGTTCTTGTTGGTTTTTCGACTAAAAATGTCTGTTAAGCTATGAAGGCTTCAAACATTTCCTCCCCAACCATCTCTTTCCTTTGGCCTAGGTCAACTTCTCCTTCTGTCTCACTGTCGCTTTCCATCAAAGCCTTTTCTAGACTTGCTAAACCGAATCTTTCTTTGGCTTTCATTTCAGAGTGAACTTCAACCAACTGCTCTTTGCTGAAACTCCTTTTGTCCCGAGGAGTCGATTTTGGACTATGACCCAACTTTGGAATTTTTCTTCCCTCTGTCTGGCCTTTTGGCTGGGCCAATGAAAAACTTTTCCCACTTCCTTTCAGATCCTTTTGGTACTCAGTGTACCTTTGCTGGATCTTCCTCCTTTGGGATCTAGAAATTACTGGGATCATATTTGATTCCTTTGTTTTTGGATGTTTTAGTAACATCCAATTATTTGGAGTCACCAAGGGAGGTTTAACCATCCTACCCTATTCTCCAACAATATTTCTCTAGGTAGGTATTTCCTTAGCCTTGTTCTGCATGACAAACCAATCTGGAACCCTAGGTACCCATGAACTCACTAGCTTAGTTGTTGAACTGTCTCTTTCTGCCTTCGAAGCTAGTTTCGAAGCTGCCTGTAAAGACCACTACTTGGCCCTGACCCCCTGTCTTGGGCCTAATTCAGGCCTTCCATGAGGGTGGCTACTTTCCATTTTGTGTGAGGCTGGTCTAGGAGGCCAGTCTCTGGCTTTGATCCCATAACTTAAGGCCACTTCGGACCTCCTTTCAGGATGATTGCCGTCCATCCTGTAGTAGTTGGGTGGTCTGAACTTATGTAAAGGTCTCTTGCCCTTGGAATGCACTTTAGTAACGGTTGGTCCAGCCAAGAATAGCTGCTGCCTGGGACCAGTTGGGTATGGCCTTTTGTTGTAGGTACTGGTTGGTTTAGGGCGTCTCTGCACATCTTTATAATACTGCTTCCCATCAATCGGGAGCCCTTTCAACCATTTGTAACTTAACCTGCATCTGGGACACATTCTTTGCATGACAGCTGCCTCTAAAGAGTCATCATCTAGTGCCTCCTCACTAGAGTCTTCCCTTTGGTCTGCAAAGCTGTGCTCATTCGCTAGTGAACTTCTGATATCTTTCTTGACAGTAATCTGACTGGCAACATGCATTTGCACATTAACCTTTTTCAATTCCTTCAAGGATAAGTTCTGGAAATCTGGTACAATAACATTGGCTGTAACTTCTCTAATTTCTGGGAATGGATTAGTGTCAATCCCCATAGCTTTCTTTGCTTTAGCTAGGAATTTTAAACTCCTCTTTCGAATCTGTTCTTGGATCCTGTCCTTAAAAGCAATATGGTTTTAGTTGAATGAGACCAAGAATTGTGCCAATTACAATACATTTTTCCTTTAAGTTCTTCTGGAGAAGGAATTTTGACTCCTTTTGGTAACTTTAGGAAATTTGCTACAAGCAAATGATCAAAAATGTCATCTGTCTTTGTTAAATCGAAAGAATATTTCCTATGAAGGTTTTTCTTTTTAAACTGTTAGTCTATTGTAGTGTATTTATGAATTAATGTCTCGCAAATCACAGGCTCTTTCCCTACGATCTTTGCTACATCAATCTCATAATTAGGATCTTTATAATACGTCTTGTATGATGCATTACTTCGATCTTGTTCTTCCTCAAGTAATGATTCATATCTAGACACCTTATAGGTTAATTCCACTAAGTCTCGAAACTCAGTTGAGTCGAACTTCTTTTGAAGCTTAAACTCTAAACCATTTTGAGCAAATCTCACAAATTCAGGCTCTGGTAGAATGATCCTACACTTGTTTCGTGCTCTTTTGAATCTGGCAATAAATTGAACAGCCTTCTTATCAGGCATTTGACTTAACCTTGCCAAATTTGCCATAGAAACTTTTGGTTCCGTTTGGAAGAATTGGGCATGAAATACCTCTTCCATTTGTTGCCAAATTTGGATAGAGTCAAGTGTAAGGTTAATATACCATACAAAAGCTGCCCTAGTTAGAGAATTTGGAAAAAGTCTTAACTTCATGTCATTGTTATTGGTAAATTCATCACATTGAGCAGCGAACCTAGCAATATGTTCTACTGTTGACTGGTTTCCATTCATAAAAAAGAGCAAAGTCTGGTATTCTAAACCCTCTTGGGTATTCATGTACCCTATCCACCCATTCTAGATATGGTTTCCTGTACACAGGAGTTTGAACCTCCTAAGCCATAGGTTTACATATTTCTCTAACAATATTAGTAATTTGGTCTCTAAGAACCATATTTTGCGCTTGTTGAACCACAACTGGAGAAATAAACACAGGGTTTGGTGGAAAACCTTGTGCCTGAGGTCCTCTTGGCCCATAGGGAGGTATATTTGGGACTAACTGTCCTTGTGGTGCTAGTTGCTGTTGATGGTATGGATGACCTCTCTGAGCCTGTCTTGCGAAGGGACCTGTGAAAGGTGCTGTAATAGGAGAAGCATGTGTTGTGCCTCTTCCAGCCATAGGAAACCCTTCCAATCCACCGGGTACAACTTCGAACAAAGGATTAGTGAAATCCCTTGCGCCAGGTATGGCTTCGAACATGGGATTTGAAAACATCCTCATGCCATTTTCTTGTGTTAGCTTAGATTCACCAATATGCATGGCTTCACTATTAAGTAATAAGGCATTTTGATTTATCATAGGCCTCGAAAGAGACTCATACCAAGACTGAAGTGATGGTCTTTCATAATTTTGATTACTAGTTTGACCATTAGTATGTCAATTACATTGTATAGGCTATTTGTCTCTAGCCAATCATTGTTGAGGGAGATTTGAAATTTTCTCTATATGCCTTGTGTTATTTAGTTGATGGGTATTCATTTGATCCATAAAAGATATTGCCCATCTTTCCATTGTGTTCATTAACTGCTGTCCCATGTCATCTACTAGGCCTCCCCACGGATTCATTGGCTGAGTAGATAGAACAGTGGATGGTCCAATTCCATGGTCTCGTCCATTATTTTGGACACGTGGTGCATGTTCTGCATTACTGGTCTGTTAGACCATATGTTCTGATGAGATAGATGCTTCCATAGGATGTGTTATCACATTATACTTTAGATCAAGTACCTATACCTCTCCTTCTATACCTTCTTCTAGGCATTCATTTTCTCCTTATCTCCTACGTCTAGCCATCTCAATTACTCCCACTGGGCGTGCCAAAAATATATGTTGGCTTTTTTTGGCTTTCGAAGGTTAGTATTGTAATTTTAAGCGTGCCAGCAAGGATCAATCAATCCTTACAGAAGATTAATTGCCAATCAATTATTAGACGATTGTGTTTCAGTTCTTTCAGCCTCAATGAAGAGGACTTTTACTGGTGGCTTGTTTAGGAGAATTTAGTAAACAACAATTAAATGAAAAACAATTGCAGCATTTCATTAAGTAAAAATGAAAAACTTACAATGATCTGATCCAGCCTCGTAGAGGTTTACATCAATAAGTTATTCGAAACTACTCCTATGAATAAAGTGCAATACAAGAATTTGAAGTGCAGAAATGTAAAGAACAAGAAATGTAAAAATTAGAAAGAAAATGAAGTAGATAAAAACTGGTTTTTGGATCTGAGTCTAGGTCCCTCTTTCTAGAGACTTTTCTGCTATTTATACTTCTCAATGATAACTGTTGAAATGGGCTTCTAACCGTCAAAACATCCCTTCATGATCGTTGATCATGCTCTCTCATAGTTAGCTCCACTATGCCATGTTTGCAATTAGGTTTTTCTCCTGATTTTGAATTTGAACCTTGTGAGTAACCGTGAGGCCACATCACCTTATATTCCTCGATCATTCCAGTGCTACGCAGACCCATTATTACCAATATGGGTTGACACGTGTCTGATTATGGTTAGTGATTTATATTACCTTCCCAAATTGCTCTTCTCATGCCATGTGTTAAATCGTGATTGGCTTATACAATTTATACAGCCAACAATATATATATATATATATGGACCTGAGCTTCTCTAGTCATTCATCTAGACTGGAGGCTCCTATTCAGGCATGTGAGACTCACCATGGATCTTATTTTGATAATCAGAATCATTCATTTTTCCAGGCATTTTGTATATTTCATTTATAAAAAAATTAAATCGATTCAATAATCATAATATATTTAATTTATTGTGCTTGTCAAAAAAATGGGCGACAATTGGGTTTTTAAAAATATACTTTTTTTTTTTTTTTAAAACAAATGTAATGAATAAAATAGGTTATGATTATTGGATTGATTTAATTTTTTGTGTGAATAAAATACATAAAATACCTAACAAAATTAATAATTTAAATAATCAAAACGAAACTGATAATAAATCTCACGGGTCCAAACTAGGGGTGCTCATAGTTCGGATTGATGGATTGAAAAAAATCAATCTGCATCTGCTCGTTAGATTGGCGGATGGATGCGAATTGGTTTGACGGTTTAAATTTTTACAAATTTTGAACATAATACAATAACTCGTCAATATTTTTTTTGGATAACAATCCAACTCAACATAACCAAAAGATTATCAAGTAAATTATCAAATACCAATAATAAATACATATAAGAAAACCATGCATTATCAAAACTATTTCATTACTTTTTTTAATTCAAAAACTATTTAATTTGATTTTTAAAAAAAATAACAAAATTAAGCCTTATATTTTTTACATAAAAATACCAAATATCAACACTTGTCATTTGATAAAAAGATTTTCAAATTGAAAAAACAAGAGAATATCTAAAAAAAATTTCAATTGAAAACACAAATAGAATATATAAACAAATTAAAAACATAGTCTTATAAATTACTAAGGGTATTCGCAGTTTGGCGGTTTAGTTTCAGCCAAAGAAATTTCAAATTCGCCATCTGTCCAAAACTAGACGCATTGAAAAAAATCAATTTATAACCGTTTACTCGTCATCACGCATCCATCCAACATGTGACGGATCAATTCGATTCAATCGATCTAAACGGATTAAAAGCATCCGCATCAGGCTCTCTACAATAGCTTTGAAGCTATTGTAGAGAGTATCAGTATTAAATCCTTTCTCTATCAGCCTCAACAATTTTTTTTCTGTAAATTAACGTTTTGTTAAATTTGTTATAGTAACTCATCTGATGAAGCGAGCAACTGTTCATTGCTAAAACACGCGATTTGGGTGTAATCAAACATTCGCCCGGAAGTCCGGCTGGTCAACCGGCCGATCAACTGCAATTTATTTATTTATTTTACATTTCCTCCAATTTTACCTTTTGTAAAACATAAGAATTATTTGGTTAATAGCTCATCAATTTTTTTATAAAAAAAAATAATAAATATTTTAATAAGATTAAATTAAAATAGAGAGTTTGATGTAGTGGATGACTAGCTAAAATAAAAAAAATAATTTTTTAAATTATAATTAAATTAAAATTTTGAAGAGGCTGATACTAGTTGCCTAAAACACTTAGAGCATCTCCAACGTATTAGGCATATAATGCTTGTTAGGTAAAATGCTTAGTATGACTCACTTTTTTCAACTCCAATGCACTAGGCATGTGATTAGGCATTTTAGCTCAACTCACATTCACTAGCTACATGTAGCTAGTTTTCAAGACTAGGCAAAATGTATTTAATCATTAGGATTATTTCCCTTCATTTTTGTTATTGATGTGGTATTTTATAAACTTAATAGTATTTGAATGAATAATTAAAATAAAGAGTATGATTAAAACAAAAATATAAAATAATTAATAGACAAAATAAAATATATACTTTATAATAATATTCAAATAGATAAATTACCTATTACCGTTTGACATACTCTAACCAGAGCCTCCAATATGGACTACGGATCGGAGGAGATCCACTTCCCATACATAGTCGTAGTAGTTAGTAGATAGACATAAGTGATGTTGATAGGATGATGTCTGCGATGATGTCAACGTTAAAAACTATATTATAATAATAAAATAATAGAGCTATAGGCTCCACTCCTTCAACAAGTAATAAGGGGCTATCCCACATCCGATAGCCTTTGGGTGTGTGTGAGTATTTACGGCTCTGCCCCTCTCACCTGGTCAGCAATTGTCCAGTGTGAGAGTTTGGTGGATCCCGCTGTCAAAAAAAACCATAAACTTTCCAGGGCTCTCCTGGTGTGGTCTCAGTTTCAACCCTCATTGGGCCTCGCATGCGGGGTGAGGCTTTAGGGCCTGTGATAGCCTTTGGGTGTGTGTGTGTGGGTATTTACGGCTCCGCCCCTCTCACCTGATCAGCAATTGCCCACTGTGAGAGTTTGGTGGGTCCCGTTGTCAAAAAAAAAAAATAGTCGTAGTTGATAGTGGATAGATAAATATAAATGATGTTGACATGAGGAAGAGTGATACAACGTCAACGTCTAAAACTATATTATAATAACAAAATAATAGAGCTACAGGCTCCACTCCTTCAATAAGTAACAAATTTTCTCTCCTCAAACTTGGCACCACACAGACAAAATTGGATACAGGGAGAATGATGGAAGCTAACTGGTACTCCATACCTCTCACCATAATCTCTCTCCTCCTACTCTTCTTCTTCTTCAAGCTCCTCACAGCAAAACAAGGAAGATACAAGAATTTACCCCCAAGTCCTCCTGGGCTTCCCATCATAGGCCATCTTCATCTACTGAAAGAGCCACTGCACCAAACTCTTCAAGCTTTTTCAGACAAGTATGGCCCAATCACCCTCCTCCGGTTCGGACCCAGAAAGGTCATCCTGGTCACCTCTCCTTCTGCCGTCGAAGAATGTTTCACAAAAAATGATATCATATTCGCCAACCGGCCGCCTAGCCTCTCCGGAAAATACCTCAACTACAACAACACCAGTATGGGTGCAGCCCCATATGGTGACCTTTGGCGCAACCTCAGGTTTATTCGACAACTCTAGTATTTTCATGTTGAGGCTTTATGTGTTGAGTTGGTTCTGTTTTTCTATTTCTTGCTTTGATATTCTTGGTTTTATCTCATCATATCGAAATATAAGACATGTGGTGGCCTCACGAGCCCAAAAGTCACGTTTACTTGATGAAAAATTTGATTATCTTTATATCAAATCAAACTTTTGATTTAAATTGTTGAACAAATTTTGATAAAAAAAAAGAAGAAGAAAAGAAGTGAAGGATCAGAGATACTTTGATTCAACATTGGTTGTTGTAAATTGCCTCTCTTTTAATTTGATCAATTTGATGAAATGATTAGAGCTGATAAAAGAATTGGTGAGGTTTGGGGAATTTTTGGGAGAAAGTTTTATATTCAATTTCTGGCAATAGAAAAGCGCAGTATAGTGTTGAGAACTCAGTTGGATGGTTTAGGGGTTTACATTCATTTGATTCTGAAAGAGTAATGATATACAAATATAGCTTTGTTCATCAATTTCATACCAAATGATGTGGCTTGTTTTGGTCATTTCAATTTTAATCGCCCACCACTACTTCCTAATTTCACAAATACCACTATCATAATCATTCTTGTCATGATTTCTATATAAAAATTCTATGAGCATATAATTTTTCATTATGAAATTGTGGGGATTATGGTGGGTTAATTAGCCCATGTAATCTTTTAAGTTTGGCTGCTCGGTGGTTTGGAATGGAGTAAAGGGATCTCAAGAAGAAAGTTGGGATTCCTTATTTTATGCAGTTTGGTGGTTTTTATGGTTAGCAACGAATGAGGTATTTCTTAATGAGAATGAATTCTCCAGGAATGAGGTCACTGAAGGTATCAAAGTTGAGGTGTTTTTTTTTTTTTTTTTTTTTTTTTTTTTTTTTTTTGAGAGAGATTTTAATTATATTTTTAGTTCCCAAAGTAAAAGAATTTTGTGTCATTTTGATCCTAAATTATGTTACTATGGTCCCCAATATTTTGATCCCGCCAATGTTTAAATTATGTTACTATGGTCCCCAATGTATAAAAAATGTTTCAATTTATTAGTCTCCCAATGTCTAAATTGAAATACTTTTTATACATTAAGGATTAGATTGACACAATTTAAATGTTAGGAATTAAATTGAAACACTTTTATAGATTGATGACCAAATTAACACAAGACCGATACTTTTGAGACCAAGAACGTAATTAAACCTCATGGATAAAAGCCAACTTTGAAGGTGTTAGTTTTAACATTGAGTGCCTGTTTGGCTAAGATTTTGAGACTAAAAAAACACAAAAATACAAAATAAGTTATATAAGTCAATAAGACAAAATACTACTTTTTATCCATACTATCACACTTTTTCACTCACAAAAGTAAAAAAAGTCTCAAAACAAAAACCAAATAAGACTAAAAAAGCCAAACTAAAAAAACCAAATAAGACTAAAAAAGCCAAATTAAAAAAGTCTCAAGTTAAAAAAATTAACTATATTAACCAATGCCAAACACCCCTACAATTTGTGAAGGGGTGAAGACACGGAAACTGAGATATCTCAAGAAATTTTGGATTCTTGTTTGACATACCTCTATTTGGTGAAAAAAATCTGTTTACGTATGACATTTTAGGATTCTCTTGATGATGGATGGGTGAGTGTTTTGGTTAAAGGTTGGCTAAAACAGGGGAAGCATTTGGGGTATGTTTTGATGGTTGGCATGTTTTATTCAATATATTCTTCCTTCACTATAAAAAATTAAAGTTTTGAAAATTAAAATTTAGAAACTAAATTATTTTTGTTGTGAAATGTATTGTTATTATATTTTTAGCAACAAAAATTACATATTAGTGATAAATTATTATCCTTTTGGGACCAAATTTTTATCTCAAAAAATAAATTATTTTGAGACCAAATTATTTTATCTCTAAAAATCTATTTATTAGTGACATTTTCAAAATTTTGTTGCTAAAAGTTTTGTTTTTTACTTTTCGGAACGATCTTTTAGCGACTATCCTCATGACGATAGAAATTGGTCCCTAAATGTCTTTTGCAACAAAATTTTCACTTTTATAGATCAAAACATTTGATCTCTAAAACTCTTATATGTTGTAATGTTTTGTCATTCAAAAAATAATAATAATATGGGTAAATTACAAATACATCCTCTGAGGTTTGATTAAAATACGAATCGCCCTTTGTGATTTTGAAAATTATATTCCACCCCCTAAGGTTTTTAATTTCATAACAAATTGTCATTTTATTAATAAATCATCAAATCAATTAATAATTTTTAATGATGTTAAAAATATGTTTCAATTAATAATTTAGGTAATTTTATTATTGTATAGGAGAGCAATTATAAATTTTACTTTTTTAATTAATTTTGTTAAATAAAAAATTCTAATAAGGGGAATATTTGTAATTTTTCAAACTATAAAAGTAATCTGTATTTTAAACAAACCTTAGAGGTGTATTTGTAATTTATCCTAATAATATTGAGTGACATGACTTTTACAAAAGTAAAATGTGTTTCTTTCTAAAATATTCGTATACTCATTTTGTCAGAATGAGACTTTCGTGACAGTTTTAAAATTAAAAAACATTTTAATAGATTTTGTTATAATCTCAGGCGTATTACAACCTTGGAGATTTTGTCAACTACTCGCCTAGAGAGGACAACTAGTATACGAGGAAAGGAAGTGAAGTTCTTTGTGAATCAACTCATGAATAATTGTGGTGGTGGTGAGTATAGTAAGGTGAACTTGAATTCCAAGTTTTTTGAGCTCTCATATAATGTTATGACCATGATGATCATGGGGAAGAGGTTCTATGGAGAAAGCGTGGACGATGTTGGGGAGGCCAAGCTCTTTCAGAAATTGATAAGAGAGCATTTTGAACTTGTCAAGAAATCAAATCCAGCAGACCTTTTTCCGGTTTTGCAGTGGGTGGATTTGTTTGGGACAGCGAAGAAAATGATAGCCACGGCAGAGAGGATGGACAAGTTTTTGCAGAAACTAGTTGATGAGCATAAAAAAACCAGTGCATCAACAAAGGTGAAGACACTAATCCACAATTTGCTGTCTTTGCGAGAAACAGAACCTGAGTTCTATACCAACAGCATTATAAATGGGATGATAATGGTAAGATCAGATCACTACAACATCAATGTTTATCTATATATTTATTTTTTCGTTTCCTTACCTGAATAAAATAAAATAACTTCTTTCACTTATGCTGTGTTTAGTTGGGGATTTGGGAAATGATTTGGAAATAGAAACAGAAAAGGAAGGTGGAATGTTAATAAAATATTCCTACATTTCACATAGTTTCACACATCTTTTGCTTTTCATTTTCCAAATCTCTCTCCAAATCTTTTAACCAAACACAACATTAATTTTCTATCTCTACCAGTTTTTTTTTTTTTTTTTTTCTTCTTCCCATCACAACCTTATGATTATGAATTTCTTATGTTTATCATGCTTTTGTTAAGAAATTTGAAGATCTACCCTTTTCTACAGAGTTTTCTTTTTGGGAGAGGGTGAGTCATTTTTGCAACACAAGTTCTTTGACCTTGTTTGATGTAATTTATAGATGCTGCTTATAACACATACATAGATTGAAAATCTATGTTAAGAGTGTTTGGCGTAGTTTATACTTCATAATTTATGAGGTAAAAACAACTTAATTTTTAACAGAATCGATTATTGAAAAACTGGAGAGTAAGAATACTTTAGCTTATACTTTTTAATTATCGACTTTCATTTTGCAATAATCTACAAAAAATAGGTTTATGGTTTTTTATGGTTGTGGTTGAGAAATGTCAAAACACAAAAGGATTTTCCACAATATTTTCTTAACACTAAACATAAAAGGTAGTAGCGAGGTTCACATAAATATACAAGTGGTACGCTTGCCTTTGTGTGTAGTAATAAAAAAATTAGGTAATTTTCCATTGCTATTTTCATCTTCTTCTTCTTCTTCTTCTTCTTCTTCTTCTTGTGCGTGTGTGTGTGTTGGTTATACCTCTTAACTAGGTGTCTGGTGTGGATAGGTATTGCTAATTGCTGGGAGTGATACTTCATCAACTACTTTGGAATGGGCAATGTCACTACTCCTCAACCATCCAGATGCAATGACAAAAGTTAAAGAAGAGATTGATGCTCATGTTGGACAGGATCGCCTCATAGATGAACAAGATTTACCCAAGCTGGATTACCTATCAAATGTAGTGAATGAAGCACTTCGATTATATGCACCCGTCCCACTTCTATTGCCACATGAAGCATCTGAGGATTGTACAGTGGGGGGTTATGATGTCCCACAAGGCACGATGTTAATGGTAAATGCATTGGCCATTCATAGAGACCCCAAGCTATGGGAAAATCCAACAAAATTCATGCCAGAGAGGTTTCAAGCGGAGAGTGCTGGAGATGGGTATAGGCTGATTCCATTTGGCAGTGGAAGACGTGGTTGTCCCGGGGCTAGCCTAGCAAAAAGGATGGTTGGGCTAGCACTAGGAGCCTTGATTCAGTCATTTGAATGGAAGACAGTTAATGAAGAGCAGGTGGATATGACTGAAAGTCCTGGCATCACCATGCCAAAGTTGAAGCCCTTGGAGGCCATTTATAAGCCGCGTCTATCCATGAGCAAACATTGTCTTGTATGATGCCTTTTCATTCTGTTTTGCTATAGAAATAAAAACAATAAATCACAAGAAGTTACAATTTGTTTAGTTTTATCTTTAGTATTATAATTTTTGATTTTTTTCTTTTTTGGTAAATTGAATTTTACTAAACTACAAAACAACTTAACTAGATTACGAGAATCAAATGAATTCACCCAAATTGTTTCCTAATCAAACAGGAAAGCTGACAAATAATAAAATAAAAAAGTTATGTATATTATATCCTTTGTGGTGTAGTTTGAAAACAGAAAGGAGATGCATTGAAGTCGTTTGTAGCTTTGCTTTGCTCAATGTATTAGTTTGTGCTTCATTTTAAAATCGCTTGTTCATGCCTCAAATATGTTTGCTTGCTAGCTTGATTTTGTGGTGGTTGGTTTACACTCCATGTCTAGCAGATTGACTTTTTGGTTTATGCTTGCTGTTGCAAACACCTCGGTTGATGACTTGGTGGACTAATATAAAATATCTAGCTAGTGCTACGTACATTTTTCAACTATTCCTCCTGGCCAGTGTAACTTATCTGATAACCCATTATTTTAGTAATTTTTAGATTCTTTAGTTAAAATATGAGGTAAAAAAAATAAGTAATGTTAGAAATTTTAAAAGTTTTATCAAATTTTTTTTATCAAATGTTTTACATGGGTGTAGAACTCACATGAGACTTACATGGTGTGGGTTTTACATTTACATAAGATATTTTTGGTAAAACTTTTGAAGTCTTTAGCATTTTTGAAAAAAAAATTAGGGTAAATTACACTAGCACTATTTGAGATTTCTATTTAATATAAATCCCTCCTCATATTTGAAAAATTACATTCTCCTCTTTGAGATTTGTAATCTCATTACAAATTGCCCCATGAATTGCTGTTGATATCATGTCTTAAAATTTTTTAAATGACCATTTTTCCCCTTTTCCTACCATTTCTTATTTCTATCATCATGATCACAATTTACAATTTTCCATCATTAAATTCTACCCAAATATATTCTTATTAAGTGATGATATACAAATATAAATTTTATATAGAATTTTCAAACACAATGATATACCTTAATGATGACCTTTTACTTTAAAACAAAATACCCATAAACATGATTTATATTTACAACAGTATCACTATCATAACATTTTTATGATATTTTTTGTATAAATTTTGATATAATTTTTCATTTTTATTTCCACCATTATATCTAAATTAGATCAATTTAATTTAGATATATTTAAAAAGTATAAAATTGATACAAAAAATTTAAAAAAAATCATTGAATACAACAAAATAAAATAATGTATTGAATTTTTGTATTTTTTTTTTTGTATTTGGAGAATTTAAAAAAAAATCACAAAATATTATTTCTTAAGTATATCTAAAAAATAAAAATAAAAATTGCTTAAAATATTAAAAAAAAATCAGTAAAAAAAAACATGAAAAATAAAAGAAAAATTCAAAATTTTGTGTCAGCTAAACCAAACAAGATGATTGTTATTTCATTTGAAATGACATTAACAAAATATCTATATTATTTTATTATTTTATATGTATATATGTCATTTTAATCTGGTAAGGGATAAATATGAGGGAGATTTATATTAAATAGAAACTTTAGAGGGTATTAGTGTAATTTATTCAAAAAATTAATATATTTGGGGATAACTTTTAACTTTTTATGAAAAAAAATACAAAAAGTGGAGAGAAAATAAAATTTTGACTCTTTATTTATTTATTTATTTATAGTTTATTAGTTTTTGACTTTTTTAATATCTTTTTGACTTTTAAGTTAAAATTTACACTTCCCAAATGAATAGTTAACATTTGTTTAAATTAAGAATAATGTTATAGTATACTAACTAGTATACTAACAAATGATATAATATAATTTTAGAAGTTTTAGATATATGTAATTTGTATAATAGATAGAGTCAGTAATAATGACATAATACTAATTACAACAAAGGACGGATCGGGTTGGTCCACGCTTCTAATAGGTCTGCTAGCCTTGAAGTCCATGAAAGGTTCCTGCAAAAAAGGTCCAATAGGGGAGGCAATCCTCCGGCGGACACTCTGACGATCAAATTAGGATAGAGTAGATTGATTGTATTGAACTAGAAGAGGGAGATGAAGAACTTAACTTTTAACGTATCTCGGAAACTTCCTTATATCCTTTGCTCCTTATTTCCTTGTTCATTCCCGACTGTCGTGTTGGTAGAAAGTCTATATTCTAACTCGCATCGTTCATGGTGAGTCTATCTCCTCCGACGTGAAGAGGTTGTCATATTTATTGCTGTGAGAGCTTCATTAATGGCTGATGTGTGGTGCAATAACTTTGCAAGATTTTTATTTGCTTACGTGTTTAGGCCTCTATTTGGCAAGTGTTTGAATGTTATTGGTTCTGGCCTAGTGTTGATTTCTCAGAGTTATTGGGCTTTGATTGCTGGATATGCACTAGGCCCTTCGGCTTTGATCGTTGGGATGTGGATTGGGCCTTGATTTGTGGGTTTGGCCCTTCTGGTGCCCAACGATATCAGTAGTCCCCCATTCCCGAGTGTAGCTTCAGTCCAACAAAGGGAATAGGAAAGGTGGAGGGAGTCTTCCAAGCCTGGGGAACGGATAAGGATGGGGGGTAGAGGAGTGACCAAGCGGCGAGGGCGACCGACAGTAGGGAGTGTTGACTGCGAAGGTGGCCAAGCGGGATGGTCGACTCGAAGGAGGATCGACTGCAAAGGTGGCTGAGCGGGATGGCCGACTGGGAGGAGGGCCGACTGCAAAGGTGGTCGAGCAGGATGACCAACCGTAAGGAAGGCCGATCACGAAGATGGCCGAACGAGGTGACCAACTGAGCGGGGTGATCAACCATGAGGTGGGTTGACCACGTAGGGGATTGAGAAAAGATTAACGATGAGCGGGGCTCGAGGGGGGAAAGCATGCGCTGATGTGAAGTGGAATAGATGGGGAAGAGTAAAGAGAATTACTGGGGCGATGAAGGGATTGTGGCCGTACACGTGATACAACAAGGGCCGCTGATGAGGGAGACGAATAAGTGATGGGGTTTGTAAGATGGGATATTGAAAAGACGAGGGTCGTATTTTTGTTCGAATTTTCAAACTAGCGAATTTTAACCGCGATCTTTGGGAAATAGTTAAACCTTGGGCTTTTGGACTTATGTGTTTTACTTACTTGATTGCAAAAAACAAGCACATTCTAGACTTAAGTTCCTTCATCGCAAGAGATTTTCCCGTCTGGCATATTGCAAATTTTCTTACCCTCACAACCGAAGCAATAGTTAGAAACGTGAAGGAGATGGCACAATACAAAGCGGCAGCCATAGGAGTGGATGCATTAGGAGATGATGATGTGGTGGAGCTGGCGGAGTAGTATAGGGTGGAAAGACGGGTGGAGAGAGAGGCGGAGCGACCGGCGTGGCCCCTGGGGTTGACAATGATATTGACGGTGCAGCCAATTAGCCAAGTGGCACCAGACCACTGGCATACAAAGGCGGACAAATCCACTCTGACGGCAGAGGATCTAGAGGAGTTTCGCAATAGATACCAGATTCCGGCCGATATAGAGTTGAGGTTGCCAACGACGAAAGAGAGGGTGTTGGACGCACGACCGATGGAGTTCGCATTGTATGAAGAGACTGTGCGCGGGGGCCTAAGGTTACCCCTTCCAAAGCTAGTGGTGTACGTGTTAAACCGCCTGAAGGTGGCCCCAGGACAGGTTATGCTGAACGCGTGGAAGATTCTGTTCGCCTGTACAATCGCATGACCGTGGGTGACCGAAGGGGAGATGATGACGGTGGATGAGTTTCTCTCCTGTTACAGGGCGTCAGGGTAACAGGAGACATAGGTGACCTTATAAGCCGTAGTAGGAAGGGGATTGGTGGCGAGTCGCCTTCGTTGGTGAAGAGATGGTGGCCAAAGTGGTTTTTGTGTCGGCAAGCGGCGGAAGAGGAACACGTACAATTTGGAAAGTCCTCATCAAGTCTTGGGAACTGAAGTTAAATGCCGAGGTGAAGAGGAGGGTCAAACAGGTGAAGGGCTGAAGGGAGAAGGAGTGGCTAAAGTGGGACGACCTCGTCCAACCCTCAGCCTTGGTCAACCTGATTCTGGGGCCGCAACCAACCTAAGGAGATTTGACGCCAGAGGAGATGGAGGTGAGGAGGAAAGCTTAGGAGGAGGAGGACAAACGAGCTTTTGCAAGGGCAGATAAATATAAAGAGAAAGAATTAGGCCCAGTGCCGAAGCTGGTTGCGAAGAGGTCGATCAGACCACACCCTAAGCCATTGGGAGAGAAAGACCTGACCGACTTTGTGCCTTTGCGGGCGCCATTCGATCCGCTGAAGGAAAGAAGCAAGAGGGATGTGGATGCGGTGTTAAAGAAAAAGAAAATGAAGGTGGCTGCAGAAGGGGGTGAGGGAGGACTGGTAGGGAAGAAGGAAAAAGAGGGGGTAGTGGAGTTGTCCCCAAGTCAGGAGGGAGAGACCAAGGTTGGTATGGGGGCGGAGGAAGGGTTGGCCAAGTTCCTAAGTGGCCAAGTGGTGAACGAATCAAGCGAGCAAAAAGGGTTGGCAGAAACTAACCAGCCAGCCAATTTGCCCTCCAAAGACATGCCCTTACAAGATGTGCCCCTAAGTCAGGAGCTAGGGAGAGAGCGGGCAAGTGGAATAGAGACCAGCACTGCGTTGAGGACCGCCACACATCACGTTTGCATGGTGGTTGGCTGCTTGGTGGATGATGGAGGTGAAGCCAGGGTTGTCGCAGACCGTCTGTTGGGGGATCGTTGAGGACGCAGCTATGCGGAGTATGGCCCAATTAATGGAGGTCGATCTTATGAGAGGGTTCTTCTCAGTGCAGATGGAAGTAGTGACCTTGGCGGTGACCCTATTAGGCAAGGCAGTGGGGGTAAAAATGGATACAGAGCCGCTGAAGGCCCAATTGGAAGGAGTGCAGACGCAATTACAGAACTTAAGGGCAGAGACAACTGGTTGGAGAAAGGTAGCGTGCAGTGCCTACGCGAAGGGTCTAGCCTATGCTCAGAGGGTGAAAAAGATGGAAGTTTTGGCAGTGGTGCAGGGATACTGGGCTGAGTGCGCCAGGGTAAGCCAGGCTGGGGTCACCTCCAAGCTGTCAGTCGCCAAGTTTGAACTGGAAATGGTACGCCACAAGGCAGTATCACTAGAGTTTGAGCTGGCGGGCGAGCGGAAGAAGGTGGACGAGGTCCAAGAAGCCTGCAACACCGCTAAAGAAAGGTTGGAGGAGGCCCTCACAAATAATGAAAAGCTACGTGACTAAGCCTTGAAGGACAAAGAAGAAGCAAATGTGCGTACTGCTGAGTTGGAGAAGGCCTCGGGAGAAGATAGGGCCAAGATGACAGAGTTAACCAGGATGATGGCGTTTGAGAGGGCGGCCTATTCGGACCTATTCGTTGCGGCGGTGGAGCAGTTTAAGTCGTCCCCTGAAGTCCAAATGGCCATTGACGCGGCGATGGCGGGGGGCTTGGCCAGGGAGGGTAAAGGGGGTGCTAGCCCATTAGGAGTGGCTGTTGTTGGGAGGATCGAAGAAGATATAATCCAAGGTTTTTAGCAATCAGACTACTACAAACATGAGATGAGCCAGTACTTGGACAGTGGCTAGACAAGCTTCAAGTACAGGGTGTAAGAGTTGTTCCCAGATATGGACTTTAACATGGTAAAGCCAGGAGAGGAGGACATCGCCCAGACTCCGCTGGATGAGGGGGTAGAAGATGAAGATTTGGCGTCCAGTGATGGGGAGTGAAAATTGGGCTTTTTGTTTGGTTTTGTTCGTTTGTTTGTTTATTTGTTTGTTTGTTTGTTTGTTTGTTTTTTTTTTTTTTTTTTTTTTTTTTTTTTTTTTTTTTTTCTTTTTTGAGAGAGCTCCTTGTAAAGAATGGTTGAATTTTGTAAAGGACTTGTGTTTATAATGAATTTGAATATGATGGTTTGTGAAGATTTAAATATAAAGAATTTAAGACTTAGGTTTGTGAAGTTTTAGTTTGTATCTGCCTTAATGATGGTTTTTCTTGTTGCTCTTTTTGTTGTGTATTGTGTATATAATAAACCTATGCATGGAAAGGTTAACTGTTGTATAAAGTAATGTTGCTAAGGAGACTTAAAAGTGAACTAACTAGATGTCCATAAGCTGAAGAGACTGCGTGTTATTATGGTTTGTAATAAAATTAAGTTATAAAAATATTGTTTGTTTTGCTTCGTGCTCGGTCTGATGCTCAGGCTTTGAAGGGTTCGGTCTGGCTGAGTGCTTCGTGCTCAGTTGGGCTGAGGCTTTGGAGGGCTTAGTCTGGCTGAGCACCACATGCTGGGTCTGGCAGAGTGTGTGGTTGAGGCTTTGGAGGTCTCAGTCTGGCTGAGCGACGTATGCTCGGTTTGGCAGAGCGTGTTGTGTAACTCAGTCTAGCTGAGCTCTTCATGCTCAATCTGGCTAAGGCTATGTTTAACTCAGTCTATCTGAGTTCTTCATGCTTAGTCTGGCTGAGGCTTTGGAGGGCTCAGTCTGGCTGAGCGCCGTATTTACATGCTCGGTCTGGCAGAGCGTTTTGTGCTTAGTTTGGCTGAGGCTTTGGAGGGCTCAATCTGGCTGAGTGCCACATGCTCGGTTTGGTAGAGCGTGTTGTGTAACTCAGTCTGGCTGAGTTCTTCATGCTTAGTCTGGCTGAGGTTCTGTTTAACTTAGTCTGGCTGAGTTTTTCATGCTCAGTCTGGCTAAGGCTATGTTTAACTCAGTCTGGCTGAGGCTTTCGAGGGCTCAGTCCAACTGAGCGCTGCATCCGTATGCTTGGTCTGGAAGAGCGTTTTGTGCTCAATTTGGCTAAGGCTTTGAAGGGCTCAGTTGGGCCGAGCTCTTCAGGTTCAATCTATATTTAATTTAGCCGAATTTGTTTAATTTTGGATTAAGGCACGACATAGTGTAGACACCTTTTTTTTGACCGCCCGTAAGGCTTAGACGCTTGGTTCAATACACTCGATGATGAAAGTTGAATTGTGAATTCGCAGTGATTTGGATTCAATCAGGCTCCCGAAATAACCTTAAATCTTCAACATTTACCTTGTTTGAACCTGTGAGTTTCATTTTTTGACCTTTCCCACCCTGAGCTAAGTTTGAACCAAAAAAACAAGGGAGGCCATCTAGGCCTGGCCGTGCATTAGTAATGGCTGGCCATGGCTATGAATGGCCGGCCGGCCGGTCCTCAATTGCGATAAATACTGTTCTAGAAGAGAGGCCACCAGCTGTCCATTTTTGAAGATTTTTATCACCTTTTGAGTTCGAATTCTATAAAAACGAAACTCTGGGATTGTTTTGAGGGTTGAACAAAAATCTAGAAGTCATATATACACCTTGAGAGCTTTTGTCTCCTCCTTCTTCCATTGCAAGCTTTGAGCTAACCTAGCTTGTCTATATCATCTCTATCCTCCATGCACAACCTTGTTTGATCACCCTAGAGCCTTGGTTGACATTGGAGAAGCATAATTCAAGCTTAAGAGTGAGTTGAAGCCAAGTTTGAATCATCAACGACAAGCTTACCCCTTAAAATGTGTAAGCTTGTTTTCTTCTCTCTTACTCTCTTTTCTTTCACTTACTTCATAGTTCTTGCTGTTTTGAATTGTTTTGAGCTTATTTGAGGTGATTGGAGTTGGGGTTTGAAGAGTTACCAAAAGGGTAGAAACAACTTACTCTTTCTATACCTTTACTTATAACTCAAACCTTCTCTTTTCGACTATTTTCCTTTGATATTTACACTGATTTTCAGAGGTTTAGAAAGGCTAACTCAAACCATGTTTTCAGTGGTTAGCCACCCCTCCTTATTCTTGCTTACTAGCCTTAATTCTCTTCTTTATTGTCTAACTTTTCAAGCTCTTTTCATGCATGTTCTACCTCTGTTTTCCATGTATTAAGGGCTATTTTGAGGTTGTCTAAGCCTTTTCAATAGGGTCATGCCTTGTTTTGTACATTTGTGATCTCATAAGTTGGCATACTTGTTTCTTGTTTTGCTTTCTTTGTTCATTTCCATGTTTGGAGTCTAAGTTTAATAATCAATCCATCATTCATCTCTTTTATACTTGAGAATGATTTCAACCAATTGAGGTTGTTTGAATCATGTAAGAAAGGTTCCCACTTAATGGCTTAATTTTTCCAAAGATTCATTGCCAGCGGTGTGGCCTTTCTCTCATGCTTTAGAAGAATCTCTTGTTTGACATTATTTCTTGTTTAGAGGACTTAAAACCATAGACAAATGGACTAAAGAATGGCAAGGCCTAATAAAATTGGTTTAAAACTTGGATGAACACACTGGAGACACCCCATTTTTGATGGCCCTTTAAGACTTGGATGTTCTTGCAAGTACATATGATGGCAAGTTTGATTGCTCCCTGATCGCTTGAAGTCCGCGGCAGAATGCCACAGGTTTGAGTTTTCCAAACCCTGCATCCATTTTGTCTCATCTTTGGACCATGCCTAGGTTTTTTCAGCATGAAGTTTTAGATGGCCTGCTGGCCATCCTTGGAGGCTGCTAGCCACCATTTCTCCTTTGCCGGCCATTGATGTGCCCTGCTAGCCATCACTAATGGCCGGCCGGCCATCAGTATTTCCTGCAGATATTTTGTGCCAGCTGTTTGCACAGATTCATGCATCCTCTAACATGTGTATGGCTAGATGTTTGTGAGGGGATTTTGTGTTTTCTATATATAGGATCCCTCTCTCTCATGTGTGGGGGTTAGAAAAATTTGAAGACATAAAAATTCTCTCTCTCTAGATTTCTCTCTCTCTCTCTTACAATTTTGTGCTAAGTGCTTGTTTTCTCTACACTTTTACATACACTACTTTAACGAAAGTTGTTAGTCTTTGAGCTAAGGTAACTTGGGACCTTCTTTGAGTTCTAGAAGGTGGTTTTGGCTTGGATTGTTGGCCAATTTGTGATTTGCTTCAAAGGTATAACACTTGCCTTGTTTATACTTATTTTGTATACTTGTTTTGCCATCCTTTTCAACCGTTTTGGGGTTGGTTTTGAATTGTAAAAAGCTTTGTTTTGGTGTCTTAAAAATGGTGGTTTGAACCCCTTTTTAGTTAGGGGGTGGTTCACCCTTCTTGTTTCCTTGTGTGTAAAGCTTTTGTGCCTTTATCCATTACTTTAAAACCATCTTTTTTGGACCTTTTAACTACTGAATTTCAAGGGTTTTTCAATGGTAAAAAACATATTTTGAAGTCCAAAATTGGAGGGGTTAGCCTTCCTTCATTGTGTCTTGTTTGCATGCCTAGTTAGCTCCATGCACTAGCTTATTGTTTTAACTTTTTGTGGCTTAAGTCCAGCATGTTTTAGACTATATTTAAGGCTGTTTTGCCTCTGTTTTTGGTTATTTGTTCCATTTGTGTCTTGCATGGCATGGTTGTAGTGTTAATTGTTTCACTGGCTTAATGTTTTAAGGCTTTAACTATCATTGGTTTGAGTTGGTTGTATGTTTTAGTACTTTTAGTACTCATTTTCAGCACTTATAATCACTGCAATCTCCCTCATTTCTTCAATTTTTGGTTTTTCTTTGAAAGTGGTTTCAAACCACTTGTTTGCCTAAGTGTGAAATGGAGGTGCTACACCTAATGGTTTAATCCCGTAGGGGGTTCATTACCAACAGTGTAATGCCTCTTTCATGCCCAAAGTAACTTGTGGTTTGAACCCTCCTTCCATTGGAGGACACTCACCAACGAACAATTGATTAATGAATGGTTTTGTAATTAAAATGAGTAAACAAAATTGACAAGTAAAAGAGGCAAGATAAGCATTCTTTGTGTTGCATTGCATGTGTTCAAATTGGACGTTAATTTGAACACAAGGCAAATGGGACATTTCATACTCAAATAGTGATGAAATGTGCCATTTTCCTAGGTCTCCATTGCCCTTGATCATGCATGATAGGGTGATGGACATTTTGAGTCTTGTTTTTGCATTTGTTGAACTTGCACAATTGGTTTCATGAGCCATCATGCAATGAAATTGCTTGATTGGTGGTTTTGTGAACCAAATCTTGTCCCTCTTTTGATTTCCCCATGAAAAGGAGAGACATGGTGTGCAGACAATCCTTGAAAAAGCCCTATTTTTGCTCTGTTGCAGCATAGTGATCTAATGCATCAGTGGCCGGCAGTGCCTCATTTTTGGCCAGCAGATGGCCGGCAGCAACCATCCATGGCTGGCAGGCCACTGATGTCAACCTCAGCAAGGATTTGATAAGGTGGAGGAGAAAGGTTTTGAAGTATGCTCAACCTTGTAAACAGAGCCTCTCAAGAGCAAAATGGAGGTCTTTTTGGGGCAAAAACCGAGCACGTGCATCTCTTAATTCCCGAGGCGTTGCAATGGCAGCATAGTTTAATGCCTTGCATGATTAGTTTGCTAGTTAGTTAAGTGTTGTAATAATTAGTAATTATTTTGCTAGTTATTCATTTGATTTGTAATAATTAGTCTAATTAGCTTAATTAGATTAGCTTAGCTCTTATTCATTCGGACCCTCCTTCGCGAGGGTATAATATTATAATAAGTGTGCGTGTGTGTGTGTCTGTTTTCCAATGCTACGTCTTTCTCCCTTTTATTTAATTGCTTTCGATGGTTAGATTAGGGATCATATTTCAATTAGCATATTGCATGCTTGCATCCATTCATTCATATTGCATGCACCGAGACACGACGCATCATTCAAACTACATTGTCATTTCTATACTTCGTTGAATACGTGTTTAAATCGCATGTAGTTCAAATTGCTTCATATGCCATATTAGTAGCCGAGGCTATTAATTGCATTATTGCATGTGTTGCATTAGGCATCTTAACATAGTTAGGATCATGCAACTTTCTAACTAGTTTCTATTTTAGCCTGGAGTACTCGGCAAGTTTTTATGCTTTAGCATACTTGCATAAGTGTGAACACTGCCATGATTAGCATGCTTTCCATGAGGCTATGTGCTTAAGTGCTAAACTGCATGAATGCCTGTGGATGAAGGCTTGTTGTTTAAATTAGAACAATTTAACAAATGTGCGACTTTAAGCCCACTTTGTTGAGTGGCAAATCATGTTTCAAGCCCACTATGTTTGATGGCAAATTCGCATCTTTTAAGCCCACTTGAGGTGGCAAATTCAAACCATTTTCGCAAAAACAAACATGAGTTGAATTGTTCCAAATTGAGCACACTAGTCTATACTTGTTTGTACGCATCACATAGTAATGTTAGCTAATAACCGGAACAAGAACACATAATGTTTATAAAAATCATGTCATGATTAGTAGAGGTCGATCTTTGATCGGACGAGTGGGGGAGCTCAATTTTTTGACCTTTCCCTCTCATACCTAAGTTCCCAAGCTGAGGCAACTTTGGTAATGACGGATACGTGGCCTTCGGCATGAGTTAGGGTTTCCTAAATTTTCTCAAAAGAAAAAATTTTTAAGTGGCGACTCTGTATTTGGCAAAGCAGTCCAATTTTGTCATTATTTGATTTAAAATCGATTTTCCAAAAAGATTTTCAGATTTGGATTCTTTGGTGTTTATCAGTTTCATATTGCACTTGTGAGACTAGATTCAAAACCCCAGGAGTCTAAACTGTGAGGCCTTCATTTCAAACCTTCCAAAAGGGGGGCACGAATAAGGCGAGTCCACACACACTTAAAGAAAAAGGCTTTAAATTGCTTCAACTTGGCCGGATATTATGCCAAGTTAATTGTGTCAAGAGTCGTCAAATGTTAATTCATAGCATTTTGATGATTCTTGAAGTGTTGCAACCTTCCTTTCTGAGTTTATACTATGACAAGAAGGAGGGATGGTCCCATTCTTTGCATTTTTATCAACTTTTGTCCAAAATTGAATCCGAGATCATCAAGCAATCATATTGCTCATTGATGGTTTTGGAATCAATTTCAACCCACTCTCGAGGATTTCCCATGACAGAGAAGGAAGGAAGGACAAACAGAGCTTGAAAATGCTCTATTTGCACTGATTTCACCTCAAAACACAGAAACAGAGCTTTACAGCAAATTGATACATGGCCGGCCATCTATATATCTGATCGGCCATCAGTGATGCATGACCGGCCCTTGGTGTGTAAGCAGTGGCTGAAGGTGAAACAGAGATGGCCTGAACAGGCAGAGTAGCTTTCAGGCAATGCGCATGCAACCTTCATCTACCTTCCATTATGTTCTTATCAAATGCAATTACATTGTTTCATTAGTATTATTATTAGTTATGAATAAATTGTGTTGTAATATTGAATTAGTCTAATTAGTTGTAACTAATTAGTTGGTGTTGTAATATTTAATTAACTTAGCCTAGTTAAATTTAGCTTAGATAGTTAGTTAATTTTTCACTCAAGCTTTGTAATAATTAGCTTAGCTTAGCTTGGTTAGCTAGTTTATTCATTCAGACACTCCTTCGTGAGAGCAAAATGTAATAATATATATTTCTTCCAACCCTACGTTTTTTTTCATTTTATTTATCCGCTGTGGCTCGTTTTTTTTCGCGCCCCCTTTTGGAAGGTTTGAAAAAAAGGCCTCACAGTTTGGACTCCCGCGGTTCTGAATCTAATCTCACAAGTGTAATGTGAAATTGATAAACACCAAAGAGTCCAAATCTGGCAAATCGTTTTGGAAAATCGATTTTAAATCAAATAATGTCAAAATTGGACTGCTTTGCTAGATATAGAGTCACCACTTAAATATTTTTTTGTTTTGGGGAAATTAGGAAACCTTGACTCGTGCCGAAGACCACATGTCTGTCATCACTAAAGTTGCCTCGGCTTGGGAACTTAGGTATGAGAGGGAAATGTCATGAATTGAGCACTCCCGCTCGCCCGATCAAAGATCGACCTCTACTAATCATGATATGATATTTTATAAACATTATGTGCTCTTGTTCCGATTATTAAGCTAGCTTTACTATGTGATGCGCATAAGCAAGTATAGACTAGTTTGCTCAATTTAGAACAATTCAACTCATGTTTGTTTGCAAAAATGGTTTGAATTTGCCACCTCAAGTGGGCTTAAAGATCACAGATTTACCACCAAACATAGTAGGCTTAAAACATGATTTGCCATTCAACAAAGTGGGCTTAAAACGCACATTTGTTGAATCGTTCCAATTCAAACAACAAGTCTTCATCCACAGGCATTCATGCAGTTCAGCATTTAAGCACATAGTCTCATGGCAAGCATGCTAGACATGGCAACATTCACACTTATGCAAGTATGCTAAAGTGTAAAAACTCACCTAGTACTCCAAGCTAAAAAGATATGAGTTAGAAAAATATGCATGATCCCTAACTATACAAGATGCTTAATGCAACAACAACTACAAAAATAGTTAAAGATCACACTTTGACAAAAAAAAAGAAAATCTCACTTTTATTGGAAGTGTGATAAAAAAAATTAGATTGATATTTTAATCACACTTAATTTGATTGAGTGTGATAATATTTATTTTTTATGTCACTTTTCAATTAAGTGTGATTATATATATATATATATATTTTAATCACACTTTTTAAATGAGTGTGATTATATATATATTTTTTAATCACACATTCTAATTAAAGTGTGATTATTTATATATTTTTTAATCGCACCTTCTAATTAAAGTGTGATTATATATACACTACTACTTTTTAATCACACTTTTTAAATAAGTGTGATTATATAAAATATTTCAATTTGATTTTTATATAAAATATACAATTCCCAATTTAAAAAAAAAAAAAAAAATCCTAACACCAAAACACAAATTAAAAAAAAAAAAAAAATTCAAAATACATTTAACTCTTTGGCTACTTCTAATCAAAAGGAAAGTAGAAGGCTAGGGTTCATCACAAGGCACATAATAATAATAAAAAAATTTCAAAATACATTTAACTCTTTGGCTACTTCTAATCAAAAGGAAAGTAGAAGGCTAGGGTTCATCACATGGCACATGAGAGAGAGAGAGAGAGAGAGAGAGAGAGAGAGAGAGAGAGAGAGGGAGGGAGAAGGAGATGGAGTGTGTTCAATACTGTTGGGGCCGAGTGCTTCTTACGATCACCGTCTTCGGAGGCCTCTCTCTTATCACCCCAAACCAACATAGCCTCACCTCCGTCGCACGCCGGTCTAGCCTCCGGCAACCATCCATACCAACACTAGGTATGTCTTTCCTCTTCTCTCACTCGATGTCTCACTCTCTTATTGCTTTTCGTCTCTTTCTCTCTCTCTCTCTCTCTCTCTCTCTCTCTCTCTTTCTCTCTCTCTCTTCCTCGGTGGAGTGTAAGAGCTCTTCCCCGTTTCTCCTCTCACTCAATCTCTGCTTTTCCCCAAACAAATAGAAAGCGATGATTATAGTGTATAGATCATTGTTGCATGAAACTCAAGCATATATTATTTCCTTCAAGGTTATTTGGCGAAGAATTGGAAACATCTCCATTGCTCTGAACCTATCGATTATTAGGCATCGATCCCCGATAATCTCTACCCCCAATCACAAACCTCAATAAAAACAAGAACAACCCCTGGTTTGAGTCACCGACAAGTTTCTCTCTCTACAAAGTGTGAAACCAAACCAAAACAGAGATCGATCAAACGAGTGTATCAAATAGAGAGAGAGAGAGAAATAGAGAGAGAGAGAGAGAGAGAGGGAAAAAGACAGACTAAGAGGTAAATTTATAACAATTCATTATGATTTGAACCTCTATTTGCTATTGCCTAACCACCACCATTTCTATATATATATATTTTATTTTATTTTATTTTTTTTGTTCTTTTTTGGGTTCAATTTCACAGTTTTTGCTGTTTATAGATCCAACTTGTTTTCAACATAAACATAGTTTTACCCAGGTTTCTTCTCATGCTTAGTTGATTTGCTGTTACTTCATTGATTTCATCTCTTCTCCAATTAATGACTCTTTCCCCTATGGCAGTGGAGCTCTAATAAGTCTATTGGTTTTCAAGGGTTTTCTAATCAAGGGTTTGTGGCAATGTAATAAGAAGCAAGGTCTGTAATTTTTTTATTACTATGTTATTTCTATGATTTTTGACTCAAGTACATTGTAATTCTTTGTGTTCCTTTGTTTGTTGATTTGCTTATGACTATTTGCTATAATACCCAACAAATAATACCCATGCACTCAATTGTTTGTTGGAATGGTAAAACTTGGATTTTGTAAAATTTTGTGAAAATTTTGAGTTACAGGACCGATCTTCTTGTTCTGCATGAGATCTAGGAAGGTCCCTCTTTTTTCATCTTTTCTTTTTATTTTTCTATATCAATTGTACATTTAATAAGACTTTTTTCCTCATAATACTTCCTAAAGGCATTTAATCAATGATGCTGATTTTTTATTTTCATTTTGAATATGATGTCTTCATTTTGCAATATTGATATATTTTTCCTCATTTGCTCTTAAATCCTATGTAATTCATGAAGATATTCTCTTTAATTTTCATCCCACTTTGTCAAGTAAATCGAAGGCATCTCCAAAATGATAAAACTGATAATTAAAACAAAATCACTTATTAAACTTACAAAAATGACTTTATCTAGGTAGTGCTACAGAAAAGAATAATCATTTATGCTATAAAAGAACTCAATTCATGATCCACATAGTTTTAATGCGATGCCTAATACCTACCATCATATAACAATTCTTGTGTGTGCCTTAAGAATAAATGTCTGCATAACACACAATGAACATAGGTGTTTCCTATTTAGTTTCAATATAAGATAAAAATACGAATTTTGCTTGGGATTCTATGAACTAACTATGTACACCCAAGAATATGTCCTCCTTTCTTAAGCATGCTTAATAAATATTTATTGGATGGACATTTTGTAAACATCCATGCCCATATACGTCTTGTCCAACATGGGTACCTTTGTTTATTTCGAAGATGTGTATCTTGTAATGTATTACAAGCAGTGGTTTTTTATTTTTATATATAATGATGTAGTGCTACTGTATTTCTAAGAATAGGTATTATTAATTATATGCAATGATTTTTTCCTCTTTTTTCTTTAATGCTACAGGTTCTGGAGAGATACATGCAGTCAATGTCAGGGAAATGATATTCATAATGATCTATGTCTCTTTCGATATGATTATCGGCGCCTATTGACTTGATAACATGGCAGCATTGATTGTGAAAGGATCAAAAACAGAAAGGTTTAGGGACAAAATGGCAGATTTTATTAAATATATGAATGCATACAAACTTGGAAAGCCTTTAAGTAATGAGATCAAAGGCCATGTGAGGCTACAATATGAGAACAGATACACACAAGCAGCTGTTCTTCATGATATTCCAATCTCCATTCAAGCTAAGGTACTGTAAAATGATAAAAATCTTAACACGTCTCATTTATATTATGTTCAATAGCCCATGTTGAAACCTAAAAATAAAAAATAAAAAATAAAACTTAAAAAATAGTTATATGCTGATTTAGTGCTTTAAAATAGTTGATCAGTCTCTTGCATTTTGTTGGAAATATGTACCTGCAGTTTGCTTTGTCACTCAAAAAAGAATCGTATGTTGTAGATTGTTTTGCCCCATGAACTATTTCTTTTATGCAGATTTCACAAAAGTTATATGAGCCATATGTTAAAGAGGTTCCACTTTTCAATGGGTGCTCTTTGGGATTCATCAAACAGATTGTAAGTCTTCTTGTTACTAGTAAACATATGCTAAGATCATACCTACATTGATTTTACAAAGTCATGCGACATTTATTGGCTTAATTATCTGTGCAAGGTAAATATTTACTGCTAGGGAGGTTAATGAATCTAGAAACTCCTGATCCTATACAACTTTTAACTTATTTAAGAGCATCAGCTTACTAATGTCTAGCTATTTTCAGTGCATCTTTTATAGGATTTTTGGAGTAACCTGAATATTGTCTATTGCATTTCCATACTTGTTCTGTCTTTCTATATTATCTATATTATTTTAATAATTACTGGTTTCTTGGTATTCCTCTTAAAAATGCCTCATCTGAAGTGCCATTTTTTTCATTAATTTGTTGCTTTTGTTGTCTACTGTCATAATTTAATGTCATGTTCATTTCTACTGGAACATTACAATTTGATAAGATTTGGAGCCTAATATCATATTAATTTATAGTAGTCGGCCTTACCTTTATTAGCATGCTTCATTAGTTCACAATTAGTAATGACATTAACAGGTTGTGGCCCTATTGAAAATGACAATGAGGACTGTGTTAAATGACTAATATTTCATGTTTTGCTCCTGTTTGTTTTGTTCTTACTTTTTGTTGGTATAGGCACCGATCTTGGAGCTGCCTTGGTAAATCTGGAAACTGGTATGCAATCATGGATGTTCCGTTGTAAAAGTAACATTTTGTCACTACAACTTGATCATTCGATAATTATCCACATTTAAGATTCCATACAAATGTTTCTAAATTGTCTATTTTCACGTCTACTTCCTTATTTTTTTGGATTACTAAGTGGACCACTCTCTCTTTTTTTTGGTTCTATCTAGTTAAGAATTCTGAGGTTACACAAACTTCATATTAAAGTATTTGCAACACATTAACCTAAAGAAAACTTGACATAAAACTTACTTGACTAAAATCTTAATTCCATTAGGTTCCATGTGGCACCAATATGTAATTCAGAATTTGCACATCAACAGTTAACAGGCATTGCATAATCAAGTCAACAACTTTTTCCTTGGTAGATATTAACCTCATCTCAAGATTTATAAATGACATTCCTGTACTTTTATATATTATCATTACATTTTTTATTTGATAACTTTTTATCTATTATCATTACATGACCTTTGTCTGTGGTTAACTAACTATCACTATATGATTTCAATGTAACAAACTCATCTCTTGTTGCAGGGGTGGATTGTTTTATGCGGTTTAAGAATGGAGCAATTTGTTTTCTGCATGTTCATGTCTTGGAAAAATTATCAATTTTTAAATGGAGATGACAACTCTCTTCTGGCTATTAATTTGTTTTTGCATGTTCATGTCTAATGATGAGTTAACTGCTGAAATCTTTTAACACATGAGTTTTCCTATATTCAAGGGCATGGATAAAATGTTTGCATAACCCCGTTCCTTCTCCTGAGCATTGTTGCCCTGTAGTCATAGTTCAGATTTAGCTATCTTAAGATATTTGGTCCATTTTTTCCATGAGAATTGATTATTCCATCAAAGTGGTTATTCTTTTTCTATTGAAGTAGGAGATGAAGAGTCAGGGTATTGAGAAAAAGTTCGACGGTATCTTTTGTAAGACTAGAATAGTCTCTATAAATAGTTAGTTTATTCATATGTTTATGCGGTTTTTTAATTAATTTGTGTTTTTATTTTTCAGGTCAGAAATTTCTTGGAGAGATGCAAAATATGGTCAAAGAATTAAAGAACTTAGTTTTTTTTTTTTTAAAAGTTTTTTCATTTTTTAATATATGTAAGTATAGTTAAATTTTTTTTATTTAATTCTTTTGTATATACTTTTGAACATTTAATTTTCATTTATGAAATATATGACGCTATTCCATTCAATATGTGGTTATGATTCAAAGTATAGTATATAGTGTGTATTACATTCTTCAAATGTGCATAAAAAAAATAATATTGATTATTTTTCAAATATGTCGAACCCTTTTTTTATCACAAATTTTATTAGTTATTAATCACACTTAAAAGATGTGATCTAAATATTTTTAATCACACTTAAAATGTGTGATCCAAATGTTATTAATCACACTTAAAAGAAGTGATCTACATATTTTTAATTACACTTAAGAGGTGTGATCTAAACGTTATTAATCACACTTAAAAGATGTGTTCTAAATATTTTTAATCACATTTAAAAGGTGTGATCTAAATGTTATTAAGCACACTTAAAAAGTGTGATTAAAAATGACACCTCCAAAGATCACACTCTGATAAAACTTAAAAGGTGTAATTAAATAACATACATTACACAAAAAAAGTGTGATCTTCATTTGTTTTTGTAGTAGTGAACACATGCAAAGAATGCAATTAATAGGCTCGGCTACTAATATGGCATATGGATCGATTTGAACAACATGCGATTAAACAAGTATTCAAATAAGATATTGAAATTGCAAGACAAGATGAATAGATGCAAGCATGCAATATGCTAATTAAAACATGTCCCTAATCTAATCATCAAAAGCGATTAAATAAAAAGGAGAAAGACGTGGGTTGGAAGACATACACACACGCACGCACACTTATTACAACATTACGCCCTCGCGAAGGAGGGTCCGAATGAATAAGCTAACCAACTAGCTATGCTAATTAAGCTAACTAATTATTGCAAAACTTGAAATAATTAACTATTCTAGTTAACTAATTATTACAAACCGAAATCGAATAACTAGTAAAACTAACCTATTATTTACAACACTTAATTAGCTACAACTAATTAATTATAACACGTATTTGATCTATTGCTGATTAAACTAATTAGCTAATCTCGGGAAGCGAGGGATGAATGCATGCTTGATTTTTCACCCGAAAAGCCACTGCCTTGCTGCTGAAAGCCTCTGTTTTCACATATGAACACCAACAAAGCTGTCCACTTCTAGAACACCTCTGTTCCACCTTACTAATACACTGTGCAAATTTCATTGGTGGCCAACAGGGGGCCGGTCAGCTACCAATGGTGGCCGATCGGCCACTGGCCGTGGCTGTCAGCCACAGCTAGTTTGAACTTCCTTACTGCAACAGAGAGCAAAACAAAGCAAAATAGTGTATTTCTTAAGGGTTGTTTGCACACTTTGCCCCTCCTTTTCATGGGAAAATCAAAGGAGAGACATGCTTTGGTTCACAAACCATCAATCAAGAAAATTCATTGTATGATGGCTTGTGAAACCAATTGTGCAAGTTCAATAAATGCAAAATGAGACCAAAATGACCATCACCCTATCATGCATGATCAAGGGCAATGGAGACCTAGGAAAATGGCACATTTCATCACTTTTGAGTATGAAATGTTTCATTTTCCTTGTGTTCAAATTAACGTTTGATTTGAACACGTGCAATGCAACACAAAAAATGCTTATCTTACCTCTTTTACTTGCCAATTTTGTTTACTCATTTTAATTACCAAATCATTTATTAATCCATTAAGTCCATTGGTGAGTGTTCCCTAATGGAAAGAGGACTCAAACCAAAGGTTGCTTTGGGCATGAAAGAGGCATTACATTGTTGGTAATGAACCCCTTAAGGGATTAAACCATTAGGTATAGCACCTTCATTTCACACTTAGGCAAACAAGTGGTTTGAAACCACTTTCAAAGCAAAACCAAAAGGTGAAGAAATGAGGGAGGTTGCAGAGATTATAAGTGCTGAAATGAAGTAGAAAAAAAATACTAAAAGCATGTAATCAGCTCACAACAATGATGGTTAAAGCCTTAAAACACCAAGCTAGTGAAAGGGGTTACACTACAACTATGCAAAACAAGACTCAAACGAACTAACCAACCCAAAACAGAGCTAAAATAGGTTATTTCAGAGGCTAAAACATGTGTAGACCCGACTTTCTTCGCGCGCCCCCCTTTCGGAGAGGGCGCGAATTTGGTATTACTACAGTTCGGACTTCTGTCACGGTTCCGAATCTAATCTCACAAAGTGCAATGTGAGACCGATAAACACCAAAGAGTGCAAATCTGGCAAATCGTTTGGAAAATTGATTTTGAATCAAAAAGCGCCAAACATGGACTGCTTTGCCAGAATACAGAGTCGCCATCTAAATATTTTATTTTGGAAAATTTAGGAAACCCTGACTCGTGCCAAAGGCCATGTGTCTGTCATCACCAAAGTTGCCTCGGCTCGGGAACTTGGGTACGAGAGGGGAAGGTCATGTAATGAGCACCCCCTCTCGCCGGATTAAAGGATCGGACTCTACTAAGCATGACATGTTGTTTTATAAACCTCATGTGTTCTTATCCTAATTATTAGCTAACTTTACTATGTGACACACAGATACAAGTATAGACTAAAATCGCAAGAATTGGAACAAAACAATTCATGTTTGTTTTTCAAAAATGGTTTGAAAATGCTACTCGCAAGTAGGCTAAAGTGCGGATTTGTCACCCTCAAGTGGGCTTAAAAAATATGATTTTGCCACTTCGCAAAGTGGGCTTAAAACTCACAATCATCGAATTGTTCCAATTCAGGCAATAAAGCCTTTACCCACAGGCATTCATGCAGTTAAGCATATAAGAAAATAGCCTCATGGCAAGCATGCTATCATGGCAACACTCACACTCATGCAAGTATGCTAAAGCGTAAGAGCTTACCGGGTACTCTAAGCCAAAACAAAAAGCTAGTTAGAAATATGCATGATCCTAACTATACAAGATGTCTAATGCAACACATGCAATATGCAACTAAATAGGCTCGCCTATCTAAGATGGCATATGAATACAACTTGATAACATGCTTTGAAACACGTATTCAAATAAGTATTGAAATACGATGCAGTTTGAATGATGCGTCGAGCCCGGTGCATGCAAGACAAATGAATGATACAAACATGCAAAGCATAAGGTATGCTAATTAAGATATGCCCTAAATTAACCATCAAAAGCTGGTAAGTAAAAAGGAGAAAGAAGTGGGGTTGGAAGACATGCACACACACATGCACACTTATTACAACATTGCGCCCTCTTGACGGAGGGTCCGAATAAATAAGCTACGCTATTTTAAGCTAAGCTAATTATTACAAAACAATTAATTAACTATCCTAGCTAATTAACTATAACACAATTGAAATTGAATAACTAGCTAATCTAAGCTAATTAATTACAAACCGAATTAATTAATTAAACACTTAACTAATTAATTACAAAACGACGAAGCTAATGAACTAATTAGCTAAGCAATTCAAATGAACAGCCTCGAGAAGTGAGGGGGATATGCATGCTCGGTTGGCTTCGCCCCGAAAATCCACTACCTTACCTTTAAATGCCTCTGTTTGCACATCTTTGGACCTCTGAAAATTATGCCAACCTCCAGACTGCTTTTGTTTCATCTCAAGAACATACTGAGGGCTGATCGGCTAGAAATGATGGCTATCGGCCAACTCTGGTGGCCGGTTGGCTAGTACATGTGGCCGGTCGGCCACTGCTTCCTTGAACTTCCTCCTTTTGCTGCAACAGAGAGGAAACAGAGGCATGGTAATGTATTTGCAAGGAAATATGTGTACTGCCACCCTCCTTATCATGTCTCAAGCTCAAAGGAGTGTGACACTTGGCTCTCAAGCCACCAACCAAACATTTTCATGCATGATGGCCAAAGGACCAAGCTTGTATGAGCTTAGTGAATGCGCACATAAGACTCAAAGTGCCACCACCCTATCATACATGATCAAGGGTGACGATGACTAAGAAATGTGACACGTTTCATCACTTTAAGTATGAAGTATCCCACATTTCTTGTGTTTGGATTAACGTCCGATCAAAACAAATGCAATGCAACACAAATGCTTATCTTGTTCATGTTTTACTTTGTTCATTTCTTGTTTACACATTTTAGCTTACCAATTAATCCCTTAGCCGGTTAAGTCCAATGTGAAAGTCCTCTAATGGGAGGGGTCAACCTAAAGGGTGGTTTAGGACATGAGAGGGATTATGCCTTTGACTAGGAGGAACCCTCAAAGAGGGTTAAAGCCATTTGAGCACAAAGCCTACCTCATGCTTAAACACAAACTTAAGGCCAAACAACCCTCAAAACAAAAGGAAAAATGAAGAAAGGAGGGAGGTTGTAGAATTTCAGTATTGAAATAGCATGCAAAATAAGACTATAACATGCAAACATCTCATGTATAACATGCTAAAAGCCAAGAACACCAAGACTAGTGAAGAACACTACACTACAGGCATGCAATGCAATGCTCAAATGATGAAACCAGCCCAAAATAGAGCTACATCATGCCAAAACAGTGGCCTAAACATGCTGAGACTAAGGCACAAAAAAAAGCAAGAAAAACATGCTCGCATGTTAGCTCACAAATAGGACACAAAGCACAACTCTCCAAAGCATTGAAAGAGTGGAATGTGTGAGAGTGTGACAGTGATATATGCTCTGAAATTACATGCTAAATGATGCTATGGCATTCAAACAATCTAAGCAAAGCATGCTAGATGCTCCAAAACACAAAGCTAGTAAAGGCCAATTACACTACAACCATACAAGGCATGAGTCATATGATCAAGGCCACTCAAAACAGGGTTAATGCATGCCAAATCAGTGGCAAAAACATGCTGAAATGAAGCTAAGTTAAGCCATAAAATCATGCTACTTTGCAAAGCTAACTAGGCATGGAATAGAGAGACAAAGAGGGAAGGCCACCCCCTCCTATTTTGGACTTCAAAACAAAGTTTTTGCCACTGAAATTATTTTGGAATTTAGTGGTTTAAAGGCCAAAAAAGGTTGACTTTAAAAGCCTCAAAAGTAGCACAAATGGCCTCCCAAGCCAAAAAGCAAAATAGGGGATAACGTCCTTAACTCAACAAGGCTTAAACCACCATTTTAAAACCTTAAAATCAGACAGGTCAAAATAGCTTAAAGAGATGACCAAACACTTAATTAAAACAAAGCTTGAAAGGGGTAAGGCCTTACCCCTGAAGCACAGTAGCAAAACAGGTGCAATTCTGAGCTAAAACCAACTCTAGGAACTCCAAACAAGCCTTAAGGAACCTCAGCTCCAAGATAGGGGTGTTTGGTCAAGAGGTTGTATTGAAAATTGTAGAGAAAACTCACTTTCAAGCACAATATATATATATATAGAGAGAGAGAGAGAGAGAGAGAGAGAGAGAGAGAGAGAGAGAGAGAGAGAGAGAAAGAGAATTCTAGAGAGAGAGAGAAATTTCATCTTTGAAATTTTGTAACCCTAAAAATGGGGGAGAGGCCTCCCCTTATATAGAAAAACAAGCTACAAGCTTGTTTATATCCCTCCATATACGTGTATAGAGGATGCACTAAGTGATCAACAGTTGGAACAGTTGGCACAGCTGGCATATGAAATATCTGAAAAAGGAGAAAAATGGCCGTCGGCCATCAATGAGGCCGACCGGCCACCACTGATGGCCGATGGGAATAAACCTTGGCCGATGGATTGTAGGGATGGCCGGCAGGCCGCCCTCTCCTTCAGAAGCAAAGAAGCAAGCATTTGGTCCATAACCAAGCACAAAACAGACAAGTTTCAAAGGCTCAAAGGCAAGGCACTCCGCCAAGAACTTCGGGCTTTCAAAATGAACACAAACATGGATGATCATCGAGTGTTCAAACGATGACGTCCAAGTCTTAAAGACGATAAAAAATGGGGTGTCTATAGTTGCCCCTCTTTGACAGAACTCGGAAGTTATGAAATGACGTGAGTGAATGGCAAAGCCCAGAGATGACCCATTTTTGACAAGGCCGAAGACTTAGAAAAACAAACAAGATAACAACACACAGATGTGCCCACTGGTCGGGGCAAAATGCAAATAACATGCAAGATGCAAGAGCATAACTTATGATCATGCAAAGGGGGTTGTAATGAAGCATTTTGAATGCAAGAATTGTGCAAAGAAAATACGGCATTTTAAGCAAACCAATAAGTACAACAATCTCATTCATGAGAAGAAGTAAGTAAATAAACACGCCACGCATGAGAATCACAAGTTGAATCGCATTTCACAGAGAAAGGATGTAAGAAAATTATGCAATCTTAACTACGCCTCACGTAAGAAAGGCAAAGAGCAACAACCGTTGAGCGCACCCGAGACGGCAAACAAGATCCCAACGCGTGGCACACGTGAGGAAAGAAGCAATGATAACAAGTGAAACACATCCAAATATTATGCAATCAAAGCAAAGAGATGTAAGCATTGGAATCAGTCTAGATGCATTTAACCAAAGCACGCTAACACGCCACATGCGAGAGGGAAAAGGGAGCGGTGCAAACACCGAAGGGCGGTATGAACATTAGAGCACGTTCTAATGTTTCTAACGAAAAGGGTGGTATAAGTGTCGGACACACGTCCCAAAGGCTTCTAACCAATGGGTGGTATAAACATCAGGCGTATGTCCCAATGCTTCTAACCAACGAGGTGGTATAAACATCGAGCACACAACCCAATGCTTCCAACCGAAACAAGGTATAAGCATTGGGCACATGCCTCAAATGCTTCCAACCGAAGCAAGGTATAAGGATTGGGCACACGCCCCAAATGCTTCCAACCGAAACAAGGTATAAGCGTCAGGCACACGCCCCAAACGCTTTCAACCGAAACAAGGTATAAGCATCGAGCACATGCCCCAAATGCTTCCAACCGAAGCAAGGTATAAGCGTCGGGCACACGGCCCAAATGCTTCCAACCGAAACAAGGTATAAGCGTTAGGCACACGCCCCAAATGCTTCCAACTGAAACAAGGTATAAGCGTTAGGCACACACCCCAAACGCTTCAAACTGAAGCAAGGTATAAGCGTCGGGCACACGCCCCAAATGCTTCCAACCAAAACAAGGTATAAGCGTCAGGTACACGCCCCAAACGCTTCCAATCGAGGCAAGGTATAAGCATCAGGCACACGCCCCAAACGCTTCCAACCGAAACAAGGTATAAGTGTCGAGCACACGTCCCAAACGCTTCCAACCGAAACAAGGTATAAGCATCGGGCACACGCCCCAAACGCTTCTAACCGAAGAGGTGTCAGTGTAAACACTGGGCGTACCCGAATGTTTCTAACCAACAGGGGTAAAGCGGTGTAAGCACTGGGAGTACCCAAACGCTTCTAACCAAAAGGGTGTCGGTGTAAACATCGGACGTACCCGAATGTTTCTAACCAACAAGGTAGAGCTCAAAGGACATGAATGATCTTACCTAGAATTCCTCTGAATGAACTGTACATACAATATCGTGCCTGCATAAGAAAGAAACTTAACAGATATAGCAGGATAAGAATGCATGTTCCATACAAGGTTGACAGCATGCACTATGCTAAAGTGAGAAGTGCATATACAATGCAAAGATGACTAACTCCGACACAATGTTAGAGGCATGTTTCATGCACAGCATGCAAGAAAACAAAACAAAGGCATATTCTATGCAGCATGAGCGAGAGCATGTTCTATGCAAAATAACAATGGTAATGCATATTCAATACAATGTGCATATGTTTCGCAAAACATGAAAAGTGCATGTTTTATGCAATGAAACAAAATGCACATTCTACGCAACAGGTATGGACAACTTCTATGTGAATTGAAAGGACATATACAATGCAATACAATGCAGCATGCATATTCTATGTACAGTAATCAATGCATATTCGATGCCATAACAACAACATGTTTGATGAAGAAATGTGCGTCATGACAAGACCGATTCAGTTGTAAGCTCTGATTTACCTCTCGGAGGAGCTACAATCAATTTAAAAAGATACATTCTCACACGTACTGAGCATCACATGCTGAAAACACAGTTCGAAGTTTTCGCGGAGGCTATTTGAGCTTGAAAGTGCACTTTCCTTGCACTTCTTCGAGGGAAGAAAGCACAATCCAATAGAAAAACATCCAAGGAGGGTAATGGAGGTTCATCGGCCACCCCAGGGAGCCACCGGCCACACATCGGCCACAAAACAAGGTCATCGGCCAAAAAAGTGGCCGGTCGGCTAACAATTATGGCCGGTCGGCCATTAATGGCAGATTCGGGACAATTTTGCCATTTTGCCACGAGTCTTTAAGTATTGGGTTTCAAACCCTATTTCTTCACTTCCTTAAGCCCGAAATCCTTCCTCTTCTCATTCTAGACCATTTTCCCTCTCCAATCCGAGCTTTAAACACGTTTTTGGTCAACCCACAAACATTCGATTCATTAAACCATCATAGAGTACAACACTTTGAACCGATTGAAAAGTGTTTTCGGTGCCTCTTTCTTAATTTCCATCACTTGGGGTTTGTTTCCCCCGAGTCACCCTTGATTTCCACGCCCTCTTCCGAGCCTTGACCTTTCATCCATTTTTCACCCCTCGGAGTTGACTTTTCGTGGACTCTTGGCATTCCCACCCATTTTCTACATTTTTGGCCATTCTTTCATCTTTCTCCGAGATGGCAGATGACATCCCACACGGCGGAGCTCCTCTGGGGATGGAGATGGATCCCGAGTTTGAGCCTTTGCCGCTAGGCATTCGACCATTCGATCCGGCGACGTACGACCCTGAGGTGCATGTGTTGCCTCCCGACGGCATCTGCCAGTTCCGAGGGTTTACGCTAGGTGCACCAGAGGACCTCCTGTTACGCGAGCTGGAGTCACACTTATCCCACGGTGCCTCTGAGGTATACACTTCCTCTTTACTTTCCGCAATGTAGATCATATTTCTTGGATAGTTCACACTGTTCTTTATCTGATCATCCCAAACACACTTGTGCACTGTATGTGTTATACTGCCTTGCATCTGTTTATCTTGAACATCGCCTTGCACTATATTTTTTACACTACCTTGCATCTGTTTATCTTGCTCATAGGAAGATTCACATGCTTTCCGAGGTTACGGGACCACTGCTGCACAAGATTGGTACATGGAGCTACCTGGCCGTCGGCCATATAAATCGTCGATGAAATTTGGTTTATGGTGCATGGGGGTATCACGTCTCTCTCCTTCTTGGTAGCCTCTAGGCACTTTAGTAGAGAGGTGGTGGGATACCACCGATTCCCTCAATTTCTCTACAGCAGGGGAGATGACGATGACTCCTTTTGACTTCTCTATGGTCACCGGCATACAGGTAGGGGGTCATTCGATTCTTTATGACATAGATATGAGCAAGTGGGAGGCCATTCAGATTTACTTGCTGGGGACTCGTCCACCCCTCTCCCGACTAGGGATGGTGCGGTATTTATGGTTCGTGGACTACTTCAGAAGGACGACGCCGACGACCCGCGAGGAGACCGAGTACTACGCCCAGGGGTTCCTCATGTTCTTGTTTGGCACTACTCTCTTCGTCGACTGGGCGAACACTGTCGGGCTCTACCTTCTGAGCGCCTTGGTGGACTTATCTCATATTCGACTCTATGACTGGGGTGGCGCAGGCTTGGCCACATTATATGGATACATGAGCTCCTCTTCTCGCCGGAGCAGGCACCTGCTAGGAGGATACTGGAGGGCCTGGGAGGTATGTCCTTCCCTTCTGCTTTACATTTCTGCTTTATATTACTTGTACTCCGTACACTACACATTGCACACACTGTCTACTGCTTTACATTATCTGTACACTGCTCACACTGCACAATGCACCACATACCATCTGATTCCTGCTTTATCTACATTTGTCTGACATATACTCATTGTTACCCTTTTACATTCCGCAGCTATGGGTATACGCCTACTTCCCGAGGCTTGCCCTAGAGCCGGAGGTAGAGACACCTCCCATGGTCCCGTATTCACACAGATATGACGTGAGATGGCAGCGGAGGCCCCGAGAGTCTTTCTCATTCTTTCGCCGATATTTTGATACTATAGCCGCAACAGAGGTAGTCTAAACCTTACAGTTATTTCAGTTCTACTTCAGATTAGCATTGCATCTCCAATGGCAGCTAATAACCTGTATATTCGCTATTTGCAGATCGCCTGGTAGCCGTGGGCAGTGATGTCTGACGCAGTCAGAGATTAGTTTGCGGGTGCTCGGAAAGCTTCGCGATTTCGGATCTTGCTTGAGGGCCCAGTCTGTTGAACGTGGTTCTTGGAGGAGCGCTTTCTGCGACAGAGCCTCGGCCTTCCTAAGCTAGTGGTCCGATGCCACCTCTTACATACATGAGGATCACAGAGAGATACACTGAGCAGGAGATGATCGACTTCACCAGAGGTTGGGATGTTGACTTCTTCAGGCTTGATGGCGACTACACTGTCTTCATTCAAACATATCTCATGCCGCCTCTGACCGGCGCTCATAGGGGTGAGAGACACAGATCTGCAGCAGCAGCAAAGAGAGCTGGTGGATCCAGGGTAACTCAGGCCCATAGCAAGAGAGGCTCCCAGGCGAGGCGGAGAGTAGGGTGGTCGGTGCTGCCTACTACCATGACCTGTCGGGGACGAGCTGGAGAGACTTATCAGATTCCCATCCAACCTGCACCAGCTGGTCACAAGTTGGTCGGAGTTCGAGGCCCGACCTCGGTATGTAACATACTTTACATTCTGCATATTCAATTCATTTCAATTTATGCTTTGTGAATTACTAATCATCTCAACACATTTACAGGCATCCATAGAGTACACCGGACAGGTGCTCGAGTTGTCGGCTTCTCTGATGGGGATGGTGCAGACGAGCATGGACTTGCTCAGCATTTACGGCATCTCGGTAAGTTCCGTTAACCTACATTCCAAAACCCTCTGTAATCTACTCCATATTGATCTGACGTATTTCATTATCAATACTGCATTGATACACTGCATCTGACATACATCACAACTAATGTATTCTGGCAAACTATCCTTTTCAGATCCCTTTTCAGATGCCAGCCCCATCAGGCGCCCCAGCGGGAGCTGCAGCAGGACCTTCAGTGCCTCCCTCAGCAACGGGAAGATAGAGACGAGGGACTTCGATACACAGCCGAGGTAGGGCTAGGCGTACTCATACCGGGAGCAGTTCACGGGAGCCTATCTCGGAGGATGATAAGTCTGATGAGGACGAGGAGCTAGCGAGTCCGCAGTCAAAGTCATCTAAGGGTGGAGACGATGCTGGGAATGGTCTGGCTCAGATTCGGGTAGCAGCGCTGACGGCGATAGTTCTGGTCCCATGCCGGGGAAGAGGGTGAAGAGGGCTTCCTGATTTTGAGGTGGCCAGCACCGATTCAGATGTTTCTGCTTAGATTTCCTTTATTCTTCTTCCCTTTTTTTTTTTTTTTTTAGTTTTCTTTTCTACTAGTTGTATTGGCACTTTGCACAAACTCAAGCAGTTTATTTTGTTTAAAAACTTGTACTATAAAAAGTGACCATGATTGGAAATGAAAATAGCCTTTTTGATTAAAAAGTGTTGCATTTTACATTTTGAGCATTCATCGCATCGCACAGCATGAAAACGAGATTTGATATTTGTTAGAAAAAAAAATGCTTTCAAATTGCATTATCTTAATCAGATAGCGAACCAACTAACAACTGAGCAAAACAAAACAACTCGAAACACAACACAAATACAACTCAATAAGTAAATTGCAACAACTTGATAAGCAATACAAATACAACTCGATAAACAAATACAACAACTCGATAAGCAATACAAAAACCTTAAAGAAAGAAAGAAGAAATGCACCAAAAGTGGGAATAAGCACAGTTTCTTGGCATTTTCAACACTTGGAAGGGCCAGAGGGCAAAAAGAGAGGCCACCAACCATAAGGGGAGGTTGCCGGCCACCAGAAATGGCTATCGGCCACTAGTACTAGCTGATCGGCTACAAACATGGCCGGTCGGCCATCAACAATGGCCGGTCGGCCACCAATGCAGAGGATCTCCAAATTACTGACACCTGTCTTCCACTCAACACCTTATCTTCTACAAAAGCTCTAGCTTCGTGTTTTCTCCATTTCAGCTCTATTTTTGCTTCAAATGGAACCATTCTTTGCCCAAAAACTCTCCGATTGGATTGCAGCTCTTGATGGCTTGAAAAAGCTAAATTTTCGAGGTTTCGGGATAAACGCACTATTCACGCTGAGTTGTACCCCGCTGTGTTTTCCGTTCCTCCATGCCGTGGCTAGGTGTTGGAACCCGATTACTCATGTTTTCACCTTCGGGGGACAAGAGATATGCCCCACTTTTGAAGAATTCCAAGCTTTGACGGAATCCCGGTGCAATGAATAAATCTTGCCTTAGTCTCGTTTTGGTCACATCCAAGCATTAGGACGGATGTGTGGACTTACTTTGCATGATGCTCGATCTTTGATTCGCAACGGGGAGTTGGATATTCTCAGCTTGATTCATCGGTTTTCTGACGTTGGTGACCACGGCGATCATCTTTGGCAAAGTTTTCGGCAACATGCCCTTTGCTTGTGCATGTTGTCTTATTTTCTACTTGCCCTTAGCTTCGGAGGGTCTAGCATTCACTTGATCGAAGTGGCCCAAGGCTTGAAAGAGGGTAAGAGCTGCATTGGCTTGACACTGGCCGAGACTTTAATGGGTTTGGATGCTTTCCATCGCCGGGAAATGACCAGGTTTGTAGGAAGTCTACTACTCTTGCAGGTAATGTTTCCCACCCTTCTCACATGTGTTTCTCACATCATTTGGCCCACAGGCTCTGTCTTTCTCTCGAAACCCTTTTTCTCACTTTTCCTCTCCACGTACACCTCTCTATTCTTTAATCTCTCTTATTTTTCATCCCTTCCCAGATATGGCTCATGGACAAATTGAAAGTAGTGGACTCTTGCCCAGCATATTCAGCACACGGCTATTTTTTTCGCCCACGGCTAGTTGATGCCCCGAATGAAGCATGGTGGTGCGAATGGATGTGCACTCGATCTACTGTTGACATCGCTTGGCGTTGCCCCTGGTTTGATCTGCCTGAGATGAGCTACAACATGTCCCGGCAGCCTGGCATTCAGCTGATTAGCCTGACACACTGTGTCTTTTACTTTCCATTCCGGTTCCGATATCAATTCGGACACAACTAGACTTGCCCAGAAGAGGGAGTGGAATACCCGACTTCATATCCAATCAAAGGCTCACATCTAGCTTGATATCCCACTACATGGAGGACAAGAGAGCATCTGGCCCCGCTCCCAATTTTAGTTATACCCTTTCCGATGAGTGCATAGCTTGGCTTGAAGATGAAGCGCAAATCGGGCCTACTTTAGCATCAGAAGCTTCCACAAGCTCTGGGAGGGGGCGTAGGAACACCTGACTTGACTATACCCCAAGTTTATTGCTTTAATCTGTACTTTCAAGTTTTCCTTTTGAATGTAATAAAAAGCAACTTCAATTTGTATCAAGAGTCAAAGAACTCTGTGTTGAAATCAATGAAATTGAAGGTTGTGGGTACTAAATTTTTTTTGTTTGGTCCAAAAATGGTCTAAGTTGTAAAAAGATTAATTTGAACAAAATCAACTTTTATTAAAACTTTTCATGGATCACAACTGGACACACCCAAGATCTATCACTGAGATGTACAACCCCAGATCCGGTCGAGAACACCTACAAAAGTTGGCATTTTCAAAACATTTATCCGGTCCTGTATAGCAACACTAAGGCCACCTTCAAACCTCCTGGCCTTCTTATAATCGGTGTCCACCATGTGTGGTGCATACCTAGCAAGTTCAGTAAAATTTTTCTCATATTCTGCAACTGACACTTTGCCTTGTCTTAGCTGTTCAAACTCAGTTACTTTTCTGTCCCTGATGCACTGGGGAAAATACTTTTCAAAGAAGGACTCCTTGAACTGAGCCCAAGTCACAATAGTATTTGCATCACGGGTCAACATCCACCACCTTCTGGCTTCTTCCTGAAGGGTGAAGATAGCTAACAATACTTTGTTTGCCTCGGAGCACGGAAACATTTCAAATAACTTCTCAGTCTCCAGAACCCAAGCTTCAGCCTTTAACGGTTCTAAGCCTCCCTGAAAGGACAGCGGTTTCATCTTGCTGAATTTCTGAGTCAGTGCAATAACGTCCACCTCATTAGCATTTACATTCTGTACATTTTGTTCCGGTTGCACCGGAGGAGGAGGAGGAGGTGGAGGTGGGGGCTGTTGGTTCGGTTGTTGATCTAGTCTTTCCATTATCAGTCCCATCATTTGTTCAAGTCTGGCCATTCTGGCCTCAGAGGATGATGACTCAGGTTCATTTGCATTATCCATTTTGCTATAAGCAGTTATAACAGTTATCATTATAAGCAATTGTACAATTAAACAGTTTAACACTTTAACATATAGTCAGTCAGTCATAAGAACACACTTTTCAAGTTCATGAGATGCCCTAATCGCTTTTCTAGGACACCCTATAGCTCATTTGGACACGTGTGTGCGGTATAACTCGTGGTAAGTATCGCTCTGATACCACTCTGTCACGACCCAAACCCGGCCCTATGGGTTTAGCACCGTAACTGGCCAGTAATCCGAGATTACCGAAGGCCTACTCTGAAAGAATACAATCAAACAGTCTGAGTCTGGGCGGAAGCCAATACAGTAAATAACTAGTGTCCATTGAGCTGTGTAAATCTGTATGCCAAAAGCATTTTTCATGCATTCATTCAAAAGATACAGTACAGTCTATACAAATGTACAAAACAGGGAGGAGACCGACGGGGGACACAAAAACACCCCAAGCCATAGCATGGCAACTCGGAACCTCGCAGTGAGGCACATAGGCTGGCTTGACAAAACTGGGGACCAATCCCACGCTCCTAGCTCCGGTCTGGTTGCTGAGAACCTACATATATATAAATAGTGAGCTAAAGCCCAGTGAATAACATACAGTGTAAAGAGGTTATGAATGAATGTCCCTTTACAGTAATGAAATCAATTCATTATCTGAGATTTCAATCTTCAAGATTTGACCAATCAGTATTTCAATCAATCAGTCATATGTGGTACATCCATTAGCCTATAAACAGTAGGTCCAAAAGGACCGGGCCTTAACAGACCCAACAATAATGATGGCCATCAATCGATAAACAATATGGTTCCACAAGGAAACCGACAGAGCTCTGTAACAGTCAATAACAGTGGGTGCTAAGGATGCCACAATACAGTTCGAAATACAGGACATACATTCATTCAATAAACAATATCAGTTCAATAAACAGTTCAGTTCAGTATTCAAAATATAACCATTTGAACATATCTTTACACAATCTGTTACTCACAGAGATTGGGCTAATAGCAGCTAGAGCGCGTCCCCGAGAGCCAACCCTAAACAGTTAACAAATAGAACACACACTAAGTTCACAGTCGGAAGGATATAATTTAAATCCCTAAATTTCCTCGGTGTGGTTCTATGTCTAAATCCTCATTAAGGTGCCTTAAACTAGGCCTAAGAATGCCTAGGATGGGATGAGGATGCAAAGATGTGCACAGAAATCAGTTTCGGAATTTTCAGAAAACAGGGCCCCCGCTCGAGCGTCAACTTCCCCGCTCGAGCGGACAAGCCAACAAAGGTCCCCGCTCGAGCGTCAACTTCCCCGCTCGAGCGGGCTGATGCACAGTGCAAGATGCTGGATGCGCGATTTCCCCGCTCGAGCGTGAAACTCTCCGCTCGAGCGGACTGTAAAACAATGCGAAGAAAATGCTGGGAGCATGAATTCCCCGCTCGAGCGGCACTTCCCCCGCTCGAGCGGACGGCCAAAATCTGGAAAATCCAGATTCAACCTCCAAGTTCCAAATCAAGTTTTGATGCTCCAAATTCGATCCTCTTGGGCCCATTTTCTGGAAAACTCTTTCAAACACATAGAATAACAAGTTTTAAAGCTCAATTTAAGAAATCAAGGCCCAAGGGTGTTTCAATTAAACTCAATTTTCATGAACAATTTCGAAACATGACATGCATGATCCTTAAACAATTTTAAGCTTCCAAACTAGCTCAAATGGGCTCCAATCTTTGAAAACAATGTGGAAACATGGACTAATATATGAACATGAGCATGCATGTGACAATTAGCCAAGAATTCAACATCAAAATCACCAATTCAAACATGCATGCAACAATGGAGGTCCAATTCAACAATTATGAACTAAATCATGGCCTAGCTCTCTACTTGGGCATAAACCATGCAAAATGAGGTTCAAAGACAACAAGAAGACAATGAGTTCCTTACCTAGAGTTCCAATTACAAGGTGAGGAGGTTAAATTATGCCAATTACACTTCAATTCCAAGCAATCCAAGCCAAAATCTACAAGGCCAAGTCAATTCTCTCTCTCTCTCTCTCTCTCTCCCTAAACTTCTTCTTTGGTCGGCTAGAGCAAGCAAAAGGCTGAGGAAAGCTTTGATCAACATGTACTAAGGCTTAATATAATATTCTAAGTGGCCCACTAGGAGTGGCAATATGGTAATTACACCTAAGTTTGCAATTAACTCACTTTATTCTAATTTAATCGTTCCTAATCAATTTTCAGATAAATATACCATAAAATCAGAAATATTCTACTGATTCCAAAACATCAAACGGTTTCGAAATCGGCCGTCGATAAGGCCTTCGATTAACAATTTAAACATACGAATTCAAACAGATAGTCATTCAAGCAAACAGATACAATATGCAATATAACAGACAAACTTATTCAATTTCAGTTTCGATTCCAATCGGTCCATTCAGTACTTCAGTTAATTCGATTACCAGTCATAATCAGTTCAGTTTAACAGTAATCAGTAGCTAATTCAGCGATTAATCGATGTCGATGCGAGGGTTATTCTGATCTCCTCCTTATAAGGAGGTTAGTCCTCTAAACTCGAGTTACCTTCGATGCGGAAAAGCAGATCGGTGGAAACAAATCAGGATATCTTTTAGCCATGTCATCTTCCCTTTCCCAAGTGGCATACACACCACCATGGTTCTGCCAATCAACTTTCACTAATGGGATCTCTTTGTTTCTCAGTTTCTTGATCCGTCTGTTCACAATCTGTATAGGCCGTTCCTCGTAAGTGTAGTCATCACTCAACACGATACGGGTAGGCTCAATCACATGGAACGGATCTCGAAGATAGTCTCTCAACATCGAAATGTGGAAGACGTTATGCATATGCTCCATTTCAGGAGGAAGCGCAACTTGATACGCCACCGGATTGATTTTCTCAATAATCTGATACGGTCCGACATACCGCGGCGCTAACTTGCCTTTGACTCCAAAACGAGTCTGGCCCTTCATCGGTGTCACTTTCACAAATACGTGATCACCCACTTCATACTCTCGGTCTCGTCTTCGAATATCTGCATAACTCTTCTGTCTGCTCTGTGCAGTTTTCAGTCTCTGCTGTATCAATTTTATCTTTTCAGTCGTTTCATATACAATCTCGGGCCCAAGCAACGGCCCATCTCCAACTTCTGCCCAGCAGATTGGAGATCTGCACTTTCTGCCATACAATGCCTCGAAAAGCGCCATACCGATACTCGAATGGTAGCTGTTGTTGTAGGCGAATTCAGCCAACGACAAATGACTTTCCCAGTTTCCCTGAAAATCAAGGACACACATTCTCAGTAAATCCTCTAGAGTCTGGATGGTCTTTTCTGACTGGCCATCTGTCTGAGGATGATAGGCACTACTTAGCCTCAATTCGGTACCCAATGCAATATGTAGGCTCTGCCAGAACCTCGATGTAAACTTCGAATCCCTGTCAGAAATAATAGATACAGGCACTCCATGCAATCTCACAATTTCATCAATATAGATAACAGCCAATTTGTCTGCATTATAAATTGTCTTGACAGGTAGGAAGTGTGCAGATTTAGTCAATCTATCAACAATAACCCAAATAGAGTCCATACTTTTTCTGGAGCGAGGTAATCCAACGATAAAATCCATCGTGATATGCTCCCATTTCCACTCTGGTATGGGTAAGGGTTGCAGTAAGCCTGCGGGTCGCTGATGTTCCGCTTTGACTTGTTGGCAATGAAGACACTTAGACACAAAGTCGGCAATTTCCTTCTTCATTCCTGGCCACCAGAAATTCTGTTTCAGATCTTGATACATTTTCGTATTCCCTGGGTGAATAGAAAACTTCAAACTGTGGCCTTCCTGCAGAACTCTTCTTTTCAATTCAGTGTCATTCGGTACACACAGTCTGTCTTGAAATTTCAGTACATTGTTGTCAAATTTAAACCCCGGTCTCGGTTTTGAATCTCTTTCCTCAATAATCTTCTTCAAGTAATCATCTAGTTGTTGTTTTTCTTTAATCTCTTCAATCAATGCTGGTTGAGCAGAAATAGCAGCTAAGGTTCCACCTTGTTCTTTCAAAACAATTTCAATCTCAGACTTTTCAAGGTCACAAAGCAACTCCTTCTGTCCAGTCAGCAAACAGGCTAAGTTCCCAATCGATTTTCGGCTCAATGCATCGGCAACGGTGTTGGCTTTTCCCGGATGGTACAAAATCTGTAGGTCATAGTCTTTGATCAGTTCAAGCCATCTCCGCTGTCTCATATTCAGTTCTTTCTGAGTGAAAAAGTACTTCAGGCTCTTGTGGTCAGTATACACTTCACATGTTGCTCCATACAAATAGTGACGCCAAATTTTCAGTGCAAACACTACTGCAGCAAGTTCTAAGTCATGGGTTGGGTAGTTCTTTTCATGTGGTCTCAACTGTCGGGAAGCATACGCAATAACTCTCCCATTCTGCATTAAAACACATCCCAAACCCTTATGAGAAGCACCACTAAAAACAGTATAACCATCCGTACCTGAAGGTAGAGTCAGAATCGGTGCAGTCACAAGTCGGGTTTTCAGTTCTTGAAATGCTGATTCCCTTTGGTCAGTCCAGTCAAATGATATCCCTTTCTGTGTCAACTGAGTCAGTGGTAAGGCAATCTTGGAGAAATCTTTGACAAAGCTTTTGTAATATCCAGCCAATCCCAAAAAGCTTCGAACTTCGGTTACATTCGTTGGTCTAGGCCAGTTCACTACAGCTTCAATTTTCTGCGGATCAACAGAAATTCCGTCTTTGCTAACAACATGCCCCAAAAACATAACATGATCAAGCCAAAATTCACATTTAGACAGTTTAGCATACAGTTTCTGTTTTCTTAAGGTTTGCAGGGCAAGTCTCAGATGGTGTTCATGTTCTTCTACAGTCTTAGAATAGATCAATATGTCATCAATGAATACCACAATGAAATCATCAAGGTATGGTTTAAAAATTCTGTTCATGAGGTCCATAAATGCAGCAGGGGCATTCGTAACTCCGAACGGCATAACTAAAAATTCAAAGTGGCCATACCTCGTTCTAAAAGCAGTTTTATTAATATCTTCCGGTTTGACCTTCAGTTGGTGATACCTCGATCTAAGATCAATCTTGGAAAACACTTGTGCACCCTGTAACTGGTCAAATAAATCATCAATACGCGGTAATGGATATTTATTCTTTACAGTTACCTTGTTCAGTTCGCGGTAATCAATACACAGTCTCAGTGAACCATCTTTCTTCTTTACAAACAAAACAGGTGCACCCCACGGTGAAGTACTAGGTCTGATAAACTTCTTGTCTAACAGTTCCTGCAATTGTACCTTCAATTCCTTCAGTTCAGTTGGAGCCATTCTGTAAGGAGCTTTAGATGTCGGCTGTGTACCCGGAATCACATCCACAGTAAATTCAATTTCCCGGTCAATCAAATCCCCTGGCAATTCATCTGGAAATACATCTGGGAATTCTCTGACTATAGGAATACAATTCACATCAGTTTTAACATCATCATTAGCAGGTACAGTCAATACAGAACACAGATACCCTTTACACCCCTTTCTAATCAGTTTGACAGCTTTTACAGAAGAGATCAGGTATGGAGGAGGTACTACTCCACTCCCATTAAACACAAACTCAGGCAAACCCGGTGGACGGAAAACTACTTGTTTTGTTACACAGTCTATAGTGGCATGATATTTTTGTAGCCAATCCATCCCCAATATTACATCAAAATGATCTATGTTCAATGGTAGTAAATCAATAAACAGATGCATATCCCCAACAATAATCTCACAAGCAGGATACATATATGCACATGTCATGGATCCCCCAACAGTGATGATCTGACTAGCGAGATAGTTCATGGGTTCTAAGGGTCTATTCAATTTCGCGAAAAAGCATCGACACATACGAATGTGTAGACCGAATCAACCAATACATAAACGTTCTGAGCACAGATAGAGGATACGACAAGCGGTCTCGAGATTTTGCACGTCTCCCGGTACTAGGGCGAACACTCGGCCCTGCCTCACAGGCTCTTTCCCGGTAGCTTTGGGGTTCGGTTTTGGTGCAACATTTGATCTTCTTTGCTTCGGTGCAGCTTTTACTACGGTAACTGGAAGCGAAGGGTCTTTGATTCTGTGGCCCACCTTGCCACACCTGAAGCAAGCTCCAGAGACCTAGTAGCAAACCCCTTTGTGCTTGTTGCCACATATGGAGCTGGGTGGAGTAAACCCACTCCCTTGGCTGGGGCTAGTAGTCGACCCCGTATTCTGTTTCTTGGTTGCTGGGTTATGCTTGCCTTTCTTAAATTTGGAACCCTGTCTTTTTCCTTGCCACTCAGTTGTTGGTGTTTCAGATTGTTTCACTGCTGCAATATTTGTCTCGGCCATCAATGCTCAGTCGAGAACACCTACAAAAGTTGGCATTTTCAAAACATTTATCCGGTCCTGTATAGCAACACTAAGGCCACCTTCAAACCTCCTGGCCTTCTTATAATCGGTGTCCACCATGTGTGGTGCATACCTAGCAAGTTCAATAAAATTTTTCTCATATTCTGCAACTGACACTTTGCCTTGTCTCATTTGCTCAAACTCGCCATTTTTACATCTCACGATGCCTTTGGGAAAATACTTTTCAAAGAAGGACTCCTTGAACTGAGCCCAAGTCACAATAGTATTTGCATCATGGGTCAACATCCACCACCTTCTGGATTCTTCCTGAAGGGTGAAGGTAGCTAACAATACTGTGTTTGCCTCGGAGCACGGAAACATTTCAAATAACTTCTCAGTCTCCAGAACCCAAGCTTCAGCCTTTAACGGTTCTAAGCCTCCCTGAAAGGACGGCGGTTTCATCTTGCTGAATTTCTGAGTCAGTGCAATAATGTCCACCTCATTAGCATTTACATTCTGTACATTTTGTTCCGGTTGCACGGGAGGAGGAGGAGGAGGTGGAGGTGGGGGCTGTTGGTTCGGTTGTTAATCTAGTCTTTCCATTATCAGTCCCATCATTTGTTCAAGTCTGGCCATTCTGGCCTCAGAGGATGATGACTCAAGTTCATTTGCATTATCCATTTTGCTATAAGAAGTTATAACAGTTATCATTATAAGCAATTGTACAATTAAACAGTTTAACACTTTAACATATAGTCAGTCATTCATAAGCACACACTTCTCAAGTTCATGAGATGCCCTAATCGCTTTTCTAGGACACCCTATAGCTCATTTGGACACGTGTGTGCGGCATAACTCGTGGTAAGTATCGCTCTGATACCACTCTGTCACGACCCAAACCCGGCCCTATGGGTTTAGCAAATGGCAGCGATGTCAAGAGAGATTACCAAGGCCTATAGAACGATATCTGATCAAAGCAGTCTGAGGGCTGGCGGAAGCCAATACAGTAAATAACTAGTGTCCATTGAGCTGTGTAAATCTGTATGCCAAAAGCATTTTTCATGCATTCATTCAAAAGATACAGTACAGTCTATACAAATGTACAAAAGCAGGGAGAGGCCAGGGGACACAAAAACACCCCAAGCCATAGCATGGCAACTCGGAACCTCGCGATGAGGCACATAGGTGGCTTGACAAAGCGGGGACCAATCCCACGCTCTAGCTCGGTTTGGTTCTTTGAGAACCTACATATATATAAATAGTGAGCTAAAGCCAGTGAATAACATACGATGTAAAGAGGTTATGAATGAATGTCCCTTCTGATAATGAAATCAATTCATTATACAGTATTTCAATCTTTCAATATTTCAGTCAATCAGTATTTCAATCAATCAGTCATATGTGGTACATCCATTAGCCTATAAACAGTAGGTCCAAAAGGACCGGGCCCAAACAGACCCAACAATAATGATGGCCATCAATCAGTAAACAGTATGGTTCCACAAGAAAACCGTGAGCTCTGTAACGATCAATAACGATGAGTGCTAAGGATGCCTGTCTGATTCGAAATACAGGACATACATTCATTCAATAAACAATATCAGTTCAATAAACAGTTCAGTTCAGTATTCAAAATATAACCATTTGAACATATCTTTACACAATCTGTTACTCACAGAGATTGGGCTAATAGCAGCTAGAGCGCGTCCCCGAGCCAACCCTAAACAGTTAACAAATAGAACACACACTAAGTTCACAATCGGAAGGATATAATTTAAATCCCTAAATTTCCTCGGTGTGGTTCTATGTCTAAATCCTCATTAAGGTGCCTTAAACTAGGCCTAAGGATGCCTAGGATGGGATGAGGATGCAGAGATGGGCATGTAAATCGATTTGAATTTTGAAAACAGGCCCCGCTTTCGGCGTCAACTTCCCTTCGGCGGACAAGCCAACAAAGGTCCCTTTCGGCGTCAACTTCCCTTTCGGCGGTCTGATGCAAGATGCTGGATGCGCGATTTCCCCGCTCGAGCGTGAAACTCTCCGCTCGAGCGGACTGTAAAACAATGCGAAGAAAATGCTGGGAGCATGAATTCCCCGCTCGAGCGGCACTTCCCCCGCTCGAGCGGACGGCCAAAATCTGGAAAATCCAGATTCAACCTCCAAGTTCCAAATCAAGTTTTGATGCTCCAAATTCGATCCTCTTGGGCCCATTTTCTGGAAAACTCTTTCAAACACATAGAATAACAAGTTTTAAAGCTCAATTTAAGAAATCAAGGCCCAAGGGTGTTTCAATTAAACTCAATTTTCATGAACAATTTCGAAACATGACATGCATGATCCTTAAACAATTTTAAGCTTCCAAACTAGCTCAAATGGGCTTCAATCTTTGAAAACAATGTGGAAACATGGACTAATATATGAACATGAGCATGCATGTGACAATTAGCCAAGAATTCAACATCAAAATCACCAATTCAAACATGCATGCAACAATGGAGGTCCAATTCAACAATTATGAACTAAATCATGGCCTAGCTCTCTACTTGGGCATAAACCATGCAAAATGAGGTTCAAAGACAACAAGAAGACAATGAGTTCCTTACCTAGAGTTCCAATTACAAGGTGAGGAGGTTAAATTATGCCAATTACACTTCAATTCCAAGCAATCCAAGCCAAAATCTACAAGGCCAAGTCAATTCTCTCTCTCTCTCTCTCCCTAAACTTCTTCTTTGGTCGGCTAGAGCAAGCAAAAGGCTGAGGAAAGCTTTGATCAACATGTACTAAGGCTTAATATAATATTCTAAGTGGCCCACTAGGAGTGGCAATATGGTAATTACACCTAAGTTTGCAATTAACTCACTTTATTCTAATTTAATCGTTTCTAATCAATTTTCAGATAAATATACCATAAAATCAGAAATATTCTACTGATTCCAAAACATCAAACGATTTCGAAATCGGTCGCCGATAAGGCCTTCAATTAACAGTTTAAACATACGAATTCAAACAGATAGTCATTCAAGCAAACAGATACAATATGCAATATAACAGACAAACTTATTCAATTTCAGTTTCGATTCCAATCGGTCCATTGATGCCTTAATTCGATTACGGTCATAATCGATTCGGTTTAACGATGTCGGTAGCTAATTGACGATTAATCGGTAATCAATACGAGGTTATTCTGAGCGTGATACTGATGCTTTCGATCTTCTCTCGTCGAACAGCATGAGTTCTTCGAACTTGCTCTGCTGCTAATCTGCCGCAAATCTCTGGCACTCAGCCATTATCCACAGCGATGAAACTTCAACTTCGATTGGCAGAACAACCTCCATCCCATAAACCAAGGAATACGGAGTTGCCTTAGTAGAAGTTCGAATTGATGTCCGGTAGCCCCAAAGAGCAAATGGAAACTTATCTGGCCAGTTCCTGTAGGTTTCCACCATCTTCTGTAGAATGTGCTTGATGTTCTTGTTGGCGGCCTCAACAGCTCCGTTGGTTTGCGGCCGATATGTGGATGACTTATGAAAAGCCACGTTGTATTTTTCCAAGAAGTCGATCACCTCTTTCTTGAAGTGGGAACCATTGTCCGAAATAATCTCATTCGGGACCCCATAGCGACAGCTAATGTTGTTCCTGATGAACTTGGCAACATGCGATGCTTTCAACACCGCATAAGATTGGGCCTCAACCCACTTTGTAAAGTAGTCTATCGCCACCAAGATATACTCATGCCCGTTCGACCCTTTCGAAGTAACCGCCCCAATCACATCAATTCCCCATACTGAAAATGGCCACGGTGAAGTCATGCTGTACAGCTGCGACGGCGGGATGTTCATGTGATTTGCATGGATCTGTCATTTGTGGCATCGCCGAACAAAACCAATACAATCCTCCTCCATGGTTGACCAGTAGTAACCCTGTTTGAGAATCTTCTGAGCTAGCATCACCCCACTCATGTGCGCTCTGCACTCTCCTCCGTGGATGGCCTCCATCAGGCACCCCGACTCTTCAGTATCAACACACAATTTATGCATTCCCAGATGACCCTGTTTGTACAATTTACCCCCGCAGATGATAAACTTAGCATCCATTCTTCGTATTGCCCTCTTATCTTTGGCATTTTTCCCTAGTGGATAAGCCTCATTTTCCAAGAAGTTCTAGATGTCATGATACCAGGGGTTCTAATCTTGTACTTCATCTATGGCGGCAATTAGCTCATAGGCCGGCACATATCTCTGTTCACTGATGATTGGACGCATCTGAACTCCCAAAGGGATGTCTATCATAGAAGATAGAGTTGATAAAGCGTCTGCAAACCTGTTGCTCTCTCTTAACAGATGTGTGAAGGTTAACTTCTCAAACCTGGGAATTAGAACATCCAGGGTTTGGTGGTAGATTTTCATCCTTTCTTCCTTAACCTTCTAGTCTCCTTTCACTTGAGACACAACCAGGTTCGAGTCCCCAATGACGTCCAATCGTTTTGCCCCTAGTTCTAGGGCGACTTCCAAGCCAGCGATACATGCCTCACACTCTGCTTCATTATTCGATACTTTGAACCGGAATTTAAAAGCTAATGGTATGTGGGAATTGTCGGGTGCTATCAGCAACACCCCTATCCCATACTTGTACTGATTAGACGCTCTGTCAAAGTACATAGTCCAAATTTCTTCTTCAACCTACAGAATGGCCTCATCCAGGAATAGATATTCTACTGCTTCATCTCCCTCCACTGGGTGATCGGCTAGAAACTCCGCTACCGCTCTCCCTTTCACAGACTTGCGAGTCATGTACTTCAAATCGAATTCGGAGAGAAGAAGCAACCAACGGGCTAGCCTACCCGTAAGCGCTGGTTTCTCGAAAAGATATTTGGTGGGATCCAATCTCGAAACTAGTGTTACGGAGTGAGCTAGCAGGTAGTGCCTCAACTTCCTGGTAGCCCATACCAAGGCCAAACAGGCCTTCTCCAATGGAGTGTAGCGGGTCTCGTATTCTAGCATTTTCTTGCTCAGGTAATAGATAGCCTTCTCCACTTTATCCTTAGATTCTTGCGCAGGCATGCAGCCCATTATCGTGTCGGTTACTGACAGATACAATATCAACCGTTTCCTTAGCTCTGGCGGTGACAACACGGGTGGGTTCTGTAGATACTGCTTGATCTGCTCAAAAGCAACTTGGCATCGGTTATCCCATTGGAATTTCTTTCCTTTCTTCAGGAGACCAAATAGTGGTTCACAAGTCCAGGTTAATTAATAAACCGTCTTATGAATTGCATTTTATCCAGAAAGCCTTGTACCTCCTTTTCAGTCCTTGGTGGTGGCATTTCTAAGATGACCTTAATTTTGAAAGGATCGACCTCGATACCCCTTTGCGTAATCAATAACCCCAGCATTTTCCCTACTGTAACACCAAAAGTACATTTATGAGGATTCAGTCACAACCGATACTCTCTGATCCATTGGAAAAATTTTTTCAAGGCGGTGTAGTGGCCCTCTCTTTCCTTGGACTTGACAATCATGTCCTCCACGTATACCTCAACCTCTTTGTGGATCATATCATGCAAGATAGTGGTCGCAGCCCGTTGATAAGTAGCCCCAACATTCTTCAAACCGAACGGCATCACCCTATAGCAGTAGGTCCCCAACGGGGTGGTGAAGGCAGTCTTCTCCCTGTCTTCAGGTGCCATCAAAATCTGGTTATAGCTCGAAAGCCCATCCATAAATGAGAGCAACGCATGCCCTACAGTGAAGTCCACTAATTCGTCGATGTGCGGTAATAGAAAGTCGTCCTTCGGACTAGCTTTGTTCAAATCTCTGAAGTCCACACATACCCGAATTATGCCAGCCTTCTTTGGCACTGGAACTATGTTGGACAACCAAGTAGGATACTTAGATACTAATAGGAACCCTGCATCAATCTGCTTGGTGACCTCTTCTTTGATTTTTAGAGCCCAATCTGGGCGGATCCTTCGGAGCTTCTGCTTAACAGGTTGGGCCTCTAGGTCAAGAGGGATCTGGTGCTATACAATCTCAAGATCGATTCCAGGCATGTCATCGTAGGACCACGCGAAAGCATCTTTGAAATCTTTTAATAAAGCGACTAAGCGCTCGCGTTCCTCCAAAAACAACGTGGACCCGATCTGGACCAGATGCGGATCCTTCTCAGTACCAACATTAATTGAGGTGATTTCATCAACCAAAGATTTTACAAACCTCTCCTGCTCTCGGTCAATCAAATGTTTCAAAACCGGAGGAATTTCTTCCTCGTCGTTTTCATCAAAATTTTGAAAGTCTTGATTAATGCAATAAACTAAAGGCACAGAAAAGTACTTAGAAGCCACAGTGGTACCATTCTCATTAATAATTTCCAGATCGTCTGATTCTTCGGTTACAACCGACTTAAAAGAAAATGAAAAAGACGATCTGGACAACACAACGGCATCCGGGTTATCACCCCCAGGAATACCGAACTCTGACTTAGAAGAACTGGAATCTGATTTCGACTCCACAGACTCTGTGGAATCAGATTTCGATTCACTACCTGACCCAGAACTGCTAGACAAGAAACATTCCTCGTATTGCCAGACGAGAGAGGGTGTGATGGATGCATCTCGAATGCTGGAAGAATGGCCCACAACCAAGTTATCCCTAATCATGGAAACTGAGAAATCAACCCCCGAGCACTCTGGTATGATCTGAGGATCTGAGAGGAGATAGGCCAGCCATGCTCCCATCTCAAAATCTATGCCACTGGACTCATCCTCTTTGCACTGCTCAGCCATAGCCAGTGGGTCAGTCTATTTTTCCGCAACTTCATCCCATGGCAACTGTAAGTCAAAAAAGATCTCAGATCATACCAGAGTGCTCAGGGACCAATTGTAAGCCACAAAACGGGAAATCTTCCCTCTCCCGGACAAAGCATCCGTTCAGGGTCCCTTGGATAGGTCTATGCACTAACTCATAGTGCTTCCCGGCTTGTTTAGCCTTGGCTCTTCCAGCCATCTCCTTTCCTTTCCTTACCCAATCCTCTTTGGTAGGTGTATAACCTAGACCAAAGGTATGAGGATTGTGTGACACTTTGGTCAATTCAGCGACGCCCTTCCGGCCACTCCTTTCTAATCCCATCCCGGGTACATATTGAAGCTTGTTCATCAAGTAAACAAATTGCGCACTGACATAAAGCCCCTCATTAATACCTAGAAGATCTTGTACTACCCAAGCCTCAGCCAAGGTGAACCCAGACAGGAAGACATCCTCCTCGCCATGTACAATCTCCAAGATTGGCATAGTAACCTCTGGCAGCAGATGTATAGAAGAGTTTCCAAAAACAATTGCCACCCCCTTCCTATGGGGGTATTTCAACATTTGGTGTAGGGTGGAAGAGACAGTCTTTACTTGGTGCAACCACGGCTGTCCAAGGAGTAAGTTGAAGGTGACTAGAACATACAGAACATGAAATTTGATGTCCTGCTGGCCCGGGCCAACCTGAGTCTTGATCCGCATTGTCCCCATCACCTCCCGACTGGTGTTGTCGTAAGCCCGTATTACCTGGGCTGTTGGTGCGAAATTTGCGGGCTTCAACCCAATAACATATGCCAGTCGCGACAGACATACATTGATTGCAGATCCTGTATCAACTAGGACAACCGGTATCCACTTTTCCTTACACTCCATAGAGATGTATAACAGTTTATTGTGTTCAGAGCCCTCAGGCGGTAATTCTTTGTCTGTGAATGTTAGAGTCGGTGAAGCACCACCTAGGAAAACCAACCCCACCAACTGCTCGGGTGTTATATCAATCGAAAGCTTAGCCTTGTCCATGGCTGAAAGGACGGCTTGTCTATGCACCCTTGAGGTCATAATCAATCCCCAGATGGAGATGTCTGCTTGAATCTTTTTTAGCTGTTTCAGTACAGCTTCCTCCTCTAACAGTTTGTCCTTCTGCTTCTCAGCTTCCTTGTCTCTTCCAGATGCCTCTAGCTGGTCCAGGTGTGGGGGTTTAAAATACCGCCCACTCCAGGTCATGTGGTCGACTTCTTCAATGTACCACATATCATCCGGGAGGTTCTGTCCCCAGTCCTCATCAGTATGGGCCAGACGCAAATCATCATCTTCCCACCACATGCCCTCAGCAACTGATAAGCAACTGTCTGGTTCCACTGTTGTTGTTTCTGTGCTCGCAGCACATTTTGCCGCCTCAGGTGCCTTGGCTTTTCTAGCCCTGTCATCATTCTCGATTCTCTCCTGGTCAAACCGCTTCAGTGCGGCTTCCTGCTTTGTGTCGATGTACACAAACTGCCCAAGTTTCGAGCAAAATTCTCTGTACCGGTGCTCTCCGGCAGCTCCTCATTGTTTTCGACCATTCCGGTCGTTGTAGATGTTCCTGTTTCTGATAGTTCCTATTTAGGTAGAGATCCCTCATCAACATTAGGCTCGTCACCGAGTCACCCTATAGTATCTGTTGCTCTGTTTGCATCAAACCAACTAACCTGCACATCTCCCAGGTCTTGCTCATCAAAGAACTGTAGGTTGCTGATATCCTCCTCAAGGTCTGCTAGATCATCAAGCCCTTGAATCGACCCGTCCTCCCGGACGACATTTACCTCTGTCCCAGTTGGTAACTCTACCATTGGCTTGGCCTGATCTGTTTGACACAATATAACCGCACGGGTTGTATGCTTCCTCAATTAAGCTCTCAGATCTCTCAGGTCCTGGACCAACATTCCCATTCTCCTCTAAGGCCACCCCAGCTTTGTCTTCGATAGTTACCACCACTGGCTCGAGTAGGGTTAATGACGTGCTAATCATGTATAATTCTATGCACTTCGAGATGAACAACGTCGGCTTAGACAGGTGGGAGGGAGTGATGTATATGCTGGGGTCGTACGGGACGACCATTGTTTGGATCAGGTTCACTTGTCTAGGTGGAAGAGGAAGTTGGTTATGTGGTAGAAGGGGGTTTGTAGTGACATTTGGCTTCTCAGGAGGCACTATCACCTTATTGTCGATGAGATCTTGAATCTCATAACGCAATTTGAAGCACAAATTAGTATCATGCCCATGTTGCTGATGGAAGGCACAATACTTGGCTGGTTTGTGTGTAGGAGGGAGGAGATTTGACAACAGGCGTGGTTTCAGGGGCTTCAGATACTTTTTTCTCATCAGAACCCCCAAGGCTTTAGATAGAGACATGTAAAGAGGGGTGAAAACCCTCTGGCCCCAGGGTGGTACTTTGTAGGTTGTATGGTGGCTCCGGATGTACCAGTAAAGGGTGTGGCTATTTTTGGTGTGGTGGTGACCATGCTGATGTCAGAAGTTCTTGTGGCTGCACTGCTACTTGTAGCTGCATTCGAACTGCGGGTAAACGCCCTCTTGGGCTATTCTTTCTCTTGGTTAATCAAACTCTACTTCATAGCATCTTCTATCTGTACCCCAATCTCGTGAAGATCAGCAAAGGTGGGGAGGGGTAAGACAATCATTTTCTGCAACAGCTTGGGTTGCAGATTCCGCACGACCATCCTTATTTGGTCTTTCTCAGCTGGCCTGGTTGTCATCATGGAGGCCTTAGCCCTCCATCGAGTAACAAAGTCAGAGAAGCCCTCATTCGGCTCTTGCCTGGTTGCCTCAAGATCACGAGTTGTGATCTCGATTTGAGTATTGTATGAATATTGGGCAATGAAGGCCTCGATCATCTCCTCTTAATTCCTCTTCACTGAATCCTCCAATTTGGTGTACCAGATGGCCGCAATACCTGGCAGGGTCCGACCAAAAAGGGATAATTTTTGCATTCTAGTCAAACCCATCGGGCGCAAAATATCTGAAAATAGCCTCAAATGGACCATAGGATCGCCCGAGCCGTCGAAGCGATCTATGTGAAGCATTTTAAATCTGTCCGGCAATGTCATCGCTGAATTTGTGTAGCCGTCCTCTATGTCCGGGATCGAGTTAACTCCTTGAGCTCGCTTGAACAACTTCTCGAGCTTGCTCACTTTCAGAGTGGTTGGATCGACCTCAAATTCGAACGGTGTGTCCATTAGGTAGGCTGGTGCTTTAGACGTCTGAGGTGGGACTGGCCCTGCTATTTGAAGTGGGACTGGCCCTGTAGGAATGTTTGTATTTTCCTGGACATTTACTATTTCCCCGGGTATTGGAACCCTACGTGGGGGTGGGTGCGAAGTAGATGCTGTTGCTTGTTGTGGCTGTTGATGCTATTGCTGTTGAAGCCTGGCAATTACCTCAGCCTGCTAGGCTATAACCTCTGTTTGTCGAGCAGTGACCTCCGCTTGGCGAGCAGCATCTCGCTGCATGGCCTCGATAGTTTGTTGGAGTTGACGCATCATTTCCTCCATACTGACTGAAAGATACTGATTTGTCTGACTCTGTGTACCCTCTGAAGTAGAAGCAGAAGACTGATTTTCACTGAGCACAAGTGACTGACGAACTGGTGAATTATACCGAACTCTCCTCCGTCTTATAACCGGGGGAAGCAAAGCAAACACGGGTTGTCCTCTCACAAGATCCCCAGATCGATAAAGTCTCCTAACTCTGGTCCAGAGTGCTTGGGGGGTAACTGCCTCGTCGGAAGCAATGATGAAAATACTACCTTGCAAAACAGAAAATAAAGCAACATAAACAAAAATCAGAAAAACGTACAGCACCTCGGCTAAGACAGATACAATACACAGTTGAAATCATAAGCTGGATAATCTATTCTCAAACAATGATTTCTGCCCCCAAAATTTATGCCTCAAAACTGATACCCCCAAACACTGATGTCCTCAGATTGATACCCAAACTTGCAACTGATACATACATTCTCTGTAGAGTCACACTCCAAAAGCACAAATCAAGGAAGTGAGAGCCAAAGCACCCCTATGGTGGGGTAGGGTTTCCCTGTCCTAATTTCGTCAGGCACTAGGGGTTCATTACGCAAGCAAACGATTTCAAACAACCTACATTCGGGTGAGCGACCTGTCCTAGTTTGGAATGGTCTCTATGGCTTCCGATATGCAACTAGGTCGATTGGTCAAAAAGGGTGCCTCGGCGGTGATCCCGATCCAAGGTTTGTGTTCCCATCGTGGCAGAGCCTGTAACCGGTCAGCCTTGTGGCATGCTTTTCCAAGCACACCTCCGGCAAACCGTTCAGGAATAACAGATGGCAAACACTGTGACTTAGGTGCACCAATGCAAATGCAATGCAAAGAAACACGTAAGCGTAGATAAAACAACATATCATGAGTTGGAGTCAAGTTCTCTAATTCCCCAGCAGGGTCGCCAAAAACTGTAGACCCGACTTTCTTCGCGCGCCCCCATTTCAGAGAGGGCGCGAATTTGGTCTTACTATAGTTCAGACTCCTGTCACGGTTCCAAATCTAATCTCATAAAGTGCAATGTGAGACTGATAAACACCAAAGAGTCCAAATCTGGCAAGTCGTTTAGGAAAATCGATTTTGAGTCAAAAAGCGCCAAACATGGACTGCTTTGCCAGATTATAGAGTCGCCACCTAAATATTTTATTTTGAAAAATTTAGGAAACCCTGACTCGTGCCAAAGGCCACGTGTCCGTCATCACCAAAGTTGCCTCAGCTTGGGAACTTGGGTACGAGAAGGGAATGTCATGCAATGAGCACCCCCACTTGCCCGATCAAAGGATCGGCCTCTACTAAGCATGATATGTTGTTTTATAAACCTCATGTGTTCTTATCCTGATTATTAGCTAACTTTACTATGTGACGCACATATACAAGTATAGACTAAAATCGCAAGAATTGGAACAAAACAATTCATGTTTGTTTTTCAAAAATGGTTTGAAAATGCTACTCGCAAGTAGGCTAAAGCGTGGATTTGCCACCCTCAAGTGGGCTTAAAAAATATGATTTTGCCACTTCGCAAAGTGGGCTTAAAACTCACAATCATCGAATTGTTCCAATTCAGGCAATAAAGCCTTCACCAACAGGCATTCATGCAGTTAAGCATATAAGAAAATAGCCTCATGGCAAGCATGCTATCATGACAACACTCACACTTATGCAAGTATGCTAAAACGTAAGAGCTTACCGGGTACTCCAAGCCAAAACAAAAAGCTAGTTAGAAATATGCATGATCCTAACTATACAAGATGCCTAATGCAACACATGCAATATGCAACTAAATAGGCTCGACTATCTAAGATGGCATATGAATACAACTTGATAACATGCTTTGAAATACGTGTTCAAATAAGTATTGAAATACGATGCAGTTTGAATGATTCGCCGAGCCAGGTACATGCAAGACAAATGAATGATGCAAACATGCAAAGCATAAGGTATGCTAATTGAGATATGCCCTAAATTAACCATCAAAAGCTGTTAAGTAAAAGTAGAAGTGGGGTTGGAAGATATGCACACACACACGCACGCTTATTACAACATTGCGCCCTCTCGACGGAGGGTCCGAATAAATAAGCTAAGCTATTTTAAGCTAAGCTAACTATTACAAAACAACTAATTAACTATCCTAGCTAATTAACCATAACACAATTGAAATTGAATAACTAGCTAATCTAAGCTAATTAATTACAAACCAAATTAATTAATTAAACACTTAACTAATTAATTACAAAATGACGAAGCTAATGAACTAATTAGCTAAGCAATTCAAATGAACGGCCTCAGGAAGCGAGGGGGATATGCATGCTCGGTTGGCTTCGCCCAAAAAATCCACTACCTTTCCTCTAAATGCCTCTGTTTGCATATCTTTGGACCTTTGAAAATTATGCCAACCTCCAGACTGCTTTTGTTTCATCTCAAGAACATACTGAGGGCTGATCGGCTAGAAATGATGGCTATCGGCCAACTCTGATGGCCGGTCAGCTAGTATATGTGGCCGGTCAGCCATTGCTTCCCCGAACTTCCTCCTTTTGCTGCAACAGAGAGCAAACAGAGGCATGGTAATGTATTTGCAAGGAAATGTGTGTACTGCCACCCTCCTTATCATGTCTCAAGCTCAAAGGAGTGTGGCACTTGGCTTTCATGCCACTAACCAAGCATTTTCATGCATGATGGCCAAAGGACCAAGCTTGTACGAGCTTGGTGAATGCGCACATAAGACTCAAAGTGCCACCACCCTATCATACATGATCAAGGGTGACGACGACCAAGAAATGTGGCACGTTTCATCACTTTGAGTATGAAACGTCCCATATTTCTTGTGTTTGGATTAACGTCCGATCTAAACAAATGCAATGCAACACAAATGCTTATCTTGTTCATGTTTTACTTTGTTCATTTCTTGTTTACACATTTTAGCTTACCAATTAATCCCTTAACCGGTTAAGTCCAATGTGAAAGTCCTCTAATGGGAAGGGTCAACCTAAAGGGTGGTTTAAGACATGAGAGGGATTATGCCTTTGACTAGGAGGAACCCTCAAAAAGGGTTAAAGACATTTGAGCACAAACCCTACCTCATGCTTAAACACAAACTTAAGGCCAAACAACCCTCAGAACAAAAGGAAAAATGAAGAAATGAGGGAGGTTGCAGAATTTTAGTGTTGAAATAGCATGCAAAATAAGACTATAACATGCAAACATCTCATGTATAACATGCTAAAAGCCAAGAACACCAAGACTAGTGAAGAACACTACACTAGAGGCATGCAATACAATGCTCAACTGACCAAACCAACCAAAAATAGAGCTACATCATGCCAAAATAGTGGCCTAAACATGATGAGACTAAGGCACACAAAAAAGCAAGAAAAACATGCTCGCATGTTGGCTCACAAACAGGACACAAAGCACAACTCTCCAAAGCATTGAAAGAGTGGATTGTGTAAGAGTGTGACAGTGATATATGCTCTGAAATTACATGCTAAATGATGCTATGGCATGCAAACAATCCAAGCAAAGCATGCTAGATGCTGCAAAACACAAAGCTAGTAAAGGCCAATTACACTACAACCATACAAGGCATGAGTCATATGACCAAGGCCACTCAAAACAGGGTTAATGCATGCCAAATCAATGGCAAAAACATGCTGAAATGAAGCTAAGTTGAGCCATAAAATCATGCTACTTTGCAAAGCTAACTAGGCATGGAATAGAGAGACAAGGAGGGGAAGCCACCCCCTCCTATTTTGGACTTCAAAACAAAGTTTTTGCCACTGAAATTATTTTGGAATTCAGTGGTTTAAAGGCCAAAAATGTTGCCTTTAAAAGCCTCAAAAGTAGCACAAATGGCCTCACAAGCCAAAAAGCAAAATAGGGGACAATGTCCTTAACTCAACAAGGCTTAAACCACCATTTTAAAACCTTAAAATCAGACTTTTTTATGGTTGAAAAACCAGGTCACAATAGCTTAAAGAGATGACCAAACACTTAATTAAAACAAAGCATGAAAGGGGTAAGGCCTTACCCTTGAAGCACAGTAGCAAAACAGGTGCAATTCTGAGCTAAAACCAACTCTAGGAACTCCAAACAGGCCTTAAGGAACCTTAGCTCCAAGATAGGGGTATTTGGTCAAGAGGTTATATGCAAAATTGTAGAGAAAACTCACTTTCAAGCACAATATATATATGTATATATATATATAGAGAGAGAAATTTCAGCTCTGAAATTTTGTAACCCCAAAAACGGGGGAGAGGCTTGCCCTTATATAGAAAAACAAGCGAAAAGCTTGTTTACATCCCTCCATACACAGATGCACTAAGTGATCAATAGCTGGCACAGCTGGCACATAAAATATCTGAAAAAGAAGAAAATGGCCGACTGGCTATCAATGAGGCCGACCGGCCATCAGTGTAGCCAACTGGCCACCACTGATGGCCGATGGGAATAAACCCTGGCCTATGGATTGTAGGGATGGCCGGCAGGCCACCCTCCCCTTCAGAAGCAAAGAAGGAAGCATTTGGTCCACAACCAAGCACAAAACAGACAAGTTTCAAAGGTTCAAAGGCAAGGCACTCCGCCAAGAACTTCAGGCTTTCAAAATGAACACAAACATGGATGATCATCGAGTGTTCAAACGATGATGTCCTAGTCTTGAGGATGGTCAAAAATGGGGTGTCTACAACATGCTGGACTTGAGCTAAGTTATACTAGAAAAACATGGTAACATGTTAAGCTAACTAGGCATGCAAACAAGACACAAGGAGGGGGGGCTAACCCCTCCAAATTTGGACCTCAAAATAAGTTTTTTGCCACTGAAAAACTTCTGAAATTCAGTGGTTAAAAGGCCCAAAAAAGTTGATTCGAAAGTGATGAATAAAGGCACATAAGCTTTTACAAACTAATAAGCAAAAATGGTGAACCACTCCCTAACTAAAAAAAAAGGCTCAAACCAGCACTTTTAGGCCACAAAAACAGAGTTTTTCTCAGTTTAAAACCAGACCCAAAACATAAGAAAAGATGGTAAAACAAGCTTGCAAAACAAAGTAAACAAGGCAAGTAAACTACCTCTTGAAGCAAAGGGCAATTCTAGGCACAAAACTAAGCTAAAGCCACCTTCAAGAGCTCTAAGAAGACCCCAAATAATATCAGCTCAAAAGTAAATGAATCTGATTTAGGATGTGTATGCAGAAGTGTAGAGAAAACAAGTAAATAGGCACAAAATTGTAAGAGAGAGAGAGATATATATATATATTTGCTTTAAATTTTCTAACCTTTAAAAATGGGGGAGGAACCCCCCTATATATAGAAAAACAAGTCTTGAGCTTAGAAATATCCTACGATACACGTGTAGGGCAGCTCAATGTGCTAACAATTGACATAGCTATCAACAAATATCTTGAAAAAGAGATTGGTGGTTGTCGGCCACACTAATGGCCGACAACCATAGTCCATGGCCGATAGCCTCTGGTGGTGGCTGACAAGTCACCAAAAGGTCCAGACACTAAGTTTTGGTCCAAAATAAGGCACAGAAAGGACAAGGTCTAAAGGCTCAAAGACAGGGTGTTTCGCTGAGGACTTCGGGCACTCAAAACGAACACATGCAACCATAATCATCAAATGCACAAGTGATGACATCCAAGTCTTGAGGATGGTCAAAAATAGGGTGTTGCCCCTCTTTAGTAGAACTAGGAAGTCATGAAATGACGGGAGTGAATGTCAAAGCCCAGAGATGACCCATTTTGACAAGGTCGAAGAGTTGGACAAACAAACAAGCAAGACAAAAACGGTTGCCCCTGCAGGCTGCCTACGTATCCTTTTGCAAGGAATCAAACCAGCATAGTTCTAGGGCAAGATGCAAATGATATGCATGATGCAGGAACATAACTTATGATCATGCAATGAGGTTAAGCAATGAAACATTCAGATGCAAATGTTATGCAATGAAACTGCCACATTCAAACAAACCGAAACAAGGTGTAGACACCCCATTTTTGACCGTCCTCAAGACTCAGATATGCTTGCAGCTACATCCAAGGACAAGTTCGATTGCTCGTTGAGTACTTGAATTTTGCGGCGGAACGTCATAGGTTTGAGCTTTCCAAACCCTATATCCTTTCTGCCCCCTTTTTTGGACCATGTGTTGGTCCTTTCAACATGCTTATTGTACTGCACTGCCGGCCATGCATTTATCCCTGTCTGCCATTGATAAGGCCTGCCGGTCATGAATGAGGCACTGCCGGCCACCATTGATGGTCAGCTGAACACCTTGTTTTAGCAGATTTTGTGCTAGATCTTTTGAGCCAGCTGCTTTTCACTGAACCATCCTCCATACACGTGTATGGAGGGATGGAGGCCATTTCAAGCTTGTTAAACAAGCTTTGCATTGCATTGCTCTATGTAAGGGGAGGCTCCTCACCCTTTCCAGAGGTTCAGCATTTTTAGGGCAAACATATCCATCTCTCTCTATATTTGAGCTACTTTGTGCCTTAAAGTGAGTTTTGTTCACACTTTTGCACTAAACACCTAGTGAAACACCTTCACTCTTGAGCTAAGGTTCTTGGAGGTTGTATTTGAGTGGTTTCAGCTTGGTTTTGCCTCAGAAACTTGCTGTTATTGCTGTGCTTCAAGGGTGAGTCTCATATCCTCTTTAAAGCATTATTTTCATTGCTTATTTGGCCATCCTTGCATATTGTTTTAGGCCTTGCTTTCAACTACAAAAATCTTTGTTTTCAAGTGTTTAAGATGGTTGTTTAAGGCTTTATTTGAGTTAGGGGTGGTTTATCCCCTTTGGTGGCTTGTTTGGCCTTGTTTTGTGCCATCTCTTAAGGCCTTTGAGATCATCTTTGTTTGGACTTTTAGCCACTGAAATCCAGTGGATTTTCAGTGGTAGAAATGTGGTTTTGAGGTCCAAAATGAGAGGGGGTGGTCCGCTCTCCTTTTGTCTTGGTTACATGCCTTGTTGGCCTAATGATTGAGCATGTTTTTCTAGCATGTGTTGGCTTATTCTCAGCTTATTTTTGGCCTTATTTTAGCATGGAATAACACTGTTTTGGCCTGGTTAGGTCACCTCATGCATGCTTTTTGCACTTGTAGTGTAATCTCATCATTTAGCCTTGTGTGCTTAATGCTTTGATCCATCATGCTAGCCTATTTTGGTTCTATCTCAGTGTGTTTTTGGTCTTATTTTGCCATGATACAACTTTGTTTTTGGTTGGTTAGAGCATCCCTCATATGTTTCTTACACTTGTAGTGTAAACCTTACTCACTAGACTAGTATACTTGGTGTTTTGGCCCATTACTCTAGCATGTTTTGGCTCCACTCCAGCAAGTTTTTACTCATGTTTTAACATGCTTTAGCTCTGTTTTGAGGCTTCTTGGTCGTATGATGCTTGTTATGCATGCTTGTAGTGCAATAGCCTTGAATAGCTTTGAGTTTTGAGGTATCTTGCATGCTTGGCTTGAGGTATTTGCATGCTTTGGCATTATTTGGCATGTTATGTTAGAGCATATAGTGTTGTCACACTTCTATATTTTTCACTCTTTAAGTGCTCTTGAGAGTTGTACCTTTATGCCTTGTTTGTGAGCCATTCCATGAGCATCATTTTCTTACCTTTCAAGCCATCACCTCGGTTCATTTTGGCCACTATTTTGGCATGCATAAGGTCTATTTGGGGCTGGTTTGACCATTTGAGTATTGTCTTGCATGCCTCTAGTGTAATGCACTTCACTAGCTTTGATGTTTAAGCCTTTTAACATGCATTACATGGTTTATTTGCATGATTTTAAGTCATTTAGCATGACATTTTAGTGCTGGAACATATGCCATTGCACTCCATGTTTCACTCTTTCGACGCTTTTGGAGAGTTGTGTCTTGTACCTTATTTGTGGCCCAACATGTATGCATGCTTGTCTAGTCCTTTGAGCTTCAATTCCAACATGTTTAGGCCACTGTTTTGGCATGCATGAGGTCTGTTTGGTATTGGTTTAGTCCATCGAGCATTGCTTTGCATGATTCTAGTGTTGTGTCTTTCACTAGCTTTTAATGCTTAAGTATTCTAGCATGTTGAGCATGAGTGTTTGCATGATTAGAGTCTTGCATTTCATGCCAAGATTAGCATGTTGTTTGCATGTCATGTTGTTGGCTTTGCATTGTGTTCAATCGGATGTCGTATTGAACACGAGGAAGATTGGTTCATTTCATACTTGAAGTGATGAAATGAGCTAATCTCCCTTGGTCTCCATTGCCTTTGATCTCGTATGATAAGGAGATGGTCTAAGTGTCTTGTTTGTCATGCATTTATTGAGTTTGTCTAAATTGGATCTTTGGCCATCACGCATTGCGATGCTCGATTGATGGTCTTGGATCCAATTATACCTCTCCCTTGATGTTTTGAGATGATATGGAGGGGCATAGTACGTACATACCTTTGGGAGACCCTCCTTTTCCTCTGTTTTGTGCTCCATTGCGGTTTGGTGGCACAGCACACCAGTGGCCGGCACCCTTTCATTGTTGGCCGGGACCTCTTCATCTGTGGCCGACAGTGTGCATCTTTGGCCAGCAAGGGGGTCAGCAGCAACCATTCATGGCCGGCAGGCCACTGGTGCACTCCGCGGCATTGTTTTGGTAAGTTTCAGCAGCAAGCACTGGAAGACACCTTGCAAACAGAGCCTCTAAAGAGCATTTGGAGAGCTTTTTGGGACGGGAACCGAGCAAGCATCTTCAATTTCTTCAAGGCGGAGCTGAGGCAGCCTAGTTCACATACTTTAATGCTTAGCATGAATTTGTAATTTAATTAATTAATTTGTTAATTAGTTAAAGTTTTGTAATAATTAGCCTAGTTGTAGCTAGTCATTCAATTTTTGTTGTGTAATAATTAGTCTAATTAGATTATTAGATTAGTTAGCTAGCTTAGCTTCGATGTAGTTTAGCTAAATTCATTCGGACCCTCCTTCGCGAGGGCAATGTTGTAATAAGGGTGCGTGTGTGTGATGCATGTCTTCCAACCCCACGTCTTTCTTTCTTTTACTTATCAGCTTTTGATGGTTAGTTTTAGGGCATGTTTCAATTAGCATACTTATGCTTTGCATGCGTGCATCATTCATTCGTATTGCATGCACCGGGCTCGGCGCATCATTCAGATTGTATTGAATTTCAATACTTACTTGAATACGTGTTTCAAAGCATGTTATCGAGTGTTGCATTCATATGCCATTTTAGATAGCCGAGCCTATTTTAGTTGCATTTTTGCATGTGTTGCATTAGGCATTGTTGACATAGCTAGGATCATGCATTGATTACTAACTAGCTTCTGTTTTGGCTCGGAGTGCACTGTGAGTGTTTACGCTTTAGCATACCGCATGAGTGTGAATGTTGCCATGGTAGCATGCTTGCAATGAGGCTATGTGCTTAAATGATTAACTGCATGAATGCCTGCGGATGAAGGCTTTATTGCTTGAATTGGAACAATTCATCAAAATGTGAGTTTTAAGCCCACTTAAAGTGGCAAATCATCATGTTTTAAGCCCACTTGAGAGTGGCGAATCTGCGTTTTAGCCTACTTGAGGGTAGTAAATTCAAACCATTTTCACAAACAAACATGAGATGTTTTGTTCCAAATTGAGTGATTTAGTCTATACTTGTATGCTGCGCGCATCACATAGTAAATTAGATTAATAACCGGAATAAGAACGCATGTGTTTTCAAAAACAACATATCATGATTAGTAGAGGCCGATCCTTTGATCGGGTGAGCGGGGGTGCTCATTTCAGGACCTTCCCCTCTCGTACCCAAGTTCCCTAGCTGAGTCAACTTTGGTGATGACGGACATGTGGCCTTAGGCACGAGTCAGGGTTTCCTAAATTACCCAAAAACAAAACATTTAGGTGGCGACTTTGAAATCTGGCAAAGCAGTCCATGTTTGACGCTTTTCGATTCAAAATTGATTTTTCAAAACCAATTGCCGGATTTGGACTCTTTGGTGATTTATCAGTCTTACATTGCACTTTGTGAGATTAGATTCAGAACCATGACAAGAGTCTGAACTGTAGTAGCTAGAACACAATTCGCGCCCTCTTCGAAAAGGGGAGCGCGCGTAGCAAGTTCGGGCGGTCTACAGTTTCTAGCAACTCTGTTGGGGATTTAGAGAACTTGACTCGAACTCATGATATGTTGTTTTGTCTACACTTATGTGTTTCTTTGCATTGCATCTGCATAGGTGTGCCTAAGTCACAGCGTTTGCCATCTGCTATTCCTGAACAATTTGCCGGAGGCTTGCTTGGAAAAGCGTGCCATAAGGCTGACCAGTTATGGGCTCTGCCACGATAGGAACACAAACCTCAGTTTTTACCGAGGCACTTTTTTTTACCATTCGACCTAGTGCATATCGGAATCTGTAAAGACCATTCCAAACTAGGATATGTTGCTCACCCGAATGTAGGTTGTTTGAAACTGCTGCGTGCGTAATGAAACCCTAACTCATGACAAGATAGGATAGGGAAACCCTACCCCTCCATAGGGGTGTTTTGGCTCTCACTTGCTTGCTATGTGCTTTTAGAGTGTGTCTCTACAAGAATGCATGTATCAGTTTGCAAGTCTGAGTATCAGTCTGAGGACATCGGTATTTGGGGGTATCAGATTTGAGGCAATGATTTGGGGGCAGTGATCAGTGTTAAGAACAGTATGTTTAGCTTACAATATCAACTGTGTGTTGTGTTTATTTAAGCCGAAATGCTGTCTGTTTTTCTGCTTGTTGTTTCCTAATTTTGCTTTATTTATCTTTTTGCAAGGTAGTATAGCATCATTGCTTCTGAAGACGCAGTTTCCTCTCAAGCACTCTGGGTTAGAGGTAGAAGGCTTTCCCGATCTGAGGATCTAGTTGACGGACAACCAGTGTTTGTGTCATTACCCCCGGTTATGAGACGGAGGTCATCTAGGCACAGATCACCAATACATCTGTTACCAGTTCAGAGGTCTTTGTCCATTCCACCTATGCATAGTAGGGATCAGATTTTTGTTTCTCCCGCAGAGAGGGAACATACACCGGTTCAGTCAGATCCACACTTTACAGTCGAAATGAAGGACATGATGCGTCAGCTCCAAGAGACCATGCAAGCCATGTAGCGGGATGCTGCCCGCCAAGCAGAGTTTGCTGTGCATCACGCAGAGGTTGTGGCTCAACAGACAGAGTTGATTGCCAGACTTCAGCAACAGCAGTAACTGCAACAAGCCAGAGCATCTGCTTCGCATCCAACCCCACCCCCACCTAGAGTTCCAACACTAGGGGATACTGCAAACGTCCAAAAAGATACAGACGCTCTAACAGGGCCAGCTCTGCCACCAGTTCTATCACAGATTTCAAAGACACCGGCCTTCTCAACAGATACACCGTTTGAATCTGAGATGGACCCGACCGCTCTGAAGATGAGTAAGCTTGAAAAACAGTTTAATCGAGCCTAGGGAGCCAATTCCATTCCAGACATAGATGATGGTTACACTGATTCACCAGTAACATTGTCGGACAGATTCAAGATGCCGCATATAGACCATTTTGACGATTCTGGCGATCCAATGGTTTATCTAAGGCTGTTCTTGGATATTTTGCGCCCGATGGGCTTGCCAAGACTCCAGAAACTATCGCTCTTCGGCCGGACCCTGTCGGGTATTGCGGCCATTTGGTATACCAAGCTACAGGACTCAGTGAAAAGGAGCTAGGAGGAGATGGCTGTGGCCTTTGTCGCACAATATTCATAAAACACCCAGATTGAGGTCACGACCTATGATCTTGAAGCGACCAGACAAGAGCTGAAAGAAAGCTTTTCTGACTTTGTCACTCGATGGAGGGCCAATGCCTCCATGATGACAACTCGGCCATTGGAGAAGGATCAGATAAGGATGGTTGTGCGCAACCTTCAACCCAAGCTGATGCAAAAAATGATCGTCTTACCCCTTCCCACCTTTGCAGATTTACACGAGATTAGGGTACAGATTGAGGACGCTATGAAGTAGGGTCTGATCGACCAAGATAGGGAACAGCCCATGAGGGCATTTACATGCAGTTCGAATGCATGCACTAATAGTGCTGCAGCTGCCAGAACTTTTGATGTGGGCATGGTCACCACCACCACTCCAAAAACACCTACAGCTACATCCTTCACCGGTGCATTCGGTACTAGCTCACAAACAGCCAAATACCCACCCTGGGGCCAGAGGGCTTTTACCCCGTTGTATATGCCTTTGTCCAAAGCTCTCAGGGTTCTAATTAGAAAGGGGCATCTGAAGCCTCTAGAACCGCGCCCACTACCAAATAACCTCCCACCAACCCATAACCTGGCCAAATATTGTGCCTTTCACCAACGGGACGGTCACGACACCGAGCAGTGCTTCAGACTACGTCATGAGATCCAGGATCTTATGGACAACAAAGTGATTGCACCTCCTGAAAAACCAAATGTCACCACCAACCCACTCCCACCACATAACCAAGCTCCACCACCCAAAAACATTAACCTGATCCAAACCGCGGCCATTCCATATGACCCAAGCATATACATTACACCATTCCACCTATCCAAGCTTGAGGTGTTCATCCCAGATAGCACGGACTTGTGCATGTTGAGCATCTCCCAAACCCAACCTGAATCGGTGGTGGTGACTGTCGAAGACAGAACCAGGATGATTTTGGAGGCATATAGGAATGTTGATTCAGAACCCGAGTGGTTATATCACATCAACAGATCAGGTTAAGCCGAGGGTAGAGTTGCCAGTTGGGACAAAAATCAGTGTGGTCCAGGAAGATGGACCAAGTCAGGGGTTAGATGACCTAGCAGAGCTGGAAGAGGATATTCCCAATCTGCAGTTCTTCAACGAGCAGGACTCAGGGGATGTGAACATCAACTGGTTCGACTTGGATGGATCAGCAGAAAATACTGGGTGGCTCAACGACGAGCCAGATGTTGTTGAGGCACCTCAGCCAGAACAGGGGCAATCAGAAGCCGAAATATCTACAGTGGCCGGAATGGCCAAGAATCAAGGGAAATCACCGGAGAGCACCGGTGCGAAGAATTTTGCTCGAGAACTGGGTAGTTTATGTACAGAAGACGCCGAGCAAGAGGCTGCATTGAAGAGATTTGAGCAGGAAAAGATAGAGAATCTTGAAAGGGCTAGAAAGGCCAAGGCACCTGAGGGTGCAGAATGTGTTGTGAGCATAGAAACAGTTGCAACGGAGCCGGACAGCTGTCTGTCGGTTGCCGATGGCATGTGGTGGGAAGATGATGACTTACGTCTTGCCCACACAGACGAAGATTGAGGACAGAATCAACCAGATGACACCTGGTACATTGAGGAGGTTGACCATATGACCCGGAGTGGGTGGTATTTCAAGCCCCCAAACTTGGACCAGCCGGAGGCGTCCGGGAAGGACAAAGAAGCAGAAAGGCAGAAGGAAAAACTACTAGAGGAGGAGGCTATACTGAAACAGCTTAAGAAAATTCAAGCAGACATCTCTATCTGGGGACTGCTTATGGCCTCGAGGGTTCACAGACAGGCCGCCCTTACAGCCATGGATAGGGCCAAGCTTTCAATCGATACCACACCCGAACAGTTGGTAGGGCTGGTTTTCCTGGGAGGAGCTTCCCCGACCTTGACCTTTACCGACAAAGAGCTACTGCCCGAGGGCTCAGATCATAACAAACCACTCTACATCTCTGTGGAGTGTAGAGAGAAATGGATACCGGTGGTCCTAGTCGACACGGGATCCGCAATCAATGTATGTCCGTCGAGAACGGCGTATGCTACCGGGTTAAAGCTCACGAATTTTGTGCCTACGGCCCAGGTGATATGGGCCTATGATAATACCAGCCGAGAGGTGATGGGGACCGTATGGATTAAGACTCATGTTGGCCCAGGGCAACAGGACATTAAGTTTCATGTCTTGGATGTTCCCGCAACCTTCAATCTACTCCTTGGGCGGCCGTGGCTGCACCAGGTGAAAGTCGTCTCTTCCACCTTACACCAAATGCTGAAGTACCCCCACGGGAAGGGGGTGGCAATCATTTTTGGAAATTCTTCAATACATCTGCCGCCAGAGGTTTCTACACCGATTTTGGAGATTGAACATGGCACGGAGGATGTATTCTTGTCAGGATTCACCCTAGCTGAGGCCCGGGTTGTACAGAATATGCTAGCTGTTGATGAGGGGCTATACGTCAGTGCACAGTCTGTCTACCTTATGAACAAGTTTCAACACATCCCCGAGATGGGATTAGGGCGAAGTGGCCGGAAGGGCATTGCAGCATCGGTCGAAGTGTCGTATAACCCATATACCTTTGGCTTAGGTTATCTGCCTACCAAAGAAGATTGGGCGAGGAAAGGAAGAGAGATGGCCGGAAGAGCCAAGGCAAAGCAAGCCAGGAAACACTATGAGTTAGTGCACAGGCCTATCTAGGGGACCCTAAACGGATGCTTTGTCCAGGAGGGGGAAGACTTCCTGTTTTGCGGCTTCCCAGAGCCCTGGTTAAATGCAGAGAATCGGCGTTTTCCCAGCTTCGAAATCTTTTTTGATCTTCAGTTGTCCGAGGATGAAGTTGCCGAAGTGCAGACAGACCCACCAACTGAGACTGAGCAGTGCAAGGAGGAGGATTCCGAGAGCCCAGAAATTGAGATGGGCGTAGCGCTGGCTTGTCTCCTCTCAGATCCTCAGATCGTACCGGAGTGCTTGGGAGATAACTTCTCAGTTTCCATAATCGGGGATGAAGTGGCTGTGGGCCCATCTTCAGGCATTCTCGACGCATCCATCGCACCCTCCCTCATCTGGCAATACGAGGAGGGATTTTTATCGAGTAGTTCCGGGTCAGGTAGTGAGCCAGAATCTGATTCCACTGAGTCTGTGGAGTCGGAATTAGATTCCAGCTCTTCTGAGTCTGAGTTCGGTATTCTTGGGGGTGATAACCCGAATGCCACTGTCCTATCCAGATTGTCTTTTGCTTTTTCCTTTGAGTCTGCTATAACAGAGGAATCAGGTGGACTGGATGTTATTAATAAGAATGGTACGGCTGTGGCTTCCGAGTACTTTTCTATGCCTTTAATTTATTGCATTAATCAAGATTTTCAAAATTTTGATAAAAACGACGAGGAAGAAATTCCTCCGGTTTTGAAATATTTGGTTGATCAAGAGCAGGAGAGGTTTGTAAAACCTTTGGTTGATGAAATCACCACAATTAATGTTGGTATGAGAAGGATCCGCGGCTGGTCTAGATCGGGTCCACGTTGTCTTCAGAGGAGCACAAGTGCTTAGTCGCTTTATTAAAAGATTTCAAAGATGTTTTCGTGTGGTCCTACGAAGACATGCCTAGAATCGATCCTGAGATTGTACAGCACCGGATCCCTCTTGACCTAGAGGCCCGACTTGTTAAGCAGAAGCTCCGAAGGATCCGCCTAGACTGGGCTTTGAAAATCAAAGAAGAGGTCACCAAGCAGATCGGCGTAGGGTTCCTGTTAGTATCTGAATACCCTACTTGGTTGGCTAATATAGTTCCAGTGTCAAAGAAGGATGGCAGAATTCGGGTATGTGTGGACTTCAAGGATTTGAACAAAGCCAGTTCGAAGGACGACTTTCCTCTGCCGTGTCGGTTTAATTAGTGGACTTCATCTGGGCATGTCTTGCTCGTCCATGGATGGGTTTTCAGCCTACAATCAGATTTTGATGGCACTCGAAGCCAGGGAGAAGACTGCTTTCACCACCCCGTGGGGAACCTATTGTTATAGGGTGATGTTGTTTGAAATTTGAAGAATCTTTGGCTACGTATCAACGGGCTACGACCACAATTTTGCACGACATGATCCATAAAGAGGTTGAGGTGTACGTGGATGACATGATTGTCAAGTCCAAGGAAAGAGAGGGCCACTACACCGCCTTGCAGAAATTCTTCCAACGGATCAGAGAGTATCGGTTGTGGCTGAATCCTCAGAAATGTACATTTGGTGTTACAGCAGGGAAAATGCTAGGATTCTTGATCACACAAAGGGGTATCAAGGTCGATCCTTCCAAAATCAAGGCCATCTTAGAAATGCCACCACCGATGACTGAAAATGCGAGGCTTTCTGGGTAAAGTGCAATTCACAAGACGGTTTATTGCAAAATTAACCTTAACTTGTGAACCACTGTTTGGTCTCCTAAAGAAAGGAAAGAAGTTCCAATGGGACGACCGATGCCAAGTTGCTTTCGAACAGATCAAGCAATATTTACAGAACTCACCTGTGTTGTCACCGCCTGAGCCGGGGAAACCGTTGATTTTGTACCTATCAGTGATTGAAACGACAATGGGCTGCATGCTTGCATAGAAGTCTGAGGACAAAGTGAAGAAGGCTATCTACTACCTGAGTAAGAAAATGCTAGATTACGAGACCCGCTACACTCCGCTGGAGAAGGCTTGTCTGGCCTTGGTATAGGCTACCAGGAAGTTGAGGCACTACCTGTTCACTCACTCTATCATACTGGTTTCGAGATTAGATCCCATCAAATATCTCTTTGAGAAACCAGCACTTACGGGTAGGCTAGCCCGTTGGTTGCTTCTGCTTTCCGAATTTGATCTGAAGTACATGACGCGCAAGTCAGTGAAAGGGAGAGCGGTAGCGGAGTTCCTAGCCGACCACCCAGTTGAAGGAGATAAAGCAGTAGAATATCTGTTCCCAGACGAGGCCATTTTGTATGTCGAAGAAGAGACTTGGACGATGTATTTTGACAGAGCGTCAAACCAATACGGGTATGGGATAGGGGTATTGCTGATAGCACCCGACAATTCCCGTATACCTCTAGCATTCAAACTTCGTTTCAAAGTGTCCAACAATGAGGCAGAGTATGAGGCATGTATTGCTAGACTAGAAGCCGCCTTAGAACTAGGGGCAAAACGGTTGCATGTCATCGGGGACTCGAACCTTGTTGTATCTCAAGCTAAAGGAGATTGGAAAGTTAAAGAAGAAAAGATGATAATCTATCACCAGACCTTGGACGTTCTGGTTCCTCGATTTGAAAAATTGAACTTCGCTCATCTGTTAAGAGAGAACAACAGGTTCGCTGATTCATTAGCAACTCTATCTTCTATGATAGACATCCCTTTTGGAGTCTGGATCTGTCCGATAATCATTGAACATAAATTTGTGCCGGCCTACGAGTTGATTGCTGCCATAGATGAGGTACAAGATGAGAATCCCTGGTATTACGACATCTGGAACTTCTTGGAAAAGGAGGTGTATCCACCAGGGGCAAATGCCAAAGATAAGAGGGCAATTCGAAGAATGGCTGCTCAGTTCATCGTCTGCGGGGGTAAACTGTACAAGCAGGGTCATCCTGGGATGCATAAGTTGTGTGTTGATGCTGAAGAGTCCAAGTGCCTGATCGAGGTCATCCATGGAGGAGAGTGTGGAGCGCACATGAATGGGGTGATGTTAGCCTGAAAGATCCTTGGATAGGGTTATTACTGGTCAACCATGGAGGAGGATTGTATTGGCTTTGTCCGGCGATACCACAAATGCCAGATCCATGCAAACCGCATGAACATTCTCTGTCGAAGCTGTACAACATGACTTCGCCATGGCCGTTTTTAGTCTCAGGGATTGATGTGATTGGGGCTGTCATTCCAAAGGGGTCCAACGGGCATGAGTATATTCTGGTAACGATAGACTACTTCACGAAGTGCGTTAAGGCCCAATCTTACGCAGTGTTAAAGGCATCGCATGTTGTTAAGTTCATCAGGAACAACTTTATTTGTCGCTACGGGGTCCCGAATGAGATTATTTCAGATAATGGTTCCCACTTCAAGAAGGAGGTGATCGACTTGTTGGAAAAGTACAACATGGCTTTTCATAAGTCATCTACATATCGGCCGCAAACCAACGGAGCAGTTGAAGCCGCCAACAAGAACATCAAGCACATTCTGCAGAAGATGGTGGAAACCTACAGGGACTGGCCAGATAAGCTGCCATTTGCTCTTTTGGGGCTACCGGACTTCAATTTGAACCTCCACTGGGGCAACTCCGTATTCCTTGGTTTATGGGATGGAGGCTGTTCTGCTTATCGAAGTTGAGGTTCCGTCATTATGAGTATTGGCTGAGTGTCAGATAGTTAAGGCAGATTGGCAGCAAAGCAGGTTCGAAGAACTCATGCTCTTTGATGAAAGAAGGCTGAAAGCACTGTATCACGTCAAGGGTTATCAACGAAGAATTTTCAGGGCTTTCAACAAGAAGGTTAAGTCCAAGAATTTGAAAGAGGGGGGTTCTAGTGCTCAAAGACAACTAAGCTCCCATCCATGACCCTAGGGGCAAGTTCAGACCCAATTGGACTGGCCCTTACATCATCAAGTCTATCTGGCCGGGTGGAGCTGTCGTTCTGATGGACCTAGATGGCCTAGAGTTCTCCCAGCCGATCAACATGGACAAGTTGAAGAAATACTATCCCTGAGTGGCTCGCTAGGCCAAAAACCCGAAAGGGCGACCTAGGCAAAAGTTAGAGCACAAAAAATTTGAAATAATAAAAATTGAGCCTTGGCAAAAGTTAGAGCGCAAAAGGAGAGTGCTAATACACGAGTGAACCTAAACCGAACTACGTAAGGCTTGATTCCCATCTTTGGGATACGTAGGCAACTTCATTCTGAAGTCCAGCCGTAAACACTTCCAAATCAACTTTGTCTATGTGATCATGTTGGTCATCCTTGTCTATTCCGCATCCAAGAGCTCGGTTATGATCTCCAGTGTAGTGCTGTTCAGACTAGGAGCAACTTTCCAATTGTTTGGATTCGGGGTTGTACATCTCAGTGCTAGATCTCAGGCATGTCCAGTCTTGATCCATATCGAAAATGGTTTTGAAAAGTTTTAATAACAGTTGATTTTGCTCAAGTTAATTTTTTTACGACTTAGACCATTTTTGGACCAAACAAAAAATTTTTAGTACCCACAACCTTCAATTAATTTGATTTCAGTATAGAGTTCTCCTACTCTTGAATACGAATTGAAGTTTCTTTTTATTACATTCATAAAGAAAACTTGAAAGTACTGATAAAGCAATAAATTCGGCACATGGATAAGTCAGGTGTTCCTATACCCCCTCCCAGAGCTTGTGGAAGCCTCTGATGCCAAAGTAGGCCCAACCTGCGCCTCTTCATCGAGCCAAGCTATGCACTTGTCAGAGAGGGTGCAACTGAAAGTGGGAGCGGGGGCCAAAAGCTCTCTCGTCCTCCATGCTGTGGCATACCGAGCGAGCTGTGCGCCTCAGACTAGAAATGTAGTAGGGTACTCCATCCCTTCTTCTGGGTAGGTCTGATCATGGCCGAACTAGCGTCGGAATCAGAATGGGAAGTAAAAGATACAATGTGTCAGGCCGATCAACTGAATCCTGGGCGGGTGAGACATATTGTAGCTCATCGCCGGCAGATTGAGCCAGGGGCAGCGCCAAGCAATGTTGACAGCGGACATACAACACATCCATTTGCACCACCATCCCCCATCTGGGGCATCAACTAGTCGTTGCCGAAAGAAGTAGTTGCATGCTGAATATGCTGGGCATGAGTCCACTACTCTCAACTTGTCCATCAACCATATCTGGGCAAGGATGAAAAATGAGAAATTAAAGAATAGAGAGGTGTACGTGGAGAGAAAAGTGAGAAAAGGGTTTTGAGAGAAAAACCGAGCCTGAGGGTCGAGTGATGTGAGAAATATATGTGAGATAGGGTGGGAAACATTACCTGTAGCAGTAGTGGACTCCTCGCGAATCTACTCGTCTCCCGGCGATGGAAGGCATCCAAACCCATCAGTGTCTCAGCTAGCGTCATGGCAATATATCTCTTGCCCTCTTTTAAACTTTGGGCAACCTCAATCAAATGGACGCTAGACCCTCCGGAGGCTGGGGTAAGCAAGAAATGAGACAACATGCAAAAGCAAAGCGCATGTCGCCAAAAACCTTGCCAGTGATGATCGCCGCGGTTACCGGCATTAGAAAACCGATGAATCAAGCTGGGGATGTCCAGCTCTCCATCGCAAATCAAAGACCGAGTGTCATGCAAAGTAAGTCCACACATCCGTCCTAAGGCTTGGATATGGCCGAAACGGAATTGGGACAAGATCTCTTCCTTGCGTTAAGACTCCATCAAAGCTTGGAAATCTTCAAAAGTGGGACACATCTCTTGTCCGCCAAAGCTAAAAACATGAGTTACTGGATTCCAACACCTAGCTACGGCATGGAGGAATAGAAAACGCAGCGGAGTGTGGCTCAGTGTGAATAGTGCGTTTATTCAGAAACCCCAGAAATTCAACTTTTTCGAGCCATCCAAGGTTGCGATCCAATTTGTGAGGTTTTGGGCAAGAAATGCTTCCATTTGAGGCAAAAATGGAGTTAAAATGAAGGCACCACGAAGCTAGAACCTTTATAGAAGATAAGGCAGTGAGTGGAGGACAGGTGTCAACGTTTCGGAGAGTCTGCCATCGATGGCCGACACTTGCTCATTGATGGCCGGAAGTGGCTCATCAGTGGCCGGTAGTGGCACACTGATGGCTGGCAGGCCATACCCCATGGCCGGCAGCCTCTCATTCAGACTCCCTGACCTTCTTGGTGAAGATCCAGTTGTTCGCTGCAGTGGAATCCTATTATTTGCACCTTTTAAGGTCTTGTTTTGGTCTTTTTTTGTTTTTTGGCTTAAGTTTGTTTGTTTAAGTTGTAATCGTTTGGTGTTTGTGAGTTGTATTTTGTTGCTTATCGAGTTGTTGTAACTGGCTTATCAAGTTGTAAACTTGTTAAGGTTTTGTTGTTGCTTATTGAGTTGTGTTTTTTTGTTTGCTGTGTTGGTTCACTACCTGACTTGGCAATACACGGATGTTCAATATTCATCAATCTCACTTTTATGCAAAATAGTGCGATGCGATGCTTAAAATATAAAATGCAACACTTCTTCAACAAAAAAGCTGCTTTCATTCCATCCTGGATTCTTTTTACAAAAGAGCACAAGTTTTAAAGAAAATAAAACTGCCTGAGGCTGTACAATGTGCTAAAACCACTAGTAAAAAGAGACATAAAGCAAAAACAGAACATCTGAATCGGCGCCAGTCACCTCAAGAGTGGGAAGCCCTCCTTGTCCTCTTCCTCGACGGAGTCCCAGAACTACTGCCGTCAGCTCCGCTACTTGAGTTTGAACCTGAACCATCTCCAGCCTCATCTTCATCCTGAGATGACTCTGACTGTGGACTCATTGCCTCATCGTCAGACTCATCATCATCACTCGACACGGGCTCTGAAGGGCCACTCTCGCTGTGGGTGCCTCTGCCTCAACCTCGGCCGTGTGCCTGAGCCTGTCTCCCTCTCCTCTCTGCTGATGGAGGAGGTGCTGAAGGACCTGTCTCTGCTCCTGTTGGGGCATCTGATGGTCCTGGCATCAGGAAGGGAATTTGAAAAAGGTAATTTGCCAAAATGCATTGGTAATGAAATGTATCAGATGCAAAGAATAATGTGCTGTGAACAGTGAATGATTTGCAGTGTATGTGTACCATGAGCAGTGTATGGGAGCAATGTATCAGATCAGTGCACTGTGGAACTGTGCAAATGCTAGTGTGTCAAGAAAAGACTTTGTGGCATGAAGTGCAGCTTGAAAGAACTCACCGGAATCCTGTAGAGGCTGAGCAGTTCCAAACTCGTCTCTATCATCTCTATCAAGGAGGCCACTAGATCAATGGCCTGTCCTGTTTACTTTATGGGCGCCTGCGAGTGCATCGAAAAGATCAGTATCCGATGAAACATAATTGAAATGAAGTAAATATGCAAAATGTGGGGTTTAGTACATACCGAAATCGGGCCTCGAATCCCAGTGAGTGCATGCCCAGCTGATGCAGGCGCAATGGGGATCTAATAAGCCTCTCCAGAACGTCTCTGATAAGTCAATGAAGTAGGCAACTCTGGCCATCCAGTCTCCTGTCTCTCCTCAGGATCTCTCCTCCTACGAGATCTGGTCGCTCTGCCTCTCCCTCTCGCAGCTAGAGCCCTCGCTCCCTCTCCTCCCCGGACACCGGACAAAGGTGGCATCAGATGTGTCTGAATGAAGGTCACATAGTCGTCCTCCATGCGAAAATGGTCTGCATCTAGTCCTACCATGAACTCAATCACCTCATCCTCAGAAAGCCTGTGTGTCTCTCTCATAGACGCGAGAGGTGCCATCGGTATATACGAGGCATGCAAGCTCAAGGTCTGGCGCACAAAGCGCTCGCTCAAGAACCAAGCGCAATAGATCAGTCCCTCCGGGAGGATGTGGTAACGAGCCACGACCTGAGCAGTCTCATATGCAAATCTGGCCCCTGACGGTATCATGTCCCATTGCTGCCATGCGATCTGGAGATAAGAAAATGAACAGATGATTAGTCGTTATCAATTCATTACTGTGTGTATCAAACTAATTGAAAAGCAGCATGACTATGTTTTGGGCTACCTCGTGCGCAGTGACCATGTTGAAATACTGTCAGAAGAACATGAAGCTCTCCCAGGTTCTACGGCGGAGCTGGTCGTCGAATATCTGAGAGAACGGGATCATCGCTAGGGTCTCCACTATAGGCTCTGGGGCAAGAGTCGGAAAGTATGCATACACCCATAGCTGCAAGGAAAACATGATCAATACAGTGCAGGAACAGTGTACAGAAAATGCAAAAAGTACATGTGTTGCACAACTGAAAACAAGAAATGCTAAGTAGAAAATGTAAAGTAAAGAAGGGGGAACTAAGCTCTGTACCTCCCAAGCCCGCCAGTAGCCGCCAATCAACTTCCCACACATCCGGGAGGTCGAGCTCATGTATCCGTAGAGAGTGGTGAGACCAGCTCCGCCCCAATTGTAGAACGGGACTCGCTGCAGCATCACCAATGCGCTCAAAAAATACAAACCGATAGTATTCCACCTGTTCGAGAACAAGGTGGTACCAAAAAGGAACATGAGAAAGCCCTGGCGTACTGCTCCACCTCCTCATCAGTCTCGGGATGCTCCCCTTTGTAATGCTCCTAGAACCAAGTATATCTAACCATACCTGCTCGAAGTGTCGGTGGACGTGCTCCAAGTAGTGTATCCTATGCGGCCACCCACTCTCCCATGTCGGGATCAAGAGGAATCGGGTCACCTCCTATGCCCAGGCCAGTGATCATGGCAAAGTCGAAGGGAGTCATCGTCATCTCTCTCGTCGTGGAGAAATGGAAAGAGTTGGTGGTGTCCCACCACCTCTCCACAAGAGCCACTAGGAGAGGGCGATTCGCTACGACCTGTGTCAAGCTGGAGCAGAATAGGCCGAAGCCGGTCCCGTCTATGATCTGGCGGACCCTCGTAGGAAGCTCGTCATACCAATCTCGAGCTGTCGTCGCACCATAACCTCTGAAGGAGTGGGATCCGTCCTGTGGCAGTGCATGTGATGTAATTAGATCAAGTGACAAAAGTATAGCTGAAAGTACAATTGAAAGTACAGTTGAATGTAGATCAGTGATGTATTGAAAATACAGTTGAACTTAGAGTAGTGATGTATTGAAGATACAATTGAATTCAGAGCAGTGATGCATGAGGTACAGTCACATACAGTACATGTAGAGCAGTGATGTGTGAAGTACAGTTGAATGCAGAGCAGCAATGTATGAAATACAGTCAGATCAAGGCATGTGATGCAATCAGATCAAAACAGTGCAAGAAATGCAAAAAGTTGAAAGTAATATTGCAGAAAAGTAGAGTTGGTACCTCCACAACAATGGCCGACAAATGAGTCCTAGGCTCTCTCAGTAGGAGGTCGTCTGGCGCGTCCTCATCGAAATCAGTGAAGGCGTTGATGCTTCATGCAACAGGTATAATATGAGTCTCCAGGTGATAGCTCGCCATGTCAAAAGGGCGGATACTAGGTGGTAAAGGTTGAGGCTCGACCCCTGGCTCGGCCGTGAAGTCCACTGCCAACTCTACTAGAGGAAGTGCGAGGAGGTCCCCGTCATGAGGGACATCGTCAGCCATCTAAAATAGATGCAAAATGACCAAAAATGGGGAAAATGGTGAAGCTTTGAACAAATCAACCATCTAAAATAGATGCAAAAATAAGCAAAAATGGGGAAAAGGGTGAAGCTTTGAACAAATCAAACCCTAGGAGAGAGAAAAATTCAAATAAAGTTGAAAACCCGGGAAAAACGCACAAACCTTGGGAGAAACTCGAGGGAAATCAACCTTGAATGATGGAAATGATGGAAGAGTCGTCGAAATCAAATTCTGATCGATTCAAATTGAAGAGAACGAAAGGGTTTTCACGAAGAAAATATTTCTAGGGTGTTGGGAAACGCGTAGAATGCGCGGATCTAGAGAGAAGGCCCACTTAGAGAGCAAGAAAAATGTTTTTTGTGCAAGTGTTTATAAGGAAATGAACCACCTTTGCCTCTACTTAAAGAGCCACGGGTCAAAAGACCAAAATGGCCAAATCTGCCATCGGTGGCTGGCACCTCCTCATTGGTGGCCGGCACCCCTTTATTGATGGCCGACAGTTGCCACAGATGGCCGGCAAGGGGCCGGCAGCTTCCCCTGATGGCCGGCAAGCCTTCACCAGCTTCCTTTGCCTCTTTTACCTTGGTATGTGTCCTTGGGTTCCAAGAGTTCTGAGGAGTGTTCAAAATTTGATTCAAAATGCCTCTGTGGAAGCCCGAAATCATGTTCTCAATGTACGGTGATCATCGTCCATCAAACCGCACAAGGTGTATCCTTTTAATACATTGCAACTCTTTCGGGAGGTAAACCGGAAGTTGCCTTCGAGTTGTCTTTATCGAGCATGCTTTTGTTGTCACATAGCATTTGCACGTTATATTTAACATGCATCGTTGATTATCTTGCATTGAATATGCATCGTTGATTATCTTGCATTAAACATGCATCGTTGATTATCTTGCATTAAATATGCATCATTGACTACCTCTCATAGAACATGCTTCGGTTCCATTTCTTGCATGTTAAGCATTGAGTACGCCTTGGCATCATGTTGTAATCCTTCATCTCACATGAGATATGCATTGTATTGCATCGCACCTTTCAGGTTTCTCTCTCATACATGCACGATATTGTATGTACGGTTCATTCGGAGGAATTCTGGGTAACACCATTCATCTCCCTTCCCTGGTTGTTTAGAAACACCCGGGTGCGCCCATTGTTTGCGTTAACACATGTTAGAAGTGTTTGGGCTGTTTCCCTTCCCTCTCTCGCGTGTGATATGCTGAGAGGTGTATCTTTCCCTCTCTCGCATGTGATACGCTAAGAGGTGTATATTTCCCTCTCTCGTGTGTGATACACTGAGAGGTGTTTCCTTTCCCTCTCTCGCGTGTGATACGCTGAGAGGTGTTGCCTTCCCTCTCCCGCGTGTGATATGCTAGAAGGTGTTTCGTTTGAGACTCTGGGTGTTCCCTGGTAGTCACTTTTGGCCTTCCTCGCGCGATGCGTAGTTAAGATTGCGTAATTTTCTTACATCCTTTTTGTTGAAATGTGTGAGACTTCTGCAACTTGTCGGTTTGCTTAAATTGTTGTATTTATTTGCATAAATGCTTAATTCCAGCTTTCTTTGCATAATCATAAGTTATGATTTGCATCGTGCATGTCATTTGCATTTTGCCCCAGCCTGTGGGTGCATCTCTATATGGTTATATTGAATGTTTGCCTGAGTCTTTGGCCTAGTCAAAAATGGGTCGTCTCCCATCACTTTATGACTTCCGAGTTCTATCAAAGAGAGGCAACTGTAGACACCCCATTTTTGACCGTCCTCAAGACTTGGATATGCTTGAAGGTACATCCAATGACAAGTTCGATTGCTCATCGAGTACTTGAATTTCACGGCGAAATGTCACAGGTTTGAGCTTTTCAAACCCTGTATCCTTTCTGCCCCTTTTTGGGACCATGTGTTGGTTCTTTCAGCATGCTTATTATAGTGCACTGCCGGCCATGCATTTATCCCTGCCGGCCATTGATAAGGCCTGCCGGCCATCAATGAGGCACTGTCGGCCACCACTGATGGCCGACAGAACACCTTGTTTCAGCAAATTTTGTACTAGATCTTTTGAGCCAGTTGTTTTTTACCGAACCATCCTCCATACACATTTATGGGGGGGATGGAGGCCATTTCAAACTTGTTAAACAAGATTTGCATTGCATTGCTTTATATAAGGGAAGGCTCCTTCCCCCTTTCTAGAGGTTTAGCATTTTTAGGGCTAAACATATCCATCTCTCTCTATATTTCTCCCTCTCTCTCTATATTTGAGCTACTTTGTGCCTTCAAGTGAGTTTTGTTCATACTTTTGCACTAAACACCTAGTGAAACACCTTCACTCTTGAGCTGAGGTTCTTGGAGGTTGTATTTGAGTGGTTTCAGCTTGGTTTTGCCTCAGAAACTTGTTGTTATTGCTGTGCTTCAAGGGTGAATCTCATATCTTCTTTAAAGCTTTATTTTCATTGCTTATTTGGCCATCCTTGCTGTAGACGCGCTCCCGGAGGACTCCTGAGAAACCTTGTTTTGTTCTCTGAGCTACTATAGTTCGGACTCAAATGTCACGGTTCTGAATCTAATCTCACAATGTGCGATGTGAGACCGATAAATCACCAAAGAGTCCAAATCGAGCAAATCATTTTGGAAAATTGATTTTTTATAAAGAAGTGCCAAACATGGACTGCTTTGCCAGATATAGAGTCGCCACCTAAATATTTTCTTTTGGGGAAATTTAGGAAATCCTGACTCGTGCCTAAGGCCACGTGTCCGTCATCACCAAAGTTGCCTCAGCTCGGAAACTTGGGTACGATTGGGGAAGGTCATCTACGAGCACCCCCACTCGCCCGATCAAAGATTGGCCTGTACTAAGCATGATATCTTGTTTTTGAAAACACAAGTGCTCTTATTCCGGTTAATTAGCTAGAATTACTATGTGATGCGCACAACACACAAGTATAGACTAGATCACCTAATTTGGAACGAAGCATCGCATATCCATTTGTTTGAAAAATGGTTTGAAGTTTGCTACTCGCAAATAGGCTAAAATGCAAATTTTGATGAATTGTTCCAATTCAAGTAATCCAACCTTCACCCACAAGCATTTAGGCAGTTAATCATGTAAGCAAATAGCCTCATGGCAAGCATGCTTTCATGGCAACATTAACACACATGCGGTATGCTAAAACGTAAACACTCACAGTGTACTCCGAGCCAAAACAAAGAACTAGTTAGAAATCATGCATGATCCTAGTTCATGTTAAGATGGCTAATGCAACACATGCGAAAATGCAACTAAAATAGGCTCGGCTATTCTAGAATGTCATGTGAAATGCAACTTGGTACATGTATTCAAATTGGAATTGAAATACAATGCAGTTAGTATGATGCGCCGAGCCCGGTGCATGCAATACAGATGAATGATGCAAACATGCGAGCATAAGGTATGCTAAGTGAAGTATGCCCTAAAACTAACCATCGTAAGCGGTTAAGTAAAAGGGAGAAAGAAATGGAGGTTGGAAGACATGCATCACACACACGCACGCTTATTACAATAATATGCCCTCTCGAGGGAGGGACCGAATAAGAAGCTAACTAGCTAATCTAAGCTAATTAAAATAGTTATTACATAACAAATTAATTAACTAATCCTAGTTAACTAATTATTACAAAACGAATTGAAATAGCTAAACACATTAACTATTAAAGGTACAGACCAAAGCAAAACCTAGCTATCTAAGCATGGCAGCTAAGGAAAGCAGTAAAAGCAGGAGCTTCAGAGGGAGAGGAATGCATGCAAGCCCAGTTGCCTCGTTCAGAAATCCAATGCGATGTCCCGATTTGCCTCTGTTTTCATTTGTTCTCAGAAACTTACACCAAGCTCCAGAAAGCTAAAACTTCACCTTGGGAATCCTGTGGGAGGGTGGCCGACCACTTTTGGTCTTTAGAAACACCTGCCGACCACTTTTGGTTGTTGAAAAACCAGAAAAGTGGTCGGCCAGCTACTTTTTCTGGCTGGCCGGCCAGTTGTTGCTGCTAAATCCCAGTTTTATGCAACAGAGAGCAAGAAAAGGCATGGCAATGTATTTGCAAGATATGTGTGCACAACCACCCTCCCTATCATGTCATGAACTCAAGGGACTGTAGGTTCTCGACCCTCGGGCCACCAATTGTGCATTTCCATGCATGATGGTCGAGAGGCGAAGTTGCACAATTCAATATGGAAATGAATACACAAGTAAACACATAAAGCCTAAAACTCTATCATGTATGATCAAGAGCGTCGGCGACCGGGAATTAAGGCACGTTTCATCACTTTAAGTATGAAATGTCCCTCATTTCCCGTGTTTGGACTAACACCTATTCCAAACACAATGCAAGCAAGCATGGCATACACAATGCGACTCGAGCATGCAAGTATGCAATATGACTTAAGCATGCAAACATGCAATGCAATATGAACAACGTAACAAGGCTAATGGCATGCACAATGCTAAAGCATGTAACAACTAGCATACACAATGATAAATGCTAAAAACTAGATGGCATACTCAATGCAAGGCATTCATAAGGTTCTAAGCATAATGTAATGCATAATATACCAAGCATGGCATGCTCAATGTAATATACATGGTATGCTCAATGGACTTAAACCAAAAGGGTAGACCTCAATCATGCCCAAATCAGTGGCCCTTGGTGATGAAATGAAGGCACATAAAGCAAGGCATGCATGCACATTGCATTGGCCATCAAAGAGGCCAAAGAGCACAACTCTCAAGAGTGCTCAATGAGTGACAAAAGTGGAAGTGTAACAACACTAAGTGCACTGAAATGAAGCAAGAAATGATGTCAAATCATTCAAACAACATAAGTAAAGCATGCTAGGGTCCTAAGGTATGAAAGCTAGCAAAGAGCAACACAAAGGAGGCGTGCAATACATGGCACAAATGCATGAACTAAGCATGGACAGAGCTCAAGTAGGTCAAAACAAGGACCAAAACATGCTGAGATAAGGGCCCAAAGGCCTAGGCATGCAAGCATACGGGCTAAGGCATAAGCTAGGCAAACATGGACAATACTTAGAGGTATTCAAAGCATGAATGAAGTAGGAACATAAGCATGCTATAAGCTCTGAAATGTCATGTTGGATGATGCCAAATCATGTACACAACACAAATGAAGCATGCAATGATGCTCAAGGCTTGAAGCAAGCAAGAGCACTTGTACTACAAGTATACAAAACATGAAGCATATCGTTAAGGCAACCCAAAACAGTCCTAGAACATGTCAAAATGAGTCTAAAACATGCATGGAAGGAGGCCAAAACATGCTAGCATGAGGGGCATGAGACATGATACATACAAGGCAAATAAGGTGGATTACACTACACCTATTAAGACCAAGCATGGGATGACTTAAGCAATAAAAATTAGAGTTATGTCATGGCATAATAATCCCCAAAACACATTGAAATGGTGGCTCGCAAGCTATGGCATGAAGGCATACGCAATGGTTCATGTTAAGGCATAAAGGGGCAAACCCTCCAACGCATTGAATGAGTAACAAATGTGAATGCATGGCCATGAAACATGGACTGAAATCATATAACAAGTGATGCCAAATCATTGAAATAAGCCAAGTAATGCATGCTAGAGGATTCAATACACAAAGCTAACAAGCTACATTGAACCAAGGCTATACAAAGCAAGTCATGCATGACCAATACAACACAAATCAGCCCTTAAACATGCTAAAACATGAACAAAGTCTTCTTTAAGCTAAGCCAAAAGCATGCTAAAATGACATGTTACAACATGATGCATGTTAGGCTATTTCATGGGATTGCACTACAAGTGCAAGGAGCATGCAAAGGCTAACCAAACCAAACCAAACCAAAACAGAGTCATGACATGGCAAAATATCACCAAAAACATGCTGAAATGGAAAGAAAACAAGCTAGAATGACCTGTTACTTCATGAAGCATACAAAGCTAGTTTGTGTGATTTACACTACAAGTGTATCAACCATGCATGGAGTGACCAAAGCAAGCAAAAACAGTGGTATGCCACAGCAAAATAACCACAAATACAAGCTAAGATATGGTCAACATACACTTAGTAAAGATGCTCAAACATGAGGCATATTAAGACATGTATTGAAGATGCAAGGAGAGGGGATGGCCCTCCCATTCTTAGGACCTTAAAACACCATCCCCACTACTGAAATCCCTTTGGATTTTAGTGGTGAGAAGGCCAAAACAAGGTGGTCCCGAAGCTCACAAAAAAGGCTCAAAAACAAGGCCCAACAAGGCCAAAGAGGGAGTAAACAACCCCAAACACAAAAGTGATCTTAAACAAAGATCAAAAGCATGCAAAAATAGAACTTTTATCAGTTATAAGTCAAGCTTAAAACAACATGAAAGATAGGCTAAAATCTTAAGCAAGAAAGGGGAATTTAAAGGTCAAAAGCTCACCCTTGAAGACCCTCTTTATAACTGCAACTCCAGTAGGTTTTTCAAGCTCAAGACAACCCAAGAACACCAAAATCAGCCCCTAAGCACCTCAGTAGCAAAAGGATGGTATTTGAGTGTGTGTTTGTGTGTTAAAGTAAGACAAATCCACACTTTAAGGCATGAAAATGAAGCAAACAAGACAATATAGACACAACACTATATCAATCCTCTTCCCTCAGATTTTCTGACCCTAGAGGAGAGAGGAGGAGCCTCTTTCTTATAGAAGAGGAAAGCCAAAGCTTCTTGGAGAAGCTAAGCTTGAATGCCATCCCTCCATACACGTGTATGAAGGATGGCTCAAATGCTCTCCAGCTATGCTAGCTGTCCCAAAATATCTCCAAAAAGGTGCCAAAAAGCAACTGACCACTTGAAGTGGTCGGCCTGCTAGTTTAAGTGGTCAGCCGACCACTTCAAATGGTCAACCAGAGCAAAAACTGGTCGGCCATAGGTGGGAGAGGTCAACACACTAAATGCAAGGTGGTGGTGTAGTGGCTGGCCAGAAAAGATGGTCCAAAGACCAAGAAAGCCAGTTATCTGACAAGAAAACTAGCTGGAAATAGAAAAAGTGGTCTCCAAAGAGAAATACTGGTCTCCCACCCTTGTACCAACTTCCAAACAAGGAAAACAAGGTTTGTACCAAAAACAAACCAAAGCGGATGCAAGATGAGAAATCGGGAGGTGAAACACACGGCCAAAAGCCCCGAAAACTAGCTGACGAGCATCAAAAGTGGTATGCAACCACAAAAGTGGTCTCCCGAACCACAGTGTTCCTCTAGGCAAAGGCAACAAGGTGTGGTTCAAAAACCACGCCAAACGGAGAATGTTAAGCGGTACCGAGACAAGGCGCGCGGCCAAAGGCTCTAAAAATCAGAAACTAGTCTCCAAATGGGAAAAGTGGCCTACGACCACGAAAAGTAGTCTACGACCACAGAGAGATGGTCTACAAGACCACTCCCTTCCTCTGGGAAGGGAAAACAAGACTTGGTCCGCGAACCAAGCCAAAGCACAAAAGGTTCCGAGGCTCGGAGGCAAGGCTCTTAGCCAAAACTCTGAAACCTCAGAACGAGCACAACATGCACCATCACCGAGCGCTTAATCGATGACGTCTAAGTCTTAAGGTCGGTCAAAAATGGGGTGTCTACACTTGCATATTGTTTTAGGCCTTGCTTTCAACTACAAAAAGCTTTGTTTTCAAGTGTTTAAGATGGTTGTTTAAGGCTTTATTTGAGTTAGGGGTGGTTTACCCCCTTTGGTGGCTTGTTTGGCCTTGTTTTGTGCCATCTCTTAAAGCCTTTGAGATCATCTTTTTTTGGCCTTTTAGCCACTGAAATCCAGTGGATTTTCAGTGGTAGAAATGTGGTTTTGAGGTCCAAAATGAGAGGGGGTGGTCCCCTCTCCTCTTGTTGTAGTCGCATGCCTTGTTGGCCTAATGATTGAGCATGTTTTTTCAGCTTGTGTTGGCTTATTCTCAGCTTATTTTTGGCCTTATTTTAGCATGGCATAACACTGTTTTGGCCCGGTTGGGTCACCTCATGCATGCTTTTTACACTTGTAGTGTAATCTCATCATTTAGCCTTGTGTGCTTAATGCTTTGATCCATCATGCTAGCCTATTTTGGTTCTATCTTAGTGTGTTTTTGGTCTTATTTTGCCATGATACAACTCTGTTTTTGGTTGGTTAGAGCATCCCTCATATGCTTCTTACACTTGTAGTGTAAACCTTCCTCACTAGACTAGTATACTTGGTGTTTTGGCCCATTACTCTAGCATGTTTTGGCTCCATTCCAGCAAGTTTTTACTTATGTTTTAACATGCTTTAGCTCTGTTTTGAGGCTTCTTGGTCGTATGATGCTTGTTATGCATGCTTGTAGTGCAATAGCCTTGAATGGCTTTGAGTTTTAAGGTATCTTGCATGCTTGGCTTGAGGTATTTGCATGTTTTGGCATTATTTGGCATGTTATTTCAGAGCATATAGTGTTGTCACACTTCCATGTTTTTCACTCTTTAAGTTCTCTTGAGAGTTGTACCTTTATGCCTTGTTTGTGAGCCATTCCATGAGCATCATTTTCTTGCCTTTCAAGCCATCACCTCAGTTCATTTTGGCCACTGTTTTGGCATGCATAAGGTCTGTTTGGGGCTGGTTTGGCCATTTGAGCATTGTCCTGCATGCCTCTAGTGTAATACACTGCACTAGCTTTGATGTTTAAGCCTTTCAACATGTATTACATGGGTTATTTGCATGACTTTAAGTCATTTAGCATGACATTTCAGTGCTGGAACATATGCCATTGCACTCCATGTTTCACTCTTTCGACGCTTTTGGAGAGTTGTGTCTTGTACCTTGTTTGTGGCCCAATATGTATGCATGCTTGTCTAGTCCTTTGAGCTTCAATTCCAACATGTTTAGGCCACTGTTTTGGCATACATGAGGTTTGTTTGGTATTGGTTTAGTCCATTGAGCATTACTTTGCATGATTCTAGTGTTGTGTCTTTCACTAGCTTTTAATGCTTAAGTATTCTAGCATGTTGAGCATGAGTGTTTGCATGATTAGAGTCTTGCATTTCATGCCAAGATTAGTATGTTGTTTGCAAGTCATGTTGTTGGCTTTGCATTGTGTTCAATCGGATGTCGTATTGAACAAAAGGAAGATTGGTTCATTTCATACTTGAAGTGATGAAATGAGTCTAGACGCGCCCAAACGTCCCGGGCTCCGCGCACGAAATGGCGCGAAATCCGTTTTGTTCATTAAGCTACTACTACAGTTCGGACTCAATGTCACAGTTCTGAATCTGATCTCGCAAAGTGCAATGCAAGACCAATAAACCACCAACGAGTCCAAATCTGACAAATCATTTTGAAAAACTGATTTTTGTGAAGAAGTGCCAAACATAGATTGCTTTGCCAGATACAGAGTCGCCACCTAAATATTTTGTTTTGGGGAAATTTAGGAAACCCTGACTCGTGCCTAAGGCCATGTGTTCGTTATCACCAAAGTTGCCTCAGCTCGGGAACTTGGGTACGAGAGGGGAAGGTCATGCAATGAACACCCCCGCTCGCCCGATCAAAGATCGGCTGCTACTAACATGATATCTTGTTTTTGAAAACACATGTGTTCTTATTTCGTTTATTAACCTAGAATTACTATGTGATGTACATAGCATACAAGTATAGACTAGATCGCCTAAGTTGAAACAAAACATTGTATGTTCATTTGTGAAAATGATTTGAAGTTTGCTACTCGCAAGTAGGCTAAAACGAGGATTTTGATGAATTGTTCCAACTCAAGTAATCCAACCTTCACCCACAAGCATTCAGGTAGTTAAACACTTAAGCAGTTAGCCTCATGGCAAGCATGCTATACATGGCAATCAATAACACACATGCAGTATGCTAAAGCGTAAACACTCACAGTGTACTTCGAGCCAAAATAGAGAACTAGTTAATAATCAATACATGATCCTAGTACATGTTAAGATGGCTAATGCAACACACGCGAAATGTAACTAGAAATAGGCTCAGCTATTCTAAGATGGCATATGAAATGCAACTTGATAATATGCTGTTGAACACGTATTCAAGTAATGTATTGAAAGTACAATGTGGTTAGTATAATGCGCCGAGCCTGGTGCATGCAAGGCAGATGAATGGATGCATGCATGCAAAGTATAAGGTATGCTAAACAAAATATGCCCTAAAACTAACCATCGTAAGCGGTTAAGTAAAAGGGAGAAAGATGTGGGGTTGGAAGACATACATCACACACACGCACACTTATTACAACATTCCCCCTTTCGATGGAGGGTCTGAATGAATAATACAAACCAACTAACTAATTAACTAACAAGCTAATTAATTATTACAAAACCAAATTGAATAACTAGCTACAACTAATTATTACATCACCTAACTAATTAACAAATTAATTAATTAATTACAAATTCATGCTGACTGAATAAGAAAAGCAGTAAACAATGCTGCTCCAGCTCTGTTTGAGGAAGAAAAGGATGCATGCTCACACTCGGTTTCTCGCCTTGAAACACCTTCTGGTTGCTCTCAAGAGGATCAGTCTGCAGGGTGTCTTTGGGAATTAGCTGCTGGATCTTATCAAAACCAAGCTGGGGAATGCACCAGTGGCCTGCTGGCCATGAGGACCTACTGCCAACCACCATGCTGGCCAAAGATGGTACACTGCCGACCAAGGATGAGGGGGTGCTGGCTAACAATGAGAAGCTGCTGGCCACTAGTTTGTTGTGACACTAAGTTGCAGCAGAGCACAAAACAGAGGAAAGGGAGGGTCTCCCAAGGATGTGTACGCACTATGCCCCTCCATATCATCTCGAAACATCAAGGCAGAGGCATAATCGGATCCAAGACCATCAATCACGCATCTCGATGCATGATGGCCAAAGATCCAACTTGTGCAAATTCAATATAAAATGAATGCACAAAAACACATAAGTGCCTAGAACTCTATCATGTATTGTCAAGAGTGTCGGCGACTGAGAATTGAAGCATGTTTCATCACTTGAAGTATGAACATCTCTTGTTTCTCGTGCTCGGATTAACACTTAATCCAAACACCAATGCAACACAAGCATGGCATACACAATGCGACCTAAGCATGCAAACATGCAATGCAATATGAACAATTCCAAACACGCTGAAATCGTGTGAAGAAGGAACAAACTCTAACCATGCTGAAAGCGTGAGAAGAGGTAAGCAATTCCAAACACGCTGATTCCAAACACGCTGAAATCGTGTAAGGAAGGAATAAACTCTAACCACGCTGAAATCGTGACAAGAGATAAGCAATTCCAAACACGCTGAAATCATGTGAGGAATGAACAAACTCTAACCATGCTGAAATCGTGAGAAGAGGTAAACAATTCCAAACATGCTGAAATCGTGTGAGGAAGGAACAAACTCTAACCACGCTGAAATCGTGAGAAGAGGTAAGCAATTCCAAACACGCTGAAATCGGGTGAGAAAGGAACAAACTCTAACCACGCTGAAATCGTGAGAAGAGGTAAGCAATTCCAAACACGCTTAAATCGTGTGAGGAAGGAACAAACTCTAACCACGTTGAAATTGTGAGAAGAGGTAAGCAATTCCAAACACGCTGAAATCGTGTAATGAAGGAACAAAAGGAGAAACATAGGGACATATCCCCGTCTTTCCCGAAGGGAAAAGAAACATAGGGACGTATCCTCGTGTTTTGGAAAGGAAAGAGAAACATAGGGACGTATCCCCATGTTTCCCGAAGGAAAGAGAAACATAGGGACGTATCCCCATGTTTCTCGAAAGAAAGAGTGTGCATAACAATGCAACAAGAGAAAAGGCACACCTCTCAGCGTATCACAAGCGAGAGAGAGAAGGTACAATTCTCAGCGTATCACACGCAAGAGAAGAAAGGTAAACCTCTCAACGTATCACACGTAAGAGAGGAAAGGGAAAGCCTCTCAGCGTATCACACGCGAGAGAGGGAAGGTAAACTTCTCAGCGTATCACACGCAAGAGAAGAAAGTGAAAATCTCTTAGCGTATCAAACGCGAGAGAGGAAAGATAAACTTCTCAGCGTATCACACGCAAGAGAAGAAAGGACTGTGCAAGAAAGCGCAGTCATCCAAACGCGTGTCAAATGTAAGAGGAGAAAGGTATCCAAACGCGTGCTAAATGCGATAGGCAGAAGGTATCAGTTAAACTGGACCGGAACTTCTCCGAATGAACCGTACATACAATACGGTGCATAAATGAGAAAGAAACTCGATAGACATAATGCAATACAATGCATGATACTAAAGGAATGCGATAAACAGACAAAGTGGCGCTTTAGAAAGCACCTCACGGGGTGAGGGGGCGGTGAACCGTTCTACTCTGACGGAGATCTCTCCTTGTGTTCTTCGAACTCTTACCCTCAACTCACAGTACAAAGGTTCTGAAATGCTGACAAGGAGCAACATCTGTTGGGGAAACCGCGGATGTCGCTTTTCTTCCTAATCATACTCATAACTTTCCTTACTCTCCAACGGGGTGACAGACTAGGTTGATTCAGTATCCAAAACCGAGGCGCATACCCGCTACCTCAACCTATGGGGCTTCCATATAGATTTCAAGCCGGGGATACACCCTTGGGTATTTAAACTAGACTTTAGTCTCGGAAATTCCAAACCTTTGTGTTCTAGGCATCAGCCATTCAAACTCTAGTTTCCACCGTCGTAGTTGATCTCCTAGGAACTCATTGCAAACATAGCCAAGACGCCTCCGGTAGGGATTGGTACTCTGGGAGAGCACTTCTAATCGTCATTTTGGCATTGAAACAGCTGGCACAATATTCTGTTCACTTTGAACACACAGCTCATACAGCACACTACTCATTCTGAACATACAGCTGATAACACAAGAACCCAGTTTACTTTGAACACACAGCTCATACGGGGTACTGTTCACTCTGAACACACAGCTCATAACACAGTACTCAGTTTATTCTACACACGGCTCATTCTGAACAAACAGTTCAATCTGAACATATTGAATGCAATATCGGGACCTGCAGAAGTTGAAACAAACTCAGAAGCTCCAAATTTTCCCTCTTTTCTTTTGTTTCACAGCCCGAAACCCATGTAGCCTCAGATAGGTCCTGGTTCTACTATTCTCACATGACTTGGGATGGACTCTGTAGTTTTATGAAAGAACAAATTCTGTTTTGCACAAATGTGGAGAATGGCACAGCGCTCTGAGCACAAAATAATTTTTTTGAGATTGAAATTGAGAAATGCGTTTCCAATTGGGTATTGAGCCGACAATTGACCACAGCGCACTATGACTCAACAAATAAAAACAAAAGAGAAACAACCTAAACACATCTAGAAACACTCGAAACGACGCAAAACAAGAATTGAGACAAAACAAAAAGACCCGACACTCAGACGTGCACAGGGAGCCTATTTCTCTGGGTATTGTTTCCCACCCTTTCTTATTTGTGATTCTCACATCACTCGGCCCTCAGGCTCAGTTTTTCTGAAAAAGCCCTTTCCTTACTTTTTCTCTCAACGCACATCTCTCTATTCTTCAATCTCTCATTTTTAATCTCTCCCCTGGGTGGTTGATAGATAAACAAGAAGTTGCGGGCTCTTGCCCCTAGCATTCTGTTAGATTCTTCCTCTTCTGCTCACAATAGTGAACTTTCCCCACAGAGTGGTTGCACTACAACTGGGTGTGTAGCCAATCTGCAGCTGACATCGGCTGACGATGCTCTGTTGGGGAGTTTGGATGTGATCAGATGTGTCCAGATGAGGGAGTGGAATATCTAGATCTATTCCAGTTCGTGCTTCGCACTTGGTTTGATACCTAGTTGCTCGGAGGATGAGATAGCTTTCGACATTTTGCTGTTAGCTTCAATTGTGCCCTTTTTGGCGAACAAGGTGCCTTTTCTGGCAGGTTGGTTGACGATGGGGAAAAGACAGAACACTTGACTCAATTGTGCCACTAGTTCATCATTTTGACCATTTTTTGTTTTGGCTTTCTACTGAAACAATTTTGACCAAAATAAGAGTTAGATTAGCATACTTGTTCGATTTTTTGATTTGAAATCATGCTAGTTAGGCTATGAGCACTGAAAATTTTCCTTTTTTGGGTCCAAGAAATGGTCCAGTTTTGGAAAATAATGAAATAATTTTTGAGAGAATTAGTCAACTTTAGTAAAAATTCTCAAAAACTATTTTTGCAAATGGCCATTGCTCAACGAGCACGGAACCTACCCTCGAGATGCACAACCTCAGATCCAAAACAAAGGAAAATTGCCCCTTGTCTAAATGACATTGCACGGCAACGGAAAGTTGCCCCTTATTTGGATAGCGCCGCAGCACACTGTAATCACTCCTTAAAGTGACGGTCACAAGCAAACTCTCAGATACAGAGAAGACAAAGATGATCAAAACCATAACATGGACACAATCGATTTGGAAGTGTTTATGGCTGGACTTCAGAATGAAGTTGCCTACGTATCCCAACATGGGAATCAAGCCTTACGTAGTTCGGGGTAAGGTACACTCGGGTATTAACCTCTCCTTTTACGCTCTAACTTTTGCCAAGGTAGCCCTTCCGGGTTTTCAACCTTGCGAGCTCTGTTTTTTTTATCTTTTCATCATTTTTTTTTCATTTCTTTTCTTCATTTCTTTTCTTCATTTCTTTTGCATATATATATATATATATATTTTTTGCTCTAACTTTTGCCTGGGTCGCCCTTCTGGGTTTTCGGCCCAGCGAGCCTCTCAAGGGTAAAAGTGTAGCTTTGTCCATGTCAAATGGTTTTTAGGATCTCGAAGCCATCTAAATCCAGGAGAGTGGTTGCTGTTTGCCAATGATGTACAAGTCCATCCAATGGGGGGCTGAATTTGCCCCTAAAGTTATGGATAGGAACTCAGTTGTCCTTCAGCAATACTTTCTTCTTTTCTTCCTCCCTTCTGGGATTTGGCATTCTTGCCAGTCTTCATTGGTTTGCAGAATGATCCATCTTTGGCTCTTCAAGCACATCTGACATTTTTGCCCCTAGTTCAAGGGCTACTTCTGATCTAGCTTCGCAAGCTTCTTTTGACAACATCTGATCTTCTCGATCTGACTTTTCTTGCCCCCAGTTCAAGGGCTGCTTCAACTTTGGCCACGCAAGCCTTATGTTGTGATTGACCGTTGAACATTCTGAATTCAAGTTCAAGGTTTGAAAGCAAAAGGGATCGAGTCTTGAGGCTGAGAGTGATCCTATGCTGCACAATCTCAAGAGCGATTCCACATAGGTCTTCATAGGACCGTGCAAAATATTTTTTGAAATCTTTTAAGAAAGCGACTAATCGCTCGCACTGAAGACAGTGTAGAACCAATCCAGACCAAGCCAGGATCCTTCTCAGTACTTACGTTAACTGACATGATCTCATTCATTAAGGGCTTAGCACGCCTTTCTTTCTCTCAATTGGTCAAATTTTGCAAAACCCAAGGAATTCCTCCCTCTTTGTTTTCACCACAATGTTCAAAAGTTTTGAAAAGCTTAGGTCAATGCAATGATTTAAAGGCGCAGAAAAGCAGGTGAAAAGCACTACCGTTTCATTCAAACTTCTAGCACAACTGGCGCAAGGCAGGAGCAAACACAAGAGTGTGAAAATTACTGCTGTTTCATTCAGATCTTGTGGCACAACTGGCTTCATGGCAGAAACAGACTCAAAAGAAAGTGAAAAGACAAACACAAAACAAGCAAGTGATATCCGAGGTAACACCCCTGAAATCACCCGACTCTAACAAAACAGGACTGACTCGATACAACAAGACAGACCTGACTGACTCAGTACAAAAAGACTGACTCTATACAAGACAACAAAACTAACTGAATACCTGAGTTAGGAAGTACAAAAACTAGCATTCGCAAATGCTCAAAATAGTGCGTGCCATACACCACATCTGGAGTAAACTGAGCATTGCCCGCAGGTGGTTCATTCCTTGATCACATCACACTATCCTCCAGATTCACTGACCCAGTGACGATAGACTTTGCTGAGCTTGGTAGGAGGATGACCCCGTTGTCAAACAAATCCTGTACTTTGTGGCGAAGACGGAAGCAATTGTCGGTGTTATTACCAGTTTGTTGATGGTACGCACAGTACTGGGTAGCGTCATGACTAGGTGGAAGATGACTAGGGAGAGGCCGAGGCTCGAGGGGTTTGAGATGCCCCTTTTCAGCAAGGATTTGAAGAACCTTGGACAAAGGCATATACAGGGCATGGAAAACCCTGCGACCTTGGGGTAAATACTTCGAGGTTTGTGGATTTTTGCCGGGTGCACTAGAAAAAGGGTCGGTAGGTACTGGCTTGGTTTGCTGATCTTTCCCGGGTGTAGAATTAGGGTTGGGAGGAACAGTTTTGGTACGTCAGCCCTTCTCCTGATTTTCTCCTTGGCTCGAACTGTCCTCGTTCTGAGTAACGAAAGTGTCATCCACAGTTTTTGTAGCAACTGTGAGCACTTACTGTTTGTTTAGTCCTCCGGCTTTCAAAGCCTCAACAACCTGCAGAAGTTGTTCATAGGGATCAGTGTCCGCCTTCACCTTGTTCTTACCACTCGCCTCAGCTTGGTCGAAGGTTTGGGTTGCTATATCAGTGCGAAGTCCTGTTGTTGTCGGCATGTTATTGCCCGAGTTTGGGATGGCTTCAGGCTGGCTGAGTTCAATTACAATTCGCCCCAATAGCAGGGGCTCCTCTAGCATGAAATTTTCGGTATATGATGTGGTCGATGGCGAGGCCGACATTCCGAAGGCTAGATCAGCCACAGATCTCTGAAGATTGCAGATCATTCCCATTAGCTCAAAAGTGGTGGGCTCACGGGTTTGAAATAATTGGGGTTCCCAGATTGGATGTGCGGCAGCTGACCTGGGCGGGCGTTGCATTTCAACATCGGTCTCACCCTGCATGGCGATTCCTTGGTTTAATGCTGCTGCCATGACCACAATTTCTTTTGAATTTTGTGTCATCACGAGTCTGCTGGACTGAACAGAGGTGATGTGATTGGTGACTAACGGATCAGATGAACCGGCGAGCCTTGACTAGCCTTTCTCTGCCTTGCCTCAGCAAAAGAAAACACTGGCTATTTTGAACTGAATCTCTGACTTGACAAAGTCTATCAGCAAAAGTCAAATGAATCTCGAGGGATATTAGAGCCTTCTGAAGTTACGATTCCAAGACCACCTTGCAAAAAAGAAAACATGCAGCATCTTAGCCCACTTTCACCAGAACAAATATAAGCAAAGCTGAATAATTGTACTCATTACTGAATTCTGCCCAAAATTCTGCCTGTAAACTGATACCCTCAGGTAAAACTGATCCCCAGAATATTGACGCCTTTAGGCCTGATGCCCAGACTTTCAAACTGATACATGCATTCCTATAGAGGCACACTCTAAAAGCACATAGCAAGTAAATGAGAGTCAAAAACACCCCTATGTTGGGGTAGGGTTTCCCTGTCCTATCTTGTCAGGAGCTAGGGTTTCACTATGCACACAGCGGTTTCAAACAACCTACAATCGGGTAAGCAACCTGTCCTAGCTCGAAATGGTCACTACAGTTTCCAATATACAACTAGGTTGAATGGTCAAAAAGGGTGCCCCGGTAAAAACCAAGGTTTGTGTTCCCGTCGTGGTAGAGCTCGCAACCGATCAGCCTTATGGCACACTTCTCAAAGCAGGCCTCCGGCAAACCGTTCAGCAATAGCATACCGCACACACGGTGTCCTTGGCGCACCAATGCAAATGCAATGCAAAGAAACACATAAGTGTAAACAAAACAAGATATCATGAGTTCGAGTCAAGTTCTCTAAATCCCATGAGTCGCCAGAATCGCCAGAACGTCTAACGGCTCCGTAGCGAAAATGGCACGAAATCCGTTTTGTTCATTAGGCTACTACTACAGTTTGGACTTAATGTCACGGTTCTGAATCTGATCTCGCAAAGTGCAATGCAAGACTAATAAATCACCAATGAGTCCAAATCCGGTAAATCGTTTCGGAAAACTAATTTTTGTAAATAAGTGCCAAACATGGACTGCTTTGCCAGATACAGAGTTGCCATCTAAATATTTTGTTTTGGGGAAATTTAGGAAACCCTGACTCGTGCCTAAGGCCACGTGTCCATCATCACCAAAGTTGTCTCGCCTCTAGAACTTGGGTATGAGAGGGAAAGGTCATGCAATGAGCACCTCCGCTCGCCTGATCAAAGATCGGCCGCTACTAACATGATATCTTGTTTTTGAAAACACATGTGTTCTTATTCCGTTTATTAACCTAGAATTACTATGTGATGCTCACAGCATACAAATATAGACTAGATCGCCTAAGTTGGAACAAAACATTGCATGTTCATTTGTGAAAATGATTTGAAGTTTGCTACTCGCAAGTAGGCTAAAACGAGGATTTTGATGAATTGTTCCAACTCAAGTAATCCAACCTTCACCCACAGGCATTTAGGCAGTTAAACACTTAAGCAGTTAGCCTCATGGCAAGCATGCTATACATGGCAATCAATAACACACATGCAGTATACTAAAGCGTAAACACTCACAGTGTACTTCGAGCCAAAATAGAGAACTAGTTAATAATCAATACATGATTCTAGTTCATGTTAAGATGGCTAATACAACACATGCGAAATGTAACTAGAAATAGGCTCGGCTATTCTAAGATGGCATATGAAATGCAACTTGATAATATGCTGTTGAACACGTATTCCAGTAATGTATTGAAAGTACAATGTGGTTAGTATGATGCACCGAGCTCGGTGCATGCAAGACAGATGAATGGATGCATGCAAGCAAAGCATAAGGTATGCTAAACAAAATATGCCCTAAAACTAACCATCATAAGCGGTTAAGTAAAAGGGAGAAAGACATGGGGTTGGAAGACCTGCATCACACACACGCACGTTTACTACAACATTCACCCTCTTGACGAAGGGTCCGAATGAATACTACAAACCAACTAACTAATTAACTAACAAGTTAATTAATTATTACACAACCAAATTGAATAACTAGCTACAACTAATTATTACACACTTAACTAATTAACAAATTAATTAATTAATTACAAATGCATCTGACTGAATAAGAAAAGTAGTAAACAATGCTGCTCCAGCTCTATTTGAGGAAGAAAAGGATGCATGCTCGCACTTGGATTCTCACCTCGAAACACTTTCCGGTTGCTCTCAAGAGGCTCTGTTTGTAGGGTGTCCTTGGGAATTAGCTGTTGGATCTTACCAAAACTAAGCTGGGATTGCACCAGTGGCCTGCCGGCCATGAGGAGCTACTGCCGACCACCATGCCGGCCAAAGATGGTACACCGCTGGCCAAGGATGAGGGGGTGCCGGCCAACAATGAGAAGCTGCCGGCCACTGGTGTGCTGTGACACCAAGCTGCAGCAGAGCACAAAACAGAGGAAAGGGAGGGTCTTCCAAGGATGTGTACGCACTATGCCCCTCCATATCACCTCGAAGCATCAAGGGAGAGGCATAATCGGATCCAAGACCATCAATCACGCTCGATGCATGATGGTCAGATCCAACTTGTGCAAATTCAATATAAAATGAATGCACAAAAACACATAAGTGCCTAGAACTCTATCATGCATTGTCAAGAGCGTCGGCGATTGAGAATTGAGGCATGTTTCATCACTTGAAGTATGAACGTCCCTCGTTTCTCGTGCTCGGATTAACACTTAATCCAAACACCAATGCAACACAAGCATGGCATACACAATGCGACCTAAGCATGCAAACTTGCAATGCAATATGAACAAACCTAACAAGGCTAATGACATGCACAATGCTAAGAACAACAACTAACATACACAATGCTATGAACATGGCATACACAAATGCAATGATACAACATGGCATATACAATGTGATGAACTACATGGCATACACAATGCTCAATGGACTTAAACCAAAAGGGGTAGACCTCAGTCATGCCCAAATCATTGGCCATGGCACAAAAGTGAAGGCACCAAAAGCATATACAAGCATGCACAATGCAATGGCCTATCAAAGAGGCCTAAGAGCACAACTCTTGAGAGTTCTTAAAGAGTGACAAAAGTGGAAGTGTAGCAACACTAAGTGCACTGAAATGAGGTAAGAAATGATGCCAAATCATTTAATCAACACAAGTAAAGCATGCAATGGTCCTTAAGCATTAAAGCTAGTAAAGAGGACTACCAAGGGGGCATGCAATATATAGCAAAAATGCATGATCCAATCATGGACAGAGCTCAAGTAGGTCTTAACAAAGACCGAAACATGCTAAGATGAAGGCTGAAAGACCTAGGCATGCAAGCATACAAGCTAAGCCATAAACTAGGCAACAATGCACAACACTCGAAGACACTTGAAGAGTGAATGAAGTGGGAATATAGTCATGCTATAAACTCTGAAGTGAAGTATTAAATGATGCCAAATCATCTAAATAGCTCAAAGATAGCATGCATGAGTCAACAAAACACAAAGCTAGCAAGGCCAATTGCACTATAGCTATACAAAGCATGAAGGATATGACCAGGGAAACCCAAAACAGTCCTAGAACAAGTCAAAATGATACTAAAACATGCATGGAAGGAAGCCAAAACAAGCTAGCATGAAGGGCATAAGGCATGATGCATACAAGGCAAATAAGGTAGATTACACTACACCTATTAAGACCGAGCATGGAATGACTTAAGCAACAAAATCAGAGTTATATCATGGCATAATAACCCGAAAAACACATTGAAATGATAGCTCGCAAGCTTAGGCATGAAGGCATACGCAATGATTCATGTTAAGGCATAAAAGGGCAAACCCTCCAACGCATTGAATAAGTGATAAATGCAAGTGCATGAACATGAAACATGGACTGAAATCACATAATAAATGATGCCAAATCATTCAAATAGTCAAAGTAATGCATGTTAATGGACTTAAGGCACAAAGCTAACAAGCTAGATTGAACCATGGCTATACAAAGCAAGTCATGCATGGCCAAAACAACCAAAATCTGAGCTAAAGCATGTTAAAGCATGGACAAAAGCTTCATGAAGTTAAGCCAAAAGTATGCTAGAATGACATGTCAAAGCATGATGCATGTTAGGCTATTTCACGGAAATGCACTACAAGTGCAATGAGCATGCAAGGGCTAACCAAACGAAACCCTAACACAGGTATGACTTGGCAAGGCATCACCAAAAACATGCTGAAATGGAAACAAAACAAGCTAGAATGACATGCTACTTCATGAAGCATACAAGACTAGTTTGTGTGATTTACACTACAAGTGTATTAAGCATGCATAGAGTGACAAAACCAAGCAAAAACAGTGGCATTCCATAACAAAATAACCGCGGATACAAGCTAAGATATGGCCAACATAAGCTTAACAAACATGCTCACAGATGAGGCATGTGAAACAAGTAAACAAGACGCAAGGAGAGGGGATGACCCTCTTCTATTTAAGACTCCAAAACCACTTTTCCACCACTAAAAGTCCTCTGGATTTTAGTGGTAGAAAGGTCATGCAAAGGTTGCAAAAAGAGCCTAAAGGGATGGCTCAAAACAAGGCCTAACAAGGCCTAAGAGGAGGTAGATCACCATAAACAAAAAAGTGACCTTAAACAAACTTTTTAAGCATGCAAAAACATAACTTTTTCCAGTTAATAGTTAAGCTTAAAAACGTATGCTAGAAGGGATGAAAGCTTAAGCAAAAATGGGGGATCTAAAGGTTAAAGACTCACCCTTAATGACCTTCTTTACCACTGCAACTCCAGCAGCCTCTTTGAGCTCAAACCAGCCCAAGAACACCAAAAACAACCTCAAGAAGCCTCAGCTAAACAAGCAAGGTGTTTGAGTATGTGTTTGTGTACAAAAGTGAGACAAAACCACACTTTAAGGCACAAAAAATGAAGAACCAAGGCTAGATAGATACAAAACTATATCTATAACTCAAAGCCAATTTTTCTAAACCTCTCAAATGGAGGAGGAGCCTCTCCTTATATAGAAGAGAGGCAATGCAAAGCTTTTTAAACAAGCTTAGAAAGAGCCTCATCCCTCCATATGTATGGAGGAGAGATGAGTGAAAACCAACTGGCTCAAAAGATCGGGCCTGAAATCTGCTGAGACAAAGGGCTATGCCGGCCATCAGTGGTGGTCGGCAGTGGCTCATTGATGGCCGGCAGGCATCATCAATAGCAGGCAGGTACAAAATCATGGCAGGCAAGGCCAAAAAGTGGTCGGCAGTGCCTCCCAAGAAGCATGCAGAAAGGGCCAACACATGGTCCAAAAATGAGACAGATAGAAAACATGGTTTGGAAAACTCAAACCTGTGACGTTCCGCCATGAAAGTCGAGTACCCGATGAGCAATCGAACTTGTGGCTGGACGTACCTGCAAGCACAACCAAGTCTTGAGTATGGTAAAAAATGGAGTGTCTACAATGAGCTAATCTCCCTTGGTCTCCATTGCCTTTGATCTCTCATGATAAGGAGATGGTCTAAGTGTCTTGTTTGTTATGCATTTATTAAGTTTGTAAAAATTGGATCTTTGGCCATCACGCATTGTGATGCTCGATTGATGGTCTTGGATCCAATTACACCTCTCCCTTGATGTTTTGAGATGATATGGAGGGGCATAGTACGTATATACCCTTGGGAGACCCTCAATTTCCTCTGTTTTGTGCTCTATTGCAGTTTGGTGTCACAGCACACCAGTGGCCGGCACCCTCTCATTGTTGGCCAGCACCTCTTCATTTGTGGCCGGCAGTGTGCATCTTTGGCTGGTAGGGGGGTCGGCAACAACCATTCATGGCCGACAGGCCACTGGTGCACTTCGCAGCATTGTTTTGGTAACTTTCAGCAGCAAGCACTGGAAGACACCTTGCAAGTAAAGCCTCTAAAGAGCATTTGGAGAGCTTTCCGGGACGGGAACCGAGCATGCATCTTCAATTTCTTCAAGGCAGAGCTGAGGCAGCCTAGTTCACATACTTTAATGCTTAGCATGAATTTGTAATTTAATTAATTAATTTGTTAATTAGTTAAAGGTTTGTAATAATTAGCCTAGTAATAGCTAGTCATTCAATTTGTGTTGTGTAATAATTAGTCTAATTAGATTATTAGATTAGTTAGCTAGCTTAGCTTAGATGTAGCTTAGCTAAATTCATTCGGACCCTCCTTCACGAGGGCAATGCTGTAATAAGGGTGCGTGTGTGTGATGCATGTCTTCCAACCCCACGTCTTTCTCCCTTTTACTTATCAGCTTTTGATGGTTAGTTTTAGGGCATGTTTCAATTAGCATAGTTATGCTTTGCATGCGCGCATCATTCATTCGTATTGCATGCACCGGGCTCGGCGCATCATTCAAACTGCATTGAATTTCAATACTTACTTGAATACATGTTTCAAAGCATGTTATCGAGTGTTGCATTCATATGCCATTTTAGATAGCCGAGCCTATTTTACTTGCATTTTTGCATGTGTTGCATTAGGCATCGTTGACATAGCTAGGATCATGCATTGATTACTAACTAGCTTTTGTTTTGGCTTGGAATACATTGTGAGTGTTTACGCTTTACCATAACGCATGAGTGTGAATGTTGCCATGGTAGCATGTTTGCCATAAGGCTATGTCCTTAAATGATTAACTGCATGAATGCCTACAGATGAAGGCTTTATTGCTTGAATTGGAACAATTCATCAAAATGTGAGTTTTAAACCCACTTGAAATGGCAAATCATCATGTTTTAAGCCCACTTGAGAGTGGCAAATCCGCGCTTTAGCCTACTTGAGGGTAGCAAATTCAAACCATTTTCACAAACAAACATGAGATGTTTTGTTCCAAATCAAGTGATTTAGTCTATACTTGTATGCTGCGCGCATCACATAGTAAATTAGATTAATAACCGGAATAAGAACGCATGTGTTTTCAAAAACAACATATCATGATTAGTAGAGGCTGATCCTTTGATCGGGCGAGTGGGGGTGCTCATTTCAGGAACTTCCCCTCTTGTATCCAAGTTCCGGAGCCAAGGCAACTTTGGTGATGACGGACACGTTGCCTTAGGCACGAGTCAGGGTTTCCTAAATTTCCCAAAAACAAAACATTTAGGTGGCGACTCTGAAATCGGCAAAGCAGTCCATGTTTGGCGCTTTTCGATTCAAAATTGATTTTTCAAAACCAATTGCTGGATTTGGACTCTTTGGTGATTTATCAGTCTTACATTGCACTTTGTGAGATTAGATTCAGAACCGTGACAGGAGTCCGAACTATAGTAGCTAGAACACAATTCACGCCCTCTCTGAAATAGGGGGTGTGCGGAGCGAGTTTGGGCTGTCAACACAAGCTATAGCAACCTCAAACACAAAAGTAAGTAAGTAAACACGCCACACAAGGGAATTACGAACCAAACCACATTTCATGCAGAAAGGATGTAAGAAAATTATGCAAACTTGACTATGCGACGTGTAGGAAAGGCGAAGAGTGACCGTTAGGCACACCCGAGGTCTCAACTGAAATCCTAATGTGTTGCACACATGAGGGAAAATGTGGTGTGAACATCAGGACGCACCCAAATGTGTTGAACCAAAAGGAGTGGTGTAAACACCAGGACGCACCCGAATGTTTTTTAACCAAAACAAACAATCCCAACGCGTCTCACATGCGAGGGAAAAAGGTGGTGTAAACACCAGGACGCACCTGAATGTTTTTAACTGAAGAGACGTGTAAACATCGGGACGCACCCGAATGGTTTTTTAACCAAAGGGAGTGGTGTAAACACCGGGACTCACCGGAATGCTTTTAACCAAAAGAGTGGTGTAAACACCGGGACGCACCCGAATGATTTTAACCAAAAGGAGTGTAAACACCATGACGCACCTAAATATTTTTAACCAAAGGGAGTAGAGTAAACACCGGGACGCACCTGAATGTTTTTAACCAAAAGGAGTGGTGTAAACACCGGGACGTACCCGAATATTTTTAACCAAAGGGAGTGGTGTAAACACCGGGACACACCTGAATGCTTTTAACCAAAAAGAGTGTAAACACCGGACGCACCCGAATGTTTTTTTAACCAAAGGGAGTAATCCTAACGCGTCTCACGCGTGAGGAGAATGTGTAAAAGGATGTGATTCGAAGGAAACGAATGACTTCACCCAGAACCCCTCTGAACGGACCGTACAAACAATATCGTTTGACTGTGTTGGCTCCGCTGAATGAACCGTACATACAATATTGTACCTGCATAAGAAAAACTCAACAAGTACAACATATTAAGGGTGCATGTGCTATGCACAATTACAATAATGGTAAGGCATGTTCTGTGCAAAGTATTGAATGCATGTTCTATGCTAAGTACAAAATTCATGCTCCATGTGCGATTAACAGCATGTTCCATGCTAAATAACAAAATGCATGTTCTATGCGTGATTGAAATACGTATTATGTGCAACAGCATATGTAAAATGCATGTTCTACATACGTAATGAGGGAATGCATAGTCTACGTAAGAATGAAAGTGTATTCTAACGAAACAAGTTCAAGAGAAACTTTCCGATTCACCTCTCGGAAGAGTTACGACATGCAAAAAGGATACACGTCATTCAACAAGTGATGAACAACGATCACCGAATTTGAACTCAACAGTGACCTTCCATTGCACCTCTCAGGAAACAGGGATAACGACAGCATCAAGACACAAAATAGGAGCACTGGGCACTGGACGGCCACAAGATGAGGGTGACGGCCACCTGTCGGCCACCCTTTAAGATTGTTGGCCACCAATGGGGCCTATTGGCCACTAGTGGTGGCCGATCGGCCACAGATGGCAGATCGGGGCCAAGATGGTCTTTTCACCTTGGGTCTTTAAATATACTCCCCCATACTTCATTTCTTCATTCCTCCAAAGCCGAAAATCCTTACTCACTCTCTCTAGACCTTCCTTCTCTCTAGATCCGAGCTTTATATGTGTTTTCCAATGCCCCACACACATTTTCTTCACTAAACCCTCTTAGTTTACTCCATTTTCAATCGATTGAAATTTGATTTCAGTGCTTTTTCTTGGAGTTTCACCACTTGAGGCTTGTTCCCCTCAAGTTTCTCTCGAGTTTGGTGCCTTATTCTGGGCTTTGACTTTTTCTTCCATTTTCTCTCTTCTAGGGTTTGAATTTTTCAAAGTTTACCCTATTTTCTCCATTTTCTTCACTGTTCATCGACTCTTCACCCATATTCCAGATGGCAAACGACATACCACATGATGGAGTTCGTCCAGAGGTGGAGTTCGAGGCGAAGTTTGATTTTGAGGCATGGGAGAGGGGCTTCTCAGGCAAGGCAGAGGACCGGCTGGCTAGAGCTGCCTACTGCTCTCACCTGTTGGCGGTATACTGGGGAGGCATATCAGATTCCGATTGAGCCTGTCGCAGTGGGGCATAGATATGTCAGAGCTCATGACGCACCCTCGGTATGTACCACATTTTTAGTTTTCTCATCTCTTTCTGATATTTGTCCCTTTTGGACATTGATCATTCCCAATGCATTTGCAGGCACCCCCAGGATACACCGAGGATCTGCTGGAGCTATTAGCCTCATTCGAGGGCATGATATTGAGAAGGGAGGCATTGCTCGGCTTCCACGACATTTAGGTCATTTCTTCAATTTTCTTACATTCCAGTCATCAAATTTCTACTGACACGCTAAAACTAAAATGAGAACTTTCCTACGCTGCACTAATACACTGCACCTCCATGTAGTATTCATACACTGTATCTGACTCCTGCATACGTTCATTCTGCACATCATACTTGCATCTAATATGCATACTGTGGCTGACATATGACAACTGCCTTTTTCAAGTTCTACCCATACCAACAGCACCGGCGGTAGCTGCAGCACCAGCTCCAGTGGTGCCTCCTCTGGCGGTAGGGAGGATAGAGAGACAGGCTCCGGCACATAGCCGAGGCAGAACCAAGGGCACCCAAGATGAGAGTGGCCCTTCAAAGCCCATTCTAAGCGATGATGAGGCTAAGAATAGCGAGGCCGATGAGGCACCGAGTCAGTATGCTAAGTCATCCGAGAGTGGAGACAATGACGCTAGCTCGGGTTCTAAGAGTAGGAGTGCTGATGCTGAGGAGGGCTCCACTGCGGAGAACGGAGACGGCTTCGGTTCAGACTCTGATTTTGGTTCAGACAGTAGCGCCGATGGAGACAGTTCCGCAGAGTCCTCTTCTTCGAAGAAGAGGACGAAGAGGGCTTCTCGAACCTAAGGCGACCAGCGCTGATTTTTTGTAGTTTTTTCTGAGCTTCTTTTTGTCAATAGCATTAGCACATCCTACAGCTTCAGACGAGTTTTATTTGCTTTAAAAAAACTTGCACTGCACTTTTGTAAAAACAACTATGATCAGAATGAAAACAAGTGCATTTTTTAAAAAATGTTGTATTTTGCATCATGAGCACCGTATTGCATGAAAATGAGATTGAATTTGATATTGAAAAGCAAATACTTGTATTGTGATAACAGTCTGAATCAGGTAACAAACTGACCAACAACTGAAATAATCAAAGTAATACAGCTCGATAATCAAAATAACAATAACTCAATAAACAACAAAACAATTTGATATACAACAAAACGACTTGATAAACAACTTGATGAACAAAACAACTCGATAAACAAAACAAAACAACTCAAATGCAACTCGACAAACTTGCTAAAGTTAAAAGGGCTCAAAACAAGACCTTACAAGACAAAAAAAAAAAAAAAAAAAATACATGTCTTCAGCATTCTCAACATACAGGTGAACAAGAGGACAAACAAAATAGCCGTCGACCATGGGTCGGCCATGAATAGAGGATGTCGGCCACCAGTGGTGGCCGATCAGCTACCAAAGTGGCCTGTCAGCCATCACCAGTGGCCGGTCGGCCATCAATGTGAAGAACCTCCAGAATGTTGACACCTGGTTTCCACTCACTGCCTTATCTTCTACAAAAGATTTGGACCTCGTATTTTCTTCATTTCAGCTGCAAATTCTTCACAAATGGAGCCATTCTTTGCCGAAAAACTCTCAAATTGGATTGCAACTTTGGATGGCTCGGAAAAGCTGAATTTTTGGGGTTTCGGCATAAATGCACTATTCCCACTGAGTCGTTCTCCGCTTTGTTTTCCATTCCTACATGCCGTAGATAGATGTTGAAACCCGATTACGCACGTCTTTGACTTCAGGGAAAAGAGATATGCCCGACAATCGAAGAATTTCAAGTGCCAATGGAGTCCCAGCGTGATGAGGAAATCTTGCCTCAGCCCCGTTTTTGGTTACATCCAAGCTTTGGGAAGGATGTGCGGGCTTACTCTACATGAGGCCCGATCTTTTGCTCACAACGGAGAGTTAGACATCCCCAGTCTAATTCATCGATTTTCTAAAGCCAGCAACCGAGGCAACCTTCTTTGGCGGGGTTTTCAACAACACGCCCTTTGTTTGTGCATGTTAGCTTATTTCCTTCTTGCCCCCAGTTTCGGAAGGTCTAGCATTCAGCTAGTTGAAGTGGCCCAAGGCCTGAAAAAGGGCAAGAGTTGTATTGGCTAGACATTGGCTGAGACTTTGATGGGTTTGGATGCCTTTCATCAGCGGGAGACAAACAAATTTGCAGGGAGTCCACTACTTCTACAGGTAATGTTTCCCACCCTTTCTGATATACGTTTCTCACATCTCTCGGCATTCATGCTCTATTTTCCTCTCAAAGCCCTTTTATCACTATTTTCTCTCAACATACACCTCTCTATTCTTTAATCTCTCTTTTCTTTCATCCCTTCCTAGATATGGCGTATGGACAAGCTGAAGGTAATGGACTCTTACCCTGCATACTCAGCCCGAGCATACTTTTTTCGCCAACAGCTAGTTGATTTCCCGAATGAAGGGTGGTGGTTCCCTTGGATGTGTAACAGGTCTACTACTGACATTTCTTGGCGTTGCCCCTAGTTTGATATGCCCGAGATGAGCTACAGCATGGCTCGGCAACCTAGCATTCAATTGATTGGCCTGACACACTGTGTATTCTACTTTCCGTTCCGGTTCAGGCATCAATTTGAACATGACCAGACTTGCCCAAAAGAGGGGATAGAGTACCAAGCTTCATTCCCAATCTGACGTTCACAATTGGCTAGATATCCCACTGCGTGGAGGACGAGAGAACTTCTGGCTTCTGTCCCTAGTTTCAACTGCACACTTTCTGGCAAGTGCCTGACTTGGCTTGAAGATGAGGTGTAATCCAGGCCCACTTTAGCATCAGAAGCTTCCACAAGCACAGGGAGGGCACGCAGGAACAACTGATTCATCTATGCCCCGAGTTTATTTGCTTTGATCTTACTTTTCAAGTTTTCTTTTTAAATGTAATAAAATCAATTTTGATTTGTATCGAGAGTTGGAGAACTTTGTATTGAAATCAATGAAATGGAAGTTATGGGCATTGAAAGTTTTTCTTTTGGTCCAAAAATGGTTTAAGTTGTAAAAGGATTAATTTGAGCAAAATCAGTTTTTATCAAAACTTTTCAAAGCCATTTTCGATAAGGATCACAACTTGACACGCACGGAATCTATCCTCGAGATGTATAACCCCGGATCTGAAGACAACAAATTGCTCATTGTCTGAATAACACTACTCAACACTGTAACCAGTTTTCAGGGGCGATCACAATCGAACATTCAGATAAAGAATAGACAAAGATGACTTGATCAACACATAGATAGGACAGTTGAGTTGGAGGTGTTAACGACTGAACTTCAGGATGAAGTTGCCTATGTATCCCGAAGATTGGACTCAGGCCTTACGTAGTTCAGTTCGGGTTCACTCGAGTATTAACGCTCTCATTTTGTGCTCAAACTTTTGCCGAGGCCACCCTTTAGGGTTTTCAACCTTGCGAGCTCAGTTTTTCTTTATTTCTAATTTTTGTGCTCTTACTTTTGCCTAGGTCGCCCTTCCGGGTTTTCTGCCTAGCAAGCCTCTTAGGGGTAATATTTCTTCAACTTGCCCATGTTGATCGGTTGGGAAAATTCCAGGCCATCCAGGTCCAAAAGAATAACAGCTCCACCAGACCGAATAGTTTTGATAATGTAAGGACCAATCCAATTGGGGGTGAACTTGCCCCTAGGGTCATGGGTGAGAGCTCGGTTGTCCTTCAGCACCAAATCCTCTTCTTTGAGATTCTGAGACTTAACTTTTTTGTTAAAATCCCTGACGATCCTACGTTGATAACCCTGAACATGGTATAGTGCTTTTAGCCTTCTCTCATCGAACAGCATGAGTTCTTCGAACCTGCTCTGTTGCCAATCCGCCTCTGCTATCTGGCACTCAGCCATAACTCGCAACGACGGAACTTTTCTTTCAATTGGCAGAACAACTTCCATCCCATAAACAACAGAGTACGGAGTTGCTCCAGTAGACGTCCGAATTGAAGTCCTATAGCCCCAGAGTGCAAATGGCAACTTGTCTGGCCAGTCCCTATAAATCTCAACCATTTTCTGCAAAATGTGCTTGATGTTCTTGTTGGCGGCCTCAACAGCTCTGTTGGTTTGTGGCCGGTATGTGGATGACTTATGAAAAGCCATGTTGTATTTCTCCAATAAGTCGATCACTTCTTGCTTGAAATGGGAGCCATTATCTGAAATAATCTCGTTCAGGACTCCATATCAGCAAATGATATTATTTCGGATGAACTTAGCCACATGCGCTGCTTTCAACACTGCATAAGACTAAGCTTCCACCCACTTTGTGAAGTAATTAATTGCCACCAGAATGTATTCATGCCCATTTGACCCTTTCGGTGTAACCGTCCCAATGACATTGATTCCCCAAACTGAGAAGAGCCATGGTGAAGTCTTGTTGTACAGTTTCGACGGTGGGATATTCATTCGATTGGCATTAATTTGGCATTTGTGGCATCGCTGGACAAAACCGATATGATAGACCAGTAGTAACCTTGCCTGAGAGTCTTCCGGGCTAACATTACCCTGCTCATGTGCGCTCTGCACTCTCCTCAATGGATGGCCTCTATTAGGCGCTTTGATTCATCTGTGTCAACACATAACTTGTGCATTCCCAGATGACCCCTCTTATATAGTTTACCTCCGCAGATGATAAATTGAACGGCCATTCGCTGTATTGCCCTCTTATCTTTGGTATTTGCCCCTGGTGGATAAACCTCCTTTCCAAGAATTTCCAGATATCATAAAACCAAGGGTTTTGATCTTATATTTCATCTATTGCGGCGATAGACTCGTAGGCCGGCATATATCTCTGCTCAATAATAATCGGACGCATCCGGACTCCAAAAGGGATCTCTATCATAGAAAATAGAGTTGATAAGGCGTCAGCAAACCTGTTGTTCTTTCTTAGTAGATGTGTGAAGGTCAGTTTCTCAAACCTAGGAATCAGAACATCCAGGGTCTGGTGATAGATCTTCATTTTTTCTTCTTTGACCTTCCAGTCTCCTTTTGCTTGAGACACAACCAAATTCGAGTCCCCACTGACGTCCAACCTTTTTGCCCCTAGTTCCAGGGTGGCTTCCAAACCAGAGATACACGCCTCGTATTCTGCTTTGTTGTTGGATACTTTGAACCGGAGTTTGAAGGCTAAGGGTATATGGGAATTGTCGGGTATTATCAGCAAAACCCCTATCCTATAACCATATTGGTTAGACGCTCCATCAAAGTACATTGTCCAAATCTTTTCCTCGACTTGAAGAATAGCTTCATTTGGGAACTGGTATTCTACCGCTTCATCTCCTTCTACTAGGTGATCAGCCAGGAACTCTGCTACCGCTCTCCCCTTGGCAGACTTGCAAGTAACATACTTCAAATCAAATTCGGAGAGGAAAAGCAGCCAACGAGCTAGCCTACCCGTAAGCGTTGGTTTCTCGAACAGATATTTGATGGGATCTAATCTAGAAACCAGAATTACGGAGTGAGCTAACAGGTAGTGCCTCAACTTCCTAGTAGCCCATACTAAGGCTAGGCAAGCTTTCTCCAACGGAGTGTAGCAGGTATCATAATCTAGTATTTTCTTGCTCAGGTAATAGATGGCTCTCTCCACCATTTCCTTAGATTCCTGAGCAAGCATGCATCTCATCGTTGTGTCTGTTACTAACAGATATAGAATTAATGGCTTCCTCAGCTCTGGCGGTGACAACACAGGTGGATTCTGAAGGTATTGCTTGATCTGCTCAAAAGCAAACTGACATCGGTCGTCCCATCAAAAATTTTTTCTTTTCTTCAAGAGACCAAATAGTGGTTCACAAGTCAAGATTAATTTTGAAATAAACCATCTTATGAATTGCACTTTACCCAGAAAGCCTCGCATCTTTTTTTCAGTCCTTGGTGGTGGCATTTCTATGATGGCCTTGATTTTGGAAGAATCTACCTCGATGGCCCTCTGTGTAATCAAGAAACCTAGTATTTTCCCTGTCATTATGCCAAAAGTACACTTCTATGGATTCAACCTCAATCTGTATTCTCTGATCCATTGAAAGAATTTCTTCAAGATGGTATAGTGGCCCTCTCTTTTCTTGGACTTGACAATCATGTCGTCCACGTACACCTCCACCTCTTTATGGATCATATCATGTAGAATTGTAGTTGCAGCCCATTGATAGGTAGCCCTAGCATTCTTCAACCCCAACGGTATCACCCTATAGCAGTAGGTTCCCCACGGCGTAGTGAAAGCAGCCTTCTCTCTATCCTCGGGTGCCATCAGAATCTGGTTATACTCGAAAAATCCATCCATAAAGGATAGCAAAGCATGGCCTATGGTGCAGTGCACCAATTCATTGATGTGCGGTGAAGGAAAGTCATCTTTTGGACTGGCTCTGTTCAGATCCCAGAAATCCACAAACACCTGAATTCTTCCATCTTTCTTCGGCCCTGGAACAATGTTGGCCAAGCAAGTTGGATACTCAGATACTAGCAAGAACCCTGTGTCTATCTGCTTTGTGATTTCTTCCTTAATCTTCAAAGCCCAATTCGGGTGTATTCTCTGTAGTTTCTGTTTGATGGGTCAGCCCTCATGGTCGAGAGGGATTCAATGCTGTACAATCTCAGGATTGATTCCAAGCATGTCTTCGTAGGACCACGCGAAAACATCTTTGAAATCTTTTAATAAAGTGACTAAGCGCTCGTGTTCCTCCGAAGACAACGTGGACCCGATCTGGACCAGACACGGATCCTTCTCAATACCCACATTAATTGGAATGATTTCATCAATAAGGGGTTTTACAAACCTCTCATCCTCTTGATTAATCAAATGTTTCAAAACTAGAGAAATTCCTTCCTTATCGTTTTCATCAAAATTTTAAAAATCATGATCAATGCAATAAATAAGAGGCACAGAGAAGTACTCAGAATCTGTAGTAGCATTCTCATTCAAAAGATCCAGCTCATCCAGTTCCTCGGTTATAACTGACTCAAAGGAAAAGGAAAAAGATGACCTGAACAAAACCTCAGCATTCGGGTTATCAACCCCAGGAATACCGAACCCAGACTCAGAAGAACTAGAATCTGATTTCGACTTCACAGACTCTATGGAATTAGATTCTGGTTCACTACCTAACTCAGAACTACTAGACAGGTAGCCCTCTTTCACAAGTGAGGGATGGTGCGTCAGATGCGTCCAAGATACCGCTAGAAGGGTTTGCACCCGGTTGGTCTCCGATCATGGAAATGATCAGGTTATCCACCAGGCTCTCTGAGTTGATCTGAGGATCCGATAGGAAACATACCAGTGCTACTCCTACTTCAAGCTCATTGCTATCAGAATCACTTCTTGTATTTTTTGCAACTTCAGCAATAATTGGCTCAGCCTTTTCTTTCGTTTCACTGTCTTGCAGCTGCAAGTTAAAGAAAATCTCAAAGTCGGGAACCCTCTGCCTCTCAGAGTTGAACCAAGGTTCGGGGAAACCACAGAATAGGAAGTCTTCACCCTTCTGAACAAAATAGCCATTTAGGGTTCCCCGAATTGGTCGGTGGACAAGCTCATACTGTTTCCCGGTCTGCTTAGCTCTGGCTCTTTTGGCCACTACTTTCCCTTTCCTTACCCAGTCCTTTTCGGTGGGCATATAGCCCAGACAAAAGGCATGTGGGTTATGTGGCACATCGTCCAACGCAGTAACTCCCTTCTAGCCACTTTTTCCTACTCCGATTCCGGGCATGTGCAACAGCTTGTTCATGAAGTATACAGATTGGGCACTGACATACAAGCCCTCATTAATAGCCAGGATATTCTGCACTACACGGGCCTCAGCCAAGGTAAACCCCAAAAGGAAGACATCTTCTTCGCCATGCACAATCTCCAGCACAGGTGTAGTGACCTCTGGCGGAGGATGTATAGATGAATTCCTGAAGACTGTGGCAACGCCTTTCCTATAGGGGTACTTCAGCATTTAGTGGAGGGTGGAAGAGACAACTCTTACTTGGTGTAGCCAGGGTCGCCCAAGTAGTAAGTTGAAAGTGGCTGGAACATCCAGGACGTGAAATTCAATATCTTGTTGATCGGGTCCAACCTGCACTCTGATTTATACCATTCCTATCACCTCTCTGCTCATATTGTTGTACTCCCAGATCACCTAGGCCATAGGCACGAAATCTGCTAGTTTCAGGCCAATAGCATAAGCTATGTACCATGGACAAATGTTGATTGCTGACCTGATGTCAACTAATACGACTAGCACCCACTTTTCCCAGCACTCTATGGATATGTATAGAGGCTTGTTGTGTGCAGAGCCTTCTAGCAGTAACTCCTTGTCAGAAAAGGTCAAAGTTGGCGCAACGCCTCTCGGGAAGACTAATCCCACCAAATGTTCCAGGGTAGTCTTAATGGACAACTTGGCTTTATCCATCGCCGACAGTACAGCTTGTCTGTGCACTTGCGAAGCCATAAGCAACACCCAGATGGATATATCAGCTTGAATCTTCTTCAACTGTTTCAGCACAGCCTCTTCCTCTAACAGTTTTTTTTTTTTTTTTCTCTACCTCTTTGTCCTTCCCAGATGCCTCGAGTTAGTCCAGATGCGGGGGTTTGAAATATCGGCCACTTCTTATCATGTGTTCAACTTCTTCCACATACCAGGTATTGTTGGGAAGGCCTTCACCCCAATCCTCGTCAGTATGGGCAAGATGCAGATCATCATCTTCCCACCATATACCTCCGGCAACCGACAAGCAATTTTCTGGTTCCGGTCTAAGTGTTCTCTCAGCAGAAACATTCCCCGTGAGGCATTGAGCTATTCCAGCTTTCTAATCACTTTCACTCATTTCTTGCCCAAACCGCTCTAGTGTGGCTTCTTGTTCTGTATGTACAGTGCTAACAATGCCCAGTTCCTGAGCCAATTGTTCTTCACCGGTGCTTTCCAGTAGTTTACCCTTCCTATCGACCGTTCTAACCATTGTTGCGGTTCCCGCTTTCTGTTCTTCGAGCTTTGATTCAGTTCCCTCCTCTATATTGGGTTCATCACTCAGCCACCCAGAATTGTCTGTTGACCCGTTCAGATCGAACCAATCAATATGCACATCCTCTTGATCTTGCTCATCAAAGAACTACAAATTGTCTATATCCTCCTCTAGGTTGGCTACATCATCTAATCCCTGACTTGGTCCATCTTCTCAAACTACACTGACCTCCATCCCAGTTGGTAACACCACTTTCAGCCTATCTTAACTGATTGGCATAATATAGCAGCTCGGGTTATACGTCCCATCAGATAAGTCCTCAGAGCTCTCGGGCAACGGATTGACATTCTCTACCAAGGCTAACCTCCCTTTATTTTCCATTATCACCACCACGGGTTCGGGTTGAAGTGAAGACGCGCTCATCATGCACAAGTCTGTGCTCTTAGGGATGAACAACGCCAGCTTAGGTAGGTAGAAAGGGGTGATGTATATACTGGGGTCATAAGGGACGGCCAATGTAAGGATGAGGTTTATATACCGAGGTGAAGGGACCTGATTATGTGGTGGGAGAGGATTTATGGTGACGTTGGGTCTTTCGGGAGGTGCTATCACTTTATTGTCAATGAGATCTTGAATCTCATGACGAGTTTGAAGCACTAATCAGTATCATGACCATGCTATTGGTGAAAAGCACAGTATTTGGCCGGGTTATGTTTCGAAGGGAGAGGATCGGGTAATGGGCATTGTTCTAACGATTTAAGATGTCCCTTTTTTATTAAGACCCCTAAGGCTTTGGACAAAGTCATGTAGAGTGGGGTGAAAACCATTTGGTTTCGGGCTTGATGACTCGAGGTTTGAGAGGTTGTATTGGGGGTGTTGGCGAACGGGTTGGCAGTTTTGGGTGTGATGGTGACCATGCTCACATCCGAAGGCCGTGCAAAGGTGCCACCAGTCGTGGTTGCATTGGAGTTGCGTGTAAAGGGCCTTTTGGGCTGTTCCTTCTCATGGTCTATCAGTCCTTGTTTCATCGCATCCTCAATTTGAACTCATATTTCATGGAGCTCAGCAAATATAAACAAAGGTAAGACTATCATCTTTTGTAATAGTCTTCCTTGCAAGTTAAGGACCACTATTCTGATTTGGTCCTTTTAAGAAGGTCGGATAGTAATCATAGAGGCCTTAACCCTCCAACGGGTCACGAAATCCGAGAAGCCCTCATTCAGCTCCTGGCGAGTTGCTTTGAGATCATAAGTAGTGACCTCGATCTGAGTATTATAGGAGTACTGCGCGATGAAGGCCTCGGCCATTTCCTCCCAATTTCTCTTCACAGAGTCTTCAAGCTTAGCATACCAAATGGCCGCTATTCCTAACAGGGTCCGGCCAAAAAGTGACAACTTCTGCAATCTAGTGAGACCCATTGGTCATAGGATATTAGAGAATAGCCGTAGATGGACCATGGGATCCCCGGAGCCGTCGAACCGGTCTATATGCGGCATCTTGAATCTGTCAGGCAGAGTTACTGCAGAATCTGTGTATCCATCCTCAATATCAGGGATTGAATTCAAGCCTTGCGCCTGTTTGAAGAGCTTTTCTAGTTTGTTGACCTTCAGTGCAGTGGGATCGACCTCAAATTCAAACGGTTCCTCCATTTGGTAAATTGGTGCCTTGGAGGTCTGAGGTGGGATTGGATCTGCCGGAATGCCCATATTCTCTTGGATATTGACTATGACCCCGGGTACCAGAATTCCCACTGGGGGTGCATAGGATGCTGAGGCTACTGCCGGTTGTGGCTACTGTTGCTGAAGCCTTTCTATCACTTCTGCTTGGTGGGCTACGACCTTGGCTTGGTTGGCTGTGGTCTCAGCTTGGTGGGTAGCATCTAGCTGCATAGTCTCAATAGTCTACTGGAGTTGACAAAGCATATCTTCCATGATGACTAGGAGATGTTGAGCTATCAGAACTGGTGAATACTCTCTTTCTGGAGTAGAAGATTGGGCTTGAATGGGCATAGGTGAAGTGAAAGATGACTGCGGAATTGGTGAATTCTGTCTAATCCTCCTCTGTCTGGTAACTGGTAGGAGTGAAACAAACACTAGCTGTCCCCTGACAAGATCCCTGGATCTAGAAATCCTTCTCACTTGGGTCCAGAGTGCTTTGGGGGGTAACAGAATCGTCTGAAGCAATGGTGAAACACTACCTTGCAAAAAAAATAAATAAAGCAAAAAGAAAACAAAAATCAGAAACCGCACAGCACCTCTGCTTAGATTATAATCGGTACACTGATGTAATCAAAGTCGTACAACCATGCTCAACACTGAATTCTACCTCCCAAAAATTGATACCTAGACTTGCGACTAATACATACATTCCTGCAGAGTTTCACTCTAAAAGCACATATCAAGCAAGTGAGAACCAAAACACCCCTATGATGGGGTAGGGTTACCCTGTCCTAGTTTCGTCAGGAGTTAGGGTTTCATTACTCAAGCAAAGGGTTTCACACAATCCTACATTCGGGTAAGCATCATGTCCTAGTTTAGAACAGTCTTTATGGTTTCCGATATGCAACCAGGCCGATTGGTCAAAAAGGGTACTGCAGCAAGACTACCTAATATACCTCTCACACCTAACACCGAGAAGTGAAATGAGGATCAAATGGTACAGCAGTAGTCCAGATCCAAGGGTTGTGTTCCCATCGTGGCAAAGTCCGCAACTGGTTAGCCTTTTGGCAAGCTTTTCCAAGCAAGCCTCTAGCAAACCATTCAGGAATAGCAGATGGCAAACACTGTGACTTAGGCGCACCAATGCAAATGCAAATGCAAAGAAACACATAAGTGTAGATAAAAATTCATATCATAAGTTCGAGTCAAGTTCTCTAAGTCCCCAGCAGAGTCGCCAGAAACAGTGGCTTGCCTTTTTTCGCACCCCCTTCGGAAGGTTTGAAAGAAAGGCCTCACAATTTGGACTCCCACGGTTCTGAATATAATCTCACAAGTGCAATGTGAAATTGATAAACACCAAAGAGTCCAAATACGGCAAATTCTTTTGGAAAATCAATTTTAAATCAAATAATGCCAAAATTAGACTACTTTGCCAGATACAGAGTCGCCATCTAAATTTTTTTTTGGTTTAGGGAAATTTAGGAAACCCTGACTCCTGCCGAAGGCTACGTGTCCGTCATCACCAAAGTTGCCTCGGCTCGGGAACTTAGGTACGAGAGGGAAAGGTCATAAATTGAGCACCCCCGCTTGCCCGATCAAAGATCAGCCTCTACTATTCATGATATGATATTTTATAAACATTATGTGCTCTTGTTCTGATTATTAAGCTAGCTTTACTATGTGATGCACACAAGCAAGTATAGACTAGTTTACTCAATTTGGAACAATTCAATTCATGTTTGTTTGCAAAAATGGTTTGAATTTGCCACCTCAAGTGGGCTTAAAGATTGCGGATTTTCCACCAAACATGGTGGGCTTAAAACATGATTTGCCACTCAACAAAGTGGGCTTAAAATACACATTTGTTGAATCGTTCCAATTCAAACAACAAGCCTTCATCCACAGGCATTGATGCAGTTTAGCATTTAAGCACATAGCCTTATGGAAAGCACGCTAGACATGGCAACATTCACACTTATGCAAGTATGCTAAAGCGTAAAAACTCACATAGTACTCCAAGCTAAGAAGATATGAGTTAGAAAAATATGTATGATCCCTAACTATACAAGATGATTAATGCAACACATGCAAAGAATGCAATTAATAGGCTCGGCGACTAATATGGCATATGGATCGATTTGAACAACATGCGATTAAACACGCATTCAAATAAGATATTGAAATTGCAATGCAGTTTGAATGATGCGCCGAGCCTCAATGCATGCAAGACAAGATGAATGGATGCAAGCATGCGATATGCTAATTAAAACATGTCCCTAATCTAATCATCAAAAGCGTTTAAATAAAAGGGAGAAAGACGTGGGGTTGGAAGACATACACACACGAACGCATACTTATTACAACATTACGCCCTCGCGAAGGAGGGTCCGAATGAATAAGCTAACCAACTAGCTACGCTAATTAAGCTAACTAATTATTGCAAAACTCAAATTAATTATAGTAAAACTAACCAATTATTTACAACACTTAATTAGCTACAACTAATTAATTACAACACGTATTTGATCTATTGCTAATTAAACTAATTAGCTAATCCCGGGAAGTGAGGGATGCATGCATGCTCGATTTTTCACCTAAAAAGCCATTACCTTGCTGCTAAAAGCCTCTGTTTGCATATATGAACACCAACAAAGTTGTCCACTTCTAGAACACCTTTGCTTCACCTTACCAATACACTGTGCAAATTTCATTAGTGGTGGTACAAATGATTTGGCTACCACCAATGGTGGTCATTGGTCGGCCATTGGTGGTGGTCCGCCTACCATCGTGGTTTGAACTTCCTTGCTGCAACAGAGAGCAAAACAAAGCAAAATAATGTATTTCTCAAGGGTTGTTTACACACTTTGCCTCTCTTTTTCATGGGGAAATCAAAGAAGAGACAAGCTTTGGTTCACAAACCATCAATCAAGCAAATTCATTGCATGATGGCTTGTGAAACCAATTGTGCAAGTTCAATAAATGCAAAATGAGACCAAAATAACCATCACCCTATCATGCATGATCAAGGGCAATGGAAACCTCGGAAAATGGCACATTTCATCACTTTTGAGTATGAAATGTTCCATTTTCCTTGTGTTCAAATTAACGTTCGATTTGAACACGTGTAATGCAACACAAAGAATGCTTATCTTACCTCTTTTACTTGCGAATTTTGTTTACTCATTTTAATTACCAAATCATTCATTAATCCATTAAGTCCATTGGTGAGTGTCCTCTAATGGAAAGAGGACTCAACCAAAGGTTGCTTTGGGCATGAAACAGGCATTACACTGTTGGTAATGAACCCCCTAAGGGATTAAACCATTAGGTGTAGCACCTCCATTTCATACTTAGGCAAACAAGTGGTTTGAAACCACTTTCAAAGCAGAGCCAAAAGGTGAAGAAATGAGGGAGATTGCAGAGATTATAAATGCTGAAATGAAGTAGAAAAAAATATTAAAAACATGCAATCAACTCACACCAATGATGGTTAAAGCCTTAAAACAATAAGCTAGTGAAAGGGGTTACACTACAACTATGCAAAACAAGACTCAAACTAACTAACCAGCACAAAACAGAGCTAAAACAGGTTATTTCAAAGGCTAAAACATGCTAGACTTGAGCTAAATTAAGCTAGAAAAACATGCTATCATGTGAAGCTAACTAGGCATACAAACAAGACACAAGGAGGGGAGGCTAACCCCTCCAAATTTGGACCTCAAAATAAGCTTTTTGCCACTGAAAAACCCTCTAAAATTCATTAGTTAAAAGGCCAAAAAAAAGTTGATTTGAAAGTGATGAATAAAGGCACAAAAGCTTTACAAACTAATAAACAAAAAGGGTGAACCACTCCCTAACTAAAAAAAAAAAGGCTCAAACTAGCACTTTTAGGCCACAAAAATAGAGTTTTTCTCAGTTCAAAACTAGCCCCAAAATAGTAAGAAAAGATGGTAAAACAAGCTTGCAAAACAAAGTAAACAAGGCAAGTAAACTACCTCTTGAAGCAAAGGGAAATTCTAGGCACAAAACCAAGCTAAAGCCACATTCAAGAGCTCCAAGAAGACCCCAAATAACCTTAGATCAAAGGTAAGGGGATTTGATTTAGGATGTGTGTGCAAAAGTGTAGAGAAAACAAGCAATTAGGCACAAAATTATAAGAGAGAGAGAGAGAGAGAGAGATTTGCTCTAAATTCTCTAACCTTTAAAATGGGAGAAGAACCCCCCTATATATAGAAAAAAAAGTCTTGAGCTTAGAAACGTCCTACCATACACATGTAGGGAGATGCAGCTCAATGTGCTAACAGCTGGCACAGCTATCAACAAATATCTGGAAAATAAACTAATGGCCGTTGTCCACCACTAGTGGCCAACCGACCACACCAATGGCTGACAATCATGGTCCATGGCCGACAACCTTTGGTGGTGGCCGACAAATGACCAAAAGGTCTAGACACCAAGTTTTGGTCCAAAACAAGGCACAGAAAGGACAAGGTCTAAAGGCTCAAAGATAAGGCGTTTCGCCGAGGACTTCATGTACTCAAAACGAACACATGCAACCATAATCATCAAATGCACAAGTGATGACGTCCAAGTCTTGAGAATGGTCAAAAATGGGGTGTCTACATCCGCTTTCGATGGTTAGATTAGAGACATGTTTGAATTAGCAAACCTTATGCTCGCATCCATTCATCTTGTATTGTATGCACCGAGGCTCGGCGCATCATTCTAACTGCATTGTTATTTCAATACTTCTTTGAATACGTGTTTAACCGCATGTTCTCAAAATCGAATCACATGCCATATTAGTAGCCAAGCCTATTAGTTGCATTTTCGCATGTGTTGCATTAGTCATTTGGCACAGTTAGGAACATACATTTTTCTAACTAGTTTCTTTTTTGGCTTGGAGTACTAGGTGAGTTTTTTTTTTTTTTTTTGGAAACTTTAGAATACTTGCATCAGTGTGAGTGATTGCCATAACTAGCATGCTTGCCATGAGGCTAAATGCTTACTTGATAAATTGTATGAATGCCTGTGGATGAAGGCTTATTACTTGAATTGGAATGATTCAACGAATGTACGTTTTAAGCCCACTATGTCTAATAGCAAATTCACAGTTTTAAGTCCACTTTGTTGAGTGGCAAAATCGCAAACTTTAAGCCCACTTAAAGTGAAAAATTCAAACCCCTTTTCGCAAATGAGTTGTTCCAACTTGAGCAAACTAGTTTATACTTGCTTGTGTGCATCACATAGTAATGCTAGCCTAATAACCGGAACAAGAGCACATAATGTTGATAAAAAATCATATCATGATTAGTAGAGACTGATCTTTGATCGGACGAGAGGGGGTGCTCAATTCATGACCTTCCCCTCTTGTACCTAAGTTTTTGAGCCGATGCAACTTTGGTCATGACGAACACGTGGCCTTTGGCACAAGTCATGGGTTTTCTAAATTTTCCCAAAATAAAATATTTATGTGGCAACTCTGTATCTGGCAAAGCAGTCTAATTTTGGCATTTTTGATTCAAAAATTGATTTTTCAAAAGATTTGCCAGATTTGGACTCTTTGGTGATTATCAATTTCACATTGCACTTGTGGGATTAGATTTAGAACCGCCAGAGTCCGAACTGTAAGGCTTATATTCAAACTTCTGAAAGGGGCGCAAAAAAGTTGAGCTACGCATAGATAATGGGAATCTTGAATTGTTGTCATAGTTCTGCGATCATAAATATATGTATTGCATGGCAAGAGCCAAAATGGACAAGTGTTCTGATCACCAAAATGAAACATACAACAATTTAAATCAAACAAAAAGTAGGAAATGTCATTTTACTGGAAATAGCGTTTCAAGTGTTCAGCATTCCATGGATGGGGAAGGTCTCTGCCCTCCATGTCTTGGAGACAGTATGTGCCTGGGCGGGGTCTTACTTTGACAATGTTAGAGTTTTCCCACTTAGCTGCTAGATTGCCCTTGGTTGGGTTTTTAGTGGCAAGAGTGGTTTCGTGCAAGATGAGGTCTCCCGCTGTGAATGCTTTCAGTTGAACTCTGCGATTATAGTGCTATCTTACTTTCTGTTGGTATGTGGCCAGTCAAACGACGGCCGTTTGTCGCAGTTCCTTGATGAGGTCCAGTTCGGCCCTCCGAAGGTTTTCGTTCAGGTGTGGATTAGGGTGGATGACTCTAGGCATCGGTAGGCAAATTTCCACAGGGATGACGGCTTCGACGCGGTATGCCAGGCGAAATGGGGTCTTCCCAGTTGGAGTTCAGGCGGTCATCCGATAAACCCAGAGGACGTTTGGCAATTCCTTTGCCTAGAGGCCCTTAGCGGTTGTAGACACCCCATTTTTGGCGGCCATTCTGACTTGGATGCCATCGCTTGCATACTCGATGATGAGTTTATTTGCTTGTCAAGTGCTCGAAGTCTTCAGCAGAATGGTACAGCTTTGAGCCTTTCAAACCCTACACTCTTGTTACCTCATTCTTGGACCAAGCCTTGGTTCTTCAAGCCTGCAGCTTTTGGTGGCCTTTTTGGGCAACTAGCCATCACTTTTTGGTTACCGGCCACTAGTGATGGCCGGCTGGCCACCAGTTTCTTTTGTAGATATTTTGTGATAACTATGCCAGCTGTTTGCACAGATGCATGCATCTTCACCCATGTGTAGGGCTGGATGTTCTTGAGGAGAATTCATGTTTTCTATATATAGGAGGCCTCATTTTCATGTTTAAAGGTTAGAAAAATTTTAGAGCAAAATTTTTCCTCTCTCTCTACATTTCTCTTACTCTAGCAAATTCCTACACTTTTTTGCTTACAAATCTTCAACCTTTGCCTATGCACTCTTAACCAAACGTCTTCATCTTTGAGCTGAGGTATTCTTGAGCCTTGTTACAACTCTAGAGGGTGTGTTTGCTTGATATTGTTGCTTGGAATTGGTTTTTCTCTTCAAAGGAATAAGGCTTTGCCTATTTGCTTGCTTTGTCTACTCTTTTTCTTGCAATTTTCCAACTGTTTTTGGGCTGTAAAACTTCTATATTTTTGGGCTGAAACTTGGGTTCTAAGGCCATTAAAGGTTGAGGGGTGGTTCACCCTTCTTTGCACCTTGTTTTGGAGGCCTTTACCTTTGTGTTTCCTATCCTTTTACTATCTATTTTTGAGCTTTTAAACACTGATTTTCAGAGTTATTTCAATGGCCAAAATCATGTTTTGAAGTCCAAATTTGGAGGGGTTAGCCTGCCCACCTTGTGTCTTGCTTACAAGCCTAGCTTGTGCTATGTTTTAGCATATTAATCTAGCTTTTTTTGTCTTAATTCTAGCATGTTTTAGGACTTATTTTAGACTATTTTAGCATTGTTTTTGGTAGATAGTTACATTGGAGCTTTGTTTTGCATACTTGTAGGGTAATTGTCCTCATGAGTTTGGTGTTCTAGACCTTAGACACCATCGTGTTTGAGTTAATTACATTTATTTATGGTTTTCCATACTTGTATCACCATTAATCACCTTTCCAACCTCCCTCCTTTCTTGGCTTTTGTTTTGCTTTGAAGGTTCAAACAACTTGTTTGTTTAAAGCATGAGATTGAGATGTCGTGCTTAATGGTTTAATCCCTTTTAGATTCATTACCAACGGTATGATATCCTTTTCATGGCTAAAACAACTTTTGGTTTGAGCCTTCTTTCCACTTAGAGGATTTAAACTCACTATTAGACTCAATTGGTTAAAGAATGAATGGTAATCTAAAATGGAGTAATTAAAACTTGGGACTAAAAGTGTGCAAGATAATAAGTTGTTCTGTTCAATCGGACGTTAATTGAACACATGGAAGCCTGAGGCATTTCATACTCATTAGTGATGAAATAGTTCAAGTATCCAAGGTCACCACTTCCCTTGATCAATTCATGAAAGGGAGGAGGTTAAAGTCTTATTTTGTTACATTTATTGAAATTGCACACTTTGGTTTATAAGCCATCATGCAATGAAATTGCTTGAGTTGGTGGTTTGTGAACCAAGTTCATTACTCCTTTGATTTGTTCATGAAAAGGAGAGGTGAATTACGCAAACAAACCCTCGAGAATACCCTGCATATGCATTTGTTCTGTTTAGGTCTCTGGGAAATCGAAAGTGGGGCAGCGACCTTGGCCATCATTGATGGCCAAGTTATCACCGGTCGGCCACCAACGTAAAATTTAACAATGTGTTTGTAAGGCAAAGCAGAGTTATTCTGGAAGTGGGCAACAGTGTATGTGTTCTCTGTGCAACAAAGGCTGTCCGGAAGCAAAACAGTGGCCTTTTCCGATGGAAACCGAGCATGCGCATGAACATCCATTGCTTCCCGAGGCGGAATAGTTAACTTCGTACTTAATTGTTTAGCTTACTTACTTCTTTTAATTGCACTTGTGTTGTAATTATTTAATTAGTTAAAGTAGTTAGCTAGTTATGATGTTATAATCATTAATTAACTAGAATAATTAGTTAATTCGTATCGTGTTATAATAATTAGTTAAGTAGCTTAGCTAGTTTATTCATTTTGTTTTGTAATAGTTAGCTTAATTAGCTTAACTTTAGTTAATTAGTTAGTTAGTTTATTCGGACTCTCCTTCATGAGAGCGCAAACATGTAATAACGTATATGTCTTCCAACCTCATGTCTTTCTCCCTTTTATTTACTAGCTTATGATGGTTAGTTTAAGAACATCACATTTTATTTAGCATGCTTTATATTTTCATCCACTTGTATTGCATGCACCGAGGCTCGGTTCATCATTCTAACTGTATTGTTATTGCTTATACTTTTTTAAATACGTGCTTAGACCGCATGCTATTTCATTGATTCATATGCCATATCAAGTAGCCGAGCCTATTAATTGCATATCGCATGCCTTGCATTAGTCATATTGCATAGTTAGGAATCATGCATTTTTCTAACTCATTTCTCTTTTGGCTTGGAGTACTAGGTGAGCCTTTACTCGCTTTAGCATATCGCATGAGTGTGATTGCTGCCATGTTTAACACACTTTCCATGAGGCTAATTGCTCAAGTGTTATAAACTGCTTGAATGCCTGTGGATGAAGGCTTATTGCTTGAATTAGAATAATTTGAGTAAATATGCGATCACTTTTTCAAGTGGTTTATATTTAAAACAATTTGGCAAATAAACATGAATCAAGTATTCCAATTCTAGCAATTTAGTCTATACTTGTGTGTGCGCATCACATAGTAATGCTAGTCTAAATAACTGGAACAAGAGCATATAATGTACCTAAGATTCATATCATGATTAGTAGAGGTCGATCTTTGATCGGGTGAGCGGGGGTACTCAATTCATTCATGACCTTCCTCTCTTATACCTAAGTTCCTGAGTCAATACAATCTTGGTGATGACAGACACGTGGCCTTTGGCATGAGTCATGGGTTTATTAGATTTCCCAAAAATATTTAGGTGGTGACTCTGTATCTGGCAAAGCAGTCCATTTTTGACATTTTTGATTCAAAATCAATTTTTCAAAAAATATTTACCGGATTAGGACTCTTTGGTGTTTATCTATTTCACATTGCATTTGTGAGATTAGATTCCGAACCGCAAGAGTCCGATACAGTAGGGCTTATTTCGCCTTCCGAAAAAGGGCGTGAAAAAGTTGCGCTACAATTTCTGGTGACTCCGCTGGGGAAGTTAGAGAACTTGACTTGAAATTCATGATATGAAATTTTATCTACACTTATATGTTTCTTTTCATTGCATTTGCATTGGTGTGTTTAAGTTACTGTGTTTGCCATCTGCTATTCCTGGACGGTTTGCCGGAGACTTGCCTAAAAGCTTGCCAAAAGGCTAACCGGTCACGAGCTCTACCATGATGGGAACACAACCCTTGGATTTGGACTACCGCTGTACCGTTTGATCCTTCTTTCACTTCTCGGTGTTAGGTGTGAGAGGTATATTAGGTAGTCTTGCTGAGGTACCCTTTTTGACCATTTAGCCTAGTTGCATATCGAAAGCCGTAGAGACTGTTCCAAACTAGGACAGGATGCTCACCCGAATATAAGATTGCGTGAAACTGCATTGTTTTAATACTGAACCCTAGCTCTTGACGAAACTAGGACAGGGTAACCCTATCCCCTCATAGGGATGTTTTGGTTCTCACTTAACTGGTATGTGTTTTACAATGAAACTGTACAGGAACATGTGTATCAGTTGCAAGTTGGGTATCAGTTTTGGGGGCAGAATTCAATATTGAGTGCAGTCCCACAGCTTTGATTACATTTGTGTGTTGTTAACATCTGAGCTGAGGTGCTGTGCGGTTTCTGATTACTGCTTTCTTTTTGCTTTATTTCTTTTTGCTAAGAAGTATAACACCATAGCTTCGGACAGTTCGAATATCCCACAAGCACTCTAGACCTGTGTTAGAAGGCTTTGCAAAATCAGAGATCTTGTTAGGGGACAGCCCGTGTTTACTTCACTCCCATCGGTTACCAGACAGAGGGGGGGTCAGGCCGAGTTTGTCGGTCCAATTTCTATAGCAATCACCCCTCACTTCACCTGCATCTAGTCAAGTACAGTCTTTTACATTTAGCCTAGTACGAGATCATTCGCCCATTCCGATGGCACAATATCCCCTAGTCAGTATGGAGGACTTGATTCATTATCTCCAGCAAATAGTTGAAACCCTACAGCAAGACGCTGCTCGACAGGCCAAGGTCAGAGCACGTCAGGCTGAAGTAATAAACAGGCTACAACAACAACAACCACAATCGACAGCAGCTTCTACATCTTATGCACCTCCTATGGGCATTCGAACACCCATAGCCACTGCCTATGTTAAGAATCAGGGCAATCCGAGAGAGCCGATCCCACGACAAACCTCCAAAACACCTATGTATCAAACTGAGGCTCCATTTGAGTTTGAGGTTGACCCGACTGTGCTTAAGGTCAACAAACTGGAGAAGATCTTCAACACAGGGTGTTAACTCTATCCCCGATATAGAATATGGGTATACTGACTCTGCAGTGACATTGCTAGATCAGTTCAAAATGCCACACATCGATAGATTCGACGGCTCCGGAGACCCCATGGTTCATCTTCGACTGTTTTCAGACATCCTGCGGCCGATAGGCCTAACCAGACTACAGAAGCTCTCACTCTTTGGCTGGACTATGTCGGGAATAGCGACTATATGGTATGAGAAGCTGAAAGATTCTGTGAAGTAGAGTTGGGAGGAAATGGCTGAGGCCTTCGTTGTGCAGTACTCGTACAACACACAAATCGATGTCATAACTCATGATCTCAAGGCAACACGCCAGGAGTCGAAGGAGGGCTTCTCAAAATTTGTGACAAGGTAGAGGGCTAAGGCTTCAATGATGACCACAAGACTTTTCGAGAAAGATCAGATAAGGATGGTAGTCCGCAATCTGCACGAGAAGTTGCTGCAGAAAATGATCGCCCTACCTTTATTCAAATTCACCAAGCTCTACGAGATAAGGGTTCAGATTGAAGATGACATGAAATAAGGGCTGATTACTGATGAGAAAGAGCAGGCCAAGAGGCCTTTTGTGCGTAATTCCAATGCAACCACCAGTGGTAGCACAGCTGTGCAGCCATCTAATGTGAGTGTTGTCACCACCACAACCAAGACCACCAATCCCTTTGACAATACAGCACCACAAACTTTGAACAACCCTGCCCGATCCCAGAGGACCTTTACCCCACTCTACATGCCTTTATCTCAAGCCATGAAGGTGTTGATCAAAAAGGGACACCTTAAGCCATTGGAGCCTCGCCCACTACCTGATCCTCTCCCACCCAAATACAACCCAGCCAAATACTGTGCATTTCACCAGTAGCATGGTCACAACACCGATCAATGCTTCAGGCTGCGTCATGAGATTCAAGACCTCATTGACAATAAGGTGATTGCACCACCCTAAAAAGCAAATGTAACTACCAACCCTCTCTCGGCCCATAATCAAGTTCCCTCACCTCACAACCTAAACCTAATCCATACACTGGCCATCCCCTACGACCCCAGCGTATATATTACCTCTTCCCACCTACCTAGACCGATGGTGTTCATTCCTGAAAGCACAGATTTGTACATAATGAACACGTCTGCACTTCAACCTAAGCTTGTGGTGGTGACAGTTGCAGTACAAGGGAGGTCGATCTTAGAGGAGAGTACGAGTCCGTTGCCTGAGTGCTCTGAGGACTTGTCTAAGAGGGTGTACAATCCAAGTTGTTACATTGTGCCGATTAATCAAGCCAATCCAAAAGTGGTATTGCCCACTGTAGTGGAGGTCAATGTGGTTAGAGAAGATAGCCCGAGTCAAGGTTTGGATGACTTGGCGAAACTTGAGGAGGACTTAGACAACCTGCAGTTCTTCGATGAACAAGATCAAGGGGAAGTGCAGATTGACTAGTTCGATTTGAATGGATCAATCGACAACTCTGGGTGGTTGAGTGATGAACCCAACAAGGAGGAAGGAATTGAGACAAAACTGGAGGAAAAGAAAGAAGGAATTGCTGTAGTGGTCGAAATGGCTGATAAAAAGAGGAAACTGCTGAAGAACACCGACATAAACAATTCAGCTCAGGAACTAGGCATTGTGAGTACTGTGGACACAGAATAGGAAGCTACGTTGAAGTAGTTTTCACAAGAGAGGGTTGAAGATAACCAGGAAGCTGTAATGGCCTAACACCCCGTGAGGGATACTTGTGATGTGAGAGTGATCAAAACGGAGCTAGATAACTATTTCTCGGCTTCTGGAGGTGTATGATGGGAGGATGACGATCTATTTCTGGCCCACGCTGACAAGGACTGGGGTGAGTACCTCCCAGATAACATGTGGTATGCAGAAGAGATAGATCACATGACAAGAAGTGGGTGGTATTTCAAGCCACCACACTTGGATCAAGCTGAGGCATCTAGGAAAGACAGAAAGGTTGAGAAATAAAAAGAGAAGCAGCTGGAAGAAGAAGCAATGTTGAAGCAACTGAAGAAAATCCAAGCTGACATCTCAATTTGGGGTCTGCTTATGGCCTCCTGGGTACATCAATAGGTTATACTGTCAGCAATGGACAAAGCTAAATTATCCATTGACACTACCCCTGAACAACTTGTGCGACTAGTCTTCCCAGGTGGTACTGGGCCAACTCTAACCTTTTCTGACAAAACACTACCACCGGAAGGCTCAACTCACAACAAACCCCTATACATATCAGTTGAGTGCAAGGAAAAATGGGTACCGGTGGTTTTGATAGACACCGGTTCAGCTATCAACATCTGTCCTTCCCGCACAGCTTATGCCATCGGCCTTACACTAGCAGATTTTGTGCCCACAGCGCAAGTAATTCGGGCATATGATAATGCAAGTAGGGAGGTTATGGGCACAGTGCAAATCAGAGTCCCAGTAGGCCCAGCTCAGCAGGATGTCGAGTTTCATGTCCTAGATGTCCCGGCCACCTTCAATTTACTGCCAAGGAGACCCTGGTTGCATCTGGTGAAAGCAGTCTCCTCTACCCTCCACTAAATATTGAAATACCCCCACGGGAAGGGAATGACAATTGTTTTTGGGAATTCATCCATTCATCCCCCGCCAGAGGTAAGTACACCAGTGTTGGAAATCACTCACGGCGAGGAAGATATATTTCTTTTAAGGTTTATGCTGGCTGAGGCCTGAGTAGTGCAAACTATCTTGGCAGCAGATGAGCACATTTATGTCAACGCCTAGTTTATTTATTTCATGAACAAGCTACAACATGTGCCAGGAATGGGGCTTGGAAGAAGTGGCCAAAAAGGTGTCACAGCATTGGCCGATGTGCCACATAATCCGTATACCTTTGGTCTGGAATATGTACCCACCAAAGAGGATTGGGTCAGGAAAATAGAAGAGAAGGCAGGCAGAGCCAGAGCCAAGCAGGCCATGAAACAATATGAGCTTATTCACAGGCCAATCCAAGGAATGCTGAATGGTCATTTTGTTCAGGAAGGAGAATATTTCCCATTTTGCGACTTTCACGAGCCTTGGATGAATTCTGCGAAGTAGCGTGTCCCCAGATTCGAAATCTTCTTTGACCTGCTGTTGCAAGACAGTGATGCTAAGGAAAAGGTTGAACCAAGTGCTGAAGCTAAACAGAGCATGGAAAGTGACTTGGACAATAGCGAGCTTGGAGTAGGGGCAGCACTAGCATGTTCCATTATAGATGCTCCGGTTGACTCAGAGAACTTAGGGGATAACCTTACCATCTTCATGATCGAGGACCAGCCAGGTGCGAACCATCCACTAACATTTTGGATGCATCTGAAGCACCATCTTTTGTCTGGCAGCTGGAGGAAGGCTACCTATCTGGTTCTAAGTCGGGTGGTGAGCCAAAATCTGATTCCACAGAGTCTGTGAAGTAGGAATCAGATTTTGGTTCTTCTGAGTTCAAGTTTGGTATTCTTAGGGGTGGTAACCCGAATGCCAAGGTCTTGTCCAGGTCCTTTTTTTCTTTTGCTTTTGAGTCGATTGTAACCGAAGAGCTAGACCTTATGAATGAGAACACTGTTGATTTTGAGTATTTCTCTATGCCGCTTGTTTATTGCATTGACTAAGATTTTTAGAATTTTAATGAAAACCAAGAGGAAAGAATTCCTCTGGTTTTGAAAAACTTGATTAATCGAGAGGATGAGAGGTTTGCAAAACCCTGTGTTGATGAAATCATTGCTATTAATATGGGTACTGAGAATGATCCGCGTCTGGTCCAGATCGGGTCCACGTTGTCTTCGGAGGAGTGCGAGCGCTTAGTCGCTCTATTAAAAGATTTCAAAGATGTTTTCGCGTGGTCCTACGAAGACATGCCTGGAATCGATCCTAAGATTGTACAGCATCGGATCCCTCTTGACCTCGAGGCCCGACTCGTCAAGCAGAAGTTACGCAGAATCTGCCCGGATTGGGCATCGAAAACTAAAGAAGAGTTCACCAAGTAAATCGAGTCAGGTTTCTTGTTAGTATCTGAATATCCGACTTGGTTGGCCAACATCGTCCCAGTGTGGAAAAAGGATGGCAGAATCCGTATGTGTGTGGACTTCAGGGATTTGAACAGAGCCAGTCCGAATGACGACTTTCCTCTACCGCACATTAATGAATTAGTGGACTTCAGTGCAGGTCATGCATTGCTATCCTTCATGGCCGGGTTTTCCAAGTACAACTAGATTCTGATGGCGCCCAAGGATAGAGAGAAAATTACATTTACTATGGCATGGGGTACCTACTGTTACCGGGTTATGCCGTTTAGGCTGAAGAATGCCGGGCCTACCTATCAAAGGGATGCAACCACTATTCTACATGATATGATCCACAAAGAGGTCGAGGTGTATGTGGACGACATGATTGTCAAGTCGAAAGAAAGAGAGGGCCACTACATCGCCTTAAAGAAATTCTTTCAACGGATTAGAGAATACAGACTGAGGTTGAATCTGGAGAAATGTATTTTCGACATAACAATAGGGAAAATGCTGGACTTTTTGATCACACAGAGGGGCATCGAGGTAGATCCTTCCAAAATCAAGGCCATCTTAGAAATGCCACCACTAAGGACTGAAAAGGAGGTGCGAAGCTTTCTAGGTAAAATGCAATTAATAAGACAGTTTATTTCCAAATTAACCTTAACTTGTGAACCACTATTTGGTCTCCTAAAGAAAGGGAAGAAATTCCGATCGGATGATCGATGTCAATTCGTTTTTGAGCAGATTAAGCAGTACCTCCAGAATCCTCCTATGTTGTCACCGCTAGAGCGGGGGAAGCCTTTGATTCTGTATCTATCAGTAACAGATACAACTATGAGATGCATGCTTGCTCAGGAATCTGAGGATAGGGTGGATAAAGCCATCTACTACTTGAGCAAGAAAATGCTAGATTATGAGACCCGATACACTCCGTTGGAGAAGGCTTGCCTAGCCTTGGTATGGGCTACCAGGAAGTTAAGGCATTACTTGTTAGCTCACTCTGTAATTCTGGTTTCGAGATTAGATCCCATCAAATATCTCTTTAAGAAACTAGCTCTTACGGGTAGGCTAGCTCGTTGGTTGCTCCTCTCCGAATTTGATCTCAAGTATGTCACCTGCAAGTCGGTCAAGGGGAGAGCTGTGGCGGAGTTCCTAGCACATCACCCAGTAGAAGGGGATGAAGCAGTGGAATACCTATTCCTAGATGAAGCCATTCTGCAAGTCAAGGAAGAGACGTGGACGATGTACTTTGACAGAGCATCCAATCAATACGGTTATCGGATAGGCGTGTTGCTGATAGCACTCGATGACTCTTATATACCTTTAGCCTTCAAACTTCGGTTCAAGGTGTCCACTAATGAAGCAGAATATGAAGCACGCCGGTTTAGAAGCTGCCTTGGAACTAGGGGCAAAAAGGTTGGATGTTATTGGGGACTTGAACTTAGTTATGTCTCAAGCAAATGGAAACTGGAAAGTCAAAGAGGAAAATATGAAAGTTTATCAGTAGACCCTGGATGTTCTAATTCCTAGGTTTGAAAAGCTGACTTTCACGCATCTACTGAGAGAGACCAACAGGTTTGCTGATACTTTAACAACTCTATCTTCTATAGTAGACATCCTATTAGGCGTCCGGATGCGTTCGATTATCATTGAGTAGAAGTACATGTCAGCCTATGAAACTATTGCCGTAATAGATGAAGCGTAAGTCAAAAACCCTTGGTACTACGATATTTGGAACTTCTTGGAAAAGGAGATTTATCCACCAGGGACAAATGTCAAGGACAAAAGGGGAATACGGTGGATAGCTGTGCAATTTATCATCTGCGGAGGTAAACTGTACAAAAGAGGTCATCTGGGAATGCACAAGTTGTGTGTTGAAGAAGAGAAATCAAAGCGCCTGATGGAGGCCATCCATAGGGAAAAGTGCGGAGCGCACATAAACAGAGTGATGTTAGCTCGAAAAATTCTCAGGCAAGGTTACTACTGGTCCACTATGGAGGAGGATTGTATTGGTTTTATTCGGCGATGCCACAAATACCAAATTCATGCTAATTGCATGAACATCCCGCCGTCAAAATTGTACAACATGACTTTGCTATGGCCTTTCTCGGTCTGGGAAATTGACTTCATTAGGGCAATCACACCAAAAGGGTCAAATGGACATGAATACATCTTAGTGGCAATTGGCTACTTTACAAAGTGGGTGGAAGCTCAGTCCTACGCAGTACTGAAAGCATCACATGTGGCCAAGTTCATCAGAAATATCATTTGCTGATATGGAGTCCCAAACGAGATCATATCAGATAATGGCTCCCACTTCAAGAAAGAGGTGATAAACTTGTTGGAGAAATACAATGTGGCTTTCCGTAAGTCATCTACATACAGGCCGTAAACCAACGGAGCCGTTGAAGCCGCCAACAAGAACATCAAGAATATCTTGCAAAAGATGGTTAAGACCGACAAGGACTGGCCAGATAAATTACCATTCGCACTTTAGGGCAACAGAACTTCAATCCGGACATCTACAAGGGCAACTCCTTATTCTCTTGTCTATGGGATCGAAGCTGTTCTTCCGATTGAAATAGAAGTCCCTGTCACTGCGAGTTATGGTTGAGTGTCAGATAGCAAAGGCGGATTGGCAATAGAGCAAATTCGAAGAGCTGATATTGTTTGATGAGAGAAGGCTGAAAGCGTTGTATCATGTTCAGGGCTATCAACGCAGAATTGCCAGGGCTTTTAACAAGAAAGTTAAGTCCCGGAATCTCAAAGAGGGGGATATGGTGTTGAAAGACAACCGAGCTCCCATTTATGACCCTAGGGGCAAGTTCAGACCCAAATGGACTGGTCCTTACATTATCAAAACTATTTGGTCGGGTGGAGTTATTATTCTCATGGACCTAGATGGCTTGGAATTTTCCCAACCAATCAACATGGGCAAGTTAAAGAAATACTATCCCTGAGAGGCTCGCTAGGCCGAAAACTCGGAAGGGCGACCTAGGAAAAAGTTAGAGCATGAAAAATTAGAAATAAAGAAAAACTGAGCTCGCAAGGTTGAAAACCCTAAAGGGCGACTTTGGCAAAAGTTAGAACGCAAAAGGAAAGAGTTAATACTCGAGTGAACTTGAACCAAACTACGTAAGGCCTGATTTCCATCCTTGGGATACGTAAGCAACTTCGTCCTGAAGTTCGGCCGTAAACACCTCCAACTCAACTGTCCTATCCATGTGATTGATCAGGCATCTTTGTTTGTTCTTTACCTAAGGGTTCGATTGTGATCTTTACTATGAGAGAAGAGCTGGTTACAATGCAGAGCAGTGATGATTCAATCAAGGGGTAATTTATGATCTTTTAATTCGGGGTTGTACATCTTGAGGATTGATTTCATGCGTGTCAAGTGGTGATCTTTTTCAAAAATGGTTTTGGAAAGTTTTAATAAAAGTTGATTTTGTTCAAATTTTACCTTTTACAACTTAGACCATTTTTCGACCAAAAGGAAAATTTTCAGTGCTCACAACTTTAATTTCATTGATTTCAACTTAAAGTTCTCCAAATCTCTGATACAAATCAAAGTTATTTTTATTACATTGAAAAACTTGAAAAGAAATGTCAAAGCAATAAATTAGGGGCATAGATAGGTCAGGTGCTCCTGTGTCATCTACTCGTACTTGTGGAAGCTTCTGAAGCCAAAGTGGGTCCGATTTGTGCCTCATTCTCGAGCCAAGCCAAACACTTACCAGAAAGGGTGCAACTAAAACTAGGGGCAGGGGCCAGAAGCTCTCTCGTCTTTCAAGTAGTGAGGTATCTAGCCAAATGTGAACCACGGATGGAAAATGAACCTAGGTATTCTACCCCCTCCTCTAGGTGGGTCTGATCATGCCTAAACTGACATCTGAACTGGAAGGGAAGTAGAACACATAGTGCGTAAGGCCGATCAACTGTATGTCAGGCTGCCGAGCCATGCTGTAACTCATCTCAGTCAAGTTAAGTTAGGGGCAATGCCAAGCTATGTCAGCAGCAAACCTGTTGCACATCCAGTGGCATCACCATCCCTCATTCAGGAAATCCACTAGTTGATGGCGGAAGAAATAACCTCAAGCTAAGTACTCAGGGCAAGAGTCCACTACCTTCAGCTTATCCATAAGCCACACTTAGGGAGGGATGAAAGAAAAGAGAGATTAAAGAATAGAGAGATGTATGTTGAGAGAAAAGTGAGAAAAGGGCTTTGAGAGAAAAATAGAGCATATGTGTCAAGTGATGTGAGAAACACATATGAGAAAGGGTGGGAAACATTACCTAAAGAAGTAGTGGACTTCCTGCAAATCTTTTAGTCTCTCGCCGATGAAAAGCGTCTAAGCCCATCAAAGTCTAGGCCAGCACCAAGCCAATGCAATTTTTTCCTTCTTTGAAACCTTGGGCCACTTCGACCAACCGAATGCTGGACCTGCTGAAAGTAGGGGCAAGAAGGAAATGAGCAAGCATACATAAGCAAAGCGCATGTTGCTGAAAACCCCGCCATAAAAGGTCACCTCGATCACAGACATCAGAAAAGTGATGAATCAAGCTGGGAATGTCCAGCTCTCCGTTATGGACCAAAGATCGAGCCTCGTGTAGAGTGAGCCCACACATCCATCCCAAAGCTTGGGCGTGGCCAAAACGAGGTTGAGGCATGATTTTTTCATTGCGCCAGGATTCCATAAATGCCTAAAATTCTTCAATTATTGAGCATATCTCTTGTCCCTTGAAGCTAAAGACGTATGTAATCGAGTCCCAGCATCATGCCGCGACATGAAGGAACGGAATACAAAGTGGAGTTCGGCTCAACGAAAAAAGTGCATTTATGTCGAAACCCCAAAAATTTACCTTTTTTGAGCCATCTAAAGTCGTAATCCAATCCGAGAGCTTTTTGGCGAAAAATAGCTCCATTTATGAAGAAATTGCAGTTGAAATGAAGTTCTGGAGAAGAATTCATGAAGTTGGATGTTTTGTAGTAGATAAGGCTGTGAGTGAAAGCCAGCTGTCAGCAATTTGACAATTTTTCACCTTTGATGGCTAGCAGGATACACTAATGGCTGGCAGGCCACCCTCAATGGCCGGCAAGCTCCTTCTTTGACCGGCAGCCTTTTTCTCAAGCCTGCTCCCCACCTGTGTGCTGAGCAGTGTAGGGAACCTGTGTTTTATTCTGATCTTTGTGTGTTTTAGAGTCTTGTTTTGAGTCTTTTTGGTTTTAGCAAGTTTGTTTATTTGTATTTGAGTTGTTTTTACTTTGTTTATCGAGTTGTTTTTGCTTATCAGTTGTATGTTGTATTTTGTATTTTGGTTGTTGGTCAGCTCATTTACTCGATTAAGAACATCGTTTCAATCCAATGCTTTTGGCCCCAATTCAATCTCACGTCCATTTTTCATGCAAATATGGTGCTCATGTTGCAAAAATAATGACACTTTTTTTTTTTATAAAAACTACGAGATTTTATTCCGATCATGGTTTTTACAAAAGAGGAGTACAAGTTTCAAAGGAAATAAACCTATCTGAAGCTATACATCTGCTAATGCTACTAAACAAAAAGAAACTAAGCAAAAATAAAAAAAAATCAGCACCAGTCGCCTCTGGCCCAAGAGGCCCTCTTCATTCTCTTCCTCAGAAGAGAGGACTTAGGGGCACTATCTCCATCAGCGCCACTGTTTGGATCAGTCTCTGAGCCTGAACCCGAACCGGTATCGTCTCCGCTCTCTGCCTCAGAACCTGCCTCGGCATCATCACCTCCACTATCAGAACTTGAGCCAGTATCGTCGTCTCCACTCTCAGATGACTCAAAATGTTGCCTCACCGCCTCCTCAAAGTCAGTGGTCTCAGCATTGTCATCGCTCAAGATGGGCTCTGGAGGACTACTCCGGCCTTGGGTGCCTCTATCCCTCTCTTTCCTCTCTGCTGTTGGAAGGGGTACTGCCGGTGCTGGTGCTGCTGTCGCCGCCAGCACAATTGGTGCAGCTGGGATCTAAAAAGACAGTTGTCAACATATCAGTTATAGTGTGCGTATCAGATATAAGCATAGTATGCAGAATAAGTGGTATGTAAAAATCAGATACAGCATGAGTACAGTGTGTGAATGCAGTGTATCAGATATAGTGTGTCAGACACAGTTTGGGAAAGACTACAGTTGAAATGCCAGTGTATCAGTAAAAATTTGATAGCATGAAGTGCAAATTTAAAGAAATTATCGGGATGCTGTGGAGACCAAGCAACGTCTCCCTCCTCTGTACCATGCCCATCAAGGAGGCTATCAGCTCGAGAGTGCTCCCCGTGTACTCTATCGATGCCTGCAAATGCATTTGGATGGTCAGAGTCTGCAATAAACATATCTGAAATGAAATGTGGGGTGCAAATCATAAAGAATGGTCCATATAGAGGAGAACGCGAACCCCGAAACTAGCTTAAATCGCAGGCTCAATCGAGATTTGTAAGCCCCAAAGATGCACAAGATATAAGCACTGGGAAGCTCCGCCAATCGGTGCCCTCCAGGAGCTCTTTAGCACGAGCTCTGGTCACCCTACGCACCTCTCTCGCTGTAGAAGCCCTCGCTCCCTTGCTTCCGCAAGCGCCTGTCAAAGGTGGCATGAGATGGGTCTGAATAAAGGTCACGTAGTCACCCTCTAATCTGAAGTAATCAGCATCCAAGCCCACGATAAACTAGGTGACTGCATCAACAAATAGGCAGTCTGCTGACCTCATGGAGTCTGGCGGTGGCATCGGAATGATCGGATTTGGTAAGCCTATGGTCTATCAAACAAACCGCTCACTCAAGAACCAAGCCCGGCAGACTGGGCCCTCAAGTAGAATGCAGAAGCAAGAAGTGGCCCAAGTCCCAATATACTGGTCCCGTATCCCAGTCGGCATTATGGCCCAAGGCTGCAACATGATCTGCAAATAAAGAGTGAACAGATTGTTAGTTGTTGTTAGTTACAAAAATGTGAATCAAAATAGTTATAAAGCAAAAATGACTGTGTTTTAGGTTACCTCGTAGGCTGTCACTGTATCGAAGTAGTGGCGAAAGAATACGAATGACTTGCAGCTCCGACGTTGTCACCTGCCATCATATCGCCTCGAATAAGGGACTGCTAAGGGAAGCTCTTCTACAGGCTCTAAGGCAAGAGCTGGGAAAAAAGCATAAACCTACAGTTGCAAGGAAAGTGCAGTGATATGTGATCAACAAAGTCTGAACAGATATAGAAAGTGCAAAGCAGAAAGCATACAACATGAACAGATATAGAAAGTGCAAAGTAGAAAGCATATAGCATGAACAGATGCAGAAAGTGCAAAGCAGAAAGCACAGGTGTTGAACAGATATAAAGCAAACTATATGAAGTAGGAAATGTAAAGTGCAAAGAGGGAACTGAAGTAGATACCTCCCAGGCTCGCCAGTAGCCTCTGATCAGCTCTCCTCTCAGGTGGGAGGTTGAGCTTATGTATCCGTACAGGGTGGCGAGGCCAACTCCGCCCCAGTCATAGAAGCGCACCCAGGGAAGAGTCACTAGGGCACTTAACAGATACAAGCCCACGGTGTTCCACCTGTTCAAAAACAAGGTGGTACCAAGGACAAACATCAGAAAACCCCTGGCGTACTGCTCTATCTCCTCCAATGTCTCTAGCTTGCTTCATCTGAACTGCTCAGCGAACCAGCTATATCTAACCATAATTTTCCAGTACAAGGGTGGACGCGCTCCCAACAGCTCAACCCAGGCGGCCTCCTACTCCCCCATGTTGGTGTCGAACGGGGTCAGAGCGCCCCCTACTCCTAAGCCCGTGATCATAGCGAAGTCATAGTGAGTCATTGTCATCTCTCCGGTAATGGAGAAGTAGAAGAGTTGGTGGTGTCCCACCACCTCTCTATGAGCACTCTTAGAAGAGGACGGCTCGCAATGATTCGTGTCAGACTGGAGCAGAAAAGTCCAAATCCAGTCTCGTCAATAATGTCACGAACTCTTGCAGGAAGCTCATCATACCAGTCCCTCGCCGTAGTAGCTCCGTACCCCCTGTAGGCATAAGACTCTCCCTGTGGCCAAGAATAGATGAATCAGATGAAAGATAGTGCAAGAAATACAATGAAAAGTGATGCAAGTATAGTCAGATGAAAGACAGTGCAAGAAATGCAGTTTAAAGAAAGGCCGGAATGTGTGAAAATAGAGTTCATACCTCAGCGGCGCTGGATGAAAGGTGGAAAGTCGGCTCCCTCAACAGGAGGTCCTTCGGTACACTGTGAGCAAAGTCACTGAAGCACCTGATGCCTTTGGGTGGCAAGATATGTGTGCGGGGATGGTACTTCGCTGGATCAAAAGGCTGTACCCTCAATGGTAGTTGTTCCAGCTCAAGCTCAGGCTCAGGCTCAGGCTCAAACTCCGCCTCGAGGTCCGCCTCGATGCCCTCAGCCGCCTTGCCAGCCTCAGCAACGACTGACTCCTCTGCCTCAGCAATAGGTGGAAATACAAGGGGAATCTCTAGAGGAACCCCATCACGTGGCCAATCATTTGCGATCTGAAAAATAGGTGAAAAGTGAAGGAAAATGAAGAAAATAGGGTAAACTTAGAAAAAGTTAACCTTGGGAGAGAGAAAATGGGGGAAAAAGTCAAAGTCTGGAAAAGTTCACGAAACTCGAGGAGAACAAGCCTAAAATGGTTGAAATCCAAGAAAAAGTGTCGAAATCAAATTTTGATCGATTCAAAAGGAAGAGAATCAAGAGGGTTTGGTGAAGAAAATGCGCATGAGGTGTTGGAAAATGCGTAAAAAGCTCGGATGTAGAGAGAAGAAGTGTCTAGAGAGAGAAAGGGAAGAATTTCAAACCTAGAGAAGTAAGGAAATGAAGAGTCAACGTCTATAATTAAAGACCCAAGGGTGAAAAGACCAAAAAAAACCCCAAACTACCATCGGTGGCCGGCAGATGGCCGGCATCTTCCCCCTGTGGTCGGCAGGTGGCCGGTGGCCTTCCTCTGTGTTCTGATGATGTTTTGTGTCTTTGTTTCCGAAGAAGTGCAAGGAAGGTTCACTGAATGGGTCCAGATTGTCTCTATGGAAGCTCAAAACTGTGTTTTGGTGCATGATGTTCATCACTTGTCAACATGGACGAGGTGTATCCTTTTTTAAACATATTGCAATTCCTCCGAGAGGTAAATCGGAAGGTGCCAACAAATGTTGCTTTTATCCGTTTTATGCCTTCGTTCTCTTTTCATCCTTTCTTGTTGCATAAGAATATGCAATTCACATATATTGTTGCATAGAATATGCATTTCACATATACGTATGTTGCATGCATGCCTTGCATCAGTTATGATTCACGCATAGAATATGCTCTTGCTCTTATTTCTTGTATAGAATATGCTTTTGTTTCTTGCATAGAACATGATTTCAATTAACATGTTCTGTCAGTTGTCTTCAATTAACATGTTCTGTTGGTTGTCTATCTGACATGGAATATACTTTGTGCATCTATCGCACTTGTTTACTTTGTTCATTTATCATATTTGTTTACCTTTGTGCATCTATCGCACATACCTCGGTTGTATCTCAGGACGTGCAAAGCGTAAGCCCGAGCGGTTTTCTCTTATGTCTCAGGACACGTAAAGCGCAGCCCTGGGCAAGTTGTATCTCAGGACGCGTGAAGCGCGGCCCCAGGCGGATTGTATCTTAGGACGCGTGAAGTGCGGCCTTGGGTGGGTTTTATCTCAGAACGTGCAAAGCGCGTGCCCAAGCGGTTCTCTTGTATCTCAAGACTCGTGAAGCACGGCCTTGGGCGGATTTTATCTCGAGACACGTAAAATGTGAGCCCACGCGGTCTTTCTTGTTTCTCGGGACGCGTGAAACGTGAGCCCGAGCGTTTTTTCTTGTTTATTGGGACATGTGAAGCACAAGCCCAAGCGGGTTCTCTTATTTCTCAGGACGCACGAAGCATGGACCCAAGCGGTCTTCTTTGTTTCTTAAGATGCGTGAAACGTGGCATTGAGCAATTTTTGTTCCTCTGCTTCTCGGGATGCATGAAACGCGATCCCAAGTGATTTTTGTTCTTCAGTTTCTCGTGACGTGTGAAACACGACCCCGAGCAATTTTTGTTTCTTAGTTTCTCAGGATGCATGGAACGTAACCCTGGGCGGTGTTTTCTTTCCTCGTCTCTTGTTTTGGTGTGGTCAAGGTGTGTTTTATATCTTCTTTTTGCATGGAACCTATGTTGGTTTTAAGCTTTAAGTTGCTCATTCATATGTTATTATTTCGTTTCCTTGCGTATTGTATTTGTTATTACTTATTGCATCATCTTGCATGATCATAAGTTTTCAAAATAGCCAGCTTCGCGTAGCGTGTGAGTCCAACTTTCAAAGTTGCATTGTGCATATCGTTTGCATTTTGCCCCAAAAGTACGCTGGTTTGATTCCTTGCAAAGGGATAGGTAGGCAGCTTGCGGGTGCAACCATTTATTTATGTCTTGATTGTTTGTCCAAGTCTTACGGCCTTGTCAAAATGGGTCGTCTTCAGGCTTTGATATTCACTCACGTCATTTCATGACTCCGAGTTCTGTCAAAGAGGGGCAATTGTAGACACCCCATTTTTTATGGCCATTACGAATTGGACGCCATCGCTTGCACACCCAATGATGAGTTTATTTGCTTGTCAAGTGCTCGAAGCCCTCAACAGAATGCTATAGCTTTGAGTCTTTCAAACCCTACACTCTTGTTACCTCATTCTTGGACCAAGCCTTAGTTCTTTGAGCCTGCAACTTTTGTGGCCTGTCAGCCATCACTTTTTGGTTGTTGGCCATTGATGTTTCCTGCCAGCTACCAGTGATAGCCAGCCGGCTACCAATTTCTTTTACAGATATTTTGTGACAGCTGTGCCAGCTGTTTACACAGATGCATACATCTTCACCCACGTGTAGGGCTAGATGTTCTTGAGGAGGATTCATGTTTTCTATATATAAGAGGCCTCCCTCTCATGTTGAAAGGTTAGAAAAATTTTAAAGCAAAATTTTTCATCTCTCTCTACATTTCTCTCTTTGTCTAGCAAATTCCTACACTTTTGCTTACAAATCTTCAACCTTTGCTTATACACTCTTAACCAAACATCTTCATCTTCGAGCTGAGGTATTCTTGAGCCTTGTTGGAGCTCTAGAGGGTGTGTTTGCTTGATTTTGTTGCTTGAAATTGGTTTTCCTCTTCAAATGAATAAGGCTTTGCCTATTTGCTTGCTTTGTCTACTCTTTTTCTTGCAATTTTCCAACTATTTTTGGGCTGTAAAAATTCTATATTTTTGGGCTGAAACTTGGGTTCTAAGGCCATTAAAGGTTGAGGGGTTGGTTCACCCTTCTTTACACCTTGTTTTGGAGGCCTTTACCCTTGTCTTTGCCATCATTTTACTATCTGTTTTTGAGCTTTTAAACACTGATTTTCAAAGTTATTTTAGTGGCCAAAATCATGTTTTGAAGTCCAAACTTTGAGAGGTTAGCCTTCCCTTCTTGTGTCTTACTTACTAGCCTAACTTGTGCTATGTTTTAGCATATTAGTATAACTTCTTTTTTTTTTTTTTTTTTTTGGTCTTAATTCCAACATATTTTAGGACTTATTTTAGACTATTTTAGCACTGTTTTTGGTTGATAGTTGCATTTGAGCTTTATTTTATATGCTTGTAGTGTAATTGTCCTCATGAGTTTGGTGTTCTAGGCCTTAGACACTATCTTATATGAGTTGATTGCATTTATTTATGGCTTTCCATACTTGTGATCACCATTAATCACCTCTGCAACCTCCCTCCTTTCTTGGCTTTTGTTTTGCTTTAAAAGTGGTTCAAACAACTTGTTTGTTTAAAGCATGAGATTGAGATGTCATGCTTAATGGTTTGATCCCTTTGGGGTTCATTACTAACGGTATGATGTCTCTTTCATGGCTAAAACAAATTTTGGTTTGAACCTTCTTTCCACTTAGATGACTTAAACTCACCATTACACTCAATTGGTTAAAGAATGGATGGTAATCTAAAATGGAGTAATTAAACCTTGGCACTAAAAGTGTGCAAGATAACAACTTGTTGTGTTCAATCGGACATTAATTGAACACATGGAGGCTTGAGGCATTTCATAATTACTAGTGATGAAATGGTTCAAGTATCCAAGGTCAGCACTTCCCTTGATCAATTCATGAAAGAGAGGAGGCTAGAGTCTTATTTTGTTGCATTTATTGAAATTACACACTTTGGTTTAAAAGCCATCATGCAATGAAATTGCTTGAGTTGGTGGTTTGTGAGCCAAGTTCATTACTCCTTTGATTTGTTCATGAAAATGAGAGGTGAATTACGCAAACAAACCCTCGAGAATACCATATGCATGCTCTGTTTGTTCTCTGTTGCAGCAGGGTGAACTGGGCAGCAGTGGCCGGCAGGCCACCATTGATGGCCGGTCGACTATCACTGGTGGCCGGCCGACCACCAATGCAAAATTTAACAATGTGTTTCTGAGGCAAAGCAGAGTTATTTTGGAAGTGTGCAACAGTGTATGTGTTCTCTATGCAACAAAGGCTCTCCGGAAGCAAAACAGTGGCCTTTTCCGATGGAAACCGAGCATGCGCATGAACATCCATCGCTTCCCGAGGTGGAATAGTTAACTTCGTACTTAATTGTTTAGCTTACTTACTTCTTTTAATTGCACTTGTGTTGTAATTATTTAATTAGTTAAAGTAGTTAGCTAGTTATGATGTTATAATCATTAATTAACTAGAATAATTAGTTAATTCATATGGTGTTGTAATAATTAGTTAAGTAGTTTAGCTAGTTTATTCATTTTGTTTTGTAATAGTTGGCTTAATTAGCTTAGCTTTAGTTAATTAGTTAGTTAGTTCATTCGGACTCTCCTTCGTGAGAGCGCAAACATGTAATAACATGTATGTCTTCCAACCCCACGTCTTTCTTCTTTTTATTTACTAGCTTATGATGGTTAGTTTAGGAACGTCACGTTTTATTTAGCATGCATCATATTTGCATCCACTTGTATTGCATGCACCGAGGCTCTATTCATCATTCTAACTACATTGTTATTGCTTATACTTCTTTGAATACGTGCTTAGACTGCATGCTATTTCATTGATTCATATGCCATATTAAGTAGCCGAGCCTATTAATTGCATATCGCATGCCTTGCATTAGTCATATTGCATAGTTAGGAATCATACATTTTTCTAACTCATTTCTCTTTTGGCTTGGAGTACTAGGTGAGCCTTTACTCGCTCTAGCATATCGCATAAGTGTGATTGTTGGCATGTTTAACATAATTGCCATGAGGCTAATTGCTCAAGTGTTATAAACTACTTGAATGCCTGTGGATGAAGGTTTATTGCTTGAATTGGAATAATTTGAGTAAATATGCGATCACTTTTTCAAGTGGTTCATATTCAAAACAATTTTGCAAACAAACATGAATCAAGTATTCCAATTCTTGCAATTTAGTCTATACTTGTGTGTGTGTGCATCACATAGTAATCCTAGTCTAAATAACTAATGTACATAAGATTCATATCATGATTAGTAGAGGCCGATCTTTGATCGGGCGAGCAGGGGTAATTAATTCATTCATGACCTTTCCTTCTCGTACCTAAGTTTCCGAGCCGAGATAATCTTGATGATGACGTACACGTGGCCTTTGGCACGAGTCATAGATTTCCTAGATTTCCCAAAAATATTTAGGTGGGGACTTTGTATCTGGCAAAGCTGTCCATTTTTGGCATTTTTGATTCAAAATTGATTTTTCAAAAAATATTTGCCAGATTGGGACTCTTTGGTGTTTATCTATTTCACATTGCACTTGTGAGATCAGGTTCAGAACTGCAGAAGTCCGATACTATAGGGCTTATTTCGCCTTCCAAAAGGGGGTGTGAAAAATTCGAGCTACAGCGGCCTCCAGCTTGGTCTTGATGATTTTCAGCAGGGAGCAGTTGGTAACCTCCACTTGACCGTTGGCTTGAGGATGGCCTAGAGAGGAGAAACAGGTTTTGATGCTGAGTTCTGCGCAGAATTCTTTGAATTTGGCGTTGTCAAACTGTTTGCCGTTGTCAAAGACAACGGCTTGAGGAACCCTGAAACGACACACAATGGACTACCAAATGAACTTAGTGGTATTCCGCTCAGTGATCTTGGTAAGAGGTTCCACTTCAACGCACTTGGTGAAGTAATCGATGGCGATTACAACAAATTTTTCTTGGCCCCTGTTGGTCGGTAAGGGACCCATGAGATCAATTCCCCATTTAGCGAAGGGGTAAGGGCTACTGAGCATAATCAACTCCGTTAGAGGGACGTAGGGGACGTTAGCGAAGTGTTGGCATTTGTCGCATTTCAACACAAAATTAGCAGCGTCCTGATTAAGTATGGGCCAAAAGTAACCTGTTCGGAGAATTTTACGAGCCAGAGATCGTCCCCTAGACCCTCATGTATTTCTCTCATTACATAGGTTGTTTAGTCATTATTGAGGCATTTGAGATATGGTCATAAGAATCCTCTTTTATACAAGGTGCCACTGATAATGACGTAATTCGATGACCGAGTCCTGACTTTGGCGACTTTGAGTTTGTTTATTGGAAGTGTTCCTCGCTCGAGGAATGCGATGATGTCCTGGGCTCATCCTGGTGCAGGTGAATTGCTTGTGGATCTGGTGAGACTGTTGGAGGGGTCAAGTATTCAACTCGGACGCCATGGCAGAGGTCTGGTTGGTCTGCTGAGGCTAACTGTGCCATTTCGTCTTCTTGGGAGTTTTCTGACCTAGGACATGTCAGATACGAAAGCTATTAAAAAGGCGGGTCAGAAGAAGAGCAATGTCCATGCATGATCGCATGGCTTCTTCCTTGGCATCAAACTTGTCCGTTATTTGGCCAACTACCAATCGAGAGTCAGTAAACACTTGGAGATGATCGACTTCGATATATTTAGCCAGTCGAAGACCTACTATGAGAGCTTCATATTCGGCCTGGTTGTTACTTGCTGCAAATAAGAATCGGAGGGCGCATTTGAAGTATTCTCCTTCTAGGATAGTGAGGATTAAACCGACTCTACGACCCTCTTTGCGGGATAAACCGTGGACACAAAGAGTCTAGGAATGGCGGTCTTCCTCCTCAATAGGGTCGTGTACTGGTGGAAAGGATGCGTACGGGGTAAGATTTGTGAATTCCAAGATAAAGTCGGCGATAGCCTGGTCTTTGATGGCTGTTCGTGGTCGGTAAGAGATATCATATTGACTTAGTTCAACGGACCATTGTATGAGCCTGCCTGATGATTCTGGTCATTACATGATCTTTTTCAAAGGCTGGTCGGTGAGAATCACCATGGAATGAGCTTGGAAATAGGGTCGGAGGCGTCTAGAAGCGATGACCAGGGCAAGAGCCATTTTTTTCTAATAGAGGGTGGTTACATTCGGCCCCCGAGTCTTGGTGATGTAGTAAATCAAGGCCAGATCAACTGCCTCTTCCTTGATAAGGGCAGCACTGACAGTGGTGTTGGACACAGCTAAGTAGAGGAAGAGGGTTTCACCTGGCAATACTTGAGAGAGAAGGGGAGGTTGGCCATGCACTGTTTCAGTTGTTGGAAGGCCTCCTCAGACTTGGTATTCCATTCGAAGGCCTGCCGGAGGACTTTGAAGAATAGAAGGCATTTGTCAATCACTCGCAAAATGAAACAATTAAGGGTGACAACTCTACTTGTAAGCCGCTGAACCTCCTTGACTGTCCTGGGAGACAGCATTTCTATCAGGGCCTTGATCTTTTCTGGGTTGGCCTCAATGCCTTTTTGGTTGACCATGAACCCCAAAAACTTACCAGACCCAACGCTAAATGCATACTTTTCCAGATTCAGTTTCATCTGATACTTGCGCAAGGTTTGGAAAGTCTTGCGCAGGTCTGCCAAGTGGTCGAGGGAGAGTTTTCTTTTGATGAGCATGTTGTCGACATAGACTTCCATGTTCCAACCTATCTGGTGTTGGAAGACAGCATTAACTAGGCGTTGGTAAGTGGCTCCAGCATTCTTCAAACCAAATGGCATGACATGGTAGTGATAAGTCCCCCTGTCAGTGATGAAACAGGTGTGCTCCTGGTCGACTACGTGCATTAAGATCTGATTATAGCCGGAGAAAGCATCCATGAAGCTAAGCATTAATGTCCCGCAGTTGCGTCAACCAATAGATCTATCCTAGGAAGGGGGTAGCTATCTTTGGGGCAGGCTCAGTTGAGGTTGGAATAGTCGACGCAGAGTTGCCATTTGCCGTTGTTTTTGTAGGCTAAGACCATATTGGACAACCATCTGGGATAACCCACATTTTTTATGAACTGTGCCTTCAGCAGCTTGTCAACCTCAGCAGCGATGAGGCTGTTACGTTCTGGATGAAAAATGCGTTGTTTTTGGCGAAACGGTCAGAATTGGGGTTCAATGCTGAGACGATGGGTAATAAAAGAAGGGTCGATACCTGGCATGTCTGAATGGGTCCAAGCAAAGATATCATTGTGCTCAGCTAAGAAAGTCGTGAGATTGGCCTTGGCTTAAGAGGACACTGGCTACCAATCTTAGCCATTTTCGTTGAATCGGTAGGATCGACAAGTACTTCAAGAAGTTCCTCCACTGGTTCTCCTCTAACTAACTCTTACTTGTCCCTAATATTAAGGTCTTCAATGATCATAGCTTCTTTCATTTTGAATTCCTGTAATGAGGCAACATAGCACTCCTAGGCTACCGTCTGTTCACCCCTCACAGTGCTAACCCCATGGTTAGTGGGAAACTTCAAGGCCAGATGGTACATGGAGGTTACGGCTTGAAGGGCATTAACGGCGGTGCACCCTAATATGATCTTGTAAGCAGAAGGACAGTTGACGACGAGGAAGGTAAGGAGTTTGGTGGATTGTCGTGGATACTCTCCGATGGTGATGGGGAGGTCGATGGAGCCTGTGAATGTGACCCAATTGCCGGTAAGACCTACCAGAGGGGTTTGTAGAGGTGACAACTTCTCTTCCCCGACCTTTAGCTGTCGTTGTCGACTAGAACTCTCCTGACTTTGTAGTTTGATAAGAGAGCAAAGATGACCAGGAGGTCGTCATGAGGATAGCGAACACCTGTGTAGTCTGCCGCTGTAATGGTGATCGGCTCGGACCATTGCTTAGGTTTCTTGTAGGGTCGGTCCACCGTGGCTACTTCTCTATCAGATCCTTGTTGAATTTTTCGGAGCTTAGCTCGCTGTGCCGACAGCGATGGTTCGCCGCACGAGAGGCCTCCGGCAATGACCCTTATTTCACCTAGCGGGGAGAGAGGGTCATTGTGAGCTCGGGGTTGGTGTTAAGGCCGGTCATTATTCCGCTCGGGTTGTGCTGGTCGTCAAGGGGGAGTGTGTTGACGGTTATGGTTTGGAGGGCCAATTCTAGGCCTTGGCAGGGACGGTGTGACAACCCTCACCACTGTTTACTAGCTAAACTATAACTGAACATGGTTAAGTGACTGATTGACTGAAATTCTAACTAATTGATTGAGTGTATTAGTTTGAATGCATGTCTAACTGTTTGACTGTTAATGATCTGTTCATGTTTTATGTTTTAAACTGCAAATTGAAGGCCTTATTAGCAGCCGAATCTGGAACTGATTCATGTTTTGTGTTAATTAGAATTAATGTGATTTGTGTTAATTAGAATTAATGTGATTTTATGGTAGATGTGATTGAAATTTGATTTGGTATGATTAAATTAGATTAAATAAGCTAAATTACATTAGTTGGACTTATCTACCAAAATGCCACTTAGTGGACTTTTTCATGAGCCATTTATTTGAGTTATATATGTTAGCTTTATCACAACTCTTTAGCCATTTTCCTCAAGTCCAAAACCGAGTGAGTGAGAGAGGGAGAGTAGGAGAATTGATTTCAACAAGTTTTGGCTAGGAAAATTTGAAGAATTGAAGAGGTTTTACAAATTAGGCTCCTACACCTTAACATTCAAGACCTAAGGTAAGAACTCACCTTCTTGATTATGAGTTTAAGTTATGTCTTGCATGGTCTAGGATGATATTGAAGTCTAGAGCCAAGATATGATTTAAGATGTTGAAATTGAGTGGTAATTCATGCATGCATGTACATGTTCTAGCATTTTGAGGTTGATTTTATGGAAATCCTCACATGCATGTCCATATTCTAGCTTTGGTCCATGAATTCAACATGTTTTTTGAAGGATTGACTCATTTGTTCTTGTATTAAAAGCTTTGAAGTTGATTAAATTCATGCATGTTGCATGTACATCATGTTCTTGAAGTTTATTTGAAATTGTGTTTAATTGAGTTATCTTTGGGCTTTGATTTTGCAAATTGATCTTTGAAACATGTCATATTATGAGTTTTAAAGTGTTTTCCAGAAAATTAACCCAAAAGGATCGAATTTGATCCTTTAAATGTTGAGTTTCATTCTTGGAGACAAATCTGGAAATTCCAAATTTTGGATCCACACTCGAGCGGGGAACTCCACGCTCGAGCGTACACTCTGAGTTCATGCAGTCTGCTCGAGCGGGGAAAGTAACGCTCGAGCGTGAAATGCGTGTATCCAGTACTTTGCATGTGTTTACAGTCCGTTCGAGCGAGGGAATGCACGCTCGAGTGAGGACTTGTGTCTCACGCTCGAGCGGGGGTCAAGCGCCCGTCAAGCGTGAATTTCATACATCTAGTACTTTTGCAGTCCACTCAAGCGAGGAAAGTCACGCTCGAGCGTAGCTCTTTTGTCTACATGTCCGCTCGAGTGGAGAAAACCACGCTCGAGCGAGACCCCTGTTTCAGCAAAAATTTAAAAAGTGTTTTAAAGTGCATCTTTGCATCCTCATTCCATCCTAGGCATTCCTAGGCCTAGTTTAAGGCATCTTAATGAGGATAATGCTATAGAACCACACTGAGTCAAGTCAGGGACTAAGTTATTGTTTCCCAAACGTGCAACTAAGTGTGTGTTCATCCTGTAACTGTGTAGGGTTAGCATCCGAGGAAGCTCACTAGCCTATCTGTAGCCCAGAACTCTGTGAGTAACAATGTTGTAAAGATATATTCAATCATGAATATTTTCTGAATGATCAACTGTACTGCTTTCTGAAATGATATTTCTTACTGAATGAATGCTTGTCCTATTTGTGAACTGTATTCGTGGCATCCATAACAATTTCTTTATTCTTGCCTTTGCATCGCTATCATCACAGAGATCTTTGTTGGTTCTCATGTTTGGAACCACTATCACATCGATATGATGGCCATCAATCGATCGGTCTATTAAGACCCTCATCGCTTTTTTTGCTATGGGATGTACCACATATGACCGCTATGGTGAATAGTGATATCTTGCTATAATCGATGTTTTTAAATCTTGAAGGACATTCATTCTTAACCTCTTTACACATATGTTATTCACTAGGTTTTAGCTCACTGTTTATATATATATATAGCTGTCCACGCACCGGATCGGAGCTAGGAGCGTTGGGTTAAACTCCCTTTTTGTCAAACCAACCATTGTGCCTCACTGCGAGGTTCCAAGTGCTGCCAAGCCAAGGCTGCTTTGGGGTGTTTTAGATTCCCCCTATCTGTTTCTATTTTGTATAGACTGTTTGAGACTGGCACTGTACTGTTATGGTAGGGATTTGGTCCCTAACCTGAATGTCTGTATAAGTTGTATGTATATACTGTTCTGGTTATGATGTGAATATGTTATGAAAAGTCTTTTTGCATACAGACTGTCACAGCTCATTGGACATATTTTATTACTGTTTTGGCTTCCGCTAGCCACAGACTACATCATATTTGTTATTCATTAGCGGCCTTGATAATCATGGATTCTTGGCGATTCTGATGCTAAACCCATAGGGGCGGGTTTGGGTCGTGATAGAGTGGTATCAGAGCGATATCAAACCACGAGTTATACCGCACACACGTGTCCAAATGAGCTATAGGAAAGTGTATGTGTGGCCATGACATGATTATATGTGCTAATGTGTTAATATGTTTAGAGTATGCAAACTGCCTATGTTTATTATTGCCATAATTGCCTATAGTGAAATAGAGAATGCAAGAACTACTGATGAAACAGAATCATCTGATGCCAGAATGGCAAGGCTAAAAAGAACAGTTGAACTGCTAATTGTGGCCTTAAGGAAACAACAGAACCAATAGCCCCTACCTCCTCTGGTACAGCTGGAACTAAATATGAATGATGATATAATTGCTCTAACGCAAAAGTTCAGTAAAATGAAACCACCGTCATTCCAAGGAGGCCTCAAACTGCTAAAGGCCGAAGCATGGGTCCTAGAGACCGAGAAATTGTTTGAAGTCTTTCCGTGTTCTGAAGCACACAAAGTGCTACTGGCTACCTTCACCTTACAAGAAAAGGCCAGAAGGTGGTGGATGCTAGTCCGCGACACCAATGCTGCCATGGATTGGGCTCAGTTTAAGGGAGCCCTCTTTGAGAAATACTTCCCTCAGTGTGTCGAGGACCGGAAAGTGACTGAGTTTGAACAACTGAAACAAGGCACTATGTCCGTAGTTGAGTACGAATCGAAATTCACTGAACTCGCCAGATATGCACCACCCATGGTGGATACCGATTACAAAAAGGCTAGGAAGTTTGAAGGCGGCCTTAATGTGAAATCCTTGACAGAATAAATGTTCTGAAGTTACTGAAATACGTGGATGTTCTTGACTGAGCAATAATGGCTGAGTCACACATCAAGGCATTAAAACAGACCGAAACACCCGCGACTGAATGGCGTGATAAGAGACGGGGTTTTAAATTTAAGAAAGGCCGGAACAGCCCCTTGAACAAAAAGCAAAATACGGGGTCAATAACCAGTTCCAGTCAGGGAAATAGTTCCATACCGCCCTGTTCTGAATGTGGTAAGAAACATAAAGGGGTTTGCTATAAAATATCTTGTGCTTGTTACAGGTGTGGCAAGGTGGGCCACATGGTCAAAGATTGCCTTTCTGCTCCTCAGGGCAATAGTAAAGCTGCAGCCAGCGCCACAGCATCAACTGTTGCACCAAAACCTAATCCCAAAGCTACTGGAAAAGAGCCTATGAAGCAAGGCCGAGTGTTCGCACTCGTACCGGGAGATGTACAGAATACCGAGACCGTTGTGTCAGGCATACTCTCAATCTGTACTCAAAATGCTTATATTCTGATTGATTCGGAGTCTACACATTCATATCATACAAGCATGTTATCACATAAGCATACAACGCATACTAATGCCTCAACTAAGCGAGACAAACCCATTGTGGTAATAACCACTTCCCACATACCCAAAGTATTCAAACCCGGTACGTTCTGATACCAAGTTGTCACACCCCCAAAATAATACAAATAATCCATTCCATAAGATCTATGAACATAATAGAAATGATATACTTCATTCATCAGAGTTTATATTACAACAGGTGTTACATGCATTATACATTCATAGATATTCATCCCGAATCTACAACATATAACATTTGTTAATAATAACAAAATAAATGCCCCACGAGCTTACATCTTTCCAAGACATAACTTGGTTACAACAAATGAGAGTCATAAGCCCTATATATATAAAGCCCTTGGCTTGAATAAATACTTGAACACAAAATAACAAAGTAGAGCCTCCAGCTCCTAAGTCCTCCCAAGCTACATCCTTGGAGGAAACATATCACCAGTACCTAAAAATGGTTTCCTAAGTAGGGTGAGCCAAAGCCTAGTAGAGAAAGACTAACACAATATATGAGGTTTAACTAAGATATAAGTGCCAGATAAAAGTTCCACACTCATAACCTACTTGCATTCTTTCCATGATCATTCAATACTGATACCCATATCTCAATCCATATTAATTCAATTAATTTCGAGTCAATTCATAAGACAAGTTCATTGTTTTTTAAACAATCCAAATGAGATTACAACTCAGTGATTCACAATTCAATACAACTATTATTCAAACACTTCAATTTTTCCATTTTATGAAATTTTCATCCGAGGGAATCGGCACCCATATATATATATATATATATACGGTTTCGGGACTTTCACCCTGGATACTCCGGCCAACTTAATTTTAAATGGAGTACATCCCCTATCTCCTCTCAAACAATGATACATATACAATGTATTAAAAGCACATAATCACATATGGAGTACATTCCATATATCCTCCCAAACAATGATACATATACAATGTATTTAAAAGCATCATCATATACAATAACTATCCACAACACATATTCAATCACTTAATCATATCGTCATATTCAATGACATAATTTAAATGATTAGTTTCAATTCACCTAATCCACATGCAATTTCTACAACAATCATAGCTATTCTCCACCGATAGCCCAAAACAAATATTTCTAAACAGATGTACAATCTTTATAACAGATAATTTATCAAGTTTCCATAGATGTGTGATTAAACAAATCCAACTACACCATTCATTCGTTCATTCCCCAAATTTCACACTCACCATGTCAATTCCATTATTTATTCAACACAAATTAGTGCAAAACTCCCCATTTTTCAAATATCAATCCAAAGGCTAAATTTCACCATTTTAACAAAAGGGAACTTCATATTCAAACACTGTATTCATTTATATAACCCAATCATGGAAACCCCTCTTTTCAACTTGAACCCAAACCCTAACTTTACCCAAATCACTTCCAAATCTCATCATTTATTTATAACAGCGAATAACTAGGTTAAAGATCATAACAAAGTGTATGATATCCCTACCTCAAGGGTAGAAGCCCAAAGGAGAAAAGGAAGAACTTCGAAAATGCCCAAGTTCGGTTTTAATCGGATCAAAGGGAAGCCCTTGAGATGCTCCAACACTTTATCAAATGGAGCAGGGTAGAGAGACCCTTAGATCTAGGTGTATTTGTAGAGAGAGAGTGTGTGTGTGTATTTTAGAGAGAGAATGAGTCGATTTAGGGTTTTGGGGTGAAAAGATACAAAAAATCTGTGTAAAAATGAGCTGTTGCAAACTGATATATGCAAGGCTCGCTCGAGCGAAAGAGTTGTCGCTCGAGCGACCAAACGCAATTAGTGACCTCGCTTCAGCACAAGAAGCGTCGCTCGAGCACAGAATACATACATTCAGAAGTTTTACAGACGCACACCGTCGCTCGAGCGAAGAACTTAACCTTCCCAGAAATTCTGCGTCTGGGGAGAAATACTAAGAACACTCACAGCTCACTCAAGTGCAAGAAATCTCGCTCAAGCGAAGAAGCAAATTTTACAAGGCTCACTCGAGTGCAAGAAGCCTCGCTTGAGCGAAGAAGCTAAAATCTGGGCAACAATAATCTAGACCAACTAACAACCAACCTGTTCCAAACCCACCCAACATATTCTAAAGCTCAAATTCAACGAGTTAAAGGAGGAAAACAAGACATGGATACTATATTTAACCACGAAACCCGAGTTCAGAATATAATGAAGGTCGGGTCAAAACAGGGATTGCTATATTCTTAAAACAAAAAATCTTACTAAAAGAATGTGTATTCACATATCATTGGATGTACAAGAATGATTGTTTTTTTTTTTTTTTTTTTGACAACTAATCATATTTAGCCTTTTATAGTTTTAGTAAGAGTGTAAATATCTATAATAAAAAAGTATCAGTTTGCCCCTAAACTAAAAATCAATTCAACCCCTATACTTTCAATTATATCAATTTTACATATAAACTATTCAATTTTGGATCGATTTCACCCTATCATCAGTTGTCATCTAAAATCATACATAATTTGCTGACATGACACTAAATTTCATTTGGAACTCTGTTTTACCTCCCAAACTATACTTCAAAAATCAATTAGACCTCCAAATATTAAAAAAATTAAATTTAAATATTTCAAAAATTAAAAATTAAAAATTAAATAATATACTTTGCAAAAAAATAATTAAAAATATATAAAAATCATTTTTTAGAATTATCTCTTTAAGTCTCAAATTATCTTGAGTCGATCTTAGAGAAACTAATTGAGCTGAAAATTCCTCAGCTACTCTGTGTGTGAGCACACTCAATTATAGCCAGCTTATTCCCCAAATTAATTTCAATAAAATTGATCGACTAATAAGGCTGCAAATGAATCGAGTTGCTCATGAACAAGCTCGGCTCGGCTCGGCTCGGCTCATTTAGTAAACGAGCCGAGCTCGAACTCGAATATTAGGCTCGTTTAGTAAACGAGCCGAGCTCGAGCTCGTATGAGCTCGGCTCGTCAAGTTCGGCTCGTTTATCTTTATTTAAATTATATAATAAATATATTATTTATATATTAAATAATATAAATAATATATAAATATATATAAATAATTGTATAAATACATTATTTATCTATTAAATAATATAAATAATATTTTTTATTTAAATATTTTTATTTAAATAGTATAAATAATATTAAAAAAAATTATCGAGCCGAGCCGAGCCGAGCCGAGCCGAGCTCAAGCCTAGTTTCTTATCGAGCCGAGCTTGAGCTCAATAAACAAGCTCGATAAGTAAACGAGACTCGGTTCGTTTGCAGCCCTATCGACTAATAATAATTTCAAAATTTAGTTGGTAAAATTTAGTCCACTTATTATGAGAGTAATATCTTTTTTTGACATTTGAAAAATTATATTGAATGATAAAAATGAATATGTCAAGATTTGCCTACAAAATTGAGATTAGTACCTACTCGGTCGTATTATCAATTGAATAATGCAAAAGTTAGCAATTACTTTCTAAATAATACTCAACAGAACTAATACTCAATTTTTTTATTTAAAATTTATTTTTCTCACTTTTTTAGAAGAAAAATTATTATTAAACATTTAAATTAAATTTTTTTTAATATTAGGGGTCTAATTGATTTTTTACGAATAGTTTGGGGGTCAAAATAATGTTTTAAATGAAATTTAGTACCACATCAGTGAGTGTTGTCTAATTATAAATGACAACTAACGACAATGGTGAAATTGATTCAAAATTAAATAATTTAAATATAAAATTGATATAATTAAAAATATATAAATTGAATTGATTTTCGGATGATAATTTGAAAAACAAAATGATATTTTCTCGTAGAATTATTCAAAATTAAATGAAATAATTTTTCTTGTGCTTGTTATGTGGCTTGTGTCGTGACTATTAGTCCTTGTGCTATTAGGCCCAAAACATCAGCCCAGCAACGCACGCCAAGATTCGTCTCGTGCTAGGCCTGACTCTAAATGTGCTGCGTTGGCCCGATTCATTTAACACCTGGCTGAAAGTCCTGGAATCCCCATGCCAAAGTTGAAGCCCTTGGCGGTCATTTGTAAGGTGCCTCTATTCATGAGCAAATATTGGCCTAATTTGGAACTTGGTTAAAAGTTAAATTTTAACTTTTAGTTTATTTTAGATCACATCACTTCTCTATTTTTTTATACGACTTTTAAAAAAAAAAATTTTAAAAAACCAAAAAAATCAACATTTAACCAACTTTTCAAAACAAGTCATTGTCTTATATAATGCCTTATCATTCTGTTTTGCTATAGATATAAAATGAATAAAAATCACAAAAGTTGACTAAGATGTTCGGTCCTTAAAAAGTGATTTTATTTTTAAATTTTTATTTTTAAAATATTAATTTGTCGTATTCTGTATATATTTCTCTTATGTTTGGCTGCATGTTTCCTTGCTAACTGCTGAGTTTTTGCACATGATTGTGCCTGATGCTCATGTGTCAATCTAGTTATCACTCTTATATTTCGTTAATTGCATTAATTTTATTTTCCTTTTGCTCATAAAAAAAATGTGAGAAATTAGTTTAGCAAAATCAATTTTAACGACTATTAAAATTCCTTTTTCTTTTTCTTTTTTTCTTTTCTTTCTTTCTTTTCATTTACATAATCAAATCAAATATAGCCATAGTCTACATTCAATTTTTTTTTAATGACTGTACTAATTGTTATACCATGTATGTAAATGATATGTATGACAACACTACTAAAAAAAAAGCACTTTTTGCAACAGCTACAAGCTGTCGCAAATAATGAAAAAACAGTCGCAAAAGACTTTTTGCGACGGCCCATGCGACGGCAAATGAGAGTTGTGAATGTGGGTTTGGCAAATATTTTTTGTGACGACAAAGCAATGGTCGCAAATTATTTGTGACTGTTTAAACTACTTATGGCGACAGCTAGTTTGCCATCGCAAAAAATAAAGAAAAATGCTAACATATTTTTTGACGACCATCTTGTTATCGTCGCCCAAAAAAAAAAAAAGATGGGAATTTGAGCATCTCATACTCCATGAGGCATAGGTCGATCAAGAAGATAGACAGGAGCCCAAGTTGTTGCAAGGTGCACATTCGAATTACAATTTCTCATTTAGGCTGACTGTGATATGAAAAAATAAAAACTAAATAACACAACATATGGACCGAAATTGAGATTATTTGCTTACTTTTCTATCAGATTGAGCAGCCTTAAGATATCTAATCAAGAAGACATATGGGGCTGGAATTGACATATTGAACTGTAGTGTATTGATCATCAAACTCTCCTGCATGAATGTGAAAAGGGTTTGAATCTAATTCACCATCATGATCAAATTGACTGAGACTAATGTTTGGTAAGGTACAATGTTTTCATTTCAAAAATAAAAAATTAAAAAACCTTTGAACATGTTTATGTTCATGTTTGGCGAAAACGATGAAGGTCGACATCATATATAGTACTTGGAAGAACCTACACCATGGGGAAGCAAATATGACATCAGGTGACCAGAAAATTAAAATACAGGTCAACTCATGGCTTAGCAATTGGATTGAATCAATCTAATAGCCCACAGAAGGCGTACAGGATGTGGGACCTTCAGTTGGCCTATTGTGTGAAGAAACATAAGCTCCATATGCAACTAAGGCCAACATGAGGAGCAAACCAGCAAGAAGACAGTCTATGCACGTTTTAAGTAGCGCAGTGTTTCTTTTTTCAAACTTAATAGCAATATTTCAACTAGGTTCATTTAGAAAAATGTTTATCAAGTCCAATATATTTGAACCCAAACATGTTTCATGTTAAAACAGAGTCTGTCAAACATTTAAGTGACGCTTCAACTCTTACATTTTCAATTCAAACTACTTTCAATCGCTCAACCAAGCCAAGTGAATGTAGGGAACCATTTCAATTCTTTACCAACATTATTTAGATGGAGCTAGCAAATAAATTCGAACAACAGAAATATTCAAGCATACCTGCTTTTTTCTACTTAGAGACAATAAATTCACACTCCTTGAGAGCATACTAGCATCTTATTAACTCTTCTTCAGTGCTGGCCAACAATTTGCTTGTTTTGTTCAAGTTTTTCTACAAAACTTTCCTAAAACCATACATAACCACATATGGATAGAACTTACCTGGGTGGCATCAAGTTTGTTGTCTATGTTAGAGCATTTTTTAACCTAATCATCGAATTTATCTTGTAATTCCTCAACTTGCTGGTCATAGCAAATTCTATTGTTTTTACAGTTGCTTAAATTAAACGGACCTTCTGGTCAATTTCTATTGTAACTGCCATTTGTTCAGTCTGATCCGCCATTACCTAAACATGAAGAAAAAAGCTACAAGATTAGTGGTGAATGTCAGATGAATAGACTTCAGAAACCAATGATAGAACGATGAAGGATACATATATGAGAAATGATTTATCAAATCAGGGACGCTTCGCCCGTTGTACTAAAAAGATTCCAATATCAACCTCAGGCTTATTTCTAATATGTTTTGCCCTATGTGCATAGTCTAGTGTACTCAAGGTCTCCTCCAGGCAATGGACTGCAGGTGATACTGTGGTAATTATGCATGTCTTGATTTTTGCACCCAACGAATCGCGAAGCTGATAGGTAAGCTTGCTATCCCTACATTCCAATTTAGCATAGTAAGTGCACAATTGGGATGGGGAAAAAATATGAAAAAAGATATAAAAACAAACTAAAGGTCTAATGAAAACAACTTGAAACTGTAGGGGACATGCACAAGATGCTCCACGGGACCATTAATAACTCGTCCGATAGTTAGCAAGTCTCCATTAGGTCCAGTCTGGCACAAAATATAGACATAGCATCAGAACTTGAAATGAGTAAGCATAGCAAACTTAAACATGAACTAACCACATAAACAGCAAAGTACCTTTGAGCTCTTACATTCTTCTTCCATGGTGTAAGTTTTTCTTATGCCAAGTTGTCCATAGGCAAAAATGGTACAATTGAAACCCTCCAGAACTTAAAAACCTATATAGTACATGAAACATTTAATGGAAGAAGCAGAAACACTTAAACACAGAAATTAGTGTAAATTTGCACCAACCTTCCATTTAAATCCATCATCTAACATGCTCCTTTGAGCTTTTGTCAGCTTTCCAACATATCTCCATATGTCATCACCTAAGATTGTGAGTTTAAGCTCCATATGAAGTGTTGGGGTGATCCTCATTTTCTTTTCCCCTTAGATCTAGTGATAAGCTAGTAAGCTCAAATACAAGTAGTACTTAAGGCAAGCTTATAAGTGAGAGTTTTACTGTTGAGACAGGAAACTACTTCCTTTATTGCTTTGTTTGAGGTGAAATCATGTCTCACATATTTACAATATTCTAGGAAGAGACGTACTCCACCCATTGTTCAGGTTTGGCTATGTAATTTACTTATCATGTTCGGAAAACTGACTGGTTGCCTTGTTCAAACATCCTCCACATATCCTACTCGACTGCCAGCCAAATAGTTTGGATTTTTTTTTTTTTTTTATCAGCAAGACTTCATTGATAAATTCAAGAGCATAAAAATACATAAAACAACATCAATAAACAAATTTAAATATAGAATTATGTGTCATATCCACATTCATTTATTTGAATTTAAAAACCTATTATTTATACAAACATAATTTATGTATACAAAATTTGTATTAGGAAGAAAGAAAAAGAAAAAAAAAAAAAAAAAAAAAAAAAAGCCAATCATATTGCACAAGTATAAATTATTTAAACTAAGGGACCCAACTCATACTGTCACGGCTTGAAGGCTTCCTTAGTGAAAAGGCCAGTGATGTTCAGAGTGCGAAAAATGATGGTGATCATCTCAACGTTGGTGAAGATGTCTCAATCCACTCTAGAATTGTCTTACAAGGTGCGTTTTTGGCCGATGATCCCGAAGGCTTAGTTCCGGGAGAGAATCACGGTGATGATAACGTAGCTCTTCTCAGCCAAGTTGAGGATTCTTGTAATGTCACACGTAGTACGAACAGCGCTGAGCTTCGCACGCTTGAGGCAAAGCTTCTAGACGTACATCAACGCACAGACCCCAATGCTCTATGCTCTTCTTCCAGCCACCCTATTTTGTCCCAAAACCTAGTAAGTAAATCTCTTAGCCCTAATCATGCCTCATCCTCAAACTGCCTTAACCCAACTCAAGCCCTCACATTTCCGCACAAAAACAGTCCTATTAGGATACACAAATCCACCAATAGAAGAAAGAAACTTTCACTTCCTGAGTTGGGGCTTCCCCACAAATTCTTGAATAAAGGGAGATATGCCAAAGGTTCCAACAAAAAATTAAAGGATGCCAAACTTGCCCGATCTTCGCAGCCTTCGCAATCATCAATATCTTCTAGTTCATTTCGGGTATGCAACAAGCGCTTCTTGAACAAGTTGGTGGAATCTGATGAGTAGATGAAACAACAAGATGAAGATGAGGAAGATGAGTTTAGACTCCTTTTGGCTAAAGCAATAGGAACGTTGAAAATGGGCCAGAAATTGCAGATTGATTTTGGTGGTAGAAAAGACATCTTCCTCAAGGATTTTATCAAGTTGGAGATGAGCAACAAAGCCAAAATCAGAAAGAAAAATTAATAGAGTTGGAGTTAGAGAGAGAGTTAGCTCGTGGGGTGTAGTAAATAATTTTCAGATGGAGTTCGAGTTGTGATGGAAAGTGGGGGATGGTGTTTTGTCCTGGGTGTGTGTTGTGGTGTGTGTGGTTTGAAAGGGGAATATTTTATTAGAGGGTTCATGGGTTGTGTTGGTAAGCAGTGGTTGGTGTTTGGCCTGTTTGGGGAAGTGTTGTTTTTATCTTTGTTAGTGGGGTGTGGTTTGGTGTGAAAGGAGGTTCTGGGTTTGGTGTGTTGGAGTTAAGTTTCTTCTTAACTACTTTATTTATTTATTTAAATTGTGAAGCTGAGAGGTTAGTTAGATAGTTGCGAGTAGCAGTAGTAGGGTTAGTCTATACTTTCTCGAATCTCTCTCCATGATAATCATCTTTCTATACATTTAAATTTATGTTTCAATGAAATTTTCTTTGCTGATCAAATATATATATATATATATATAAATGGCCTATTAATTGGTGAGTCATTTGACAAATTAACAAAGCAACATTTCTGACCAAAGGGGCTGAATGAGATATTAATTATTTTTGTTTGATGCAAAAGCCAAATATTAAACCCTCTACCAATAAGCTTATATAGTAAGTAATAATATATTACTTGGCCCTTTAATTTGGAGAACCAATATAAAATTTGCTTAATTAGTTTAATAGAAGTCTCCAATGCTACTAAACTCATTATGAAGCCGTCTTGTGATCAATCAAGGGGACATTTTTTCTATCAACCTGCCTACAACATTTAAATACTGGAATTAAAATTCAAACAAACATTCACACTCACTCTCTTTCCCCACTCTTCTCTCACCAATTTATAGATTTGTCCCAATCCCCACTGGCTCTTTCTATATTTTGTTAAGGTGCTCTAGGTTAAGTAATAAGTAGTAAACTTTCTAGTCAAAAACTAAACTAACAGATTACTTAGCTAACTGAGAAAATAAAGTCCACAAAGTCCATAAGTCTTTGAAAAGGCTAAGCTAGCAACAGCTGTTGAAAAGGTGCAAGTGTTTTGTGTTCAGCTTAAGTACTGTTTTAAGTGTTGCTGTTTTAAGTGTTATCTAACAAGTATTATGAACAATGTTGAAAAGGTGAAATCAAACTTCTATAGAATTGCTGATTTCTTCAATCTAACATCTTGAGAGAGAGAGAGAGATGTTTTTCCTTTTCATGGAACAATGTTTTTGCCCTAATTTGTTATGTTCATCATACATAGAATCATCTCACTTCCTAAAAGTAGTTGTCATTGTTTACATTGTTAATCTCAAGTTTTGAGAAGTAAAATAAGGATTCACATTCGAGCTTGACTAAAAGTGCAGTAAGAAGTAAATATAATGACGAAGGTAAAATATGAAGCCGTGTTTGATTGTGGCATTAATTATAGTGAGTTCAACAGAGGCTAAGCTAGCAACAGCTGCGGCCACCAATGCAACTCTATTGCAACACAGGGAGTAGTTTAAGAGAAAAGATAGGGATCATGAAAAATTTGTCATGAAAATGGTCATGAAAGAGTTATGACCCTTGGATTACCTTGATTAGTGTGTGGCACTTTATTCTAAGTGTAATCCAAGGGTCACAAAATTTTCATGACCATTTTCATGACAAATTTTTCATGACACCTAGCATTGCTGGTAGTTTAATATGCTTCTATGTTTTTAACCTTGAAATTAGAACTATTGCAACACAGGGAGTAGTTTAATATGCTTCTATGTTTTTAACCTTGAAATTAGAAACATTGGATTCCATTGCATTTGCTCTACCTTGTTGCACTAATTGGAGAGTTGGTAGCTCTCATGTGACATTATTCCAGCATAGAAAAATAATAACACATGTCAACACTCATTTCTTGTCAGTATTCAGTAGTCGTTGAAAGTAGATATAAATGATGTTGATATGATGATGACTGCAATGATTTTGCTAATCATGTCAACGTCTAAAACTATATTATAATAATAAAATAATAGAGCTGTAGGCTCCACTCACTCAATTATGAGTAACAAATTTTCTCTCCTCAAACTTGGCACCACACCGACAAATTTGGATACAGAGAGAGTGATGGAAGCTAACTGGGACTCCATACCTCTCATCATAATCTCTCTTCTCCTACTCTTCTTCTTCTTCAAGCTCCTCACAGAAAAACAAGAAAGATACAAGAATTTACCCCCAAGTCCTCCTGGGCTTCCCATCATAGGCCATCTTCATCTACTGAAAGGGCCACTGCACCAAACTCTTCAAGCTTGTTCAGACAAGTATGGCCCAATCACCCTCCTCCGGTTCGGACCCAGAAAGGTCATCCTCGTCACCTCGCCTTCTGCCGTCGAAGAATGTTTCACGAAAAATGATATCATATTCGCCAACCGGCCGCCTAGCCTCTCCGGAAAATACCTCAACTACAACTACACCAGTATGGGTTCAGCCCCATATGGTGACCTTTGGCGCAACCTCAGGTTTATTCGGCAACTCTAGTATTTTCATGTTGAGGTTTTATCTGTTGAGTTGGTTCTGTTTTTTTTATTTATTGGTTCGATATTCTTGGATTGAAAAAAATGAATCTGATCATATCGATTCGGTTCTCGGGTTAAGCCTAATTCCAACTTTAACCTTTATATATTTTTCATATAATTGGATGAAAACACACTTCATGATTATCAAATACTGAATTAATCTTTGTGTTTGGTTTTAGTTTTCTGAATTCAATTTTTTAAAAGTTGAATTTTTTATTTTTCGTTTTTTTTTTTAGTGAATAATTTTTAAATTTTAAGTAATTTTTTTACTTTTTTAGATACACTTTACTTAGATGTATCTAAATAGTAAAATATTTATGAAAAAATATTTTTAAAAAATAGATAAATGCACAAAAATACGAAAATGTACTAAATTTTTGTTGTTTGTTTTTTTTTTTTTTTTTGGTATTTAGTGTATTTTTTAATGATTTTTTTTCACAAATATTATACTTTTTAAGTATGTTTATGTTAGGTATATCTAAAAATTTTTAAAAAAAATTACTTAAAATATTAAAATACGAAAAATAAAAAAATAAAATTTTCTAAAAATTGAAACTAAACAAGATAACTATTTTTCATAGATAATATACATTGAGGGTGTTATAAAAAGAACAATTCAAATAATTCAAATATATGACAAATATATGACATGCGGTGGCCTCACGAGCCCAAAAGTCACGTTCATATTGATTTTACTTGATGAAAAATTTGATTATCTTTATATCAAATCAAACATTTCATTTAAATTGTTGAACAAATTTTGATGAAAAAAAAGTGAAGGGTCAGAGATACTTTGATTCAACATTGGTTGTTGTAAACTGCCTCTCTTTTAATTTGATGTAAATTTAATGAAATGATTAGAAAAAGATAAAAGAGTTGCGGAGATTTGGGGAATTTTTTGGAGAAAGTTTTATATTTATGTGTGTGTCAGTTTTCGATCACACTGTCAACTTAATACTCAACTGATGAACACCGGAAGAATAGATTGCGCCCGAACGACCTATAACAGAAAGAAGAGATTCCGGCGGTGGTTCATCCACCCAGGGACACTCCGACAATCAAGTTAGTTATCTCTCAAAGATAGCAAAAGTGCTTAACTCACTATTCAGAATACAAAAAGTGTATCTTAGACCCATGAGGGTGCTTCTCTTTTATGGCCAACACTGATCTAATCCCAATAGAAGCCTAGCTCCAATAGGTTCTGTCTCAATGCTAATCCTAGACTCCCAGTTAGATTAGGATAAACTCTATAAGAGTCTTATATTTATCCAAACTGAAGTCCTCTCACAATTTGGAACTCCTGTCCCTTATCCGCTTATCCCGGATTTCGGTATCTTCGCAGATGTCCTCGATGTAGCCGAGATTACCTTGGCGTCATGATCAGGACTCGTGGCACCTCGGCTGACACTTCAGTGCCACCTCAGCCATGTGTTTCCATTCAAAAATTATGCCTCCACAACTACCCACTAGATTTTATTACCTCAGCATCCTGAGGTGATGGAACATACATCATTTCTTCCACTTAGCACGCCGGCTAAGCTCGCTTTATCCTTCATTACCGAGGTCGTCATTCGTTGGCCCATATGACCAAGACCTGTAATCTGTTTTCATCAATGCCTTAGAACAAATAACCAAGTCAGTTCAAATTATTTAACCGAGATCATCTCCCTAGCCGAGGTCTTTGCTTCATTAAACCAAGAACTTCAAGAGATTCAACACGCGTATGAGCTGTCACGCACAGCAACCCAACCGTTTTTCCCACGCGTCTTTCCCCCACTGGACCGTACTTGACACACGCCATTAAGTCGCATCGCTCGTGCATGCGCTGTCTGACAAGCACATCGCCCTAGGCACATTGATTGCAATTTTGCCGCCATTTCGTGGTTTTGATCGAAATCACTTCTCTCACTCCGTCTTTTCACTTTTGCATCTCCGTTCTCATTCAAACTTTCTCTCTCAAATCCTTCATTGCTGCTTTCACAAAGCTTTCTGCAACCAGTTTCAATCTCCCCCTCCGGCGAGGCTTTTGCTGCACTTCTTTGCTCATTGCCACCATTTGACGCCGGCGTATTTCACACCGGCCTTTTTCTTCCCGATAAGCCACTGTTCCTCTTATTTCAATTTCTTGTTTTACTCCAAAGAACTCCACTGATGTACTCGCTGCCTTTGCGTACTTGCTCATGTCTTTGATCATTAATTTGTATCTTGAATTCCACCATGTATTGAGCATGTTTGTTTTATGATTCTATTTTTGCCCAATCCATTCTTGAGTATGCACACATTGCTTATATATTTGATGATCTTTGCCATTGTGTTCTTGATAGTTCATCACTATTCTTGATTCTGAATTACTGTTCTTGTTTTTGCTTTCTGTATTTTTTTTTTCTAGATTCTTGCCTTCAGTCCTTGTTTACATAGACTTAGGTTTGGGATTTGTTGTAGAACTCCCGAATTTTAAGAAAAACTGAAATGAATTCCCCTTAGATCTTTCAGAAAAATTTGCCCCAACACACTTGCAGTTTTTAGCCAAGGTCCCTTAAACCCCTACAAAACACTTCCTTCTGAAATCCAATACTTTCCCCTTAAGCCGACATCATGGGTATGTGGAGGTATAAAGTAGACACCCCAACCAAGTTAGAATATTTCAGGCAGGAGTTTTCCATCCTTGCCGACGTTCATCTCAGGTTGGCAGAGGAGGAGGACTCCATCATTCCTAACGAGAACTTCATACCCTTCCCTGTCGTAGCCTTCACAGAATGTGGACTCAGGTTTCCACTTGACATCATTTTTCGAGAAGTCCTCCATTACTACAAATTGAACCCAATGCAGCTCGCCATCAACTCTTACCGAGTTATCAATGGCATAATAGCCTTATCCAAAAAAGAGAACGCTAGGGTTACTCTTGCCGATATCCAGTACTGCTAAACCATATGTGGCCTTAGTTTAGAAAAAGGCTATATCTACTGCCTTAAGTCGAGGTCGACCCAATACAAACTCATCGCCGACCTCCCTGATTCCAACAAGGGTGTCGGGGACGATTATTTCATCGTCTTGGGCAACTGGGAATTCTCACCAGATGAGGACCTCCATCTCTATCCCTTGAGCCGATCAGTTTTTAAAGAGGGTGATGGTAAGAGCCAAGAGTCACCTTACTTGCTCTCAAGTCTTTAACACTTTTGTTCCTTCTACATATGCGCTAATGTCTGTTTTTTCTTGCAGCTCTTCCTCAACCACCAAAGGATTTTCGAAATTCCTTATTTCCCAGTAAGGACCTCAAAAAGCTATTGGGTCTGCCAGTTGAGCGGCAGAAAGCTCCCTTGTTGCTCAACTACATCCCGACTTACAAATCCGCCTTGCCCGACGTCCTAAAAAAGAGCAAGTTGCCTCCCTCAGCTACAACTCCACAAGCTGAATTGTCAAGGCCTGACCAAGGATCAACATCCGATCTAGCTGAACAACCATCTACCTTGGCTCCACAATTAATCCCACATTCCCAATGCAAACGCCGACGTCGAACTGTTGCCGCCGCCGAGATGGATTGTAAGAATGCAGTAGCAGACAACCTTCTAGCCGACATCCCCACCACTATCACCGCACAACCATCTCAGCCAAAGCCAAAGCCTAAAAGGCTGAAGAAAGCCTAACCTAAGGCAACGGTAACTCAAATCGATTCTGAGGACACCTTGCCCATCCCTAAACCGAGCTCCGGGCTGCCCTGGCCACAAAAGAAGCCGAGATCAAGGCGGCTTGTAATAACCCCGATCCACAATTAGCCACTAATCAGTAGTTAAGGATGTTAATTAAGTGAATAAAATAAATTATGGTTTATTATGTGATTTGCATGATATTGGGCTTACTATCTATTACTTGTAGGAATATCTGTTTGGAATTCCACTTTAATATGTAAATTGAAAGCCTTATCGGCATCCGAAACCGAAATTGACTACACTGATATGTTATTTGGGATTTTTAGAACCTTATGGCAAGTTTTATTAAAAATTGTTTTAGAACGATTAATTGGGTCATGTTTGGTTAGCCTAATGTTCTAATTAATGTATTATAGCATCATAAATATAAATATGAGCCCCTTAAGCCCATTTGAGCTCATCCTTGCCCATTTTGAGTGCAAAAATCTGAGGGATTATCTTAGAGAGAGAGAGAGAGAGAGAGAGAGAGAGAGTGCAATTCTAGAGAGAGAAAGGAAGAGATTAAGAAGAAATTGAAGATTTTGCTTGAGTTCATCAATTTTCTGCAAGAATCTAGCTAATTGAGGACTCTAGGTAAGATTACAACCTCTAGATTGTACATCTAAGGCCTCGTTTGGGAACAGACTATTTTAGTAACTTTTTAACTTTTTACGAAAAGATGTGCAGAAAAGTAGAGAGGTGATGTGACTAGTTTTAGTTGGCTTTTTGACTTTTTGGCTAAAATAGCCACTTCCCAAACGAGGCCTAAGTCATTTAACATGAGATTTCTTCAAGATTATATGTTTAAGGGTGTGTATTGAGTTTAGAAGGAAGATTGGAGTGGCAATTCATGCATGCATGTACATTTTGTTACAAATTGAGCATGATTTCCATGAATCCTCTCTTGCATGTTTGAAATTCATCTTCATTTGGGGAAATCATCAAGTTTTAAGTTGTTTTGTGGTATTTGATAATGATTTGGGAAGCTCAAGACCAAGAAAACCCATGCATGTTGTGTTCATGAACATTCATCATGTTTTAAGTTGAAATTGTGAGTTTTTAACAAAACCCTTGGGCCATGATTTTATGAAATAATCCTAAATTCTTCATGTTTTACAAGTTTACTATGTTATCTCAAGTTTTGGGACCCAAGAGATGTGTTTTGGATGGTTGAATTCGAGTTTTGAGCTTGGGAGGTCAATCTGGATTTTCTAAAAATTTGACCCACGCTCGAGCGGGGACTTTTAAGCTCGAGCGTGAACCCTGAATTCATGCACCACGCTCGAGCATGGATCGAGCGCCCGTCGAGCGTGAAAACCGTGCATCCAGTACTTTTTAGAGTTTACAGTCCGCTCAAGCGGGGAAAGTCACGCTCTAGCGGAGCTTCATTATCTGCTTGTCCGCTCGAGCGTAGACCTCATTTTCAGAAAATTTGACTAAGTGTTTCAATTCATGTTTTGGCATCCTCATTGCACTTTAGGCATTCCTAAGCCTTACTTAAGCCATGGCAATGAGGTTTTAGACTAAAAACACACTAAGAAAAGAATGTACTAAGTTTCGAGACTGCAAGTGCGTGTGTTTTAGGCAATGTGATAAGAAAGATTAAGAACTAATGTAATGAAAGCTAAGCCTTAATGGCCACTTGAATGTGTAATGATAAGACATGCTTGTGTTATGTATTTTGTGAATGTAGGTCAAGACTCGAGGATTGATTGACCATTGCTGGAACCACTGTGAGTAACGTTATCGTAAAGATACGTTTATATGAAATTATGTTTCAAATGAAATGTGATAAGCTATGATTTCTGAAATGATATCTGTTTGCGTGAACGAACATCCCAAGTTTGAGATCTATTATGGCATCCATAGATAGTCCCAAGTCATGGGGGACGGCATGAAAATGCGGGTCCATGACATACAAATAATTACGAGATCTCGTTAGCCACTTCATTGTGGTGATATGTGTTTAATCGGTATCCGGAACCGATTACTTTAGTCGGAAGACGTTCTGTAATATGTTCTATGGGATGTACCATTATTATGTTCTGATATGAGAATGACTATACTCTGATCTGTTTTCCGCTTATGGTATGTTCGGATTTCGTTCACTAACCCCTTTACTTTAATGTTATTCACTGGGCTATAGCTCACTGTTTGTATATATATGTATATAGGTGAGCATTTTGGAGTTCAAGCCCAAAAGCTTTTGTTCGAATCTGTATGTCTGTTGTCAGCCAACCACTGCACCTCACGTGGAGGTTCCCGAAGTGTCCTATATTCAGTCCCTTGGGTCCTGTATATGTATAAGACTTGATTTGATATTGTTGGTTGTACTTAAAATACTGTAATGTGTGTGGGTATAACGTATGGTTGACTACCGGTTATGTATATAAAGTTTTAATTATTCTGTTTCATATAAGTCAGCACAGCTCATTGGATAATTATATTTATGTATTTGCTTCCGCTAACCCCTTAATTTTGTTAATCTGTTCAGAGGCCTTCGGTAATCCAAGGATTACTGACCGGTTACGATGCTAAACCTATAGGGGCGGGTTTGGGTCGTGACACGGCTGATGAGAAGGCGTACGCCGAGGGGGCAGCCAACGTCAAGGAAGATTACAAGAGACAAGTGAAGTAGGCATGCAACAAGGATTTCACCCTTGGTTAGATGGCTGCTCTAAAAAAGTTGGTTGTCCCTGAGGACTCTTCCCTCAAAGATGCCAGCAACCTCATCCTACCATTCCCCCCTCCCACTCCAAGCCAATCCGGGGACAAGGCTGAGTCCGAGGAGGAAGTTGAGGCCGAGAAGAAGAAAAAAGAAGCTGCTGGGGCCAAGTCCCCTACTCTAAATGAGCAAATCGTGGACTTGTCTCAGGATGAGGAGGGTGAGGTCTCCAAAGATGCTACCCCTGAGAAGACAACATCTGACGCGCCTATCGCTGAGAAGAGCATCGACCAGACTCTTCAAGAGATCGATGCTGAACTCACAGCTGAGAAAGCTGCCGAGAAGTCTTTCCAACTGTCTTCTGGGGGGTGAGACACAACCCGCCGCTGACACCGAGTAGTTTATTTTGATGTTTTTCTTTATTTCTTGTACCTTGTACTTTCTCTAACTTTTGAAACAATGTAAGTTTTTAACTTGGTCAACGTGTCACTTTTGTAATTTGAACACTTACTCTTCAATGTCAGGCCGAAGTGCCTTCTTTCCTTATCTGAATGCTTTCTCTAACTTCTTCTTTCAGTGTGATTGAATGTTTGTCTTCTTTTTACTGTCTTGTATGATTCTATACTTAGAATAATTTACGTGTCTTCAACGTACACCTTAATTGTGTAATCTTCTCGGTGTGGAATACTTCGGCTATACCCACCAACAGTTTATCTCAGCTTTGACTTAACACTTGAAAATATTTGTCATAATATTTTCACAAGTGTTATTTGTTAAATTCAATGTATAAAGAGAGAAATACAGAGAGAATAAATTGTATGTATTCAATTGATTGATATAATCTGTATTGAATGTTATATATTACAAATGGTGAGGGGCTCCTTATATAGGAGAAGATATAATCCTTACAGACAATGGACAATGATGGCTCATGATGAAAAGAGCCGAAAACAATCCAAAAGCAATGCACTGTATTACATATTATATTAGCCGAAAGTTGCACTATATTTAGGCACTATATTATATTACTAACAGCCCCCCTCAAACTCAAGGAGGATAGGAACCAACCAACTTGAGTTTGAAGAGAGTAACAAAACGTAAAAAATAAAGTGACAAATAAAATAAAAGTGGATAGGAGACACTGTATGGTCGTGTCAAACCGTTGGTGAAGACACTGTATCGGATCGTTGTAGCAGCTAACCGGAATCAATGTCGGGACAGTTTACAGAGTCTTGCCGGACCCATGTAGAAGCCAACCGGAATCAATGTCGAGACAGTTTACGGAGTCTTGCCGGACCTTTGTAGAAGCTAACCGGAATCAATGTCGAGACAGTTTACAGAGTCTTGCCGGACCTTTGTAGAAGCTAACCGGAATCAATGTCAGGACAGTTTACAGAGTCATGCCAAACCCATGTAGAAAATACACTGTATGATTGTGTATATAAGCTGCCCAAAAGATATACATGTATATATATATCGAGCCCTCAAAAGTCGCGCCCTCAAAAGGCGCGCCCGACAGAAATCGTCGAGCGGTGAGCCATCAAAAGTCGCGTCGGACACGCGGCAATGCACGTGATCGACAGAGCGTTGTGTCGTCCTCTTCGTCATTGTCTATATAAACTGAGGTGAAGGCTGTGCAAACCAAACTAGTTTGAAACCTCTGAACATCTTCGTTCTGAAACACTCTGCAACCAACCCTTTCTAATATTACGAGTCTGAAATCGCTGCTTCTTTGAAACACTCAACAACCCAGAACATGGCCTCTTTTTCCCGTTCAGCAACCCAGAACATGGCCTCTTCTTCCCGTGGTCTGCTCACTCTCTTTCCAGACCTCAATGAGTCCATAAGAGAGATAACCGGTGCGGTTTCCCTTGAACCTCAACCAAGCGCCCCTGGTTTTGCTCTGTTGAACTTTCCTATGCTGTCTGTGGAGCAAATAATGGCAGCGCAATCGGATATTGAGGCCAATCATTATACATTGAAGTCATGTGTGGAAACCATGACTGCGGTCACAAACTTGTCGCATCGGCTTCAGAGTAGGACAAATGAGGTGCAACAGTTAAACGCCCAATTGGCTCTGCTCTAGCGCATGTATAAGGATGCGCGAGCAGAGATATGTGTGTTGAAGGCAGAAAACAAAGAGCTGAAGCGGAAAGCCACCGTTATGTTCCGATTCGGAGGTTCGCCATATGTGGCATTTGAGGAGCAACGGGAAGTGAACGTGCTCGGCAGCGTGGGAAACACGGAGGCAGTGCCGTCAAGGGACGCCCAAGACCGAGGTAAGAGGAAGAGAGTAGTAGAAGAGGCAAAAAAGTAAGACCGGTGTTTGTGATGGATTTTTTTTTTTTTTTCGATTGTGGTGTAAAATGGTGATCGGGGTTGATCTCAGCATGAAGAAATGACAAGTTTGTGGAATGAAAAACGAGTTGGTTGTGAATGGAATTTTTTTTTTTTTTGGTTGTGTTGTATGGAATGAAATGAAATAAAGAGTTAAAAAATCAGAAGTTGGATGGAATCTGTGGGCTGGTATTTGAATATAATATATTATAATAAAAAATATGTGATGATGGAAAGTAAAAATATAAAATAAAATAAAGAATTAAAGTTGAGTTTTTTTTCAAAAAAAAAGATGGGGATAATGTGTTGAAAAGTGGACATAATGGTAGGGATACGGGAAAGATATTATAATAAAATATATATATATATATTAAAATAAAAGAAAGTTGAGTGGGGATCATTATTAAAATAAAAAGAAAAGAAAAGAGGGGGACAAAAGTTGGTGGATGGTATGGTGCAAAGTGGAGTGTAGTAGATCTTGAATTCAACCGATAGTGCAAAGTGGACAAGTTGTTAAACCATTTTGATGAGGTAATTGCTGCTTTTGAGAGAGAGAGAGAGAGAGAGAGAGAGAGAGAGAGAGAGAGAGAGAGAGAGAAAGAGAGAGAAAACCCAAGCGAAAGAGAGAAAGAGGTCAGCCTCAAAGGAGTTGGGTTGACTGGGTGGTGCTTTATTTAAAAAGTGAAAACTTTGTCCCTGAGTTGGTTTCCATTGAGATAGATTGAGTAGAGTTTGTTTCCATTGAGATAACATCTGAGCAAACTGAGAAGGTGATTGTTGGAGTGGCTGAAAAGCTAATCGCCGAACAAAGAGCAATTCTCGTTGATTTGCCATGGCGCATGTGTGATGTTATTGTACGTTAAAATTCATTGGGACTTGATGTGCGAGATGAGGCATTCTATTTGGACCTAAAACTTTTAATCGCCCACCCAAACCAAACAAGCTGTTGTGATAACGACCGATGAAGGGGTTTTGACCACCGTGAGGCATTTCGGTGACCAAGTTGTTGGAGTGATGCTGTGAAGGTCGCGTCTGCGAGTAAGACGATGGAGTCGAGGTGTAGGCTGCAGGGAAGATAGCAAGTCTTGTGGCGATTGAAGTGGCTTATGGGACGATATTTCTTCTTGCCCAATTCACGGGACTTGTGCCAAGGACTGGTTAAAATTCTGTTGTGATGCAGATGCAAGTCTAGGAAAGACACCATCTGAAGGAGCAGATATTGGGATACATGTGTTTGAGGTTCAAGGCTAAGAGCTTGAACTAGCAGCAACTCATTACACCATCTGAAGGAGCAGGTATTGGGATACATATGTTCGAGGTTCAAGGCTGAGAGCTTGAACCAGCAGTAGCTCATTGAGCAGCTTTCCAAAACTATTTGCAAAAGCATTCGCCAACATTTGTTTTTCCCAACAGTCGAGAAGGTCTCTCTCTTCAAGGATGTCTCTAGGGAAATTCTCTTGCTTCTGGTTGTAGATATGAAGGTAGAGTACATTCCACCCAGAGAGGACGTTATATTGCAAAAGATATGTGTAGACAACTCCAGCAGGCAGCGAAAGCAAAGTTGCCAGCCGGCTGCCCGCCGATGAGAAAGAAATACAGGCCTAAATCTTATAGCTCTAATACCATGTTAAATTCAATGTATAAAGAGAGAAATACAGAGAGAATAAATTGTATGTATTCAATTGATTGATATAATCTGTATTGAATGTTATATATTACAAATGGTGAGGGGCTCCTTATATAGGAGAAGATACAATCCTTACAGACAATGGACAATGATGGCTCATGATGAAAAGAGCCGAAAACAATCCAAAAGCAATGCACTGTATTACATATTATATTAGCCGAAAGTTGCACTATATTTAGGCACTATATTATATTACTAACATTATTTACAACTTGCCACTTCACTCTTTACTTATCAGGACCTCTATCTTCTACTATTTCAACATAACCTTGGGTTAACTTCAACTTGTAAATTTTTCTTAAATTTCAACAAGTGTTAAACCATCTTTAGCTTGTAAATTCCAACTTCCAAGCTGTAGACACCCCATTTTTGACCGTCCTCAAGACTTGGACGTCACCGCTTGCACACTCGGTGATTATCCATGTTCGTGTTCGTTTGGAGTTCCCAGAGTTCTCGGCTACGTGCCTTGCCTCAGGACCTCCGAACTCGATCGTTTTGTGTCTGGTTTTGCACCAAACACCTGTGTTTTGCCCTAGAGGGGCAGGGAATGCTTTGTGAGGCATCCCCACACACCACCGGCTGTGGCTAGAGGCCACCGGCTGGCTGTTGTTGCCATCGGCACTATATTGTGCCGGTCGGCACCTTTTTGTGCCGGTCGGCACTCTTTTTGGCAAAATGGCACTCTTTGCCGGCCGGACACTGTGCAGTTGCTTTATGAGATATTTTCAGACAGCTGTATAGTTTTGGTTCCCCTCCATACACGTATATAGAGGGATGACCCTCTTAGTTAGCTTAGCTTGTAAGCTTTGCAAGCTTTGCTTGCCTATAAGAGGGCCACTCCTCTTCTTGGCTTAGGGTTACAAAAATTTAGACATTTTAGACAGACCAAACTCTGGTTTTTAGGTTTAGGATAGATACACATCCTATCCTCTCTTTCTCTCTTGTTTTGAATACTAGGTGTTTGTGACTTACTATTGCTCACCAACACCTAGTGTTTCACCTTCCTCTTGGAACTGAGGTGCCAAGGGCTTGTTCTTGGTGTTCTTGACTAGTTTGGAGCTCAAGGAAGCAACAAGGTCACCATTGTTGAAGAAAAGCTTCAAGGGTAAGAAACTACCCTTTTTTTCCCCATTCTTGCATTCCATTTTTGCCTAGCTTAGAACAGTTTTTGTGCTTAGTCTATAACACATAAAAGTTCTGTTTTTTAAGCCTCTTTATTGTTTATTAAGAGTGTTTTGTGGTTTGAGCAAGTTTGACCACCCTTAGGCCTTGAAAAGGCCTTTTTTGTGCCATTTTGTGAGAGATCCGAGACTTTGGTGTTAGGATCTCTTCACCACTGAAATCTTGAGGGATTTCAGTGGTGAAAATGATGCCTTAGAGTCTCAAGAAGGAGAGGACCACCCCCTCTCCTTGATGTCCTTGAAAAGGACAAGATTTGGCTTCTTGAGGGAGCTTGTGCTTAAGTGTGTGTTGAGCATGTTTGGTTTGTTTTTCATGCTTGTATTGCCATGATATGACATGTTTCTAAGTTGGTTTAGGTCCCTTATGCATGCTTAGCATAGTTGCCTTGTAATGCCTTTTGATCCTCTAACATGCCTAGGTTGTATGCCTTAGCTTCTAGCATGTTTTAGGCTTGCATTTGTGAAGTTTTTGTGCTCATATTTCCATGTTTTAGGTCTGTCTCATGTTGTTTGAGCCAACCATAGCATGTTTAATATAGCCTCTTTGCATTGGGATTGTTGGCCTTAAGAGCATGAGTGTGTAGCATGCCTTGCTTGCTTCATTTTTGACGGTTTGGAACCATTTTGCATGCTATTCCAGTCCTTCATACATGTTTGTTTGATTGCTTAGCATGCCTCTTTAATGCTTTAAGAGTATGTGTTAAATGCTCCATGTTTTGGCTTTAATGCATGCCTTTGGATTCATGTCATCTAGATGCCATCTAGGTGGTCATTTAGGCTTAGTTTTATGTGTTAAAACTCTATTTTTAAGTGTTTAAGTATTGCCATGTGTGGTTGTGCTAAGTGTGGTTCAAAGCCTCATTGATTTGCTTTGAACCTTAGACCATTTGCATGCTTTGTTTGGCTTATTTTGTTGCATGATTTGGCATCATGTTTTGCATGATTTTCAGAGCTTTACAATGTGTGTTTATTGTCCTTGTTTGGTATCTCCAAGTGTGCTTGGGGGTTGCCATGTTTATGCCTTGGGTTTGGACCATAACACTTGCATATGTGTGTGTGTGTTTAGTCTCCATTTCTAGGCACTTTGGCCACTGATTTTAGGCCAATTAGGAGTAGTCTAATTCATGTTTTAGTCCACTCCATTGCTTGGTTTATATGCCTCTTTGCTTAGGTTGTATGTCTAACATGTTTAGCTTGCTCGCATTGTTCATGTTGCATGCTAGATAACATGCTTAGAGTTGCATTGCATAAGCATGCATGCTTGGCCTCTTGAGATGAAAATGATAGAGGTTTGGTACCCTTTCATGTTTACTTGGTTTGCATGCATTTGAAAGTGAAGTAGCATCCTTGGTTCCTTGGGCCATCATGTATGGAAATGCGCGATTGGTGGTCCGAGAATCGAGGCACATGCCCCTTTGAGTCACTAACATGATAAGGGATGTGTTTGGTGCATACATGCTTTGAATTACATTGCCATACATGTTGTTGTCCTCTGCTGCTGTGAGTTGCAGGTTTTGCAGGCATTTTGTGCCGACCGGCACTGTTTAGTGCCGACCGGCAGTCAATTGGCAGCCGGTGGATGAGTCTAGTGCCGGTGGCCTCCTCCTTCAGCTGGTGGTGTCCTACCCCAGCCGGTGGTGATCCCCAGTGCCCTGAGAGGCACTCCTGGGACTTTGGTAATTTTCTGAGGAGGAGAGCAGAAGAAACAGAGGCAAATCATGCATGGCAGTGCGATTCCGAGCCAGTCCCGAGCACGTGCTGCATTGGGCCCTCATCCCGAGGCGATTTACTGTTTAATTAGATTAATTATTTTATTTAATTAATTTAGTTGATTTGTAATATTTTAATTAGCTTGCGTAGTTAATTAATTTGTATATTCTTTCGGTCCCTCCGAGCGAGGGCAAAGTTGTAATAAGTGTATGTGAGTGGGTGTATGTCTTCCAACTCCCATTTCTTTCTCCCTTTTATTTACCTGCTTACAATGGTAGATTAGGGCACGTTTATTTTAGCATACCTTATGCTACGCATGCGTGCATTCATGCATTTGTTTACATGCATCAGACATCATGCAAACTGCATCGTACTTTCAATTCCAAATTGAATACGTGGTAGTTGCTGCATTTCATGTGCCATGTTTAGGGTAGCCGAGCCTGTCTAGATTACATTCCTGTATGCGATGCATTAGCCACTTAACATGAACCAGGACATGCATGTTTGCTAACTAGTTTATTGTTTTGGCACGTAGTACGATGTAAGTATTTTACGCTTCAGCATACCACATGCGTGTGAATGTTGCCATGACAGTATGCTTACCATGCGGCTAAATACCTATGTAATATAACTGTTTGAATGCCTGTGGGTGGAGGTTGGATTGCTTGAGTTGGAAAGACTCATTGAAATCCGTGTTTTAGCCTACTTGCGAGTAGCAAATTCCAAAGCATTTTCAAAATGAACGGATATGCAATGTTTGTTTCCAAATTAGGCGATCTAGTCTATACTTGTTTGCTGTGCATATAACATAGTAATTCTAGGTTAATAATTGGAACAAGAGCACGTAATGTTTTCAAAAACGGATATCACGGTTAGTAGAGGCCGATCTTCGGACCGGGCGAAAGGGGGTGCTCATAGCTGACCTTCCCCGATCGTACCCAAGCTCCCGAGCCAAGACCACTTTGGTGATGACGGACACGTGGCCTTCGGCACCGAGTCAGGGTTTTCTAAATTTCTCATTTTAAAATATTTAGGTGGCGACTCTGTAATCTGGCAAAGTAGTCCATGTTTGGCACTACTTTTCAAAAATCTGTTTTCTCAAACGATTTGCCGGATTTGGACTCTTTGGTTCAGATTTAGAACCGACACAAAATCGAGTCCTTGAACTGTTAGATGGAAGCCCACGGGCGCGTCTACACAAGCATCATTCTCCAGCCCTCTGCCTCCTGATGTGAACTTAAGTTCCACTTGGGTTCTCATTAAGCATGTGGCTTTAACCTTGTCGCCGAGGTCGGATTCAATTAAAGACTGATCGAGGTTACCAACCTTGGTCTTTTTGTTAATCTAATATGCACTCAGACACATTGCCAACTTAGTCCAACTCTATTATATGTAAGTATAATTCAACTTTACCATATAATAAGTCTAAGTTATTCGTCATGTTTCACTAAGAAACATTGCCAACTTAGTTCAACTCTATTATATGCAAATATAATTCAATTCTGCCATATAATAAGTCTAATTTATTCGTCATGTTTCAATCAGAAACATCGCCAACTTAGTTCAACTCTATTATATGCAAGTATAATTCAACTCTACCATATAATAAGTCTAAGTTATTCGTCATGTTTCAATCAGAAACATCGTCAAGTATCTGGTCAGTCATAATACACAAGTTTAAAAATCAAACTAAAACTTTATTATTACTTCGGCTAATAACAAAAAAACTTTAAAAAACAAGAAAATCTAATGATAAAAAAACTTCAGATTGCAAGCATTCCAGGGTTTTGGCAGCTCTTTGCCTTCACTGTCTTCTAGCCGATATGCCCCATTGCCCAAGACTGAGATGATTCTATAGGGTCCCTCCCAATTTGGGCCAAGCTTGCCATCTCCGAGATCCTTCTTGTTGCCGACGACCTTTCTTAGGACGAGGTCCCCAACTTGGAACTCTCATGGGTTAACCTTCTTATTATAAGCCCTAGCAAGCTGCTGCTGGTATGCCCCCAGCTGAATTGCTGCTTTCTCCCTTCTTTCTTCTAGCAGATCTAGATCTCAGGCTAGGAATGCCTCATTGGTCCTATTTTCTACTCCCTGGGTTCTGATCCCTGGGATGCCGACCTCCAATGGGATTACTGCCTCTGTGCCAAAAGTCATGGCAAATGGGGATTCCCCAGTTGATCTTCTCGGCGTAGTCCGATATGCCCAGAGTACACTGGGCAACTCATCCACCCACTTGTCCTTTGCTACTTCCAGCCTCTTCTTGATCCCATCCAAGATAACTTTGTTGGATACTTCTGCTTGTCCATTGCTCTGTGGGAAGCTTGGAGTGGAATAGTAGTTCTTGATTTTGTACTTTGTACAGAAGCTCTTGATTAGCTTACTGTCAAACTGTGTACCATTGTCTGCTACTATTGCCCTTGGGATCCCAAACCTAGTGATGATGTTCTTCCATATAAAGTTCTTCACATCAACATCTCGAATCTTTGCAAGGGGTTCAGTTTCCACCCACTTGGTGAAGTAATCTGTTGCCACTAGCAGGAACATCCTTTGTCTAGTAGCATAAGACAGTTGCCCAACAAGATCCATGCCCCATTGGGCAAATGGCCAATGACTGGACACCGGGTTCAAGTCCGCTGTTGGTTGATGTATCAAAGGTGCAAACCTCTGGCACTTCTCACACTTCTTGACATAAGCTTCAGCATCTTTCTGGATGTAGGGCCACCAATACCCCTGAGTAATGGCCTTATGAGCAAGTGATCTGTCCCCAGCGTGGTTTCCACATACTCCTTCATGTATCTCGTACAGAAAGTCTTCAACCTGTGTAGGATGCACACACCTTAGAAGGGGTCCAGTAAAAGAACTTCTGTAGAGATGCCCTTATGCTGTCAAACTGAATCTTGGCGACTTCAGTCTGATCATGTGCGTTTCTTTACGGTCATCTGGCAGCTTCCCATCTCTAAGGAATACTATTATTGCATCCATCAAACTTGGTCCCATCTCCACACACATTGCTTCACGCTCTGTGTTCAGTGATTCTATGCTTGGACCTGATAAGTAGTCAACCATTATCATCCTTGCCTCTCTAGACTTCATTGCACTAGCCAGGTTGGCCAGAGCATCAGCATGGATGTTGTCATCTCGGCTAACCTGCTGTAGTCGGCAATTTTGAAATAAGGCTACTAGTCTGCCCACTTTCTTTACATAGGCCGACATCTTTTCATCTCAGGTTGCATATTCGCCTGTTGCCTGGTTGACTATAAGCTGGGAGTCATAGAAGACTATCACCTCATCGGCTTCCATTGCTACTGCCAGTTTTAATCTTGCGATTAGTACTTCACACTCTACTTCATTGTTTGATGCCTTAAACCCCAAACGAATAGATTATTCCAGTATCTGCCCATCAGGAGGCACTAGTACTACTCTTGTCCCTACTCCTTGTCGGTTTGAACTCCTATTAACAAACAGCAGGAAGGAGTCGCCGATGTAAATACTGCATGGCCTGAGTTTCTCTTCTTTCCTCTGTTTGGTTATCCCCAACTGGGTTTCTCCTTGTTCACCTAGACCTCGGCTCAACGGAGCCCGATGTGTTATGGCGCCTAGTGTGAACTCGACCACGAAATTGACCAAAACTTGGCCTTTGATTACTGTTCTGGGTCTGAATTCCAGGTCATATTGGCCTAACACCACTGCCCATCTAGCTATCCTGCCTGTCAGATCTCCTTGCTACAACAGGGACTTCAGAGGATACTCTGTTAACACCACAATTTTGTGGACTTGAAAGTAATGATTCATCTTCTTGGAAGCCATTACTAAAGCCAGTGTTAGCTTCTCCAAGGGTAGGTATCTGGTCTCAGCATCAGCTAAGGTTTTGCTTACGTAGTAAATCGCCATTTGCTCTCCATTTTCTTCTCTGATTACTACTGCACTCACTGCATATTCTGAAACTGCTAAGTATAAGAACAGCTCCTCTCCGGATACTGGATTTGAGAGAACTGGAGATGTGGTCAAATACTTCTTCAAGTCGGCCAAGGCGACTTCACATTCTTCTGTCCATAAGAAGTCTGTGGCTTTTTTCACTAAGCTGAAGAAAGGTTTACATTTGTTAGAGCTTCTGCTTATGAATCTATTCAGGGCTGCAGCCCTTCCAGTCAACATCTGCACTTGCTTTGCCGATGTTGGGCTCTCCAACTCTAGAATGGCCTTGATTTGGTCGGGGCTAGCCTCAATGCCCCTTCTGGTAACCAAGTATCGTAAGAACTTACCAGACCCAACTCCAAATGCTCACTTCGATGCATTGAGTTAGAGCCGATATGTTTTAAGGATGTCAAAAACTGCCTTTAAGTCTTCCAGATGATCCTCAGGTTCCTTGGTCTTCACGACCATGTCATCTATGTATACCTCCACTTTTCTGCCTATCAAATGCCTGAACATCTTGGTTACTAGTCTTTGGTTGGTTGCTCCTGCATTTTTTTAACCCGAAAGGCATCACTCTATAGCAATACAGCCCTTTTGGGGTGAAAAATGCAGTCTTCTCCTCATCTAAGGGATACATAACTATCTGATGGTACCCTCTGTATGCATCCATGAAGCTTATCCTTCCATGCCCTGAAGTGGCATCCACCAATTGGTCAATCATGGATAGTGGAAAATTGTCTTTGGGATAAGCCTTGTTCAGGTTGGTGAAATCCATACAGACCCTCCATTTCCCATTCTTTTTTTTCACTACCACCGTGTTTGATAACCATGTAGGGTAATTTACTTCTCGAATGGCCCTGGCCTCCAAAAGTCTATCCACTTCCTCTTCTACTGCCTCAACATGCATCAATGTCGGCCTCCTTGCTCGCTGGATGACAGGTTTAGCCGACCTGTCTACATTCAATTTATGGCAAGTGACCTCGGGGTCAATGCTAGGCATCTCATATGGTGTCCAGGAAAACACCTCAATGTTTGCTCTCAGGAACGTTTCTAGCTCTTTTTCCTCTTCCTCGGCCAACCCCGAGCCAAGAAAGAAAAAGCGCTCTTCATCCCCTTGCTGGACAAGGATTTTTTTTTTCGGCTTTTTCATTCTTCTCGACTGGCTCTTTGCCGACGTCCTCCAGGACTTCCACGTCCTCGTCCTCGATCTCTACTATTACTGGTTCTCGTATGTTGCAGGTAGATTTCATTGCTGTCATGGAGCAATTCTTTGCCTGTACCTGATCCCCTCTATTCCATGTTCTGCTAGGAACCGCAATAGCTGATGCAATGTGGAGGGAACAGCCCCCATTGCATGCAGCCATAACCTTCCCAGGATAACATTGTAAGGGGAGAGGGTGTCGATTATGGTGAACTCTGTTTTTATCTTCTTGGTGCCAGCCTGCACCTCCAAACTTGCTGCTCTTAGGGGCCACATCGGCGTTCCATTGAACCCAACCATTGGGCCATTAGACTGCTCCAGATCATCTTAGTGGAGGCCAAGCTCCTTGTAACACCTAACATACATGATGTCACAAGAGCTGCCCTGGTCAATTACGATGCGCTTCACATGGCATTCTCCAATTTGGAGGGATATTACCAAGGCATCGTTGTGTGGATGCTGCACCATCTCTAGGTTGTCTTCAGTAAAGGACACCACTGGTCCTTGGCACTCGTCTACCCTAGGTCTTTTCTGTCTGACCTAGTATACATGTTGCAAGTGTTTTACCTTATGAGTCTCCCCACGTATTTCGTTCTCATTGACCTTCGAGTGAATCACATTGATCATTCAAGGTCCGCCTGCCTGTGGTTGTGGTGCTAGAGGAGGCGGTACTGCCGGTGCCTGCTGCAGTCTTGCTTGCTCTTCCCTTGCCCTTGCCTCATTTATTCGGTCCCTTAAATAGCCCTATCTTACCAGGCCTTCCAGATGTGCCTTCAAGGCTCTATACCCCTGAGTTAGATGTCCAACTTCATTGTGGTAAACACAGTGCTTGCCAAGGCTTCTTTCCATAAATTCGCTTAGTGCCCTTGTTGGTGCTCTATAATAGGGCTGATTTCAGATTTTCTCCAAGACTTTGTAGACCGGGATTCGGAATACGGTTGTGACTGCCTGTGCAGCCCCTAATCCTGTCCCTTGCTTATTGTATCCTCCATCACCTCGGCCTCGCTTCGGTGAGCCATTTTTCTTCTCTTATTTCGACGCCTTTGTCCCCGGCGTGTCCTCATCGACCCTGGCATACTTTTCTATCTTGGCCATAAGCTCCTCCATGCTTTTTGGTAATGTCTTTGCTAGTGATTTTCGAAGCAAGCAGTCATCTTTCAGGCCGTTCTTAAATGACACAACCTCCACCTCTTGGTTGCATCATGGTATTCAGTTGAATACCTTATAATACCTTTTGGCATAAGCCCTAAGGCTTTCATCCTCGCCGATTTTCAAGGCAATCAGGGCGTCCACCCTCAATGGCTGTAGTTTGTTTGTCACAAACCTGGCCACAAACATCTCGGCCAGGCCTTCCTAGGTTTTCACAGTTCTTTTCAGTAACTTGTGAAACCAGTCCGATGCAATTCCCCGATGGACGAGAAGAACACCTTGCAAAGCAACGGCTCGTTCCCGGTGTATAGTGCCATTGAGTTCAGGTATAAGCTGACGTGAAAGTTGGGGTCCGACTTACCATCATATATCTGGAATCTTGACATACTGAACCTTTTCAGGGCCTTAAATTTGTCCAACTCTACCGAGAACGGCGTTCTCGGCTTAACCGGGGAGGTTACCTCGGCATCCTGTTGCTTCCTCTGGAGGTAATCCCTCAGATCCTCCTTCGTTCATCCAGGAGCTCGGCTATCTCCTGACTTCAGCCTTTTCGGTGCATTACTCCCAGTATCATTATAAGTCCTCTTGGACCTTTCTCCATTAGTTGTGTCGAAACGCAGCTCCTACCCTTGAACATGCCAATGTTCTTTGGGGTCAGCTTCCTTGGTATGATGCGCCCTCTGAGAATCTCCCCTTCTAGACTCTCCTCGTCTGACCTCCTTTGAAGGCCGGTAAGAGTGTTTCTCGGTCCTGGTGTGCTGGGGGACTGTAGAGACCGTTTTCTGCCCATCTTTTTGAGCATCTTTCTTGGCCGCTGGAATCGGCGTATCTTGTAACGAGAATGGTGGCTGCATGACATTGTTTTGCATCATGAAATTGATGACCGTTTGCAGGTCTGCCAATTTGTTTCCCATTCCCTTCTTCTCGTCGTCTCTCTACAGGCATCTTTCTTTCTATACCTGGAGGTCGTCCTCATTATAATACTCGCTTCGGTCTAATTTCTTTTGTACGTCGTCCTCATGGCCGACGTCCTTTTCTCCGTGATTCTTATCACGAGTCTCCTCGTTGCAGTTGTCTTCTTCGACGTCAAGGTCAATATGTTTCCCACTCCCAGTAGGAATGTCGTCCCCAACCTTCTCTTTCTGTCCATCGTTGGCCATGTATTCTCTTTTCTTTTCCACAGACGGTGCCAAATTGTGTGTGTCAATTTCCGACCACACTGCCAACCTAGTACTCAACTGATGAACAATGGTAGAATAGATTGCGCTCGAACGACCTGCAACAAAAAGAAGAGATTCTGGCGATGGTTCGTCCACCCAGGGACACTCCGACGATCAAGTTAGTTATCTCTCAAAGATAGCAAAAGTGTTTAACTCACTATTCAGAATACAAAAAGTGTACCTTAGACCCACGAGGGTGTCTCTCTTTTATAGCCAACACTAACCTAATCCCAATAGAAGCCTAACTCCAATGGATTCTGTCTCAATGCTAATCCTGGACTCCCAGTTAAATTAGGATAAATTCTCTAAGAGTCTTATCTTTATCCAAACTGAAATCCTCTCCCAATCTGGGACTCATGTCCCATATCCGCTTATCTCGGATTCTGGTATCTTCGCAGATGTTCTCGGCGTAGCCGAGATTACCTCGGCGTCATGACCAGGACTTGTGGCATCTCGGCTGACACTTCAGTGCCACCTCAGCCACGTGTTGCCATTCAAAAATTATGCCCCAACAATTCAATTTCTGGCAATAGAAAAGTGCAGTATAGTGTTGACAAATCAGTTGGGTGGTTTAAGGGTTTACATTGTAATAAGGATTTCTTCTTCTCTTGATGAAGCTTTTACCAGTAGACATTTTGTTCTTTTAAATTGGAAGTTTTTGCCAAATATTCATTCGATTCTGAAAGAGTAACGATCTACAAATATAGCTTTGTTCATCAATTTCATACCAAATGATACGGCTTGTTTTGGTCATTTCATTTTTAATCACCCACCATTACTTCCTAATTTCACAAATACCACTATCATAATCATTCTTGTCATGATTTCTATATAAAAATTCTATGAGCATATAATTTTTCATTATGAAATTGTGGGGATTATGGTGGGTTAATTAGCCCATGTAATCTTTTAAGTTTGGCTACTTAGTGGTTTGGAATGGAGTTGAGCTGCAAACGAACCAAGTTGAGCCGAACTTTGCTGAGCTCGAGCTCGGCTCGTTTACTTATCGAGCTCGTTTATTGAGCTCGAGCTCTGCTCGATAAGACACTGGGCTCGAACTCGGCTTGGCTCGGCTCGGCTCGGCTCGTTAATATTAATGAAACTCGAGCTCGACTCGGCTCGACTAGATAATTTTTTTAAAATATTATTTATATTATTTAAATATAAATATTTAAATAAAAAATATTATTTATATTATTTAATATATAAATAATGTATTTATATATATTTATATATTATTTAATATGTAAATAATATATTTATTATATAATTTAAATAAAGATAAACGAACTGAGCTTAACGATCCGAGCTTATGCAAGCTCGAGCTGAGCTTGTTTACTAAACGAGTCAAGCCGAGCCGAGCTGAGCCCTTAACGAGCCGAGTCGAACCGAACTTGTTTATGAACAGCTCGGTTCATTACCTTAGAATGGAGTAAAGGGATCTCAAGAAGAAAGTTGGGATTCCTTATTTTATGCAGTTTGGTGGTTTTTTTATTTTATTTATTTTTTTGATCGGCAAATGTTAATTGTTAGTGGTTAAATTAGCACATATGGGAGAAAATCTCTCCACCTTTAGCAGAACACCTAAATACTTGCACTCCCTTAATTCAGCCCCCCTAGGGGGAATTAAACCCATGACCTCTTTGAAACTAAACATTAAAGAAGGTATGGTGACCAACTATGCTAGGCCTAGTTGGTTAGTTTGGTGGTCGTTATGGTTAGTAACGAATGAGGTATTTCTTAATGAGAATGAAATCACCAGGAATGAGGTCACTGAAGGTACAAAGTTGAGGTTTTTTTTTTTTTTTTTTTTTTTTGAGAGAGAGATTTTAATTATATTTTTAGTTCCCAAAGTATAAGAATTTTCTGTTATTTTGATCCCCGCCAATGTTTAAATTATGTTACTATGGTCCCTAATGTATAAAAAATGTTTCAATTTATTAGTCTCCCAATGTCTAAATTAAAATATTTTTTATACATTAGGGATTAGAACACAATTTAAATATTGGGGATTAAATTGAAACACTTTTATAGATTGATGACCAAATTAACACAAGACCAATTCTTTTGAGACCAAGAACGTAATTAAACCTCATGGATAAAAGCCAACTTTGAAGGTGTCAGTTTAACATTGAAGAATTTGTGAAGGGGTGAAGACACGGAAACTGATATATCTCAAGAAATTTTGGGTTCTTGTTTGACATACCTCTATTTGGTAAAAAAATCTGTTTATGTATCACATTTTAGGATTCTCTTGATGATGGATGGTTGAGTGTTTTGGTTACAGGTTGGCTAAAACTGGGAAGCATTTGGGGTATGTTTTGGTGGTTGGCATTTTATTGTTATTATCAATATATTCTTCTTCCATTACAAAAAATTAAAGTTTTGGAGATTAAAATTTAAGAACAAAATTATTTTTTAGAGACCAAATATTTTTGTTGTGAAAAGTATCGTTATTATATTTTTAGTAACGAAAATTAGACATTAGTAATGAATTATTATCCTTTTATGACCAAATTTTTTGTCTCAAAAAATAAATCATTTTGAAACCAAATTATTTTGTTCCTGAAAGTCTATTTATTAGTGACATTTTCAAAATTTTGTCGCTAAAAGCTTTGTTTTTGACTTTTCGAGACGACCTTTTAGCAACCGTCCTCATGACGATAGAAATTAATCCCTAAATGTCTTTTGCAACAAAATTTTCACTTTTAGAGATCAAAGCGTTTGTCTCTAAAACTCTTATATGTTGTAGTGTTTTGTCATTCAAATAATAATAATAATATGGGTAAATTACAAATACACTCTCTGAGGTTTGATTAAAATACGAATCACCGTTTGTGATTTTGAAAATTACATTCTACCCCTAAGGTTTCTAATTTCATAACAAATCGCCCTTTTTATTAATAAATCATTAAGTTAATTAATAGTTTTTAATAATATTAAAAATATGTTTCAATTAATAATTTAGGTAATTTTATTATTGTATAGGAGGGCAATTAAGAAATTCATATTTTTAACTAATTCTGTTAAATAAAAAATTCTAATAAAGAGATATTTATAATTTTTCAAACTATAAGAGTAATTTATATTTTAAACAAATCACAAGAATGTATCTGTAATTTTCCCTAATATTATTAGGGTCTTGTTATGGTGTGCAACCCTTTAAGGTTGCACACCATATGCAACCAACACAAAAGACATAAGTGGAAGGTATAAACATGAAACAGGACAGCAAATACAAAAAACGTAAGTGTAATGTGTAAGTTGCACACTTAAGAAAAGCCCATATTATTAAGTGACATGACTTTTACAAAAGTAAAATGTTTTTCTTTCTAAAATAATCCTATAGAATCATTTTGTCAGAATGAGACGTTAGTGACAGTTTTAAAATTAAAAAACATTTTAATAGATTTTGTTATAATCTCAGGCGTATTACAACTTTGGAGATTTTGTCAACTACTCGCCTAGAGAGGACAACTAGTATACGAGGAGAGGAAGTGAAGTTCTTTGTGAATCAACTCATGAATAATTGTGGTGGTGGTGAGTATAGTAAGGTGAACTTGAATTCCAAGTTTTTTGAGCTCTCATTTAATGTTATGACCATGATGATCATGGGGAAGAGGTTCTATGGAGAAAGCGTGGACAATGTTGGGGAGGCCAAGCTCTTTCAGAAATTGATAAGAGAGCACTTTGAACTTGTCAAGAAATCAAATCCAGCAGACCTTTTTCCGGTTTTGCAGTGGGTGGATTTGTTTGGGACAGCGAAGAAAATGATAGCCACGGCAGAGAGGATGGACAAGTTTTTACAAAAACTAGTTGATGAGCATAAAAAAACCAGTGCATCAACAAAAGTGAAGACACTAATCCACAATATGCTGTCTTTGCAAGAAACAGAACCTGAGTTCTATACCAACAGCATTATAAATGGGATGATAATGGTAAGATCAGATCACTACAACATCAATGTTTATCTGTATATTTATTTTTTCGTTTCCTTACCTGAATAAAATAAAATAACTTCTTTCACTTAATTTTCTATCTTACCAGTTTTTTTTTTTTTTTTTTTTTCTTTTCCCTCCTTCCCATCACAACCTTATGATTATGAATTTCTTATGTTTATCATGCTTTTATTAACCAATATGACGATCTACCCTTTTCTACACTGTTTTCTTTTTGGGAGAGGGTGAGTCATTTTTGCAACACAAGTTCTTTAACCTTGTTTGATGCAATTTATAGATGCTGCTTATAACACATATACATTGAAAATCTATGTTAAGAGTGTTTGGTGTAGTTTATACTTCATAATTTATGAGGTAAAAACAACTTAAGTTTTAACAGAATCGATTATTGAAAAACTGGAGGATAAGAATACTTTAGCTTATACTTTTAATTATCAACTTTCAATTTGCAATAATCTACAAAAAAAATAGGTTTATGGTTTTTTATGGTTGTGGTTGAGAAATGTCAAAACACCAAAGGATTTTCCACAATATTTTCTTAACACTAAACATAAAGGTGGTAGTGAGGTTCACATAAATATACAAGTGGTACGCTTGCCTCTTTATGCAGTAATAAAAAAAAATTAAGTAATTTTCCATTGCTATTTTCATCTTCTTCTTCTTCTTCTTTTTCTTTTGTGTGTGTGTGTGTGTGTGTGTGTGTTGGTTATTGAGTGGGAAAATAATAGTCTGGTACCATGAACAATTTGCATGCTTTGCAGGATAGGCCGACCGGCCAAGCAGATGACCGGTGCCAGGAAGGGCGTAGTCGACCGAGCTATGAGTTTGTTCGGCAGGAAGGCCGACGAAGGTGAATGCAAGATATCTCGGACACAGTCCAGCCGGGATGCTGCGCACCCCGGTTGGCCCAAGCTTAGCCGGCGGCGTGCTTTGGCACGAAGCACAGCCCGGCTGTGAATTGGGCAGCTCGGCTGCCGGGCTCTAGCAGAGAAGGCTGGCATTAGGGATTAGGTAATATCCAGCATGGTGTGACCTGACAAAGGCATGGTATGTGTGCTGACAGATGGGATAGTAGAGCCACGTGTTGAGAGATCAATGGGAGTAGATATGAGGCGCAGAGAGGTATATAAACGAGTCGGCGCCACCCCTTACGGGGATGGACAATTTTTGTAAGTAAGACTTACACTCAAACACTCTCCCTTCTCTCTAAGCATTTTTCCAGGTGTGTGGTTTTAACTTGATCGTCGGAGGGGTTTTCCGGCCACGCACCGCCGGGTAGCTCACCGCCGTTGTGCTTTCAGGTGATCGGACAAAAACGGAGCTCGGAAGAAAGGAGTACGGGCTAGTCGGAATATTTTTCCCCCGTACAATTGGCGCCGTCTGTGGGAAGCTTGCAGATAAAACCTTGTCTTCTGGGTTCATCTGATCGTCGTTCATGGCGCACAACGAGGAGTTACCGTTGTCCGCCGTCGACGGAACCACCCCGGAGTTTGTCCGGCAGAGAGAAGGACTCCCGTCCGTCCATCCGATGGCGAACACCGGAGAGCAACGGAGGATAAAGGGAGACGCCGGATAAGCGCGAAGAAGTCATGGCTGTTCGTAGTCCAGACGGCCACCGACGGCGGAGAGAGTCACACTCAAACGCACGAACACAAGTTGCGGACAAGATGCCGCTATCCGTGAATGGCGGCAGAGATGGAGGAGCTCAAGCGGCGTTACAAGGGAAGGGGTGTAGCCGAGTGGGTGACCACGGAGCGCACCCCATCCCGCTGCTCACCTCCCCGCTGCTCACCACCAGAGTCGAGGCACACTCCGGCAATCTCTATTACCAGAGCTACAGAGATGGTGATTCCGACTTGCACGCAGAGAAGTCCAACACAAGAAGATAGCACATCTGAACCCTCACGTCCGGAAACGACGTCGGGGTATTCCTATTCCGCCTGTACAGAGGATTTGCGGACAGTTCTAAAGGAACGGGCTCGCCGGCGGGAAGCTCAGAGGGTGCCGGCGTTCCAGCGGTTATCCTACGGAGCCCACGCCAGCGAGGAGGTCGGAATGCCTCCACCGCGTCAAGCGGCGCCACTCCTTCTTGATACAGATTTAGCCAGATTGAGCGCCACTCCTTTTTCACTGGAAATAGAAGCAGCGCCGCTTCCTGCGGGATTCCACCAGCCAAAGTTTACCCTTTACGATGGAAAAACCGATCCGTACATGCATGTAAGTCATTTCCGACAGGTTATGGCCGGACACCGGCGGAATGATGCTCTTATGTGCCTTATCTTTCCGTCGAGCTTGGGCGAATTGGGATTAAAGTGGTTCGGAAGGCTACCGGAGGGGAGTATTGAAAGGTGGCAACAGCTGGCAGAAGCCTTCGTAACGCGCTTCACGACTAACACCAAAACTCCTAAGGAAGTTGATCACCTCCTGAGTATCAAGATGGAACCGAGCGACACACTCAAGGCGTACAACTCCAAGTATTGGGAGACATTCAACGAGATATTGGACTGCCCGGTCAACCTTGCTATCGTACAGTATAAGCGTGGGCTCCCGGTCGGACATAGACTGCGAGACTCACTTACCATGCAACAACCTACGACCATGGGACAGCTTATGCAGCGCATCAATGAGCATATCCGGGTAGAGGATGATGCCTCGGCCTCAACCGAGAAGGAAGCCCCGGTCGTGACGACCAAGAGGGTGGCTGGAAAAGTGCATGCAGTCGGGCAAGAGTCCGGCCGATCTAGTGACCAAACTCAAGAGTCAGACCGAGGTTCGAACCGCAAGAACCGGGGTAGGGAACGGCGTAATGACAGGAATGATTACCGCCGGGATGATTACCCCCAAGATGATGTGGCCGATGCAGGCAGAAGGTTGAAAGCAAGAACAGGCATCACCACGGTCTTCAAAATTCCAATCTATCGCATACTTAGTGAAATCCGTGACGAGGAGTACGTCCGGTTTCCCGCTAAGCTAGGCGACGGGCAGAGAGGCTTCAATGCCAAGTACCGTTGTACCTTCCACCGGGAACGTGGCCACCGAACAGAGGACTGTCTGCCTTTAAGGCAACACCTAGAAGAGCTAGTAGCAGCTGGGCATCTGGACCTTTACATTGATGGAGGAGTCAAGGCAACCGTTCCAGCTTGTTCCACGCGATCGATAACCGAGATGTACCTCCACAAGGGGTTGTGAATGTCATCCACGGCATAGTGGAACCGGCGCGTGTTTTGCGAGCTTCGTGGTATGATTAAGAAGGCAACACACATGAGGGAAGTTTTGTCAGTTCAGCCTGCGCTCAAAAGGGAAAGATGTATAAAGGATGTAATCAGCTTTTCCTCAAAAGATTTGGAGCGCATACAGACACCGCACAATGACGCCTTGGTAGTAACTCTCCGCGTCAATGATTTTGAAGTTAAAAGGATCTTGATCGATCAGGAAAGTTCGGTCGAGATCATGTATTATGACGCTTTCAAACAGCTCAAACTCCGAGACACGGATTTGGCCCCTACAACCTCGCCATTGGTCGGTTTCAACTCACAACCAGAGTGGCCTTTGGGAAAAATTATCCTGCCGGTTAAAGCGGGATCAGTGGTCAAACAGGTTGAGTTCTGGGTATTGCAGGTGCCATCTACTTACAATCTGATCCTTGGCAGGGGTTGGCTTCATGCTATGCGAGCCGTGGCATCAACCTTTCACCAAGTTATGAGATTCCCCTCGGCTATGGGGGCAGTTTAGGAGATTGGGGGCGATCAGGTTATGTCAAAACAGTGCTTTGTGGCGGTCAATGGAAGCCGGGCTGCCAAGGGATTTGTTCAGATGATTGAGGGACCGGAGGACCTGGTAGTACTAGATGATGTGGGCACCAAGGCAGAAGACAAAGCCGTGGAAGGATTGGTGGAAGTGCGAATTGATACCGTGCAGCCGGACAAGTTCTTCTTGCTTGGCTCCTCCCTCACAGCACAAGAAAGAACCGAGATGGTGGAATTCCTTATGGCCAACATTGAAGTTTTCGATGGTCGCTTTATGACATGCCCGCCTCGATCCAAACTTTATCTCGCCATCATCTCAATGTCTTCCCCGGAGCAAAGCCGGTCATTCAGCGAACAAGGAGGTCAGCTTTGCATCACGCCGAGGTAGTGGCGGAGGAAGTCAAGAATCTACTTGAGGCGCGGGCAATTCAGGAGGTTCACTATCCTCGGTGGATCTCAAATACAGTCGTGGTACCGAAGAAGAATGGAAAATGGCGGGTTTCCGACATACAAGATCACAACCGTGCTCGTCTGAAGATGACTTTCCTTTGCCTAGAATTGACCAAAGTGGATTTGACTACCGCCATGACAAAGTTTCTTGACGCCATCGGGTTATCACCAGATTGCCATGCACGGCCCCGACGGAGAAATCACTTCATTCACTACACCTAGGGGACTCTTCTGCTACCGCGTTATGCCTTTTGGTTTAAAGAACGCCGGGGCAACTTTCCAGAGGATGGTGACCAAGATGTTTGCTCCTTTGCTGGGCCGGACAATGGAGGCTTACATTGATGACATGGTGGTGAAGAGCAGGAAACAAACAAGTCATTTGTCCGACCTAGCCGAGATGTTTGCCATCCTCAAGAAGCATAAGTTACGCCTGAATGCGTCTAAGTGTGCCTTCGGTGTGGGATCCGGGAAATTTTTAGGATTCTTAGTCACAAACCGAGGTATTGAGGCGGACCCTACACAAAATAGAGCCGCATAAGAGTTAAAGCATTCGCTTCGGTGAAAGACGTGCAGCATCTGGCCGGAATGGCCGCCGCGCTTAATCGATTTATAAGCCGGTCATCAGATCGCTGCCGTCCTTTCTTTCAGTCCTTGAAGTCCAAGTTCTCATGGGATGAAGAATGCGACCGAGCGTTGGCCGAGCTCAAGGAATATCTGTCTTCAGCACCATTGTTAGTCACGCCGGTGCCCGGAGAAGAACTTTATCTTTATCAGTCAGACGCGAACATGCAATAAGGCGGTGCTTGTTCGCCGAAGGAATCAAGCACGTCCCCATCTTTTATGTCAGCAAGACTTTACTCCCGGCAGAGACTAGGTACCTGCCGCTTGAAAAGCTTGCTTTGGCATTAATGATGGCATCAAGAAAGTTGGCGCACTCCTTTCATGCACATACTATCGTCGTTTTGACCGAGTTCCCCCTCAAGGCTTTATTTGAACGGGCGGATTTTTCTGGGCGAGTTCTTAAGTGGGCGGTCGAGTTGGCGCTTTGATGAAGTATCACCAAGACCGCCATCAAAGCCCAAACTTTGGTCGACTTTCGCAGATTCTCGCCGCACTCATCCCAGTATGCCCAATGATATTATCGGCAGATGATGAGATGCGCGATACCATCGAGATACTACCACTGGTGGGGTTCATGGCGCTGACTTAGCGATACCGCAGTGGCCAACACTTCTACAATTTCAACAACCGGTGACGCGATGACAGAGTCGGGTGTTGTTATTCCACCAACTCTGCCCAGTACCGCATCACCAAGGGGGGAAGTCATGGAACTACTTCAAAGACAAATGCGCCGCAGATAATATCAAGATCCGGTGATTCGCCTACGGACTTAGGCGTGGCAGAACGACTTGCTGAGTCCGGTGCCGAATCACCAAGGGGGGCCGGAGTGGGGCCAGTAAGCGCAGAATTTGAAACCACCCCTCACCACTCGCAGGATCCATCAGTTTGCTGGAAGCTTTTTGTGGGGGACATGTGGAAGCTTTTTGTTGACGGGGCGTCCAATCGTCACGGTGCTGGGCTGGGTATTGTTCTTATCTCCCCAGATGGCCTAACCATTGAACATTCTATCACCCTTGGCTTCCCAGCATCTAACAACGAAGCAGAGTATGAAGCCCTTCTGGCCGGGCTCAAGAGCGCAATCCAGATGAAGGCTGCCGAGCTAATGGTGTACAGCGACTCCCAACTTGTGGTTAACCAAGTTTCTGGGAGCTATGAGGCAAAAGATGACCGCATGGCTAAGTACCAAGCTTTGGTCAGGGAACGCATCAAGCAGTTTCAGGCAATCAGAGTCCAACAGATCGGCCGAGAAGAAAACAGCCGAGCTGATGAGCTGGCTACCAAGGCCGATGGTAGATAGTACGCTCCAAATCCCTTTGTTAATTGACTTTCTTCCACGACCAAGCATTGAAGATACCGGCAGAGAAGTACTGGCCGAGCTAGGTCCGTCGTGGATGGATCCAATCATTTTGTTCCTCCGAGACCGGATTCTACCAACCGAGAAGAAGGAAGCACACAAATGCCGGGTAAAGTCAGAGCGGTTTTGGCTCTCTCCATCTGGCGCGTTGTTGTAGACACCCCATTTTTGACCGACCTTAAGACTTAGACGTCACCGGTTGAGCGCTCGGTGATGTTGCATACTGCTTCGTCTCGAAGTCTCGAGTGCGCGCGGCCATGCCTCCGGACCAACTCTCTTCTTTTTGTCTCTTGGTTTGCCATAACGTACTCGGTTTTTCTGTTTTCTTTCGAGAGAAGGGAGTGGTCTCAGAGACTATCTCTCGGGTCGTGAGTTACTTTTTGTGGTCAGAGGCCATTTTGCCCATTTCGGAGTCTTGCCCTTGCTGGATCTTAGGCTGCAGGTGCTCGCTCGAGACCGCCCAACCATCTCCGATTTCTCGGTTTTCAAGTGGATCTTCGCTTTTACTATTCCAAGGAACACTGGGCCCTCGATGCCCACTTCGTGGGTCAGATGCCACTTTTGCGTTCTGGTTTGCTGACCCCAAACCGCTGCTTTTGGCCCCGAGCATTCATTTTGCAGTCGTTTTCTCCTTTTTGGGACCTCTGCTTTACTATTCCGAGGAACACTGGGTCGCAGATACCCACTTCCGCCATGGCACCACTCCTAACAAGAAATTTCATTTTCGGATCCCGAATTGCTTTGGCTTTTGGCTCCGAGCGCTCATTTCTCATTAGTTTTTGTTCAAACTTGGCGTACCTCTGCTTCAACATCGTGAAGATCATCGGGGAGAAGCCAGCAATTATCCCAGATAACCAGCCAAGCTCCTCCCGAGCCCGCTTTCTCACTTCCGCCAATGTTGAACACCCTAGGGTATTTTCTTCCAACCAAAGTTACATATCCGTGATGAGGACATGGGAGGACACTTTGGTATGGTGGTCGCCCAGAGATTATTGGTTTCATTTGTGGGCCTCTCCTTCAAGCTCTATGTTGTGACACCTGCTCCAGTGTTGCCAATGTCCGACCTTGGAACCTTGTTGCCCACAGCTATGAGGACACTTTGGTATGGTGGTCACCAAAGAATTATTGGTTTCATTTTTGGGCCTCCTTTAAGCTCTATGTTGTGACTTCGCTTCAAGTTGATTCCACCCCGAGACCTTATTCTACACACTTGGGAGGACACTCCGCATGGTGGTCGGCCGTAAAATCTTCACTTCAATTTTAGGCCATGGCCGGCCAGAGGGGTAGCTGGTCGACAGGGGGTGGCCGCCGCCACCTCACACAAATTTACCTACTTCGGCCACTGCTTCCAAATCCCACTGTCCTGATATTTTCCAACATATCCCGGCATCCGGAGATATTTCGAGGGAAAGATTGGGTGCTTTCCTCCCTTTACACCCTATTTCTTGTCTATTTAAAGGGCCCTCCTCTCCTTCTTCAAGGTTGGAAAAATTGTCTCAAGAGATCATCTTCAAATTCCTCCATTTTCATAGCTCAAAACCTCAAAAAGCTTCTAAGTCCCTAGGTCTTCTTCATCAACACCTAGCCTCACCATCCCTACTACCATTCCAGCAGCTAGGAAGTGAATTTCAGAGGTTGAGAAGCTACAAATCAAAGCCAAGAATCAAAGAAAGACAAGTCTTCAAGGGTAAGTCTTCAAAACCAACTTTTAGGGCTTTTTCTTGATTCATTTCTATACTCCAATTGGTTGAGAATTGGGGCTCCGGCCCATACTGCTTTTAGCTTTTGAGCCCCTCTACAACTTTGTAGAAGGGCTCAACTTCATTTGATGCTCCTATGATATACTTGTTTCAATACCTAGCTTTTTATGCCATTATCTTGCATGCTAGTTTAGGCCTATTTCCTTTTGTTTTTAGGGGTCCGACCCCTACTGGTTTTGTGTTCATTTTGAGCCCCTCTACAACATTGTAGAAGGGCTCAACTTCATTTGGCCATTGTATCCACCACTTCCTTCAAATTCCATCAAGTGTGCCCATTTTTGTATGCAACTTTTGACCTATTTCTATTTGTTTTTGGGACTTCGACCCCTACTGAATTTGGTCTTATTTTGACCCCCTTTACACATTTCATGAATAAAATTTTGTCATTTGGTGCTTTGCATGACTCTTGTTATAGCCTCTTTGAGCTCCATTTTTGCATGGAATTGTTAGCATGATTTTATTCTGATTTTGAGGATGTCATCTTCTGCAATTGTGCCTATTTTTAGCTCATCTTCAATGTTGTAGAAGAAAGTTTGTCCATTTGGGGTTTGCATATGTCACTTGTCTCAATACTCCTCTTTTGGCCACTAACTTTGCATGCTATTGTTGATCTATCTATGCTTGCATTTTGGCCATGTTTGTTACTGAAAAATTCCATATTTGGGACTGCCTTGCTACTGTTCTTGCTGCCATGATCATATTTTGCATGTATGGCATGGCTATAGGCCATTTCGGGGCTTAATTTCACACTTTCGGGATGAATGCATGCTTCGAGTGTCATTTCAATTGTTTCGGCTGTTTTCCCTTTATTTAGGTGCTGAAATTCCATTGCCATTGCTTGCATATCATTTCCCATGCCATTTGTATCATTTTTGCATTGCCTCGCTTATGTGCCAATGGGCACGCACTTCGAGGCACTTCATTCTTATCATCCGGCAGCCTATGTGAGTGTGGTTGAGGCCCTCTCATGTTGGCGTAAGCCCAATTTGCATTTTCATGCTTGTATCATTGCCTCGGTTATGCGGTCCGTGAGCGCTTTCGAGGCACTTTTGTTTTATCCGACGGCCTTCCTATGCGAAAGTGAGCCGAGGCTCTCCCATGTTGGTGTAAGCCCATCGTTGCATTCCGTATGCCATCTCGCCTCATTTTATCATCGCCGATTTGGCGCACCAGGCACGCTGCTTCGAGGCACTTCGGTTTTATCCGATTTTCATTCTTTCATCATCGCCGACGGCGCTACCAGGCACGCTTTCGAGGCACTTCGCTTTTATCCGATTTTCATTCTTTCATCATCGCCGACGGCGCGCCAGGCACGCTGCTTTCGAGGCACTTCGATTTATCCGATTTTCATTCTTTCATCATCGCCGACGGCGCACTGCAGGCACGCTGCTTCGAGGCACTTCGGTTTATCCGATTTTCATTGCATCCTCGCCGGCTTATGCGTCTGCAGGCACATTTCGAGGCACTTCGGTTTTATTCGCTTTTTTCCATTTCATCATCGCCGGTTATGCGTCTGCAGCACGATTTCGAGGCATTCGCTTTATCCGCTTTCATTGCAGATGCCTCGCTCGGTTTATGCGTCTGTGCACGCATTTCGAGGCACTTCGTTTTATCCGATTTGCATTTCATCATTGTCGGTTTTGCGTGCTGGGCACGATTTCGAGGCACCTCATTCTTATCATTCCCAAGATCCTATGTGAGTGTGGCCGAGGCCCTTCATGTTGGTATAAGCCCATCATTGCATTTCGTGATGTCATTCAAGATTTCGGCTTATGCGTGCTGGGCACGATTTCGAGGCATCTCATTTTCATAGCATCGTGCATGCTAGGTTGTATGTTAGTTGCATTTCATGCATATCATGCATATTGCACGGGAAACGAGGTACATTCTCAGACCGAGTAACGTGAGTGTGTCTCAATTCCCAAGTCACCGACATTCGGATTACCCATGATGGAGTTAAGTTTTGTTGTAGCATTCATCCCATATTGAGTTGTGCAATCCGTTCCTCGCCATCATGCATCGGTATGCGTGATTGGTGGCACGAGGATCGAGGCATGCATATATTTGTGAAAATACATTGCTATGCCCTTTTCCCCGCTTCAAAGAAAAATCGAGGATCATCAACTTTTCGAGTCCACAAGATTTCGAGAAATATTGCAAACAGAGGCTAATCAGGGCATTCCAGTGGATTTCCGCGCCAAGCCTCAAAGATACATCATCTATCGGCGAGGCGCCCTCGCTTGCACGCCAGCTTTTAATTCTTTTGTAATTAATTTGTTAATTAATTAGAATTTGTATTTATTCGATCAGATATTCTTTTATTCGATCAGATATTATTTTATTCGGACTCTCCGCGAGGGCATAAATGTAATAAGGGTGTGTGAGTGTGATGTATGTCTTCCAACCCCATTTCTTTTCTCCCTTTTATTTACCCGCTGAATGGTTAGATATAGGGCATATTTCAATTAGCATACAAGATGATGACAAAGATGTTTGCATCATTCATCTGTTTTGCATGCACTGCTCACAAGATCATACAAACCGTGATTCAGATTTCAATTCCAAGTTGAGTACTTGATAGTCAAGCATCTCATATGCCATATTTAGAATAGCCGAGTTCGCTATCTTAGTTGCATCTCTGCATGTGTTGCATTAGGCATTTCAGCATATTTAGGATCATGCATGATTTCTAATGAGCTTTTGTTTTGGCTTGGAGAACTAGGTGAGTTTTATGCTTTAGCATCCTTGCATGCGTGTGAGTGTTGCCATGATAGCATGCTTACCATGAGGCTAATTGCTTATGTGATATAACTGCCTTGAATGCCTGTGGGTGGAGGTTGAGTTATCTGAATTGGAGCAATTCATCAATTGTTTGTTAAAGCCCACTAGATTGTGGCAAAATCAGATTTTAAGCCTACTCAGGGTAGCAAACCATTTTCAAACAAACAAACATGAAATGTTTTGTTCCAATTCAGACGGCCCATTTATACTTGTTTGTCATGAGCATCACATAGTAACCTAGGCTAATAATCTAATAAGAGCATACAAAGTTTTCAAAACAGATATCATGGTTAGTAGAGGCCGGTCTTTGATCGGCGAGAGGGGGTGCTCACGATGTGACCTTTCCCTAATCGCACTCCAAGTTCCCGAGCCAACTTTGGTGATGACGGACACGCGGCCTTTTGGCACCGAGTCGTGGTTTCCTAAATTTCCCATTTTAAAATATTTAGGTGGCGATCATATCCGCAAAGCACCCATGTTTGGCACTTCTTTCAAAAAATCTGCTTTCCTTCAAAACGATTTGCGGATTTGGACTCTTTGGTTCGAGATTGAGAACCGCAACAAAAATCGAGTCCGAGTCAGAAGCGAGGTCCTCATGGGCGTTGTTACGCTTCGCGACTACTGGGGATTTAGAGAACTTGACTTGAACTCATGATATCCGGTTTTGACTACACTTGTGTGTTTCTTTGCATTGCATTTGCATTGGTGCCTAGGACACCGTGGTTTGCCATCCGCTATTCTCGAGCGGTTTGTCGAGGCTTGTCTTGTCAAGGCATGTCCATAAGGTCGACGGTTACGGCTCGCCAAGATGGGGAACACAAGCCCCGGTTTTACCGGGGCACCCTTTTTGACCATTCGACCTAGTGCATATTCGATCCATAGTGACCATTCCAAACTAGGACAAAGTTGCTTACCCGCTTATAGGTTGTTTGAAGTCATTGCGTGCGTAGTGAAACCCTAGCTCTTGACAAAATAGGACAGGGAAACCCTACCCCAACATAGGGTGTTTTGGCTCTCACTTATCTCGCTATGTGCTTGTTAGAGTGTGCCTCACAGGAATGCATGTATCAAGATGAGTTTGGGCATCAGTTCAAGGGCATCGCTTTTGAATTTGGGAATCAGTTCATGGGCATTATCCAAAGATTTGGGAATCGCTTGTCCGCGGATATCGATTCGCTTTATCGTAATGTTGATACAGAATATTGACCAAGATTTGAGGACGTTGTATAGCCACTTACCAACTGTGGTGTTGTTGTATACCCGATCGTGTGGTGTATTCAATTTAAGCCGTTATGCCGCCTGCTTTATTTCTCGGGTTATTTATTTCTTTTCGCTTATTTATCCTTTGCTAGGATGCTTTGTAGCACAATTGCTTCCAACCCGCCGATACCCCCAAGCAACTGACACGAGGTCGCCGACTAACCGATCCGAGGATCTAGTTGACGGACATCCAAAGGTTCCATTCACTACCCCCTGTTATCAGAAGGAGGCCGAGAAGGCACAGTATATCAGAGCACAGATCACCAGAACAGCAGTCTACTATAGTGTCAGATAGTCGGGTTGAGCTTCCTATTTCTGCTATAGAGACACACTTGCCAGTTTTTCAGATGGAACAACAGAATCCAACAATAGAGGCGATGATGCGCCAGATGGCTGAAAGCATGAAGCAAATGCAAGATGATGCTATCCGCCAGGCGGAATTTTCCAAACAACAAAGTCATTATGGCCCAACAGCCGAGTTGATCGCCAGACATAACAACAGAACGCCAGATTCGCTTCAAGACCAGTCCCTCCACCAGGGCTCCATTGTCTTAACAAACATCTATCAAGCGTAATCCTCCCCAAATCCCTGTAATGCCCCTCCAACCGCCAATACCCAAGCTACCCTCCCAAATCCACAAAATGCTCGCCTAACCCACAAAACACCCAAGAGGACACAGTCATCCAATCTGGCCGGGTTCGCCCCGCTTCTACCACAACCGTCCCAAAAACATTACCCCTAACCACCCTGACTTCCATTTGAGTTCGAGGTAGACCAGACAAATTAAATTGAGCAAGTTGGAGAAGCTCTTTAAGAAGTCTCAAGGGTGAAGGCCATCCCAGATATTGAAGACGGTTATATCGATGTGGCCGTGACTCGCCCGACAGATTTAAAATGCCCCAGATCGATCGCTTTGATGGGTCCGAGGATCCTATGGTCCACCTCCGCTTATTCTCGACATCTTAAGACCAATGGGCCTAACCCGACCGCAAAAGCTTTTGTTCGGTCGAACTCGCCGGTGTGGCATCCACTTGGTACTCAAAACTCGATGATGATGTGAAAACAACCGATGAGATGGCCGAGGCCTTCATCGCTAATACTCATATAACACGCAGACGAGATCACCACTCGGATCTCGAGACAACGAGGCAGAGCCCAAAGAATCTTTTTTCTCGACTTTGTAACCCGTGGAGGGCGAAGGCATCGATGATGACCTTAAGGCCAACAGATAGAGATCGATCCGATGATTGTGCAATCTCCAAATGCATTAATGAAGAAGATGATTGTAGTCCCTTCCCCACTTTCGCAGACCGCATGATATGGGGATGCAAATAGAGGATGCGATGAAACAGGTCTGTTCGACCAAGATCGGATCAACCCCGAGAACATTTAACCTAATACCAATGCAGTCCCGAGTGGCTCTTCCAATACAAGAACTTCAGAGGTCGGAATGGTCACCACCAATCCTCCCCCAACCAAGGTCCGCAGCCACACCTTTTTTCGATGCCTCCGGGAAAAGAATCAAGCCCCAAGATACCAACCCAGGGGTCAACGAACCTTCTCCCCACTCTATATGCCTTTGTCTAAAGTCCCTGGTTCTAGTCGAAGGCACCAAACCCTTGGAACCGAGGCCTCTACCGAATCCACTCCCCTTCCCATAACCCACCCAAATATTGCCAATACCATCAACAAAGATGGTCATGACACCGACTAATGTTATAGTCGGCCATGAGATTCAAGATCTCATTGACAAAAACATCATTCTACCTCCCCAAGGACCCAACGTCACAAACAACCCACTCCCCAAACACAACCAAGATCCACCAAAAGAGTCAACCTCATCCATACCGGGTCGCCCATATGATCCCAAAGATCTATATCACTCCCTCCCACCTACCCAAGCCAGAGGTGATCCTCCCCGATAGCACGGACTTGTGCATGATGGACACCTCTACACCCCAACTCGAGCTAAAGGTGGTGACCACCGAGGATGGAACGGGCAAAGCTTCGAGGAGAGCAAAACAGCTTGAATCTGGGTGGAGCTATCTCGAGAATTTAGCCGGCAGAGCTTATGATCCGAGTGGATATATCTTGTCAATGAGCCGCCTAAGCCGAGTATGGGGTTGCTTAAGAGGCCGAGTTGTGTATGATCCGGGGACAAGCTTGAATCACGGGGATGATTTGATCATGGTGGAAGAGGACTTCGCCAACCTTCAATTCTACGAAAGCAGAATCGGGATGCATCGATTAACCGTTCAAGATGAGGAGTCGCCAGGTCGCCGGGTGGTTGGATGATCACCGATATTGTACCATTTGTGGCCTAAGGGCCGAGGATCGACATATTGCCGGAGAGCGCCAGACGAAGAATTTCGCCAGAACAAAAACATTTTGAAAACCGCACGCTTATTGTTGGAGGAACAAGGAAAAAGATGGGATTCGAGAGAGCCCGAAAAGCAAAGAATCACGAGGAAGTTGAGAGTGCCGCGGCACGAAGACCGAACATGCCGTGGGCATGCGAATGAAAACGCCGAGAGCGTGAACTTACCGTAACCGCACAGATGCTCGCTAGATGCTAATGGAATGTGGTGGGAAGATGACGACTTGTATCTTGCCCACACGCATTTAAGATTGGGCAGTGGCCAACCAGACAAAGACTGCACCTCGAGGAGGTGGACCATATGACTAGAAGTGGGCGGTATTTCAAGCCCCCACACCTTGATCAACCCGAGGCATCAGTGGAAAGATAAGGAGGCAGAGAAATGTAAAGAGAAGCAAGTGGAAGAAGAGGTCAGATCAAGTTTAAAGAAAATACAGCAGACATCTCCATCTGGGACCGCTATGGCTTCGAGGGTGCACCGCAGTCAGTTTTATCTCGCCATGGACAGAGCGAAAACTTTCCATCGAAACTACGCCGAACAACTAGTTGGTTTGGTCTTCCCGGAGGAGGTTCCCCAAGATTGACCTTTACGGACAAAGAATTGTCACCGAGGGCGTGGATCATAATGCACCTCTCTACATCTCTCAGAGAATGCAGGACAAATGGATTCCGGTGGTGCTTGTTGACACCGGTCCGCTTATCAATGTCTCCTCGCCAGAACGGCGATGCAATTGGGTTAAAGCTCATGACTTCACAATCGACTACTCAAGTAATCGAGCATATGATAATACAAGCAGGATGTCCCGGGACAAGGAAAATCCAAACCAAGATTGGGCCCGACAACACGAAATAGATTTTCATGTCTTGGAGGTCCCCGTGATCTTTCAACATGCTTTTGGGGCGACTCGGTTGCATCGTGAAGGCCGTTTCATCTACTCAGATCAAATGGTGAAATACCCCTATGGAAAGGAGTAGCCATTGTTTTTGGGAACTCATCAATCCATCCTCCGGAGGTATCTACGCCACCGGAGATTGAACACGGCATGGAGGACATGTTTATATCGATTTACTTTGGCCGAGGCCCGTGGTACAAAACATTATGGTCTGGAATGAGGGTTTGTATGTCGGCCAAGCCGTATACCTCATGAATAAGCTACAACATATCCCGGATGGGATTGGGAAGAAGCGGCAGAAAGGAGTCGCATATGGTCAAGTGCCACATAATCCACATACCTTGATTAGGTTATCTCGCCCACCAAAGAAGACCGGGCAAGAAAAGGAAAGGAAATGGCAGGCTAGAGCAGCCGGGAAGCCTTTTGATCTAATGCATAGGCCCATCTGGGTACTCGAACGGACGCTTCGTCCGGAGGGGAAGATTTTCCATTTTGCGCTTCCCGTAACCATGGTTGAACGCGAGGGAAGCGCTGCATTGTGTTTCAAATCTTCTTCGACCGCAACTATCCGGGGATGACGCGTCGCGGAGCGCATGCACTCCAATAACCGAGATTGAGCGTAATACGGCAGAGGATCCCGAGGGCACCGAATTGGAAATGGGGTAGCATCGCATGTCTCTCTCGATCCTCCGACGACCAGATTGCTTGGGGAATAACGCCGCGTTTCCATGATTGAGATGAAACGGTCATGCCAACCAAAGCCTTATTTTGGACGATCGATCGCGACCTCTCTCATTTGGCAAGACGAGGAGGATTCTTATCCAGTTAGCTCAAGTCAGTAGTGAGCCGAATCGATTCCACCGAAGTCTTCGAGTAATCGTGTTCCACTGACCGAAGTCTCGAGTCTGGTACTCCTGGGGGTGTCAACCCGGATGCCACAGTCTTGTCTGTGTCAGTTTTTTTCCTTTTCTTTTGAGTCTCATAACGGAAGAATTGGACGATTTGGATGAACTTAATGAGAATGAGGTGAATGTGGTTTTAGTACTTTTCAGGCTCCTAATTTATTGCATTAATTCAGACTTTCAAAATTTTGATCAAAACGACGAGGACGAAGTTCCTCCGGCTTTTGCAACGACTAATTGAGCAAGAGCAAGAGAGGTTTGTTAAACCCTTAACGGATGAAATCATTTCGTGAATATTGAGACCGAGGAGGACCCGCTACCGGGTCCAGATCGGGTCCACGTTGTCTTCGAGGAACGCGAGCGCTTAGTCGCTTATTAAAAGATTTCAAAGATGTTTTCGCGTGGTCCCACGAAGACATGCCCGAATCGATCCCGAGATTGTACAAAGATCGGATCCCCTTGACCCCGAGGCCCGACCTATCAAGGTAAGCTCGTATGATCCGCCGGATTGGGCTCTCAAGATCAAAGAAGAGGTCACTACAAATTGACGCAGCTTCCTCGCTAGTATCGTAATATCCCACTTGGTTGGCCAACATAGTGCCGGTGTCAAGAAAGATGGCAAGATCCTGCAAAAGGAGACTTCGTGGATTTAAACAGAGCCATCAAGGACGACTTTCCTTGCCACACATTGATGAGCTAGTGGACTTTACAAACAGGCATGCACCGCCTCGCTCATGGATGGCTTCTGCTATAACCAGATAGTGATGGCGCCAGAGACAGAGAAAAGATCGTGATTCACCACCCCTGGGGAACATATCGCTATCGGTCATGCCGCTTGGTTGAAAGAATGTCGGGCTACTTATCAACGGGCCGACCACAATATTACACGATATGATCCACAAAGAGGTTGAGGTGTACGCGATCTACATGATTGTCAAGTCCAAAGAAAGAGAGGGCCACTACACCGCCTTGCGCAAGTTTTTCCAAAGGATCGTGGAATTCAAAGTTGCGTTAAACCCTCGTAAATGTACGCTTGGTGTTACAATGAAAAATGTCGGGTTTCGACACAAAGGCATCGAGGTCGACCTTCCAAAATCAAGGCCATCTTAGAAATGCCACCACCAAGGACCTAAAAAGGAGGTGCGAGGCTTTCGGGTAAAGTGCAATTCATAAGACGGTTTATTTCAAAACTAACCTTGACTTGTGAACCACTTTTGGCCTCCTCAAGAAAGGAAAGAAGTTCCAATGGGACGGCCGATGCCAAGTCGCATTTGAACAGATTAAAGAATATCTACGTAACTCCACCCGCTTTATCACCACCGTAATCGTGGAAACCGTTGATTTTGTAATTGCTGCTGATCGAGACCACGATGGGTCAGATGCTTGCACAAGAATCAAGATAGGTGGAGAAAGCCATCTATTATTTGAGCAAGAAAATGCTAGAGTATGAAACCCGTGATACGCCACCGAAAAGGCTTGCTTAGCTCGTATGGGCTACCGTGAAGTTGCGGCACTACTTGTTAGCTCACTGTAATGTTGGTTTCACGACTTGATCCCATCAAATATCTTTTTCGAGAAACCAGCCACGGGTAGGCTAGCTCGTTGGTTGTCGTTGTTTCCCGAATTTGATCTACATATGTGACGCCGAAGTCAAGAAGGGCAGAGCAAGAGCAGAGTTCCTGCCGTCACCATCCGTTGAGGGGATGAAGCAGCTTGAGTACCTATTCCCAGATGAAGCAATTCAGATATCGACGAGGAAAGTTGATAATGTACTTTGACGGAGCGCCAAATCAACATGGGTATGGGATAGAGTGTTGCCGATAGCACCGACAATTCCTCAGATCCTCTAGCCTTCAAACTCCGCTTCAAAGTCTCAAATAACGGCGTAATACGGCTGCATTGTCGGTATGGAAGCACTCGAATTAGGGCAAGACTACCGACGCCATCGGAGATTCAATCTTGTTGTGTCTCAAGCTAAAGGAGACCGGAAAGTAAAAGAAGAAAATATGATGATGTATCACCAAACCTTGGATTTGCCGATTCTCGGTTTGAAAAGTTAAGTTTTACTCATCTACTAAGAGAGAACAACAAGTTCGCAGACGCTTTAGCAACTCTATCATCCATGATAGACATCCCACGGAGTCCGAATGCGCCCACATTATCGACTGTAAATTCGACCGCTTATGAGTCGATTGCAACCATAGATGAAGTTCGTGACTAACACCCCGGTATTACGACATCCGAACTTTTGGAAATGTAAACATACCCGCCAGGTAAATGCCAAAGACAAGAGGGCAATCAAGAATGTCACCCAGCCATCATCCGCGGGGTAAATCAGATAGAAGAGGTCATCCGGGAATGCATAAACCGTGGTGTTGATGTCAAGAGTCCAAACGTCGATGGAAGCCATCCACGGGTGAATGCGGTGCACATATGAATGGGGTGATGTTGGCTAGGAAGATCCTTAGACAAGGTTATTATTGGTCCACCATGGAGGAGGATTGTATCGGTTTTGTTCAGCGATGCCATTAAATGTCGATTCATGCAAATCGCATGAACATTCCGCCGCCAAGTTGCACAACATGACTTCGCCATGGCCTTTTTTCGTCTGGGGAATTGATGTGATCGAGCCGCCACGCCAAAGGGTCAAATGGGCATGAGTTCATCCTCGAAGCGATAGATTATTTCACAAAGTGGGTTGAGGCCCAATCTACGCAAAGGTTGAAAGCTTCACACGCTGTAAAATTCATCAAACAACATTATCTCGCCGCCACGAGTCCCAAATGAAATAGTTTCGCATAATGGTTCCCACTTCAAGAAGGAGGTGATTGACTTGTTGGAGAAATACAACGTGGCTTTTCATAAGTCGTCTACTTACCGCCGCAAACCAACGGAGCAGCTTGAGGCCGCCAACAAGAACATCAAGCGATACTACGTAAGATGGTGGAAACCTATCGGATCGCCGATAAGCCGCCATTTGCTCTGGGGCTACAGGACTTCGATCGTAACTTCTATCGGGCGAATTCGCACTCATTAGTCTACGGATGGAGGCCGTTTCTACCTATCGAGATTGAGGTTCCGCCATTGAGAGTATTGGCCGAAAGTGCCGATAGTCAAGCAGATTGGCAAAGAATAGATTTGAAGAACTCATGCTCTTGATGAAAGGAGATTGAAAGCACTGCATCACGCTCGTGGTTATCAACGCAGAATCGCCTGCTTTTAACAAGAAGGTTAAGTCCAGAATTTAAAAGAAGGAGATTTAGTACTCAAGGACAACCGAGCTCCTATCCACGCACCCAAGGCAAGTTCGCACTCCAATTGACCGGGTCCTACATCATCAAGTCAATCCGGTCGTGGAGCTGTGGTTCGATGGATCTAGATGGCTTGGAGTTTTCCCAACCGATCAATATGGACAAGTTGAAGAAATATTATCCTCGAGAGGCTCGCTAGGCCGAAAACCCGAAAGGGCTTACCTAGGCAAAACTCAGAGCATAGAAAATTTGAAAATTATAAAACCGAAGCTCAAGAAGGTTGAAAACCCGCAAAGGGCGGCCTTGGCAAAAGTTAGAGCGCAAAAGGAGAGCAAAAACACTCGAGTTTAACTCCGAGCTCGAACTACGAAGACTTGATTCCCATCTTTGGGATACGAGGCGCCTTCATCTTGAAGTTCACCATAATCTTTTCCCCGATCAACTTTGTCCATTTTTGATCATCTCACCATCTTTATTCATCAAGATCTATTGTGATCTCCTAGACAAGGTTATGCAAACTAGGGGCAACTTTCCGCTGTAATGGAGTGTTCCGATGTCATCCAGACTAGGGGCAACTTTCCGCTGCTATTGAATGGCCGAGGCCCTTTTTCAGACTAGGGCAACTTTCCAGCTTGCTAGGATTCGGGTTGTGCATCTCAAAGGATGATCTCAGCGTGTCCAGCTCGATCCATATCGAAAATAGTTTTGAAAAGTTTTCATAAAAGTTGACTTTGTTCAAATTAATCTTTTCACAACTAAGACCATTTTTGGACCAAAAGCGAGGATTTTCAAGACCACAACCTTCAATTTCATTAATTTCAAAACAGAGTTCTTTTGCTCTTGCATACAATTGAAGTTGCTTTTTATTACACTCACGCTTAGAAAACTTGAAAGTACTAATAAAGCAATAAACTGGGGCATAGTCAAGTCAGTGTCCTCGCGCCTCTTTCCAGAGTCGTTGAAGTCTCGATGCCAACCTAAGCCCATCTTGTGCTTCTTCGTTGAGCCAATCCCAAAGACTCGCCGATAAAGTGCAATCGAAGACAGGGGCCAGAGCTCGTCCTCCGTCGTAATAGGCCGCAAGATGTGCACCTGACCGAATGTAGCCGATACTCTATCCTCTCGTGGGCAACTGATCATGGCTTAACCGGCGCAGAATACGGAATGGGAAGTAAAATACACAGTGAGTCAAGCCGATCGACGGATCCCAAGATCTCCGAACATGTCAGAGCTCATTGCCGGAGATTGAGCCAAGGCGCCATGCAATGCGATTCGCCGATAAATTGCACATCCATTCAAACCACCAGCCCCATCGAGCATTGACTAGGCGCTTGCGAAAGAAGTAGCCGCTGGTCAATAAGCAGGCAAGAGTCCACAACTTGCAACTTATCCATCAACCATATCCGGATGGGATGAAAATGAGAGATTAAAGAATAGAGAGATGTGCGATGAGAGAAAAGTGAGATAGGGTTTTGTGAGAAAAATCGAGCCCGAGGGCCGAAAGTGATGTGAGTGAATACACATGTGAGCTTGAGGGAAACATTACCAGAGCAAAGAGTGGACTCCCCGCAAATTTATTTCGGTGGTTGGAGGAGTGGCCGCCACCACCTATCCTAGTAGGCCGCCACCTTCTTGGTCTTCAACTTTAAATGTTTTCGCCTCAAGATCGGTCCTATTTTGCCCGCCGAAGAAAGTTTGAAGCATTTTCATGCATCGAATGTCAAGGCCTCCATTTCTCTGCTGAAAGTGCATTCCGTCATCCGCATTGTCCATCCGAAGTATATCGTTGTATTTTGCTTATCGAGTTGTTGTTTTGCTTATCGAGTTGTAAGTTTGTCGAGTCGTCGATTTTGTGTTTTGAATTATTACCTTTGATTACACAATTTTGTTAAGTCTTGTTTATTGAGTCATTAATATTGTTGTACTTTTGTTTATCGAGTTGTAAACTTGCTAAGATTCGCTTATCTCTTAGTGAGTCGATTTGTTTTTATTTGTTGCGCTTGCTCACTACTCCGAATTCGTAAATACATAAAGCACATTTCCATTCAATTCCATTTTATGCAAAATGATGCGATGCGATGCTAAGAATTTCAAATACAACATCTTTCCAAAAGCTGTTTCATTTCATCATGTCTTACAACGAAATAAGGGTACAAGTTTTACGTAAAATAAACCGCTTAACAATGTGCAAAGTGCTACAAACTACTAGCTAAAAAGTAGAATAAAGCAGAAATAACATCGTTGTCCTCGAACGGAATGGGGAGGCCCTCTCATCCTCTTCGCGGATAATCTAGATCTTCATCACCATCCGGATCGAGCTATCATCCTCCGGATCATCCTCGCCTCCGCCTCGAGCCAAGACCGTGGCCTCCTCTCCAGGGATGCCTCGACACATGATCTCGCGATCTCCTCCTCGCCATCCTCGACGATGGGTGCCTCAAGGCTCATGAGACGACCTCGCCCTCGAACTCCTCGAGAAGGCCTAGATGGCCCACCGAGAAGGTTCGATGGCCCAAGACTGACCTCTCGAGAAGGCCCGTGGCCCACCTCGGCCGAAGCATATAATCGGAGGCATCTGAAAATGCAAGGTGCAATGCATTAGTTCAAACATAAAAAGCAAATGTAATGCGTGAATAGGTGTGTGTCGATGTGCTCTAATACAAAGAAGGTTCAAAACCGAGTATCATCGTAAACATGCTAGTACAGGAAAATGAACAATACCTCCACACCCACGATGCTCATCTCAAGGCCTCCTCCGTGAAGATCATGCCCTCGAATGTGGCCAAGATCCCGAAAGTCGCTCAGATACTCAACAGAGGTCGCAAATGTACAAATGCAAAACTATCAAGAAGGAATCAATGTCCAAATATCCGATCGATAAATCAAAGTCAAAAACATACCGGGCGTAGTCAGGTCTCTAACATATCTCGGATCGTGCAGAGGAGGCTCTAACGGACCGTAAGGCGCCCCAAATCGCCAATTGCCAACTCGGCCGGCATGTTCGCCACCCCGATGATCAAGAGTCGGAGGATCGAGGAATCGAATCGCTTCACCTCTCGATGTGCCACCGCTAGAAGAAGGGATATTCAGAGCACGGGCGCGACTCAAGATGGTGCGCCGGGACCTCCGGTGGAGCCCGCATCCCGTCAGGGGGGCATCAGGTATATGCGGCGGTAGTTGGCGTAGCTCCCATCAAGAAGATGTAATAAAGCATCACTGCCCTGCATAGCACTACTGACCTCCACAGGGGATAATCTATCAGCAGTCCGCATGGTGTCTGGAGGCACAGCAGGAGGCTCCTGAGAATTGCCTCCCCATATCTCGACGCCAAAACGCTCTCAGAACCAAGCCCGCCGACCGTCCTCGAGCAGAATCAGACCGAGAACTAGTCAACCCTCCGGGGTATTGATGCTCGAGGTCGTCGCCAAAGATCGCCTAAGGTCGCCAAGTGATTCATGGACAACCGTATAAATCAATTAGAAATGCCGATCAAAGATGAAAATGAAAAGAACCGAGAGTTCTGCACTCTGCCGTCAACAAGATCAAAGTATCGTCGCAGAGAGGAGAGAGTCTCTCGAGGCCTCGCCAAATGCTCGCCCTCAAACATCAATGAATACGGAGTCGTCGGAGGCCCTGCCACCTCCATCTCCGGAGCCAATATGGGAAAGTACACATACACCCACAAATGAGAAAAGCAATGCATTATGAGTACAAAGTGCTAAAGGCGTATACGTAATGCAAAGTGCGCTGTGTGTGCAAAGTGAACAAGTAATGAGGAGCAAAATGTAAATCAAGAGGACGGAATGTACCTCCTGTGCCTCCAAGAGCCACCGAGTAAGTCCCTCGTAGCGAGAGACCGCTACCATATAACAAGACAGGTAGCCAAAGGCCACGCCCAATCATACGACCAACCCGTGATAAGTCCACCAGAGCGCCAAGAGGTACAAGCCTACCATGTTCCTCTATCAACAAGGTGGTGCCGAGGAGGTACATGAGGAAACCGCGGCATATCGCTTCCGCCTCCTCAGAGTCTCAGCTCCATCTGTGGTCACGGAAATGGGCAAAGAAACCAGAGTATCGACCTCCCCGAACCTCTCGCTTCACAAAGCGGTGTGTCCTCAAGAGGTGCATCCAGCACTTCCCCATCGACCCATATCCTCGTCAGAGGGAATGGAAACACCGCCTACGTCTAGGCCAGTAAGCACAGCAAAGTCCAGCGGGGTCATGGTCATATCCCCAGTGGCAGAAACATGGAAGGAATTGGTGGTGTCCCACCATCTCTCCGCCAAAGCAATGAGTAAAGTCCTACTAATGAGGCAATGAGATAATCCTTCGCAGAATGGCCCAAAACCCAGAAGTCCACCAATCCCTGACAGCTTCCGAAGCTCGAACACCACTCCTCGCAATGACGGAGCCATATCCTCAAGATCAGGCGAGAGTGAACTCAAGATTTTAATAAATGCATAAATCAAAGAAATGAAGTGAAAATGGGCTGGTTCAAGAATTTGGCATTTGAGTGTGTTCTATTCAATCAAGCAATGTGTGTTCGCTTCAAGTTTGGGACGTGTGTTCTACTCAATTAGTGGGCAGGTGTTCGCTTCAAGTTTGGGACCTGGTGTTCTACTCAATCATCAAGGGGTGTTCGCTTCAAGTTTGGGACTGTGTTCTACTCAATCAAGGGTGTGTTCGCTTCAAGTTTAGGACTGTGGTGTTCTACTCAATCAATGGCTGTGTTCGCTTCAAGTTTGGGACTGTGTTCTACTCAATTAGTGGGTCAGGTGTTCGCCCAAGTTTGGGACGTGTGTTCTACTCAATTAGTGGGTCAGGTGTTCGCTTCAAGTTTGGGACTATGTTCTACTTCAAATCAAGGGGTCAGGTGTTCGCTTCAAGTTTGGGACTGTGTGTTCTACTTCAAATCAATGTGTGTTCGCTTCAAGTTTGGGACTGTGTTCTACTTCAAATCAATGGACCGTGGTGTTCGCTTCAAGTTTGGGATCATGTGTTCTACTTCAAATCAAGCAATGTGTGTTCGCTTCAAGTTTGGGATCAGGTGTTCTACTTCAAATCAAGGCAATGTGTTCGCTTCAAAGTTTAGGGTCAGGTGTTCTACTCAATCGGTGGGCAGGTGTTCGCTCAACTGGCCGTCAGGTGTTCAGCATCAAAGTTTAGGGTCGTGTTCTACTCAATCAATGGGTCAGGTGTTCGCTTCAACTGGCCGCGGTTCGTAAAATCCAGTTTTGGGATCGTGTGTTCTACTCTTAGTCAAGATGTGTTGTGTGCTCATTTTCAACTTCGGATTGTGTCTTCGATGAAGCAATGTTTGAGCTGTGGTGTTCAATTTCTAACTAATGTGCACCGGCGCCACAATTATTCAAATATGCCGTGTTCATGAAAGTGTTTAAGTTACATGCTCAGGTGCAAGTTTCATGTCGAAGTTAAACTGTGTGTCTAAGCATGACAGAGTATGAAATGCACGAGAAATACAGAGAATAAAGTGAAATACCTCGCATCGTAGGAGAGGTGTCGCCCGCTCGTGAGAAGAAGATCCACGAGTGCTCGATCGTTGAATGCGTAAAATGACGAAAAGTGGCTCATGAAGCCGCATCACCGAGCATAACGACGAAGGAAAGGGCGACCCTGGGGTAGTGTCATAAGATCATAATCATCTCCGCACCAGAAAACCTCCGCCGTGAGGGAAATGGCCTGCCATGTCGAGAAATCTGCAAAGAGGAGCAAAAATGAGCAAAATGAGCCAAAATTGGAAAAAGTCAACAAAAGTCAACTCTCTGAAATGAAAAGTCAACCAAAAGTCAACTCCGGAAAAATTTTCCAAGTATTGAGACAAAATTACCTCAAGTGGTGAAAATGAGAAGAGAAGTCCCAAAGTCGAAATTTAGTCGCTTCAAAGTGCTTAAATCAAAGATTTCGCAAAAACAACTTATGCGGGAGGCCGAGGGACGCCAGATAAAGTGCAGATCTGAAAGAGAAAATGGCTTAGAGAGCAAGAGGAAGAATTCCACAACTTTGGGTGTGATTTCGGATGGCATGGAGGTGTGTATATAAAGAAAATGCCAAAATGACCAAAATGCCCCTACTTTGGGCAGGTGGCCGGCCGGCCACCTAACCTGGCTGGCCGGCCCCTCTCCTTTTTGGCCCTGGCCGATGGCCTCTCCTAGGGCAATGGGCTGGCCGACCATCTTCCCTACCCCCTCCCCTACCTCTCTGCAAATTTTGAGGAAGATCGAGCTCCGGACCAAAAAGTTGAAGAAAAGTACACTTTCGCGCCAATTGTTCAATAAACTTTAATCGCAATTTCGACATGTGTCTCATCATTATTCATCAAAATCGAGTGTATCCTTTTAAACATGTTGTGACCTCTCCGAATGTAAATCGAGGTCATGATCGAGTTGTCGCCGCTGCTTTTCGGCTTCGTTATTGTGCAACAACTGGGCATCCTGATTTGTGCTCGTTTTGCGTTATTTGGCTTATAATTTGCATTCTCATGAATGTTTTGCATTGTCATGCATGCTTTCTTGATGTGCCATACTTCTATGCTTAAACATGCGTTGTCGCGCATTATCTTTTCTCGCATTATGTTGCATTCATTCATCGACACTGTGTGTGTCAGACTTTTGGAATCATAGGAATCACATTGAATATATGTTGTTGGCATATTGTTCTTGTTAGGTTTCTCTCTTTTGCAGGCACGATATTGTATGTACGGTTCATTTGAGGCTGGTGCGACCAGACGAATCGCGCAGGTATCGTATCTTCTCCGTGTGAGACGCGATGAGAATTGAATGATTCTCCGAATTCCTAACTGCATGAAATGTAGTTGCTGCTTTGCATTCTTGCTTATAACTGTTGCACCTATTTGTCAATACTTGCTTCATTACAGCTTGCTGCATTTGCATGATCACCTGGCTCCGTGCCTATCATTTGCATTTTGCCCCATTTTGCCTGCGGGCACATATCTCTGTTTATCTTGTATGATTGTCTAAGTCTCTACTTTGTCAAAATGGGTCGCCTCTCGGCTTTGACATTCACTCCCGCCATTCTCATGACTTCCGAAGTTCACAAAGAGGGGCAATCAGAGACACCCCATTTTTGACCGACCTTAAGACTTAGACGTCACCGGTTGAGCGCTCGGTGATGTTGCATACTGTGCTCGGTCTCAGAGTCGCGGCCGTGCGCCATGCCTCCGGACTTCCGAACTCTTCTCTACCTTGTCTCTTGCCATAACTGACTCGATTTTCTCTGCTTTTCCCCGAGAAGGGAGTGGTCTCAGAGACTATCTCTCATGGCCGTGAGCTACTTTTTGTGGTCAGAGGCCATTTTGCCCATTTCGAGCGGTTCCTGTTTTCGGATCAAGGGCCGCGTGTGCCTCGGTTCGAGACCGCCCAACCATCTCCGATTTCTCTGGTTTTCAGCGGTGATCTCTGTTTTACTATTCCGAGGAACACTGGGGCCCCTGATGCCCACTTCAGGTCAGATGCCACTTCCTGCTCAGGTTTTGACCCCAAACCGCGCGGTTTTGGCCCCGAGCATTCATTTCGCATCGGTTTTCTCCGGTTTTTGGCGGGGACCTCTGTTTTACTATTCCGAGGAACACTGGGGTCGCAGATACCCACTTCGCTGCTGAATACCACTTCCGGCACCCGCAGCTCATTTTCGGGATCCCGAATTGCTCGGTTTTGGCTCCGAGCGTTCATTTCTCATTAGTTTTTGTTCAAACTTGGCAGGTACCTCTGTTTCAACATCAGGAAGATCACTGGGGGGGAGAAGCCAGCAATTATCCCAGATAACCGCTGCTTCCTCCCGAGCCCGCTTTTTCACTTCCTGCCAATGTTGAACACCCTAGGGGTATTTTCTTCCAACCAAAGTTACATATCCGTGATCGAGAGGACATGGAGGACACTTTGGTATGGTGGTCGGCCAGAGATTATTGGTTTCATTTTGGGCCTCCTTCAAGCTCTATGTTGTGACTCCTCGCCTGTTGCCAATTTCCGACCTTGGAACCTTGTTGCACACATCTAGGAGGACACTTTGGTATGGTGGTCGGCCAGAGATTATTGGTTTCATTTTTGGGCCTCTCCTTCAAGCTCTATCTTGTGTCTTCTGCTTCAGCGTTGCCAGATTCCGACCCTGGGTCCTTATTCTATACACTTGGGAGGACACTCCTGCATGGTGGTCGGCGTAAAATCTTCACTTCAATTTTGTGCCATGGGCCAGAGAGGTAGTGGGTCGACCAGGGGTGGCCGGGCGCCCACCTCCCACAAATTTACCTGGGCGGACAGCTTCCTACTTTCCAGCCTGTCCCAGCTGTCCGGATATTTTCCAACATATCCCGGCATCCGGATATTTCGAGGGAAAGATTGGGTGCTTTCTCCCTTTACACCCTATTTCTTGTCTATTTAAGGGGCCCTCCCTCTCCTTCTTCAAGGTTGGAAAAAATTGTCTCAAGAGATCATCTTCAAATTCCTCCATTTTCATAGCTCAAAACCTCAAAAAGCTTCTAAGTCCCTAGGTCTTCTCTTCATCAACACCTAGCCTCACCATCCCTACTACCATTCCAGCAGCTAGGAAGTGAATTTCAGAGGTTGAGAAGCTACAAATCAAAGCCAAGAATCAAAGAAAGACAAGTCTTCAAGGGTAAGTCTTCAAAACCAACTTTTAGGGCTTTTTCTTGATTCATTTCTATACTCCAATTGGTTGAGAATTGGGGCTCCGACCCCTACTGCCTTTGTGCTTTTTTTGAGCCCCTCTACAACTTTGTAGAAGGGCTCAACTTCATTTGATGCTCCCATGATATACTCGTTTCAATACCTAGCTTTTATGCCATTATCTTGCATGCTAGTTTAGGCCTATTTCCTTTTGTTTTTATGGGTCCGACCCCTACTGGTTTTGTGCTCATTTTGAGCCCCTCTACAACATTGTAGAAGGGCTCAACTTCATTTGGCCATTGTATCCACCACTTCCTTCAAATTCCATCAAGTGTGCCCATTTTTGTATGCAACTTTTGACCTATTTCTATTTGTTTTTGGGACTTCGACCCCTACTGACTTTGGTCTTATTTTGACCCCCTTTACACATTTCATGAATAAAATTTTGTCATTTGGTGCTTTCTTTGCATGACTCTTGTTATAGCCTCTTTTGAGCTCCATTTTTGCATGGAATTGTTAGCATGATTTTATTCTGATTTTGAGGATGTCATCTTCTGCAATTGTGCCTATTTTTAGCTCATCTTCAATGTTGTAGAAGAAAGTTTGTCCATTTGGGGTTTGCATATGTCACTTGTCTCAATACTCCTCTTTTGGCCACTAACTTTGCATGCTATTGTTGATCTATCTATGCTTGCATTTTGGCCATGTTTGTTACTGAAAAATTCCATATTTGGGACTGCCTTGCTACTGTTCTTGCTTCCATGATCATATTTTGCATGTATGGCATGGCTATAGGCCATTTCGGGGCTTAATTTCGCACTTTCGGGATGAATGCATGCTTCGAGTGTCATTTCGAATTGTTTCGGGGCTGTTTTCCCCTTTATTTAGGTGCTGAAATTCCATTGCCATTGCTTGCATATCATTTCCCATGCCATTTGTATCATTTTTGCATTGCCTCGGTTTGCGTGCCAATGGGCACGCACTTCGAGGCACTTCATTTTTATCCGACGGCAGCCTATGTGAGTGTGGTTGAGGCCCTCTCATGTTGGCGTAAGCCCAATTTGCATTTTCATGCTTGTATGCCATTGCCTCGGTTTGCGTGCCCGTGTGAGCGCATTTCGAGGCACTTCTTTTTTATCTGACGGCCTCCTATGTGAGTGAGCTGAGGCTCTCCCATGTTGGTGTAAGCCCATCGTTGCATTCCGTATGCCATCTCGTATCATTTTTATCATCGCCTCGATTTGCGCACCTGTGGGCACGCGTTTCGAGGCACTTCGGTTTTATCCGATTTTCATTCTTTCATCATCGCTGACGGCGCTACCAGGCACGCATTTCGAGGCACTTCGCTTTTATCCGATTTTCATTCTTTCATCATCGCCGATTTGCGGCGCTACCAGGCACGCGTTTCGAGGCACTTCGATTTTATCCGATTTTCATTCTTTCATCATCGCCTCGATTTGCGCGCCTGTGGGCACGCGTTTCGAGGCACTTCGGTTTTATCCGATTTTCTCATTGCATCCTCGCCTCGGTTTGCGTGCCCGTGTGCACGCATTTCGAGGCACTTCGATTTTATCCGCTGGCATTTCATCATCGCCTCCTCGGTTATGCGTCTGCAGTGCACGATTTCGAGGCATTCTGCTTTTATCCGGTTTGCATTTTATCATTGCCTCGGTTATGCGCTGGGCACGCATTTCGAGGCACCTCATTCTTATCATTCCGCATCCTATGTGAGTGTGGTCGAGGCCCTCTTCATGTTGGTATAAGCCTATCATTGCATTTCGCATGTCATTCAAGATGCGGTTATGCGTGCTGGGCACGCATTTCGAGGCATCTCATTCTCATAGCATCGTGCATGCTAGGTTGTATGTTAGTTGCATTTCATGCATATCATGCATATTGCACGGGAAACGAGGTACATTCTGTACTCCGAGCGACAGAGTGTGTCTCAATTCCCCAGTCATCGACACTCCGGATTACCCATGATGGAGTTAAGTTTTGTTGTAGCATTCATCCCCATATTGAGTTGTGCAATCCGGTTCCTCTGCCATCATGCATCGGTATGCGTGATTGGTGGTACGAGGATCGAGGCATGCATATATTTGTGAAAATACATTGCTATGCCCTTTTCCCCGCTCTCTACAAAGAAAATCGAGGATCATCAACTTTTCGGAGTCCAGCGCGCATTTCGAGAAATATTGCAAACAGAGGCTAATCAGGGCATTCCAGTGGATTTCCGCGCCAAGCAGCCCAGCACGCATCATCTATCAGAAGCGAGGCAGTCCCTGGCTTGCACGCCAGTTTTAATTCTTTTGTAATTAATTTGTTAATTAATTAGAATTTGTATTTATTCGGACTGTATATTCTTTTATTCGGACTGTATTATTATTTTATTCGGACCCTCTGTGCGAGGGCATAAATGTAATAAGGGTGTGTGAGTGCGATGTATGTCTTCCAACCCCCATTTCTTTCTCCCTTTTATTTACCCGCTTTGAATGGTTAGATATAGGGCATATTTCAATTAGCATACAAAGATGACAAAGATGTTTGCATCATTCATCTGATTGCATGCACTGCTCGGCGCATCATACAAACGCATCAGTATTTCAATTCCAAGTTGAGTACTTGATAGTCATTGCATCTCATATGCCATATTTAGAATAGCCGAGCCTGCTATCTTAGTTGTATTTTGCATGTGTTGCATTAGGCATTTCAGCACATCTAGGATCATGCATGGATTTCTAATGAGCTTTTGTTTTGGCTTGGAGTACTAGGTGAGTTTTATGCTTTAGCATACTTGCATGCGTGTGAGTGTTGCCATGATTGCATACTTACCATGAGGCTAAATGCTTATGTGATATAACTGCCTTGAATGCCTGTGGGTGGAGGTTGAGTTATCTGAATTGGAGCAATTCATCAATTGTTTGTTAAAGCCCACTAGATTGTGGCAAAATCTGCATTTTAAGCCTACCTGCGGGTAGCAAACCATTTTCAAACAAACAAACATGAAATGTTTTGTTCCAATTCAGACGGCCCAGTCTATACTTGTTTGCTGCGAGCATCACATAGTAACCTAGGCTAATAATCGGAATAAGAGCATACAAAGTTTTCAAAAACAGATATCATGGTTAGTAGAGGCCGGTCTTTGACCGGGCGAGAGGGGGTGCTCACGATGTGACCTTCCCTAATCGTACCCAAGTTCCCGAGCCAACTTTGGTGATGACGGACACGTGGCCTTTTGGCACCGAGTCAGGGTTTCCTAAATTTCCCATTTTAAAATATTTAGGTGGCGACTCTGTTATCTGGCAAAGCAGTCCATGTTTGGCACTTCTTTTCAAAAAATCTGTTTTCCTTCAAAACGATTTGCCGGATTTGGACTCTTTGGTTCGAGATTGAGAACCGCAACAAAAATCGAGTCCGAGCTGTAGCGAGGTCCCCCGCGGGCGTTGTTACAGTTGTATAAGAAGTCCTTCTCCGGTCCTTACTTAAAGTGTGTGCACCCGAGCAGTGTGGATGCATTTCTGCACGAAATTCACGAAGGCATTTGTGGCAGCCACACCGGGGGCAGATCCTTGGCCTACCGAGCTATTTCACAAGGCTATTGGTGGCCCTACATGCAAGCTGACGCGCAAAAATATGTCCGGAAATGTGAAAAGTGCCAGAAATTTGCACACCAGATCCATCAGCCGGCCAGAGAACTTCTTCCCCTCACCAGCCCTTGGCCTTTTGCGATGTGGGGGCTCGATATAGTGGGACCCCTCCCAACTGCGCCGGGCAACCGCAAGTTCTTTATCGCGGCAACGGACTACTTCACCAAATGGGTTGAAGCCGAACCTTTGACAACTATCAAGGAAAAAGACGTTAAGAGGTTTGTCTGGCAGAATGTAGTAACACGGTTCGGCGTCCCCAAGATCTTGATTTCTGATAACGGCACCCAGTTTGACGGTCGCCTATTCAGAGGTTTTTGTGAAGATTTAAAGATTGAATTCTACAACTCCACTCCGGCTTACCCACAGTCCAACGGTCAAGCCGAGGCGTCGAACAAGATTATATTGGATGGGTTAAAGAAAAGGTTGGAAAAGGCAAAGGGAAAGTGGGCCGAGGAACTTCCCAGCGTCCTTTGGGCATACCGGACTACCCATGCGTTCTCAGGAAACTCCATTCGCTTTGGCTTATGGCATGGGCGATCATTCCCTTGGAAGTCGACATGCCCACCCTCCGAAGTGAAAGTTTTGAGCCTGCTCTGAACACCGAGGCTATTGCTCTGGAATTAGACCTGGCTGAAGAGCGCCGGGAAAAGGCCCTCATCCATGTGGCAGCCTACCAGCAAGAACTCTCCAGGAAGTACAACAAGATGGTGCACCCCAGACCGTTCAAGGTGGGTGACTGGGTCCTGAGGAAAGTTATGGGAAATACCCTGGTGCCAGGAGAAGGCAAGCTAGGGGCAAATTGGGAAGGACCATACAAGATAACCGGTCTGGCGGGCAAAGGGGCATACCACCTGGAGGACTTGGATGGCAGAGCAATACCTCGGCCATGGAATGCGGCCAATCTCAAAGTGTACTATTTCTAGCTTTTGTTTGATTCGCAAAGAAGTAGCTTTTTGCATTACACTTCAGAATGTAATTCTTTTTTGTCAATATATACAAGTGTCCTTTGCCTTTGTAATTTGATGTTTTGTTCAAATTAAGCATGCCCAACCGAGATAGATTAGTCCGGTTGGAGGAGTTGGTGTTTTGCCCAACTTTGGATTCCCAACCGAGATGGATTAGTCCGGTTGGAGGAGTTGGTGTTTTGCCCAACTTTGGATTCCTAACCGAGATGGATTAGTCCGGTTGGAGGAGTTGGTGTTTTGCCCAACTTTGGATTCCCAACCGAGATGGATTAGTCCGGTTGGAAGAGTTGGTGTTTTGCCCAACTTTGGATTCCCAACCGAGATGGATTAGTCCGGTTGGAGGAGTTGGTGTTTTGCCCAACTTTGGATTCCCAACCGAGATGGATTAGTCCGGCTGGAAGAGTTGGTGTTTTGCCCAACTTTGGATTCCCAACCGAGATGGATTAGTGGGTTGGAGGAGTTGGTGTTTTGCCCAACTTTGGATTCCCAACCGAGATGGATTAGTCCGGCTGGAAGAGTTGGTGTTTTGCCCAACTTTGGATTCCCAACCGAGATGCCTTGCTCCGGTTGGAATTGTTGGTGTTTTATCCAACTTTGAATTCCCAACCAAGATGTTTCGTCCGGTTGGATGGATTAATGTTTGTGCAAGTCAGATATTTCTTGCCGAGATGAATTACCTCGGTTAGAGATCTAGTCTCTCAACCGAGGTAATGTATCCCAGTTCAGTGAGTTGATGTTTTTATAAAGCTCAAGCAAACCGTGCAAACACTTCATAAAAGTTAAGTTTTTCATTAATTCAAAATGGGTACAACGGTGAGGTACTTAGCCCGGTTACATCAAAAACAAACAAAGCAAATTCAAAGAGAAACTAAGCAAGGGGGGAGAGGTTGTCAAATTCATCTTCAATGTTGACCGGTGCATTCCTCTCTTGATCACCGGGCTCATTCTGGCCATTCTGCCGGGTCGCTTCTTCACCGCCGCGCCGTCTCTCTAGCAAGCTCTTCCTCGGCCTCTGCCTGCAACGCAGTGAAGACGTCGTTGGCATAAGGCACAAGGTAGACCGGCAGAAAGGCTTTTGGGGTGGAGGCAAACACATCGGTTTCAGGGCCCTGACCGAGCTTAGAGCAAGCTTCCTTCCAGCCGGCTTTGAAGTATATGTCCTGGGTTGCAAAGACCTGCTTTTTGTAGTTGTCTTCTGCTTCTTTGAAGCCTGCATTGTTGGCATCTTCGCAGTCTTTACCCCTGGACTCCTTCAGCGCATTAAGCTCGGCTTGGAGTTCATCTCTTTTCTTCTCGGCGTCATTCAACTGGCCGAGCAGTCTGTTGTTTTCGGTGCTAGCCCGGTTGAAAGATGCCTTTGCCCGTCCCAGCTCGGTCTGAAGGCTCTCAACTTGGCTGGCTGTATCAGTTGCCCTCTGCCTAAGTCGGTGGATGCGCTCCATCACGAGGTGCTGTTTCTGGATGGCCTGCAAGAGAATAACTTGATCAGCAAAGAAACCGGGCAAACACTTGGTAAATTCTGGGAATAGGTTGGGGTGCTTACCCTGGTCATTGACTTCACGGACGATTTGACCAGCCGGGTGTCTGGAACGTGGTCACTCCCAACCACGTCAGACGGCAGCAGGAGTGCCTTTGACAGGTCGAAGGCCAACAGATGTTCCTTGTCGCCTTTGACCGAGGCGTTGGCCGGGATGTCAACACGTGTTTACCGGTGTTTATTGGCGCCAGCGGCAGACGGTGCGCTTGTGTAGCGCTTGTTTTGCTTAGTTTCACCACCACCACGGAGGATCTGCCGAGCTCTTTTCCACCCCGGTGTTGTCGAGTTCTCGGTTGGCCGGGTTGTAGGTGTGGCGAGGCCAATCATTGCGCTGCTGGATTGACCGGCGGATGAGGATTGCCGACGCCCAGTGCTTACCGAGGTGGCAACAAGAAATTTCGGATTCGACTGCTGGCCATTTCGCTCCTCGGTCAACCGGATTAAGGGGATGTCAGGTAAAGTTGGATTTGGCGGTGGAGTTGGCTCGCGCAGAAAGTCAGTGACTCTACCTCGGCGGGGAGCAGAGTATCTGTAAGTAGGGTTATAACCGAAGCGATTCGTTACAATCCGGTGCTCAGACGGAGCACGGTTCGGATTGACTCGAGTTTGGGAACCGTAATTTGCCTATAGTTCTGGATTGTCGCAGCGAAACAAAAATGGCTAAGTAAAAATAAGCGGTTAGAAGGATTGACCGAGCAAGAAAGCGGCCATATGAACTACCAAAGTTCTTGCTAATGAACCAAATGACGTCGGCCGTTTCATAGTTGCGACACCCGTAAAAAGTCGTCGACGTGCATGTCTTTGTCCGGGGTGCCGGTCACTATTTTCTCCTTGCGGTCTTATTTTCGTGTAGTAGGCAAGACCGCCCCCTGTGGCCCATGGTGTCTCGCTTAAGATCTCGGCTAAGCCTAGTTGAGTGCCAAGCGGTTGTTTAATTCGTGAACGCCATTGATAATCCGGTATGTATTTGTGGACACTTGTTGGTGCCGGCCGGTGCGTAAGAATTACGTGATCAAGGGATTGAGTGGAAAGCGAAGGCCTCCTCAACTATTGAGAGCACGGTGAAGGGCATTGCTCGGCTCTTCCCCAAGGAGTTGTTTTCTACCGCAAGCTCGAGGTGGACATCGGCGGGATGCCGATTCTCCTCGAACAGCGTCTAAGGCGTGGTGTCTACCATATAGCGGTACTTCCCCATTTGAGGCGGTCCTAAGGTAGCTTTGGTTGTGGTTTGGCCTTTGGATGATTGCTCGGTCTTGGGAGCTTGAATGGTTAATGGTCCCTTGGACTCTGCAGAAAAGGATGGCAAGTGTGAGCGCCAGATCGCAGACCAAGCTTGACTTTAGCTCGGTCCAAAGGCGTGCCAAACCACCCGTTCCTAAGGTCGCTAGAGAGCTCAATCGCCCAAACTGACCGGATCTGAGCCCTGCTGACGACCAAGTACTCCCACTATCTCGGTTTTCATCAGATTCACTACAAACATGTCATTTTCTCGGTTTGTGGTTCTTTTGGATCAAATGGAGACCAGAGTCAGGTCGGTTTCTTCGCCGTTTCTTCAGAAAATGAAGAACACCATGAACTATGGACGATTTGGGATGTTTTTAGGTGCCCAAGTTCTAAAAGCTGTATTTTTAGACCCTAATGTGTGAAATGTGAAAGAAAATGGCAAGAAAATAGAAGGACTTACCAGGAGAAGGGCAATGAGGACTTCCTCGAGGACCTGACGCAGCAATGGCAGGAAAGGTAAGGGGCACGAGCTCTGGAGCGGCTGAAATGGAGGAATGGCAGTAGGAAAGGAAAGAAGGAGAGGGGGGCATGTATATAGGGTGTCCAACCGCCAAAATTTTCAAATTTCGGCAGCCGGTTGGCTGCTCGAGGACGAATAAGAAGCTGCCACGTACCCCCATTTAATGACTTCATCAGAGTTGAAGAGACAGGGGCAATTGATGCGTCAGCCGGGAAAAACGAGATGACACCAAGGTCAGATGTAGCATCAACCGGGAAGATTGCCGGACAAGATTGAGAAAAGACCGGGCAAGTTTGAAGTCAAAACCGGTCAAGTTTGAAGACAGGGCCGACCAGTCTGGTTACTAATTGTTAAGCCGGGAACCGGGGAAATGAAATTATACCCCGGTTGGAGTGGGTAATCCCTGTCACGCTAGAGCGGACGGAATTAAGGGGCAATTGAGTGGGAAAATAATGGTCTGGTACCATGCCAAACAGATTTGCCCGGATAGAGTTACGCCGGGCAAGATTTGGGCCGAGCAGGTACTGGCTGAGAAGGTGCTCGGTTAAGGCACCGATTGTGTGAACCAAGCTGCATGCTTTGCAGGATAGGGCGACCGGCCAAGCAGATGACCGGCGCCAGGAAGGGCGTAGTCGACCGAGCTAGGAGTTTGTTCGGCAGGAAGGCCGACGAAGGTGAATGCAAGATATCTCGGACACAGTCTAGCCGGGATGCTGCGTGCTTTGCATAAGCACGGCCGTTCTATGGGATCAAGCGGCTACCGCCGCTCTAGCAGAGAAGGCTGGCATTAGGGATTAGGTAATATCCAGCATGGTGTGACCTGACAGAGGTATGGTTTGTGTGCTGACAGATGGGATAGCAGAGCCACGTGTTGAGAGATCAATGGGAGTAGATATGAGGCGCAGAGAGGTATATAAACGAGTCGGCGCCACCTCTTACGGGGGTGGACAATTTTTGTAAGTAAGACTTACACTCAAACACTCTCCCTTCTCTCTAAGCATTTTTCCAGGTGTGTGGTTTTAACTTGATCGTCGGAGGGGTTTTCCGGCCACGCACCGCCGGGTAGCTCACCGCCGTTGTGCTTTCAGGTGATCGGACAAAAACGGAGCTCGGAAGAAAGGAGTACGGGCTAGTCGGAATATTTTCCCCCCGTACAGTTATACCTCTTAACTAGGTGTCTGGTGTGGATAGGTATTGCTGATTGCTGGGAGTGAGACTTCATCAACTACTTTGGAATGGGCAATGTCACTACTCCTCAACCATCCAGATGCAATGACAAAAGTTAAAGAAGAGATTGATGCTCACGTTGGACAGCATCGCCTCATAGATGAACAAGATTTACCCAAGCTGGATTACCTATCAAATGTAGTGAATGAAGCACTTCGATTATATGCACCCGTCCCACTTCTATTGCCACACGAAGCATCTGAGGATTGTACAGTGGGGGATTATGATGTCCCACAAGGCACGACGTTAATGGTAAATGCATTGGCCATTCATAGAGACCCCAAGCTATGGGAAAATCCAACAAAATTCATGCCAGAGAGGTTTCAAGCGGAGAGTGCTGGAGATGGGTATAGGCTGATTCCATTTGGCAGTGGAAGACGTGGTTGTCCCGGGGCTAGCCTAGCAAAAAGGATGGTTGGGCTAGCACTAGGAGCCTTGATTCAGTCATTTGAATGGAAGACAGTTAATGAAGAGCAGGTGGATATGACTGAAAGTCCTGGCATCACCATGCCAAAGTTGAAGCCTTTGGAGGCCAGTTGTAAGCCGCGTCTATCCATGCGCAAACATTGTCTTGTATGATGCCTTTTCATTTTGTTTTTCTATAACATAAAAAAATAAATCACAAGAAGTTACAACCTAGTTGAGATTGTAGAGTGATAGTTATGATACTTTTTGCACTTCCGTCCTTTACTGATGTAAGTTGATGTTTGTATTTGTTTACTTTTCATCAATGTAAAGTTTCTCTTCTTCTTTGTTGATCAAAAAAATAATTTTCGATTTATTTTGTTTTGTTTTTGTTTTTTTGTTTCTTATAAATTGAATTTTACTACACTACAAAACAACTTAACTAGATTATGAGAATCAAATGAATTTACCCAAATTGATTCCTAATCAAACAGGAAAGCAACAAATAATAAAATAAAAAAGTTATTTATATTATATCCTCTGTGGTGTAGTTTGAAAACAGATAGGATAGGAGATGCATTGAAGTCGTTTGTTGCTTTACTTTGTTCAATGTATTAGTTTGTGCTTCATTTTAAAATCGCTTGTTCGTGCCTCAAATATGTTTGCTTGCTAGCTTGATTTTGTGGTGGTTGGTTTACGCTCCATGGCTCACAGATTGACTTTTTGGTTTATGCTTGCTGTTGCAAACACCTCGGTTGATGACTTGGTGGACTAATTTAAGATATCTAGCTAGTGCTACGTACATTTTTCAGCTTGGTGGACTTGGTGGAACACATTATTTTAATAATTTTTAGATTTTTTGGTCAAAACATGAGATTAAAAAAAATAAGTAATGCTAGAAATTTTAAAAGTTTAATCAAATTTTTTTTATCAAATGTATCACATGGATATAGATCCCACATGGGATTTACATGGCGTGGGTCTCACACTCTTATAAGATATTTTAAGTAAAACTTTTGAAGTTTTTAGCATTTTTGAAAAAATATTAGGGTAAATTACACTAATACTCTCTGAGATTTCTATTTAATATAAATCCACTCCTCACATTTTGAAAAATTACATTCTTCTCCCTGAGATTTGTAATCTTATTAGAAATTATCCTATAAATTGTTGACATCATGTCTTAAAATTTTCTAAATGACAAATTTTCTCATTTTTCTACCATTTCTTCTTTCTATCATCATGATTACAATCTACAATTTTCTATCATTAAATTCTATCTGAACATATTCTTATTGAGTGATGATATATAAACATAAATTTTATATAGAATTTTCAAATACAATGATATAGCTTAATGATAACCTTTCACTTTAAAACAAAACACCTATAAACATGATTTATATTTACAACAGTATCACTATCATAATATTTTTATGATATTTTTTGTATAAAATTTTGATATAATTTTTAATTTTTATTTCCACCATTATATCTAAATTAGATCAATTTAATTTAGATATATTTAAAAAGTATAAAATTGATACAAATTTTAAAAAAAAAAAAAAAAAAAAAAAAAAAAAAAAAAAAACCATTGAATACAACAAAATAAAATAATGTATTGAATTTTTTTTTTTTTTTTTTTTTGTATTTGGTGAATTAAAAAAAATCACAGAATATTATCTCTTAAGTATATCTAGATTAGATGTATCTAAAAAATAAAAAAAATTTGTTAAAAATATTTAAAAAAATTAGTAAAAATAAAAATAAAAACTCAAAAAATAAAAATAAAAAAATTAATTTTTTGTGTGAGTTAAACCAAATAAGATGATTGTTATTTCATTTGAAATGATATTAACAAAATATTTGTATTATTTTATTATTTTATATGTATATAGGCTAAGGGCAAATATGTCATTTTAATCTGACAAGGGATAAGTGTGGGGGGGATCTATATTAAACAGAAACTTTAAAGGATATTAGTGTAATTTATCCAAAAAATTAATATGTTTGGGATAACTTTTAATTTTTTATGAAAATAAAAAATAAAAAAATAGAGGGAAAATAAAATTTTGACTTTTTTATATAATTTATTAGTTTTTGACTCTTTTAATATATTTTTGACTTTTAAGTTAAAATATGCACTTCCCAAATGAATAGTTAACATTTTGTTTAAATTAAGAATAATATTATAGTGTACTAACTAGTATACTAACAAATGATATAACATAATTTTAAACGTTTGAGGTATTTATAATTTCTATTATAGATAGAGTCAGTAATAATAACATAACACTAATTAATACACTAATTAATATACTAATTGATATATATATATATATAACACCACCGTTAAATTAATTATACATCCATAACACACATTGGATTGAGTGTGTGAGATAATGTGTGAAGACATTATGTCCAAAATGGACTGATGAAATTATGCTTTTGTTGGGATTCTTCCAACATACGTGGTTCGTATAATCGACAACCTTCCAACCAACTCTGAGCAATTGCAAGTTCATTGCCAATCCAAAGATGATGAAATGGTCAAGAATTCAGTTGGTGACTCCAACCTAACATTATATGAAACACTCTATTTTTCTGCCATTTTTATTGGGGTGCCAAAGGTGCAAGTTTTGCTGCTTTCGATAATAGAATAGACTCTTATTGCGACACTCCTTCTTCAAAGGATCATAATTGCTACTGGGATGTCACACCCGATGACTTTTATATCAGCGATGATAAAACACATTGGACAAAAATCAATAATTGGACTCCTTAATTGTATTTTTTTTTTATATTTATTTATGATATAAGAGCTTATGCATTGGCCATCATTTTGTGTTTGACTTATCAATAACTTAAATGCAAAATAATATATATATATATATAAAGGTTTCAAAACCATCTAAGTCAAAAACAGTGATTCATATTAGTGGAGAATGGTTTGGTGATTGTCTTTTAAAGTTAAATTTTAATTGAATCTAGCCATTATAATAGTTGTTGGGCGTAATGCTAAACATTTGACACAAAAATTAAAAAGCAATATTACATGTAACTCTTTTGGAAAGATGGTTAAAAGTTAAAAGTTGTTTACTTTTTTACACGTTTTTTCAAAAAAAAAAAAAAAGCTTTTTAACCAACTCCTAAAACAAAAAATCTTACTAAAAGAATGTGTATTCACATGGCACTATTTGGGAAAAACAAATTGAGGCTATTGTAGCCTCATTTATGAAATAAGCCAAAAAAGCGTGAACAGTGCACACGTAGGTACAGCTGGGTTACAAACAGGGGTGGAATTACCATTTTACCTTTTAACTATTTCAAAGGGTATGGGTTATACCCAGCTGAAACAAAAGCGCCTCTGCCCTATTCTCATCTCTTCCGTTCCGTCTCTCACAACCGACTGTGGCAACACAATTTCGCGACTAATCTCTCTCTAGCGGACCTATCTTCGGCAAAGCTCTGCCTTCCACACAACACGACCGGCGAAGAACTACGACAGGTAAATCACCTGAACTGATTATACATGTGTTTGTTACCTTTGTCGACTCAGTTATGTTCATTTTCCATTCCGATATCCAAGATCTTGCTGTGTTTTGGCCCATAGTGATGGTATTCGGTGGATATTTACGCCGATCTTGTGATGGTCTGTCTTTCCCCAAATTTAAATCGCCGACAACAACATTTTTTTTTTCTTTTCCTCCCCTCAGTTAAATAGCTCATAATAACCTAGAATATTGAGTTGAGCTGTTTTTTTTTCCCCCTTGATTTCCATAATTATCAATTCACAATCCGAACGTGCAGATGATTAGGTTTGGAGTTGGAAATAAATTTTTTTTTTTTTTTTTGGGGTTCAAAACGATTACATTCCATATTTTGATCTTCATACCAGTTGCTTGAAATCTGATTTGTATGCTATGTTTTTCCCATTTTTTTTTTCTATCAATCTGTATGTGTTTGTGCATCATATATGAGATGGAGCAAATTTTTCACAATAATCCGTCAGTCTATATTTGTTAATTAAGATTGCAAGCCATTGAATTAATCTGAATTAAGGGTAGAATAAAAAATTTGTTTGCAAGCCATTGAATTAATTGTCAATCTTAATTTGTTAATTTGTCAATAATTAACAAATAATCTATTTGCAAGCCATTGAATTAGCGAATTAAGGGTACGAAGATTGACAGATTAATATGTTTGTTAATTAGAATTAAGGGTAGAATAAAAACAAATTAAAATGAATTAATCTGACTTTCCTGATTGGAAGCCATTGGAATTAAAACAAAGAAATTTTAATTAATCTGAATTAAAACAAATTAAAGCCATTGGAAGCCACTGCAAGCCATTTTCCTGATTTCGTCAATAAAGGTAGAATAAAAACACTTTAAAATAAATTAATCTGATTTCTTCATTTTCCTGAAAAAAATTAATTAAGACTGCAAGCCATTGGAAAATAAATTCTATTCTTTACTTGTAATATACCTTGATTACAGCAATCAAAAACAAATTTCATGCAACAAACTAAAATGATTGAACTCTTATTTTAAAGTGTTTTTATTTTTTATTTTTTTATATATTAGTCAAATATGCAGCTCTATAATTCTGATTTATAGAGCTGCATTGTGGAACTTGTCATGCCTCACATGCATCTCAAATTACAAGCAGCCATGGGCCAGTTCATTCTCAAAATTTTAACATTTGGAATGCTTTTGTAGTTTATAAATTCTTGGACAGGACTTGAGATGGGAAATTCTAATTTAATCCGTTAGAAATATTATAAATTATAATTTATAATTACATATATCACAGTTGGGCTTAAAGTAAAATATTTTTGAGAAGACCTACATTTGCTTAACAATGAAGTTTGTTAATGTTTCATATTCAAATAATTATGAAAACAGTCTAATTTATTTAATAGCTCTTCAAGATAAATGACAACAACATAGCTGATATGTATTGGTTGAGTGGTTTATTTAAAAGTTAAAATGATAATGTTGGACTACGCCAAACTTTAGATGACCCATGTTTGTTCGGATAGAATCACATCACAAGAGCATTATTTATACTAAAGATAAACTTGTATTCTTTGTAAAGTGTACTAGAAATTTTTTTAAATTCACTATTTTACTAAATATTTCTTAGTAAGAAACAGCGGATGGCTTCCTCTATGTCCACTAGCACGTCAACATGGCCACGACGAATGTGTGCTTGTGGCTATGGCCATTGTTTTGTTAAGATTTCTAGATCCCACAAAAATCTTGGTCGTGCATATTATGTTTGTCCTCGGCCCATGGTGAGTTGTGTAAAATATGTTATTTGAATCTCCATTGATTGACAAAATTGAACTTTCATAGCTAGCCATAGTTATGTTTGTTGCTCATCAGCAATGTGTAAATTGGATTGGTTAGTGTAATGAATCAGGGAGACCGAGCCACGACCATGACTCATCCCCAAGCGAAGTCATGCAGTTACGAGCTGATGTCATGCAAATTTTTAAAACCTTACGTGTCATGAAAACGGTTATTTCTGTGTTGTGCATAACGGCTATCATATTATTACTGCGCATGTAAAACGTTGTAACAACATCGTGTACGTATATTGGATGCTTATTTAACTAGTAACTGAAGTTAAAAAAACTGGACTACTGTAAATGCTATTATTAGTTATGTTCTACTTTTCTCCTACCTTCTAGTTTACTTTTGCATATCATATTTGCCTGTGAGATGTTGTCTATTTTCCGTTTCTAATTTATGTAACATGTGTACACTACCTTGTACCGTAATTAGTTCAATGGCGACAACACATTCGTCCCCTCAAACACCGTCCAAACATAAAGGTGTTGGACACTTGCCTAGTGAAGGGTTGGCTGATTACATTGATCTTTCACATAAAGCAACTTGGGATAGTGTATCAACAGAAAAATTCGTAGAGTGAGTACGGGAGCAAATTTTAGCGGGACGTAGGCTAGGTACAACTATCACAGTTGCCGAGTATAAGGAAATTGCTGTGAAATTTGCTCAGCGCACGGGTAGACGTCATGACATGAAACAGTTCAAGAACAAGTACCTTGCTTTGAAAAAGGAGTGGCAGGCTTGGAATAAGTTGATGGATAGTAGTAAGGGTGTAACTGGCATTGGGTTTGACAGGGCAACCGGGTTGTTCACCGCGTCAAAGGAGTGGTAGGAAAATGTGAAATCGGTATGTAATATGTTGTATATACTTGTAGTGTATTGTTCATTTCATATTCATAATTAATTTGGTTATTTGTTACTTTACTACTTTAATTTGGTTTTTCTAATTTTTATTCTTCTCATTTGCAGACAAAGAAGCTAGCATACAAATTCAAGACCAAGCCATTGGAGCATGAAGATTTGATGTGGAAAGTTTTCACAGGTGCAACCGCGACTGGGAAACATTATTGGACCCCCGGCGAGCAAGTTGCGGACATTGCGGACGGTGAATCCGATTCAGTTGACTCCTCTGGGTTGCAGCCATTTACTGAGCCATATCAACCAGTGGTGGACTCACCACCACCCCTCCTCCATTGTCCAAGTAGATGAAGCGGAGCAAGGGTCAAAGTGCAAGAAGGGGGGTAGTACAAGTGGAAAGTCGAAGAAGCCGTCCAGTGGCGCATCAGTGCTTGCAGACAATTTCAACCATCTCTCCGAGGCGGTTCGTTCACAGAAGCACCTTACGGTCAGGCATGGAACTGGTGCATCTCAGAAGTATGGCATTGAGGCATGCATGCAAAGGATTATGGCTATTCCCGACTTTCTCAGTACGGCCCTTTTCTACTTTGCCTGCATTGCATTGAAGAATGCAAATTACCGTGAGATACTAATGTGAATGCCTGATGATGGTAATGTGGTTGGTTGGCTTGCGGCATTGAAGGCCTCCAAAGGACTGTGAGTCCTGCAATTTGTTGTTTTTAGGGAAAATGGAAACTGTTTTGGGTGTTTGTGGACATGACTTGTGCTGTTATGTTTCTTTATTTTTGTTTTTTCCTAGCTTCGCTTATCAGTACTGTTAGTTAAAATTAATGTTTTGGGTGAATAGATGCAGACCTAATGTCGAACATTGTATGCAGTATTGCTTCATCAAAGAGTGGTTTGTGTTTACTATAGCAAAATTCCCAACTAGAATTGTTCAATTTCATTGACTGCATTCCTCTTTATAGTTTTTAGGAAAATGTGGATGTATGTATGGGTGTTGCCATTCTTTTTATTTTGTGCATTAGTTTATAATATGACAAGACTACATGGTTGACATAATTAATCATGTGTTGTGTGCATTGTAGGGTTCAAGAATTTTGATATGTGGAACGGTGAATGTACCAATTTGTATCGAAATAATGATGATGACATAATCGAACAAACAGATGAACAAGAGGACCAACAGAACGATGTAATCGTTGAAGCAGCGTGGTATGCAATGGAATATTACATGAAGTACATGGAGAAGATCCCATGTCGAACTTCAATTTTAACTGGTCGTGCATGGATTCAAGAATTATTTGATGGACACTTGGGTAAGGGCGAAGAAAATTTGCATATGCCTCTATATGTGTTTAAAGCGTTATGTGATACATTACAATGGGATTTTAGTTTACGGGTACCTAAAAGACCCCATGGATTACACATTGAAGAAAGTGTTGCCATGTTCATCCATACCTCGGCCGGCTACCAAAACCGAAACATTCAAGAGCAGTTTCAACACTTGGGAGAAACGGTTTCTCGACATTTTCATGCAGTGTTGGATGCAATGAAGTTGTTCACTAAACAGCATTGCCAGCCAACCAGAGATCAAAATAGTAGGCATCCTTACTTGCGGTCAAGAGGCAAATACATACCGTTCAAGGTGAGAATTCAGTAATTGCCGTTAAGAACACTTGTGTAGAATGTGGTGTCCAATTAAATAGTTGTGTTGTGTTCTATTATGGCAGAATTGTATAGGTGCGTTGGATGGAACTCACGTAAAAGCCGTGTTGCCTGCCCGTGATGAGGGCACATATTATGGCTGAAAAGGTTATCCAACCCAAAATATACTAGCAGTCTGCGACTTTGACATGTGCTTTATTTTTATTTCTTGCAGCTGGGATGGAAGCATGCATGATAGTTGCATCTTTAAGGAAATAATTGAAAATCAACGCGCACCTTTTCCGCACCCACAAGAAGGTAACAAATTTCAGATTCAGTACTAGTTCGGGTTTATGTTACGTGTATATAATTTTATTTTATTTAACTATAGATAAATATTACCTTGTAGATGCGGGATATCCAAACAAGAAGGGGTACCTAGCACCATTCAAAGGGTCTTGGTATTATCAAGCACTATTTCAGGAACATGGACGACCCGATAACCCGAGAGAAATGTTTAACGAAGCGCATGCGTCACTGAGGAGTGTGGTGGAAAGGACTTTTGAAGTGTGGAAATCTCGGTGGAAGTTCCTACATAACATGCTGGGCTATGATTTTACGACGATGCAAGTGCCATTGATTGGTGCATCAATGGCGTTACACAATTTCATTCATAGACACAAGCTAGCTGCCTTAGGCAACGACAGACATTATTTTGTTTCATCAGCGCCGGATGACATGCCCGACGTTCACGTCGGGGGAGAAAATCTCGATGATGGGCTCATAGTTGGGGATACAGATGTGGATATGGCAAGAGTTCGCGTTCGTATACGCGACCATTTGTTTTATGTACGCAGTTTGGGACTATTGTGAATATGCTCTTTTCGATGTGGAAATTTGTTGTGGAATGTGACTCACGTAGCAAGCCATTGGACTTATGGAACTATTTGTAATGCATAATATTCGAACTGTAGCTTCCTAAACGTTTGTAATGTACTTATAAATTTTATTTGCCTAGATTGACCTTTAGTTTCATTCAATTTTGCACCTATTGGATGCCTTTGATATTTGACTCCCAGTCCAATTTCATGACAAAGAATTGCATTCTTTTTTTGTTGTAGTTCATAATTTTTTTTGGTAATTTTTTCAATTTCTAACAAATTTAATAATTTTATAAGCTGGTTTTTTTTATTTGTAGAAAAACATAAAAATTCATATTTAAATTTTAACAAATTTGAACAAAATGTTTGAAATTTTTTGTAAACATCAACTAAAGAAAAGAGTTTGCATTCAAGCCAAAAATATATTTGAATTTAATTTTTATTATTTATGACAATGGGACCATACACATTATAGTTGGAACAAAATTACTTGAAAAAAAAAAAATTGAAAACAAAATAGTTGGAAAAAAATTTATTTTTATTTGGAAAAAAAATTACTTGAAAAAAAAAATTTGAAAACAAAATAGTTGGAAAAAAAAAATACTTGAAAACAAAAATTGAAAACAAATTATTGGAAAAAAAAATTCAAACAAATGTAATGGACACAAAATTTATTTGAAAAAAAAAATTAATTGAAAAAATATTTATTTGAAAAAAAAAATTAATTGACAACAAAATAATTGAAGAAAAATACGCATTTGAAAAAAAAAATTCATTATAAACTGATGATTATTAATAATTTATAAATTTTAAAAAATTATAAATTATATTAATAGGTCAGGTTTAACAAATGGCTGAACGTTTGTTCATATATGTAAGTAATTGTGTATAAGTTTTACATTTTATTTTTTATTTTTTTGTGCGTACATGTTAAAAATTACAATTCAATTAAAATAAATGACAATCCTTTTTATTTTTTTGTTACCCAGGTCTGTTTTTTTTTTTTTTTCAATTAAAAGTACAATCCTCTTTTTTTTCAATTAAATGACAATGGCTGAAGTTTTTTTTTTTTTTTTTTTCAATTAAAATTACAATCCTTTTTATTCAATTACAATTCAACTTTGGAAAAAAAAAAAAAAAAAAAGGACTGACGTGCAGATCGTATGTCCCACGGAAGCCAACGCTGGTTTGGAGTTCAACGGCTGGCAGCTTGGTTATGTAGGGGCAGTTTGGTTATTTAATAACAAAACATCATATCAAACATTTTTTTCAATACAATTATTTAAAAATATTTCAATCTATCTTTCTAAACATACAAACTAAAATAGCTTATTAAAATAGTCAAATAGTCAAAAAGCTTAAAAAATAGCCGCTTCCCAAACGAAACCATCATTGGATGTACAAGAATGATTATTTTTTTGACAACTAATCATATTTAGCCTTCTGCAGTTTTAGTAAGAGTGTAAATATCTATAATAAAAATATATCAGTTTGCCCCTAAATTAAAAATCAATTCAACCCTTATACTTTTAGTTATATCAATCTTACATATAAACTATTCAATTTTGGATCGATTTCAACCCCATCGTCAGTTGTCATCTAAAATCATACATAATTTGCTAACATGGCACTAAAATTTCATTTGGAACTCTGTTTTATCTTCTAAACTATATCTCAAAAATCAATTAGACCCCCAAATATTAAAAAAATTAAATTTAAATATTTCAAAAATAAAAATAAAAAATTAGATAATATACTTTGCAAAAAAATAATTAAAAATATATAAAAATCATTTTTTAGAATTATCTCTTTAAGTCTCAAATTATCTCAAGTCGATCTTGGAGAAACTAATTGAGCCGAAAATTCCTTAGCTACTCTATGTGTGTGAGCACGCTCAATTATAGCTTAGCTTATTCACCAAATTAATTTCAAAAAAATTGATCGACTAATAATAATTTCAAAATTGAGTTGGTAAAAATTTAGTCCACTTATTATGAGAGTAATATCTTTTTTTGACATTTGAAAAATTATATTAAACGATAAAAATGAATAGATTTGCCTACAAAATTGAGATTAGTACCTACTCAGTCGTATTATTGATTGAATGACAATTTAATGCAAAAGTTAGCAATTACTTTCTAAATAATACTCAACAGGACGAATACTCAATTTTTTTTATTTAAAATTTATTTTTCTCACTTTTTTAGAAGAAAAATTATTCTTAAATATTTAAATTAATTTTTTTTATATTAGGGGTCTAATTGATTTTTTACGGATAGTTTGGGGGTCAAAATAATGTTTTAAATGAAATTTAATACCACATCAGCGAGTGTTGTCTAATTATAAATGGCAACTAACGACAAGGGTGAAATTGATTCAAAATTAAATAATTTAAGTGTAAAATTGATATAATTAAAAACATAGGAATTGAATTGATTTTCGGGTGATAATTTGAAAAACAAAATGATATTTCCTCGTAGAATTATTCAAAATAAATGAAATCATTTTTCTTGTGCTTGTTATGTGGTTTGTGTCGTGACTATTAGTACCTGTGCTATTGGGCCCAAAACATCAGCCCAGCAACGCACGCTAAGATTCGTCTGATGCCAAAGTTGAAGCCCTCGGAGGTCATTTGTAAGGTGCCTCTATCCATGAGCAAATATTGGCCTAATTTGAGAATTTGGTTAAAAGTTAAATTTTGACTTTTGATCTATTTTGAATCACATTACTTCTCTATTCTTTTATGTCTTATAAGAAAAAATTGAAAAAAACCAAAAAAATCAATGTTTAATCAACTCTCCAAAACAAACCAAAAAATCAACTCTCCAAAACCAAAAAATCAACGTTTAATCAACTCTAAATGTGTTGCGTTGGTCGATTCATTTAACACCTGGCTGAAAGTCCTGGCATCCCCATGCCAAAGTTGAAGCCCTTGGAAGTTGGAGGTCATTTGTAAGCTGCCTCTATCCATGAGCAAATATTGGCCTAATTAAAAATTAAATTTTGACTTTTAGTCTATTTTAAATTACATCACTTTTTTATTTTTTTTATATGTTTTAAAAAAAATCAAAAAAATCAAAAAATTAACATTTAACTAACTTTCCAAAACAAGCCATTGTCTTGTATAATGGCCCGTTTGGTGTAACTATTAAAACAATTTATAGATTATAACTTATCAGATTATAGATTATGACTTTAATCAGAAGTTGTTAGTCTGTTTGGTGTAGCTGTTGGATTATAGATTTAAGTTGCTGAGTAGTGTTTGTTAAATAAGCAGTGAAATAGTTTTTTCAATTAATTTTTATTTTTTGTTTGTTTACATTTCTCATAAAAAATAATAATAATAATCTATAGTTCATTTGAGTCTTTTTCTATTTTTAAAAAAATAAAAAATAAAAAAAATTAAGAGTATAATTATAAATTAACATGTCCACAGCAGAAACTGATAATCAGAAGTAAGGGGTGAGCAGCTTCTCAGAATCAGCTTTTTTGAGTTAAAATAAGCTGTTAAAATTAGAAGCTGTTTGAAATAAGTTTAATCAAACAGTCCAAAATAACATTTTCAAAGCTAAAAGCCATAAATTGGCTCTGAAAAGCTGAAACAAACACCCCCAATGCCTTCTCATTCTGTTTTGCTATAGATATAAAATGAATAAAAATCACAAAAGTTGACTAAGATGTTTGGTCCTTAAAAAGTGATTTTATTTTTAAATTTTTATTTTTAAAATATTAATTTGTTGTAATGTGTGTATATTTCTCTTATGTTTGGCTGCTTGTTTCCTTGCTAACCGCTGGGTTTTTGCACATGATTGTGCTTGATGCTCATGTGTCCAGTGGCGTAGTCAGGAATTTGACGGAGAGGGGCACAAATTAATGATAATATCAGTGTGTTTGGTTTGAGTTTTTTGAATTAAGTTTTTTAAAAATTGAATTTTTTGGTTTTCGTGTTTTTTTTTATTTTTAGTGAATATTTTTTAAATTTTAAAAATATTTTTTTTACTTTTTTAGATGAATTTTTCTTAGATGTATTTAAAAAATTTGTGAAAAAATATTTTAAAAAATTAATAAATACATAAAAATACAAATAATGTACAGAATTTTCTTCTTTTTTTTTTTGTATTTTTGGTATTTAGTAAATTTTTAAAAAGTTTTTTTCACAAATTTTTTACTTTTTAGGTATATTTATGTTATATATGTCTAAAAATTAAAAAAATTCAATTAAAAAAAAACCCGAAAAATAAGAAAATAGAATTTTCTGAAAAGTACTTTTAGAAAACTCTGACCAAGCAAATTTTTTTATTTTTATTTTTCTAATAAACAACAATGAGATATTACTAAACTTAAATATTAAGAGTCCATTTGGATAAATGTGAATTTTAAATTATAGGATTTGAGATTAAATTTATATAAATATTGAGGAGTAACTATTTATAGGTAGATTGAAAAATTAAAAAAGAAGATAAGTTGAGATAGAAATAATATATTTTAATAGAAAAATTCTATAAAATACACCATAAAAAAAGTGTTTATCATATGTCGTAATTATGATTTTCGTGGACTTTAGTTATGACACATTATAGTGTTAGATATAATTTAGTTATAACTTCTTGTGGTTCTTATTGTGGCTATTACTATATATCAAGTAATAGTTAGTTATGGCTCATTTTGATATTAGTTATGACCTATTATAATTTTTTACTTTTTTTTATAATTGAAGATGTGTTACTTGATTATAATTTATATAGTGGTAATTTTAGTTATGAATAGAAAAAACCATATGGAGGACAAACTCTACATGTCAAATGTACATAACAATCCAATAAATTTCATATATCTTCATTAAGGTTAATTATGTTTGCATGTCAATAATTATAGACATCACCATTATATTGAAATTTTTATAAATAATAATATAACTTATCATAGTCTCTTTACTTTCAATCAAAATAACCATTATTGTTCTCATAATTTTAAAAATATCATTGACATTTCACTTTAAATAATATTTTTATAAATTTTTTTATTTAAAATATTTTCTTTATATTAAAAAAAAAAATCCAAAATTCCAGAGGGGGCACATGACCCCCTAAGCCTTGACTGCCTCCGCCCCTACATGTGTCAATCTAGTTATCACTCTTATATTTTGTTGATTGCATTAATTTTATTTTCCGTTTGCTAATAAAAAAAAAAATGTGAGAAATTAGTAGAGCTAAATCAATTTTAACGACTATTAAAATTCTCACTTTTGTTTTTTCTTTCTTTCTTTTCTTTTACATAATCAAATCAAATATAGCCATAGTCTACATTCAATTTTCTTTTAATGACTATACTAATTGTTATACCATGCATGTAAATGATATGTATGATAACACTACTAAAAAAAAGCACTTTTTGTGACAGTTACAAGCCATCGCAAATAATAAAAAAACAGTGGCAAAAGATTTTTTGCGACGGCCCATGCGACGAAAAATGAGGGTCGTAAATGTGGAGGTGGCAAATACTTTTTGCGACGACAAAACAACGGTCGCAAATTATTTGCGACTGTCTAAACTACTTATGGCGACAGCTATTTTGCCGTAGCAAAAAATAAAGAAAAATGCTAACATATTTTTTTGGCGATCATCTTGTTACCGTCGCCCAACAAAAACAAAAACAAAAAAGTGTAACATTAAGCACTCAAAATTGATCCTCATATCTGTTGCACAATATTATAACTCATGTATGGTAGTGATTTTAAATCAAACACAGTATTCAAGGTTTAATCAATTTGGACTAGTTTTGTTTTGCTACAATTCTTTCCTAGCTCCAACACAACTCTCATAAGTGACGGATGATGTTTTATTATCACATGAGTAAAAGAGAGAACAGATAAAAGAATGTATAATCTTAAAAATATTGTCAAATGAAACACAAGTACAGTTCAATGCATGTTCACAATTGAACACGGCAGCGAACATTTAGGAGCTGATCTTCTAAGTAGCTAGTATGCCACTCACAGGTCTTGCTCCATTGCTTAAACCCATAAATGGTACATTTAGCAGTGTAGATTGTTGCAGCAGCCAAGAAAGATGATGGGAATTTGAGCATCTCATACTCCATGAGGCACAGGTCGATCAAGAAGATCGATAGGAGCCCAAGTTGTTGCAAGGTGCACATTAGAATTACAATTTCTCATTTAGGCTGACTATGATATGAAAAAATAAAAACTAAATAACACAACATATGGACCAAAATTGAGATTATTTGCTTACTTTCCTATCAGATTGAGCAGCCTTAAGGTATCTGATCAAGAAGACATATGGGGCTGGAATTGACATATTGAACTGTAGTGTATTGAGCATCAATCTCTTCTGCATGAATGTGAAAAGGGTTTGAATCTAATTCACCATCATGATCAAATTGACTGAGACTAATGTTTGGTAAGGTACAATGTTTTCATTTCAAAAATTAAAAATTAAAAAACCTTTGAACATGTTTATGTTCATGTTTGGCGAAAACAATAAAGGTTGCCATCATATATAGTACTTGGAAGAACCTACACCATAGGGAAGCAAATATGACATCGGTTGACCAGAAAATTAAAATACAGGTCAACTCATGGCTCAGCAGTTGGATTGAATCAATCTGATGGTCCACAGAAGGTGTACAGGATGCGGTACCTTTAGTTGGCCTATTGTGTGAAGAAACATAAGCTCCATATGCAACTGAGGCCAACATGAGGAGCAAACCAGCAAGAAGACAGTCTATGCACGTTTTAAGCAACGTAGTGTTTCTTTTTTCAAACTTAATAGCATTATTTCAACCAGGTTCATTTAGAAAAATGTTTATCAAGTCCAATATATTTGAACCCAAACATGTTTCATGTTAAAACAGAATCTGTCAAACATTTAAGTGAAGCTTTAACTCTTACATTTTCAATTCAAACTACTTTCAATTGTTCAACCAAACAAGGTGAATGTAGGGAACCATTTCAATTCTTTACCAACATTATTTAGATGGAGCTAGCAAAGAAATTCGAACAACATAAATATTCAAGCATACCTTCTTTTTTCTACTTAGAGATAATAAATTCACACTTCTTGAGAGCATACTAGCATTTTCTTAACTCTTCTTCAGTGCTGGCCAACAATTTGCTTGTTTTGTTCAAGTTTTTCTATAAAACTTTCAATCCTAAAACCATACATAACCACATACGGATAGAACTTACCTGGGTGGTATCAAGTTTGCTGTCTATGTTAGAGCATTTTTTAACCTGATCATCGAATTTATCTTCTAATTCCTCAAGTTGCTGGTCATAGAAAATTCTATTGTTTTTATAGTTGCTTAAATTAAACGAACCTTCTGGTGGATTCCTATTGTAACTGCCATTTGTTCAGTCTGATTCACCATTACCTAAACATGAAGAAAAAAGCTACAAGATTAGAGGTGAATGTCAGATTAATAGACTTCCAAAACCAATGATAGAACGATGAAGGATACATATATGAAAAACGATTTATCAAATCAGGGACGCTTCGCCCCTTGTACTAAAAAGATTCCAATATCAACCTCAGGCTTATTTCTAATATGTTTTGCCCTAGTCTAGTATATTCAAGGTCTCCTCCTGGCAATGGACTACAGGTGATACTGTGGCAATAATGCATGTCTTGATTTTTGCACCCAACTAATAGCGAAGCAGACAGGTGAGCTTGCTATCCCTGCATTCCAATTTAGCATAGTAAGTGCATAATTGGGATGGGGAAAAAAATCTAAAAAAAGATATAAAAACAAACTAAAGGTCTAATGAAAACAACTTGAACCTGTAGGGGACATGCACAATGTAACGCCCTTAAAATAAACCCATAAATCATGCATTCATTACATCCATAAGCTTAAGAGAGAGTAAAACATAATGCCATTCATCAGACTATTCTTACAAAAGATATTATATGTTGACAACAAAAGTAAATGCCCTATAGGCTTACAACTTTCCAAGTCAACACTTGGGTTTAACAAAAGTAGAGTTCTAACTCTTTACACAAAATAAGCCCATGGCGTGATATACATGTATTACATAAAAGATAACACAAAAAGGTCTTTCAGCCTCTAGCCTCTCAAGCTACGTCCTGGGAAGTGGCATGTCACCTGAACCTGAAAATAATGTCCATATAGGGTGAGCCAACGCCCAGTAGAGATATGCTAAACATAATATGGGCAATAACTAAAACATTAGCATTTGATAAATGTTTAACTGATAGAAACCAACATACAATACAATCCAGTTCTATAATCCTTTACTTATCCAATTCTCCATTTATAAATATGGCTCAGAACTTGGCCAAACAACTTAAATGAAACTACATCTCATGCCAACAATATCTCAAACTACCATTTTACGGAAACTGCGTCCGTGGGATTTGACACCCATGTATAATTATTTTCTAGTTGCCATTTTACGGAAATTCCGTCCGCGGGACTCGGCACCCATGTATAAATATTTTCAAATTGCCATTTTACGGAAATTTCATTTGTGGGACTCGGCACCCATGTCTAATATTTTCAAATTTGCCATTTTATAGAAATTTTATCTGCGGGACTCGACACCCATGTATTCAAATACTTATCATATACAATGACCAATCAATACACATATTCGCTGTATTAATCCAATCGTCATACTCAATGACATACTCAAATTGATTAGTTTTAATTCACCTAATCATCATGCAGTGTCTACAACAATCAAGACTATTCTCCACCGATAGCCCAAAGCAGTTATTTCTAAACAGATAATAAATGCATCAACAGATAAATTATCAACAATTCTCAAATGTGAGTGATTATTAAATCCAACTCCACCATTCTACTACATAATGAGCCAATTTCATTATTCCCAACTCAATTTCATATTTCCATAACATTCCCTAATTAATTATATAAATTAATTCATAACAAAAATTAGGGCTTTCTTCTCTCTTTCTCAACATTGACCAAAAAGGCTCAAATATCAACAATAACCTCATTTGAGACCCAAAATACACATGTAATGGCCCAAAGAACAAAACCCCTCTTTAAACAATTGAAACCCTAACACCCAAAATTACCCAACTTCAACATTATCCCAAAATGACTAAAAGTTTATGTCAAAGATTATAAAAATGAGTAGTTATCCTTACCTCAAAAGATGAGACCAAAAGGAGAAGATGAAGAATTTCGAAATGCTCCAAATCCCAAGATTTTCGGATGGAAATGTAGCCCAAGCCAAGCTCTACACTTTATCTCAAATGAGCAAGGTGAGTAGAGGTCTTCAAACAAGTAGATCTAAGTGTCTTTGAGTGAAAAGTGCCTTTTGAGAAAGAAAGAGAAGGTGTTTCACGGTTTAGAGAGAGGAAATAGAAGAAAAAGTGAGAGAAAAGGTCAAGCGAGGGCCTTTATATAGTACTAGGTCAAAAATAGATATAAGGCCCAAAGTCAACTCAAAATATCTAGTCAAAATATCCCCAAAAAGTAGGTCCAAGCTGTAGACGTCCCCGAACGCATCCCGGGCGAGGAATGCGAGTCCCCCCCCTCCCCCCGGTTCTGGTTCGATATCGGGTCTACTACAGTTCAATGACTCAAATGTCACGGTTCTTAATCTTGAACCAAAGAGTCCAAATCCGGCAAATCGATTTTGAAAACAGATTTTTGAAAGAAGTGCTAAACATGGACTGCTTTGCCAGATACAGAGTCGCCACCTAAATGTTTTTTTTTTTAATGGGAAATTTAGGAAATCCTGACTCAGTGCCAAAGGCCACGTGTCCGTCATCACCAAAGTTGTTTCTGCTCGGGAACTTGGGTACGATTAGGGAATGTCACTTCGTGAACACCCCCGTTCGCCCGGTCAAAGACCGGCCTCTACTAATCATGATATCTGTTTTTGAAAACATTGTGCGTTCTTATTCCGGTCATTAGACTAGATTACTATGTGATGCGCACAGCATACAAGTATAGACTGAGCCGCCTGAATTGGAACAAAACACTTCATGTTTGTTTTTGAAAATGGTTTGATGGTGCTACCCGCAGGTAGGCTAAGACGTGGATTTGCCACCCTCGGGTGGGCTTAGAAAAACGTGATTTTGCCACTATTTAGTGGGCTTAAAACAAACATTTGATGATTGTCCAATCCAAGTAACACAACCTCCACCCACAGGCATTCAAGGCAGTTATATCACATAAGCACGTAGCTTCATGGTAAGCATGTTATTCATGGTAACACTCACACGCATGCAAGGATGCTAAAGCATAAAACTCACCGAGTACTCCAAGCCAAAACAGAAACTCATTAGAAATCATGCATGATCCTAAATGCAGGATTGCCTAATGCAACACATGCAGAGATGCAAACTATAGCAGGCTCGGCTATTCTAAACATGGCATATGGAATGCTACAACTAACACGTATTCAATTTGGAATTGAAATACAAATGCAGTTTGTATGATGCGCCGAGCCCAGTGCGTGCAAAACAGATGAATGATGCAAACATGCTGTCATACTGTATGCTAATTGAAATATGCCCTAATCTAACCATCATAAGCAGGTAAATAAAAGGGAAGAAAGACGTGGGGTTGGAAGACATACATCACACTCACCCACACTTATTACAATTTTGCCCTCGCGTAGAGGGTCCGAATAAATAATACAGTCCCAAATGAAAGAATAATACAGTCCAAATGATACAGTCCAAATAATGTACAAATTCTAAATTAATTTACAAATTAACTAAGAAAATAATAAAACTGGCATGCAAGCCAGGGACTACCTTGATCTGCTTCAGATGATGAAACGATGCATGTTTGGGCTGCTTTGCGCGGAAATCCACTGGAATGCCCCAATTAGCCTCTGTTTTGCAATGATTCTTGAAGAGCACGCCAAGCCTCGGAAGATCGCTGATTCTTGATATGCTGCAACAGAGAGCAGGAAAGGGGCATAGCAATGTATTTTCACAAATGTATATATGTCTCGATTCTCGTACCACCAATCACGCATCTCGATGCATGATGGCCGAGGAGCCGAATTGCACAACTCAATATAGAATGAATGCATATGAACACTACAACAAAACCTAACTTCATCATGGATAATCTGAAGTGTCGGTGACTTGGGAATTGAGACACGTTCCGTCACTCGGAGTACGGAACGTACCTCGTTTTCTGTGCCCGGGCTAACTCCTATCCCGAACACGATGCAATATGCATGACATGCATGAAATGCAACTAACATACAATCCTAACATACACAATGCTATGGAATGGCATACACGCTAAACGAGGTAATACACAACCGAGCATGCACAATGCTATGGATGAAATGGCATACGCAATGCAATAATGGGCTTACACCAACATGAGAGAGCCTCAGCCACACTCACATAGGAGGCCATCAGATAAAAACAAGACAACTCGAAATGCGTGCACGCGTGCGGCACCTCAGAATCACCGAAATGCCACTCTGATGAGACATGGCAAAGACATGGAATATGACATGAAAACATGCAAAAATCAGTAGCAAAATGAAGGCCAAGACAGCCCCGAAATGAGGCGAAATGACACCTGATGCATGGAATCACTCCCGAAATGCAAAACTAGTTACATGAAATGGCTTACAGCTATACAAAGCATGCATAATTTGTACATGGAATGTGAAGACAGAAGCTAGGAAGCCCCAAAAAAAGTATTTTTACAGTTTAAATCATGTCCAAACAGCAAGCACAAGTAGGGCTAAAATGGCATACAAAAATGGCTCCGCAAGGGAGGCAATGAAGCAAGTGGTAGATGCAAAGTCCAAACAGGAAAATACCCTTCTACAACATTGAAGAGGGACCAAAAATATGAACATTTAAAGTAGATGAAAAGCCCCAAATCAGTATACAAACATGCTCAAAATACAATGCAAGATATAGGCCAACAAAGGGGTATAACATAAAGTATACAAAAAATTCCTCAAACAGCCAAAGATCCTTAATTAAACATGCCAAGAAGGTCAAAATATGGCCACTTTCATTTCTGATCATGGCCTAAAAACAGAACCAAGGTGAGCTAACAAAGCATGCAAAAATAGGGACCAAAGAGGGGTGATGAAGCAAGTGATACATGGAGGTCCCAAACAAGGTTGAGCCCTTCTTAAATGTTGAATAGGGGCTCAAAATAGGCCTAACTACAGTTTACATCATGCTCAAAAACAGATTACACACATGCTAAAAATACCATGCAAAACAATGGCATACAAGAGGGTATTGAAACAAGTGCACAATGGGGTGCTCAAACAGGGTTGAGTCCTTAAACAAACATGAATAATGGCTCAAAAAAATGACCCTTTCAGTTAGGGTCGGAGCCCAAAACAGTAAGCAAGATGGCTAAAAAAATGAAGCAAAATAGAGCTAGAAAAGAGGGAAAATGGACTTACCCTTGTAGACCAACCCTTTTGTTGATTCTTGGACCAAATTGCAGCTCCCTTGACCTCTAAAAAACTCCTCCAAGCTGCTGAGATGGAGTAGTGGTGGTGGTGCTTGGTAGTGATGAAGAAATGGTGCAAAACTTAGGGATTTTGAGAGAAATGGAGAGGGATATGTATGTATATGCTCAAAGGAATTTTTTCAACCTTTGAGAGAGAGCTGGGAGGCCAGCTATATGGACAAGAATGGGGGAGAAAATGGAGGGAATTGGCATCAATTTTCCCTTCAAAAAAAGTTCCCTCCGGATGCAGTTTTTGGAGGGAAAACAATGCACAGCTGTAATGTACTCCAGAAGGAAGCCGGCCATTATCAAAGTCAGGTGGTCGGCCACCACCCCTATGGCCGGCCAAGGGAAAAATGGTCCAGAGGAATTTTTGGCCCACTACAAAAGGTGTCCTCCCATGTGTCCTCAACAAAACCCCGTGGTTGGAAATTGGCAATCAGAAGACAGAGAGACAACAAGCCACTTTAGGAGGGGTTCAAAAGGTCCAAGTTGAATTACTGGCCGCCATAAACTTTTAGGGTCCTCCCATGTGTGTACAACACAAATATGTGGTTTGGGGTTGAAGATAGTGGCCCTAGGGTGGTCAACATTGGCTCAAGTGAGAAAACAGGCCGGAGGGCGCCGGAGGAATATAATCGTTCTTGAGACAATTGCTAGCCTCCCGCCTTCTGTGACCTTTCCGGTGATAAAACAGAGGTACCGCCAAAAATGAACGAAAATCGATGCAAAACGAATGTTCGAAGCCAAACATGCAATGGGTCCCAAAACAGTCATTAACCGAAGTGGCATTCGACCACGAAGTGGGTCTCTCAGGCCTCAGTGTCCCTCAAAAGGGAGTAAATGAGATGCATGCCAAAAATCGGAGCAGTCGGAGATGGTTAGGCGGTCCCGAACCGAGGCACACGGCCTAACGGCTCCGAAAACCGGGAACCGGGCTCCGAAATGGGCAAAATGGCCTACGGCCACGAAATGTAGCCCACGGCCATTGAGAGATGGTCTACGGGACCTCTCCTTCCCCTTAGGAAAAGAAACAGAGAAAACCGAGTGATTCGCAAACCGGGGCAAGTATAGAAGAGGGTTTGGAAGTCCGGAGACAGGGCTCACGGCCGCGACTCTGAGACTTCTGAACGAGCACAATATGCAACATCACCGAGCACTCAATCGGTGACGACTGAGTCTTAAGGTCGGTCAAAAATGGGGTGTCTACAGTTGTCCCTCTTTGACAGAACTTGTAAGTCACAAGTGACGGAAGTGAATGTCAAAGCCCAGAGACGACCCATTTTTGATAAGGCCGAAGACTTAGACAATCAAACAAGGTGAACAGAGATATGCCCGCAGGCGTGCCCGCAGGCAAAGGGGGCAAAATGCAAAGCGATATGCACAGAGACAGATGATCATGCAAATGCAGCAAGCTGTAATGAAGCAAGTATTCGCAAATAGATGCAACAGTTTTAAGCAGGAATGCAAAGCAACAACTATATTTCATGCAGTCAGGAATGCAGAGAATGATTCAACTCTCGTCGCGTCTCACACGGAGAAGATACGATAACTGTGCGATTCGTCTGGTCGCACCAGCCTCAAATGATCCGTACATACAATATCATGCCTGCAAAAAGAGAGATTCAACAAGAACAATATGCTAACAACATATATTCAATGTGATTCTGAAAGTTTGACACACGCAGTGCCGGCGAGCGAATGTACCGTAAAGCGAGAAGGGAACGTGCGTGACGACGCATGCTCAAGCACAGAGGTATGATAATATCAAGAAAACATGCATGACAATGCAAGTATGTTCATGAGAATGCAGGTTATGTGCACAACAATTTAAAACGAGCATAAATTAGGGCGCTCGTTTGTTGCGAAACAACGAGCAAGGAAACGCGCATTTCGGCGGAGGCGACTCAATCGCGGCCTCCGGTTCACTTCCCGGAGAGATTACAACACATTCAAAAAGGATAGACTTTGATTCCGGTGAATGATGATGAGACATATGTCAGAAATTGGAGCTGACGTCCCAGCAGGGCGATTTCGCGATCGGAAGTGCACTTTTCTTGAACTTTTTCAGGTCCCGAAAACTCCAATCTTCCTCAAAATTTGCAGAGACCTAGAGGAGCATGGGGGGATCACCACCGGCCAGTTATCTTCCCCCTAGGAGGCCACCGGCCACTTTTCAAAAAGTAAATGGCCGGCCAGCCAGAAAAGGTGGGTGGCCGGCCGGCCACCTGCCCAAATCCGCGGGCAATTTTGTCTTTTCACCTCATTTTCTTTATATTCTCTTGCCCAATGACTTTGAGCTCATAGCCACAGCTGCGAAAACTTCTTCTCCACCTTCCCAAACCATTTTCCTCTTCAGATCTGAGCTCTATACGCGTTTTCCAACGCCCCACGCAAGTTGTTTTCGCGAAAACATTCAATTTCAAACACTTTGGAACGATTAAAATTTGATTTCGGTGCTTCTTTTCTCATTTTCACCACTTGAGGTAAGTTTGTCTCAATATTTGGAAGATTTTCTCGGGGGTTGACTTTTGTTGACTTTTTCATTTCCCGAGAGTTGACTTTTGTTGACTTTTTCCAATTTTGGCTCATTTTTTGTTCTTTTGCAGATTTTCCGAAAGGGCGGGCAATTTTCCTTATGGTGGAGGTCCTCCAGGTGCCGGGGATGATTTTGATGTCATGACGCTACCCTCGAGGGTCCGACCCTTTATTCCCGAGAGATACGCCCCGTCGGTGCACGTTCTTCCGCGGGCCATTTTTCGTCATTACACTGACTTTAATGATCGAGCACCCAGAGATCTACTTCTACGGGAGCCGGAGCATCACCTCTCTTACGTGGCACGAGAGGTATTTTACTTCATTTTCTGCATTTTTCGTGCATTTCGTGCTTTTGCCATGCTTGAACATGCAATTTAGCTTATGACATAATATTTTGTTTGCGTTCTGGACATGTGGCTTAAACACTTGAATTTCTAAACACTCTACTCATTGATTGATTGTGAACGCACGGCACACATTAGTTAAGAATTGAACACACGCCTCAAGCACTGATTTATCGAACACACAGCCCGAATTTGGAAGTGAACACACAGCACACACTGACTAAGAGTAGAACACGAAGCCCAAACTCTGATTTTCTGAACACACAGCTCGAATTGATGGTGAACACACAGCTCACACTGATGGAGAGTAGAACACACAGGCCTAACTCTGATTTTCTGAACACACAGCTCAAATTGATGGTGAACACATAGCCCACACTGATTGAGAGTAGAACACACAGCCCTAACTCTGATTTTCTGAACACACAGCTCAAATTGATGGTGAACACACAGCCCACACTGATTGAGAGTAGAACACACAGTCCTAACTCTGATTTTCTTGAACACACAGCTCAAATTGATGGTGAACACAAATTCATTAATCGATTGAGAGTAGAACACGCACTCTAACTCGATTTTCTCAACACACACTCAAATTGATGGTGAACACACACCCACACTAATTGAGAGTAGAACACGCACTTCTAACTCGATTTTCCGAACACAAATTCAAATTGATGGTGAACACACACCATTAATCGATTGAGAGTAGAACACACACTCTAACTCGATTTTCAACACACACCTAAATTGATGGTGAACACACACTCATTAATCGATTGAGAGTAGAACACACACTCTAACTCGATTTTCTCAACACACACTCAAATTGATGGTGAACACACAAATTAATCGATTGAGAGTAGAACACACAGCCCTAACTCGATTTTCAACACACAGTCTCAAATTGATGGTGAACACACGCCCTTAATCGATTGAGAGTAGAACACACAAACTCTAACTCGATTTTCAACACACACTCAAATTGATGGTGAACACACAAATTAATCGATTGAGAGTAGAACACACAGCCCTAACTCTGATTTTCTGAACACAGAGCTCAAATTGATGGTGAACACACAGCCCACACTGATTGAGAGTAGAACGCACAGCCCTAACTCTGATTTTCTGAAGACACAGCTCAAATTGATGGTGAACACACAGCCCACACTGATTGAGAGTAGAACACACAACCCTAACTCTGATTTTCTGAACACACAGCCCAAATTGATGGTGAACACACAGCCCGCACTGATTAAGAGTAGAACACACAGCCCTAACTCTGATTTTCTGAACACACAGCTCAAATTGATGGTGAACACACAAATTTCTACTTTTCTTCGCACACAGCTTATTCATTTCATTTGCACACAGCTCATTACATTTCATTTGCACACAGCTCATTACATTTCATTTGCACACGGCTCATTACTTGTACACAGCTTTCATTTCATTGCATACTGACACATGTATTCATTCTGAATGCAGGTTGGTTCTCGCACCGTGCGGGGATATGGCTCTACCGCTGCGAGAGAGTGGTATGTTGAGCTCCCGGAGGCTGTCCGGGATTTAGTTGATTTAGCAGGGTTCGGGGCCTTCTGCATGGGGTTATCACATTGCCCTGCCCGGAGGACACTATTGGCAGCTCTGGTGGAGAGATGGTGGGACACCACCAACTCCTTCCATTTCTCCGCCACCGGGGATTTGACCATGACCCCGCTGGATTTTGCTGTACTGACCGGCCTGGACATAGGAGGTTGGCCCATTCCTTACGACGAGGATATGGGCGAGTGGGAGGCCGCTTGGATACATCTGCTGGGGGCCCGCCCGCCTATGGACAGAGCTTCAGGGAGAGTCCGATACACTTGGTTCTCTTCCCATTTTCGGAGGGAGGGGATGGAGCCCGGGACTCCTGAGGAGGTTGAGCAGTACGCCCGTGGTTTCCTTATGTTCCTCTTCGGGACTACTCTGTTCGCCGATAGAGGGAACACGATCGGGTTGTATCTCATCGGCCTGGTGGACTGTCGGTCGGGTAAGACCGGTGGCGCCGTGGCGCTACCCTCTATTGCTACATGAGCGCTACCTCCCACGGGCAGAGAGACTTACTCGGCGGTTATTGGAGAGCCTGGGAGGTACTTTCTGTCCTCTTGATTGACATTTCTGTTCCCCATTACTTGTACATTGCACACACGGCGCACTTTGCACTCTGTATTTTGCTCTCAGCACTTTGTATTCACATCATGCACTGTTTTTCACAGTTATGGGTCTACGTATATTTTCCGACGTTGGCCCCAGAGTTGGTGGTGGCAGGGCCCCTCATGACCCCGTATTCATTGGTATTCGAGGGCCAGCACCGGCCGAGACCCCGAGAGACTCTCTTCTATCTGCGGCAGTATTTTGACACTGTGCGGACGACAGAGGTATTTCGTAACTCTCGCCTTTCCGCTTTCATCTTTGATTTGCCCAGATATCCTCGATTGATTGGTTTATGCAATCGTTATCCGCAGACACGTGGCGATCTTGGGCGATGGTCTCCGACTTCAGTATGGCAGAGGATCGGGCACCTCCCAGTACAGGGTCCTGCTTGAAGGACCAGTTGGTAGTGCATGGTTTGGGGAACGCTATGCGCTGTATGGGGTACACTTCGAGATCCTCCGCAAAGACTCCACCAAGATCGGCCGATAGGCTCTCTACCCAGATGTCGTGAGTGCTATGTCGGCATCGATGCTTTTGCAAGATCTACAGAGGGGACTACGCCACTTATCGCCATACATATCTGATGCCTCCCTTGACGGGAGTGCGTACTCCGCCACTGAGGTCCACTGGTATACCATCTTCGAGTCAGGCTCGTGCCACAGATATCCCTTCCTCCAAAAGTAGCACGCCTAGGCGGGGTGGGTCGATTCCTCCGATCCCTCCGACTCTTCATCATCCAGGGTGGCCAGACATGCCGACCGAGTTGACGAGTTGGCGATTTGGGACTCCTTACCAGGTCTCGTTGGAGCCTCCTCTTCCTGACCATAGATATGTCAGGGACCCTGATTCACCACCGGTATGTTTTACAGCTTTGATTTATCAGTCGGATACTTGGACATTCATTCCTTTACTGATAGTTTTGCATTTGTATATGCAGCCTCCAGTTGAGTACATGGATGAGATGCTCGGAATGCTGGCCACATTTGAGGGCATGATCCTGCGGAGGGAGGCATAGCTGGCCGTTATGGGTGTGCAGGTATTGTTTATCTTTCTTGCATTTATCATATTTCCTAATGACACGCTGGTTTTGAACATTCTACTGCATTGATAGGCCACTTGTGTAGAGCACATTTGACACACACCCCACTCACATACTGTACTTGCACCTGATTTTCATATTTGAACTGATGTATTGAACTCTTCATTTTCAGATGCCTCCGGTATGTTCTCACTGGCCGGCCACCCGGCCTTCTCGTGGAGGTCGATCTAGACCTTTTCGAGGAGCTGGGCCATCCATGCCTTTTTAGGGAGCTGGGCCATCTAGGCCTTTTAAGGGAGCTAGGCCATCTAGGCCTTTTCGAGGAGCTCGAGGAGTGGGGTCGTCTCGCAGACGCAGGGCACATGTTATAGAGGCGGAGCCTGATAAGGAGGAGGAGGAGGCCACAGACCGTCAGTCAGAGACATCTGCTGAGGAGGGGGACTCCGGTCTTGGCTCCAGGAGTGGGGGCGAGGCTGAGGGGGATCCTGAGGAGGACAGCTCCGACCCGGATGATGATGGTGATGCAGAGGTTGTCCCGCAGAAGAGGATGAGGGGGCTCCTCATTCCCGCTCCCGAGGACATTGATGCTGTTGTTTCCTGCTTTATTTTCCTTTTTGCTAGTAGTTTGTAGCACTTTGCATATTATTAGGCAGCTTTATTTTCTGTAAAACTTGTACCTTTATTTTGTTGTAAAACATGATGGAATGAAACAGCTTTTGAAAAGGTGTTTGTATTTGAAACTCTTAGCATCGTATCGCATCATTTTGCACAAAAATGGAAATGTGCCTTGTATATCTACCGGATCAGGTAATGAACCGACGCAACGAATCAAACAACTCGATTCACTAAGAAATAACAAAATCTTAGCAAGTTTACAACTCGATAAACAAAGTACAACAATGTTAACGACTCGATAAACAAGACTTAACAAAATTGCGCAAACAAAGAGTAACAACTCAAAACACAAAATGCGACAGCTCGACAAAACTTACAACTCGATAAACAACACAACAACTCGATAAACAAAATACAACAACTCAATAAGCAAAACTCGACAAAACAACGCATACTTCGGACGATCTGGGTGATGGAACGCATTCGAAACTGAGAGAAATGGAGGCCTTCGACATTCCCGATGCATCCAAAAAGCCTCGAACTTCCTTCCGGAGGGCAAAACAGGACCCATGGCACGCATTGGAGCATGGCCGGCCACATTTTGGAGTTGGCCGGCCAACTTTTTGCATTTTGGAGAGCCATAGGTGGCCAGACGGCCAGTTTTCCTGTAACCCCCAGAATTTTGACACTTGTCCTCGAATAGTGTTTCACCCCCTATAAAAGCTCCAACTTTGGAACTCATTCATTTCATCACTATTTTGCACAAAAATAGAGGCATTTCTCGTAGAAAATATCACATCTTGGATCTCTTCTTTAGATGGCTCGGAAAAGTTGAACTTCTGGGGTTTCACACCGAATGCACGACTCCGCTACATCTTCCTTTCCTCCATGCCGCGGCGAGGTTTTGGAACCCGGTAACGCATGTCTTTAGCTTCGGCGGGCAAGAGATATGTCCGACTTTTGAAGATTTTCGAGCCTTGATGGAATCCGAGCGCGGCGAGGAAATCTTACCCCAACTCAATTTTGGCTATGCCCAAACCTTAGGGCGGATGTGCGGACTCAACCCGCATGATGCTCGATCCCTAATTTGTAACGGAATGTTGGATATCCCAAGCCTGACTTATCAGTTCTCTGATGCCGGTGACCGCAGTGACAATCATTGGCAAGGCTTCCGGCGACACGCCCTCTATTTATGCATGTTATCTCATTTTCTGTTTGCCTCGAGCTTTGGAGGATCTAGCATCCGTCTGATTGAAATGGCTCAGGGCTTGAAAGAATGAAAGAGTTGCATCGCCATGACATTAGCCGAAACACTGATGGGCCTGGACGCCTTCTATCGTCGAGAGACAACCAGGTTTGCAGGGAGTCCACTACTGCTGCAGGTAATGTTTCCCACCCAAGCTCACATATGTATTTGCTCATATCACTCGGCCCTCGGGCTCGGTTTTTCTCACAAAACCCTCATCTTACTTTTCTCTCATTGCACATCTCTCTATTCTTTATTCTCTCATTTTTCATCCCTTCCCAAGTATGGTTGATGGACAAATTGCAAGTTGTAGACTCTTGCCCTGCTTACTCAGCCCACGGCTACTTCTTTCGACAACGCCTAGTCGATGCCCTTGATGAGGGATGGTGGTTTGAATGGATGTGCAATCTGTCGGTAGATCGTATTGCGTGGCGCTATCCTTGGCTCAATCTCCCGGCAATGAGCTACAGCATGTCCCAGCAGGTCGGGATTCGACTGATCGGCTTGACTCACTGTGTATTCTATTTCCCATTCCGTATTCTACGCCAGTTCGGCCATGATCAGACTTGCCCACCAGAGGGGATAGAGTATCCAGCTACATTCCTGCTCGAGGCGCACAAATTGCCCTAAGAGTCGCAGATGGAGAATTAGAGAGCTCCTGGCCCCCGCTCCTACTTTTAGCTGTACTTTGTCTGATGAGTGCTGGGATTGGCTCAATGAAGAGGCACAAGTTGGGCCAAGCTTGGCATCAGAAGCTTCGACTAGCTCTGGGAGGGGGCCCAGGGACACCTGACTTGACTATGCCCCAGATTTATTGCTTTATTAGTACTTTCAAGTTTTCTTTATGAGTGTAATAAAAAGCAACTTCAATTGTATGGAAGAGCAAGAGAACACTGTTTTGAAATCAATGAAATTGAAGGTTGTGGTACTGAAAGTTCTCCGCTTTGGTCCAAGAATGGTCTTAGTTGTAAAATGATTAATTTGAACAAAGTCAACTTTTATTAAAACTTTTCAAAACTATTTTCGATATGGATCAGAACTGGACACGCCTAAGATCTGTCACTAAGATGCACAACCCCGAATCCTAGCAACTGGAAAGTTGCCCCTAGTCTGAATGGTACCTCGGCAATTCATGGTAATGGAAAGTTGCCCCTAGTCTGAATAGCACTGTATCGGAGATCACGATAAATGCTGATGAATAGAGATGACAGAGATGATCAAATGGACAAAGTTGATCGGGGAAAAGATTGTGGCTGAACTTCAAGATGAAGCTACCTACGTATCCCAAAGATGGGAATCAAGCCTTACGTAGTTCAGGCTCAGGTTCGCTCGGGTATTTTTACTCTCCTTTTGCGCTCTAACTTTTGCCAAGGCCGCCATTTGCGGGTTTTCAACCTTGCGAGCTCAGTTTTTATAATTTCAAAATTTTTTGTGCTCTGAGTTTTGCCTAGGTCGCCCTTTCGGGTTTTCGGCCTAGCGAGCCTCTCAGGGGTAGTATTTCTTCAACTTGTCCATGTTGATCGGTTGGGAAAACTCCAAGCCATCTAGATCCATCAGAACCACGCCTCCACCGACTGTATTGACTTAATGATGTAGGACCACCCAATTGGGTCTGAACTTGCCCCTTGGGTCGTGGATGGGAGCTCGGTTATCTTTGAGTACCAAATCTCCTTCTTTCAAATTCCTGGACTTAACCTTCTTGTTGAAAGCCCGGCGATTCTGCGTTGATAACCTTGGACGTGGTACAGTTGCTTTCAAATTTTCTTTCATTGAAAAGCATGAGTTCCTCAAATGCTTTTGTCGCTAATCCGCTTTGGCTATCCGCACTCACCAATACTCATAATGACGGGACCTCAATCTCAATAGGTAGAACGGCCTCCATCCCATAAACCAATGAGTATGGGGTCGCCCAAAGAAAGTTCGATTGAAGTCCCAGAGCCCCACAGAGCTTAACGGCACTTATCCGCCACCCCGTGAGGTTTCCACCATCTTCTCGTAATATGCGCTTGATATTCTTGTTGGCGGCCTCAATCGCCCGCTGGTTTGCGGTAAGTAGACGACTTATGAAAAGCCACATTGTATTTCTCCAACAAGTCAATCACCTCCTTCTTGAAGTGGGAACCATTGTCTGAAACGATTTCATTTGGGACTCCGTAGCGACAGATGATGTTGTTTCTGATAAATTTTGCGACATGCAAAGCCTTCAACACCGCATAAGATTGGGCCTCAACCCACTTTGTGAAATAACCTATCGCTACCAAGATGAACTCATGCCCATTCGACCCCTTCGGCGTAACAGCTCCGATTACATCAATTCCCTGCATGTAAAACGGCCATGGCGGTCATGTTGTACGCCTTTTGACGGCGGAATGTTCATGCGATTTGCATGAATCGACATTTGTGGCATCACGACGAAACCAATACAATCCTCCTCCATGGTGGACCAAGAATAATCCCGTTCGAGGATCTTCCGCGCCAACATTACCCCATTCATGTGTGCACCACATTCTCCCCGTGGATGGCTTCCATCGACGCTTTGACTCTTCAAGATCAACGCACGCTTATGCATTCCCAGATGACCCCGCTTATACAGCTTTACCCCACAGATGATAAACCGAATCGCCATTCTCCGATTGCCCTTTTGTCTTTGGCATTTACCTCGGCGGTATGCTTTTCTCCAAGAAGTTCCAGATGTCGTAATACCAGGGTGTTCGCCCCGAACTTCATCTATGGTCGCAATCGACTCATAGGCAGTGCAAATTTCGTCAATGATGATCGGACGATCCGGACTCCACACGGATGTCTATCATAGAAGATAGAGTTGCTAAAGAATCAAGAACTCGTTGTTCTCCTTAGTAGATGAGTAAAACTTAACTTCTCAAACCGAGGAATCAAAAATCCAAGGCTTGGTGATACATCATTATCTTTTCCTCTTTACTTTCCGCCTCTTTAGCTTGAGACACAACAAGGTTCGAGTCCCCAATGACGTCCAACCGTCTTGCCCCTAGTTCCAAGGCGGCTTCTAGACCAGCAATACATGCCTCATATTCTGCTTCATTGTTCGAAACTTTGAATCGGAGTTTGAAGGCGAGAGGGATATGGGAATTGTCGGGTGCTATTAGCAACACTCCTATCCCATACCCATGTTGATTTGATGTTCCGTCAAAGTACATCGTCCAAGTTTCATCGTCGATATGCAGAATTGATTCATCCGGGAATAGGTACTCAACTGCTTCATCCCCCTCAACCGGGTGGTCGGCAAGGAACTCTGCCACTGCTCTTCCTTTCACTGACTTGCGTGTCACGTACGTGAGATCAAATTCGGAGAGCAACAGCAACCAACGAGCTAGCCTACCCGTAAGTGCTGGTTTCTCGAAGAGATATTTGATGGGATCCAATCGTGAAACCAACATTACAGAGTGAGCTAACAGGTAGTGCCGCAGCTTCCTGGTAGCCCATACCAGAGCTAAGCAAGCCTTTTCCAGCGGTGTATACCGGGTCTCATACTCCAGCATCTTTTTGCTCAAATAGTAGATGGCTTTCTCCACCTTGTCTTCTGATTCTTGTGCAAGCATGCAGCCCATCGTGGTCTCAGTCACTGACAGATACAAAATCAACGGTTTCCCCGGTTCTTGTGGCGATAAAATGGGTGGGTTCTGTAGATATTCTTTAATCTGTTCAAATGCAGTTTGACATCGGCCGTCCCATTGAAACTTCTTTCCCTTCTTGAGGAGGCCAAAAAGTGGTTCACAAGTCAAGGTTAATTTTGAAATAAACCGTCTTATGAATTGCACTTTACCCAGAAAGCCTCGCACCTCCTTTTCAGTCCTTGGTGGTGGCATTTCTAAGATGGCCTTGATTTTGGAAGGGTCGACCTCGATGCCCTTTTGTGTAATCAGAAACCCCAAAGATTTTTCCCAACAGAACACCAAATGTACATTTTTGAGGATTCAGCCAAGAACCGAAATTCCCCGATCCTTTGAAAAACTTGTGCAAGGCGTGTAGTGGCCCTCTTTCTTTTGGACTTGACAATCATGTCGCCCACATACACCTCAACCTCTTTGTGGATCATATCATGTAGTATTGTGGTCGCGTCTGCTGATAAGTAGCTCCAGCGTTTCTTCAACCCAAATGGCATTACCCTATAGCAAGATGTCCCCACGGGTGGTGAATGCAATTTTTCCGCCTTTCCGTGCCATCACTATCTGTTGTATCCCGAGAAGCCATCCATGAATGAGAGCAATGCATGCCCTGCGGAAATCTACCAACTCATCGATGCGGTAAGGAAGTCGCCCTTCTGACTAGCTCGCTCAAATCCTCAAGTCCACGCACACCGGATCCCGCCATCTTTCTTCTAAGACCGAACAATGTTGGCAAACCAAGTCGGATATTCAGATACTAGCAGAAGCCCGTCAATTTGCTTGGTGACCTCTTCCTTAATCTTAAGAGCCCATCCGCGGATCCTCCTCGATTTCGCTTAATGTCGGCCTCGGGTCAAGGAGGATCCGACATCAGACAATCTCAGATCGATTCTGTATGTCTTCGTAGGACCACGTGAAAACATCTTTGAAATCTTTTAATAAAGCGACTAAGCGCTGTTCCTCGAAGACAACGTGGACCCGATCCGACCACCATGGTCCTCCTCAAGACTAATGTTCATGGTAATGATTTCATCCATCAATGGTTTAACAAATCTCTTGCTCTTGCTCAATTAAACGCTAAAACCGGAGGAACTTCGCCTCTTCGTTTTCATCAAAATTTTGAAAGTCTGAATTAATGCAATAAATTAAGGGCACAGAAAAGTACTCGGAAACCACATTCACCTCATTCTCATTAAGTTCATCCAAATCGTCCGATTCATTTACAACAGACTCAAATGAAAAGGAAAAAGACGACCTAGACAGATCAGGCATCCGTTAACATCCTCAGAGTACCAGACCAGACTCACCGAGCTGAACTCGATTCGACTCACAGACTCGTGGAATCAGATTCCGCTCACTACCACCGATCTTGTCGCTGACAAAAATCCTCCTCAGATTGCCAAATGAGAGAAGGTGCGATAGATGCATCCAAGATAGTCACCGTTGGCTCGCACTGCTTTCATCCCCAATCATGGAAACCATGAAGTTATCCCCCAAGCACATATGGTCGATCGGAGGATCAAAAAGTAGACATGCCGCTACCCCCCATTTCAAATTTCAGGCCCTCAGATCCGCCGCTTTACATCGCTCAACCTTGGTTGATGGGTCTGCTCGCTTCAGGCAACGCTATCCCCGGATAATTGCAGTCGAAGAAGATCTCGGCTCGCACGCGCTTCTTCTCCGCTTTATCCACGGCTGGGAAGCCGCAAATGGAAAGTCCTCCTTCCGGACGAAGCGTCTGCTCAGGTACCCTGGATGGGCCTATGCATTAATTCAAAAGGCTTCCCGCTTTCGCCTCGCTCGCCGCCATTTCTTTCTTTCCTCACCCAATCCTCTTTGGTGGGCAGATAGCCCAGTCCAAAGGTATGCGGGTTGTGTGGCACTTCGGCCAATGCTGCGACTCCTTTCCTGCCGCTCCATCCTAATCCTATCCCGGGGATGTGTTGTAGCTTGTTCATGAGGTAGATGGATTGAGCACTGACGTACACACGTTCATTCACAGCCATAATATTCTGCACTACCCGGGCCTCAGCCAAAGTGAACCCCGATAAGAACACATCCTTCGTGCCATGCTCGATCTCTAGAACTGGTGTAGACAGTTCTGGCGGCGGATGGATGGATGAATTTCCGAAGACAATAGCCACCCCCTTCCCGTGAGGGTACTTCAACATTTGATGTAGAGTGGAAGAGACTGCCTTTACTTGGTGCAACCACGGCCGCCCCAAGAGTAAGTTGAAGGTTGCAGGAACGTCCAAGACATGGAATTCGATGTTGTGTTGTCCCGGACCAACCTGAGTCTAAATTTTGACAGTCCCCATCACTTCTCTGCTAGTATTATCGTATGCTTTGATCACCTGAGTAGTCGGCACGAAGTCCGCGGGCTTCAACCCGATTGCATACGCTGCTCGATCATAGACATTGATGGCGCATCTCAGATCAACAGGTACCACCGATATCCACTTGTCTCTACACTCCACGGAGACATAGAGGGGTTTGTTATGATCTGTGCCCTCAAAGTGTAGTTCTTGTCCGAAAAAGGTTAATGCCGGGAACCTCCTCCTAAAAACCAAATTTCAACCAAATTGCTTCCGTGTAGTATCGATGGAGAGTTTGGCCTTGTCCATAGCAGATAGGACAGCCTGCCTATGTACCTGTGAAGCCATAAGCAGTCCCCAGATGGAGATGTCTGCTTGTATCTTCTTTAACTGTCTCAGTACAGCTTCTTCTTCAATTTGCTTCTCTCTGCTTTCTCAAATTCTTTTGTCTTTCCCAGATGTTTCGGGTTGGTCAAGGTGTGGGGTTTGAAGTACCGCCCACTCCGGGTCATGTGGTCCACCTCATCGAGGTACCAAGTATCTTCCGGTTGAGCACTGTCCAATCTTCGCTCAGGTGGGCAAGACATAAGTCATCGCCTTCCCACCACATCCCATTGGCGCTCACCAGACACCTATCTGGTTCTGGCAAGTTTGTACTCTCGGTACTTTCATCCCACATACTCACAAAGATGTCCTACTCGTGCTCGCAAAGACTTTCAACCTCTTTATGGTTCTTGGCTTTCCGGATTCTCTCAGAATCCCACTTCTTCTCTTGCTCCTTGCACGTTATCACGATTTGTTGTCTGGCCACAATATCTTGATCCCGAAATGCTTTGTACCGCGCCTCCGCAATTCATTCTCGACTCTCGCCCTTCCGCCACCATTGACACCCTTTTTCGCCGCCTTTGTTCCGCCGAAATTCCACAACGTCTGGCTGATCATCTAACTATCCAATGACTTCTACCGACTCCTCATATTCAAACCAGTTGATTGTTGCATCCCCTAATTCTTGGTCGTTGAAGAACTGGAGGTTGGCAAAGTCCTCTTCCACTGTTGTCAGATCATCTGCCCCTTGTTTAAGTCCGTCCCTCAATCATGCAGTTCAACTTTCTAGCCCCACACTCATTCAGACCGCCCACTGATAAGATGTATTCACTTGGATCATAGGCTCCTCCAAAGATAATTCCTGTGTTGTCCATCCTGCACTTAACAATTCGCTTCCTCTCAAACCCCGCCTGCTCCATCTTCGGAGGTCACCACATTTGGCTCAGATTGGGTTGTGAAGGTGTCCAACATGCACAAGTCAGTGCAATCAGGAAGGATCACCTCCGGCTTGGGTAGGTAGGAGGGACTAATATAGATACTAGGATCATAGGACACGACCCCAGTTTGGATGAGATTGACTCTTTTGGGTGGTGGATCTTGGTTATGTGCAGGGAGTGGGTTGGTTGTGACGTTGGGTCTTTCGGTAGGCAGAATAATATTTTTGTCAACGAGGTCCTGAATCTCGTGACGCAATTTAAACATTGGTCTCAGATCGTAGCTATGTCGCCGGTGGTACGCAAAGATTTGGCTGGGTTGTGGGAAGGGGGGAGTGGATTTGGTAGTGGCCTCGGCTCTAGGGGTTTCAGATGCCCCTTTTTGATTAGAACCTCGAGAGCCTTGGACAAAGGCATGTATAGTGGAGTGAAGGTTCTTTGGCCTCTGGACTGGTATCTCGGCTTGGGCACGCTTCCTGATGTATTGAAAAGGGTGTGGCAGCTGGGCCTTGGATGGGGAGGGGGAGTGGTGGTGACCATACCGACCCGGTTTTGTATTTGCAAACCGCCGCTCGCGTTGTTGTTACGGTTGAATGTCCTCCGGTCGCTTCTCCGGCCCCGGTCAATCGACCTTGCTTCATCGCATCTCGATTTGTACCCCATCTCGTAAGTCCGAGAAGGTGGGAAAGGGAGTACAATCATTTTTGCATGAGTTTCGCTGAGATTGCGACAATCATCCGGATTTGATCTTTGTCCGTAGGGCCTCAAGGTCATCATCGATGCCTTTGCCCTCCATCGAAGTTACAAAATCGGAGAAAGACTCCTTGGTTTCGCTCGTTGTTTCGAGATCACGGGTTGTAATCTCAATCTGTATTGTACGAGTATCAGGCAACAAAGGCCTCACCATCTCATTCCAAATTCTCTTTACCTCATCTTCTAACTTTATGCATCAGATGGCCGCCACACCGACAAAGTTCGCCAAACAGGAAAGCTTTTGTGGTCGGGTTAGGCCCATTGGTCGCAGGATGTCCGAAAATAGCCGAGGTGGACCATAGGATCCCCGACCCATCAAAACGATCAACTGTGGCATCTTGAACTGCTCGCGATGTTACGGCCACATCGGTATACCCATCTTTGATGTCTGGGATGGCCTTCACTCCTTGTGATTTCTTGAAAAGCTTCTCCAACTTACTCAGTTTTAGAGCTGTATGGTCTACCTCGAACTCGAATGGAGAGTCCAGGTGGTTGGGTGTAAGATTCTTGGACAGTTGAGGCGGAAGTGGGGGCGGAGCCAGCCCCGTTGGAAGGTTCGTGTCCTCTTGTATATTCTGGACATTGGGTAGGGTGTTTTGGGTGTTCGGGAGGGTATTCTGGGGATGCGACAGGGTATTCTGATCAGTAGGTGCCTGCTCAAGTAATGGAGCCCCTGGTGGAGAAGGAGCCTGATGTGAACCAGATGCTGTATTCTGCTATTGCAGTCTAGTGATCACCGGCTCTTTGGGCCATGATAGCGCTCGCCGCTTGGAGAACTCCGCTTACGGGCAAAGATCCTCTTGCATCTGCTTTCATGTTCTCATGCATTTGGCGATCATCACCTCCATCCTCGTTGTATTCTCGTTGTTCCATCTCAATGACCGTAAATGTATCTCTATAGCGAAACAGAAACCTCAACCGACTTGTCGCTAAAGTAGATCGCCCGTAATCCTCGCTTCGACACCGCGCCTCCTTGGCCTTCTTCGATGATCGGGGTAGCGAGTGGAACATCGATGTCCACCAACCAGATCCTCGATTGATTGAGTCGGCGACCTCGTGTCCAAAGTGCTTGGGGAATATCTATCGTTCGAAGCAATCGTGCTAAACCGCCCTAGCAAAAAGATAAATAAAGCGAAAAGGAAATAAATAACCAGATAAACGGGCAAAGATAACAAATTAAATTAAACACACAACACACACGGCATACAACACACGGTTGATAAGTCGGATATACACCGCCCTCAATCATCGACATCGCCCTATATCATCGTTTCCTCACAATCAATCGATATCCGCAGACAACCGATTATCGATATCGACCGATGCCCGCAGGCCAGATGCCTAAACTCAACTGATACATACATTCCCTGTAGAGACGCACTCTAACAAGCACATAGCAGATAAGTGAGAGCCAAAACACCCCTATGTTGGGGTAGGGTTTCCCTGTCCTATTGTGTCAGGAGCTAGGGTTCACTACGCACGCAGCGACTTCAAACAACTTATAAACGGGTAAGCAACCTGGCCTAGTTTAGAATGGTCACTATGGATCCGAATATGCACTAGGTCGAATGGTTAAAAAGGGTGCTCCGGTAAAACCAGGGTTTGTGTTCCCATGCTGTCAGAGCCCAGAGCCGATCAGCCTTATGGTCATGACTTGACAAGACAAGCCTCCGGCAAATTGTTCGGGAATGGCATATGGCAAACACGGTGTCCTAGGCGTACCAATGCAAATGCAATGCAAAGAAACACACCAGTGTAGTCAAAACCAGATATCAAGAGTTCGAGTCAAGTTCTCTAAATCCCTAGTAGAGTCGCCAGAAACTGTAGACGTCCCCGAACGCATCCCGGGCGAGGAGTGCGAGTCCCCCCCCTCGGTTCTGGTTCGATATCGGGTCTACTACAGTTCAAGGACTCAAATGTCACGGTTCTTAATCTTGAACCAAAGAGTCCAAATCCGGCAAATCGATTTTGAAAACAGATTTTTGAAAGAAGTGCCAAACATGGACTGCTTTGCCAGATACAGAGTCGCCACCTAAATATTTTTTTTTTTAATGGAAAATTTAGGAAACCCTGACTCGGTGCCAAAGGCCACGTGTCCGTCATCACCAAAGTTGTCTCGGCTCGGGAACTTGGGTACGATTAGGGAAGCTCACTTCGTGAGCACCTCCGCTCGCCCGATCAAAGACCGGCCTCTACTAATCATGATATCTATTTTTGAAAATATTGTGCGTTCTTATTCCGGTCATTAGCCTAGGTTACTATGTGATGCGCACAGCATACAAGTATAGACTGAGCCACTTGAATTGGAACAAAACACTTCATGTTTGTTTTCGAAAATGGTTTGATGGTGCTACCCGCAGGTAGGCTAAGACGTGGATTTGCCACCCTCGGGTGGGCTTAGAAAAACATGATTTTGCCACTATCTAGTGGGCTTAAAACAAACATTTGATGAATTGTCCAATCCAAGTAACCCAACCTCCACCCACAGACATTCAAGGCAGTTATATCACATAAGCACGTAGCCTCATGGTAAGCATGCTATTCATGGCAACACTCACACGCATGCAAGGATGCTAAAGCATAAAACTCACCGAGTACTCCAAGCCAAAACAGAAACTCATTAGAAATCATGCATGATCCTAAATGCAGGATTGCCTAATGCAACACATGCAGAGATGCAAACTATAGCAGGCTCGGCTATTCTAAACATGGCATATGGAATGCTACAATTAACACGTATTCAATTTGGAATTGAAATACAAATGCAGTTTGTATGATGCGCCGAGCTCGGTGCGTGCAAAACAGATGAATGATGCAAACATGCTGTCATACTGTATGCTAATTGAAATATTCCCTAATCTAACCATCTTAAGCAGGTAAATAAAAGGGAAGAAAGACGTGGGGTTGGAAGACATACATCATACTCACCCACACTTATTACAATTTTGCCCTCGCGTAGAGGGTCCGAATAAATAATACAGTCCCAAATGAAAGAATAATACAGTCCAAATGATACAGTCCAAATAATGTACAAATTCCTAATTAATTTACAAATTAACTAAGAAAATAATAAAACTGGCATGCAAGCCAGGGATTGCCTTGATTCTGCTCCGGATGATGGAATGATGCATGTTTGGGCTGCTTTGCGCGGAAATCCACTGGAATGCCCCAATTAGCCTCTGTTTTGCAATGATTCTTGAAGAGCGCGCCAAGCCTCGAAAGATTGCTGATTCTTGATATGTTGCAACAGAGAGCAGGAAAGGGGCATAACAATGTATTTTCACAAATGTATGCATGTCTCGATCATCGTACCACCAATCACGCATCTCGATGCATGATGGCCGAGGAGCCGAATTGCACAACTCAATATAGAATGAATGCATATGAACACTACAACAAAACCTAACTCCATCATGGATAATCCGGAGTGTCGGTGACTTGAGAATTGAGACACGTTCCGTCACTCAGAGTACGGAACGTACCTCGTTTCCCGTGCCCAGGCTAACTCCTATCCCGAACATGATGCAATATGCATGACATGCATGAAATGCAACTAACATACAATCCTAACATACACAATGCTATGGAATGGCATACACGCTAAACGAGGTAATACACAACCGAGCATGCACAATGCTTTGGATGAAATGGCATACGCAATGCAATAATGGGCTTACACCAACATGAGAGAGCCTCAGCCACACTCACATAGGAGGCCATCAAATAAAAACAAGACAACTCGAAATGCGTGCACGCGTGCATGCAAACCGACGACCAACCCTCAGGCACCGAAATGCCACTCTAATGAGACATGGCAAAAACATGGAATATGACATGCAAACATGCAAAAATCAGTAGCAAAATCAAGGGCAAGACAGCCCCGAAACGAGGCGAAATGACACCCGATGCATGGAATCACTCCCGAAATGCAAAACTAGTTACATGAAATGGCTTACAGCTATACAAAGCATGCATAATTTGTACATGGAATGTGAAGACAGAAGCTAGGAAGCCCCAAAAAAAGTATTTTTACAGTTTAAATCATGGCCAAAAAGCAAGCACAAGCAGGGCTAAAATGGCATACAAAAATGGCTCCGCAAGGGAGGCAATGAAGCAAGTGGTAGATGCAAAGCCCAAAAAGGAAAATACCCTTCTACAACACTGAAGAGAGACCAAAAATTTGAACATTTACAGTAGATGACAAGCCCCAAATCAGTATAAAAACATGCTCAAAATAAAATGCAAGATATAGGCCAACAAAGGGGTATAACATAAAGTATACAAAAAATTCCTCAAACAGCCAAAGACCCTTAATGAAACATTCCAAGAAGGTCAAAATATGGCCACTTTCAGTTCTGATCATGGCCTAAAAACAGAATCAAGGTGAGCTAACAAAGCATGCAAAAATAGGGACCAAAGAGGGGTGATGAAGCAAGTGATACATGGAGGTCCCAAACAAGGTTGAGCCCTTCTTCAATGTTGAATAGGGGCTCAAAATAGGCCTAACTACAGTTTACATCATGCTCAAAAACAGATTAAACACATGCTAAAAATACCATGCAAAACAATGGCATACAAGAGGGTATTGAAACAAGTGCACAATGGAGGGCTCAAACAGGGTTGAGCCCTTAAACAAAAATGAAGAATTTCTCAAAAAAATGACCCTTTCAGTTAGGGTCGGAGCCCAAAACAGTAAGTAAGATGGCTAAAAAAATGAGGCAAAATAGAGCTAGAAAAGAGGGAAAATGGACTTACCCTTGTAGACCAACCCTTTTGTTGCTTCTTGGACCAAATTGCAGCTCCCTTGGCCTCTGAAAAACTCCTCCAAGCTGCTGAGATGGAGTAGTGGTGGTGGTGCTTGGTAGTGATGAAGAAATGGTGCAAAACTTAGGGATTTTGAGAGAAATGAAGAGGGATATGTATGTATATGCTCAAAGGAATTTTTTCAACCTTTGAGAGAGAGCTGGGAGGCCAGCTATATGGACAAGAATGGGGGAGAAAATGGAGGGAAAAAAGTGGAGGAAATTGGCATCAATTTTCCCTCCAAAAAAAGTTCCCTCCGGATGCAGTTTTTGGAGGGAAAACAATGCACAGCTGTAATGTACTCCCTGTAAGGAAGCTGGCCGGCCAGTTATCAAAGCTGCAGGTGGCCGGCCGGCCACCCCCTATGGCCGGCCGGCCAAGGGGCAAAATGGTCCAGAGGAATTTTTGGCCGGCCACCACAAAAAGGTGTCCTCCCATGTGTCCTCAACAAAACCCTGTGGTTGGAAATTGGCAACTGTAAGACAGGAGAGACAACAAGCCACTTTTAGGAGGGGTTCAAAAGGTCCAAGTTGAATTACTGGCCGGCCATAAACTTTTAGGGTCCTCCCATGTGTGTACAACACAAATATGTGGTTTGGGGTTGAAGATAGTGGCCCTAGGGTGGTCAACATTGGCTCGGAAGTGAGAAAAACGGGCGTCGGAGGGCGCCGGAGGAATATAACTAGTTTTTGAGACAATTGCTAGCCTCCCGCCCTTCTATGACCTTCCTGGTGATAAAACAAAGGTACCTGCCAAAAATGAACGAAAACCGATGCAAAACGAATGTTCGGGGGCCAAAACACGTAGTTCGGGGTCCCGAAAACAGGCTGTTAAGCACCGAAAGTGGCATTCGACCACGAAGTGGGTCTCTCAGGCCTCAGTGTCCCTCAAAAGGGAGTAAATGAGATGCATGCCAAAAACCGGAGCAGTCGGAGATGGTTAGGCGGTCCCGAACCAAGGCACACGGCCTGACGGCTTCGAAAACCGGGAACTGGGCTCCGAAATGGGCAAAATAGCCTACGGCCACGAAATGTAGCCCACAGCCACTGAGAGATGGTCTACAGGACCTCTCCCTCCCCTCAGGAAAAGAAACAGAGAAAACCGAGTCTGGTTCGCAAACCGGGGCAAGGTACAGAAGAGGGTTCGGAAGTCCGGAGACAGGGCTCACGGCCGCGACTCTGAGACTTCTGAATGAGCACAATATGCAACATCACCGAGCGCTCAATCGGTGACGTCTGAGTCTTAAGGTCGTTCAAAAATGGGGTGTCTACACAAGCCATGAGAAAAATCTGGGAAAAAGTCACAGATGTCGACCCTTCACAACACAGGTGTCGACATGCTCCACGAGACCATTAATAACTCGTCCGACAATTAGCAAGTCTCTATTAGGTCCATTTTGGCACAAAATATAGACATGGCATCATAACTTGAAATGAGTAAGCATAGCAAACTTAAACATAAACTAACCACATAAACAACAAAGTGCCTTTGAGCTCTTACATTCTTCTTCCACGGTGTAAGTTTTTCCTGTGCCAAGTTGTCCATAGACAAAAATGGTACAATTGAAACCCTCCAGAACTTAAAAACCTATATAGTGCACGAAACATTTAATGGAAGAAGCAGAAACACTTAAACATAGAAATTAGTGTAAATTTGCACCAACCTTCCATTTAAATCCATCATCTGACATGCTCCTTTGAGCTTCTGTCAGCTTTCCAACATATCTCCATATATCATCACCTAAGATTGTGAGTTTGAGCTCCATATGAAGTGTTGGGGTGATCCTTATTTTCTTTTCCCCTTAGATCTAATGATAAGTCAAGAAGATTTAGATTCAATTGAATTCAACAACCATACAACAGAGTTCAGTATCTATTTATACAAGAATCAGATTGGCTAACCTAACCATAACTAACAACTAACTACTATACGGAACTATAGTTAAGTAATAACAAACTATCTATAACTAACTAACTAATCTTGCATGTGTATGGATTACAGTTGTAACTGTTGCTGAGAAGGATGCAGTAGCTCATTCGTAGATGAAGACTCAAGTGACTCAGATGGCTTAGCAAGCTGTGATAGCTGATATGGTTTATCAGTGCCTCGCAAACGAACAGGGCTAGGAAGAACAGTGAGTTTGGATTGAAGATATTGAAACTGAGAAATAGACAAGGGCTTTGTGAAAATATCAACAATCTGATCAGTGGTGGAGATATAGCTAATGTTAAGCTTCTTGGTTGCAACTCTTTCCCTGACAAAGTGATAATCCACCTCGATGTGTTTAGTACAGGCATGGAAAATAGGATTTTTTGTCATGGCGATAGTAGAGCGATTATCACACCAAAGAGTAGATGGAGGAACATTGATATGAAGCTCTGCAAAGAGCATACCAAGCCAGCTAAGCTCAGAAGCAGTCTGGGCCAATGCTCTGTATTCGGCTTCAGATGAAGATCTGGATATGGTTGGCTGCTTCTTAGCAGTCCATGCAATCAAGTTAGGGCCAAGATAAACACAGTAGCCAGTGGTGGATCGGCGATCAACTGGATTGCCAACCCAATCAGAATCAGAGAAAGCATTAAGGATAAGAAGACCATTGGAAAAATGAAAACCATAATCCAAAGTACCCTTAAGATAATGTAGTAACCTCTTGACAGCAGTAAAATGAGCATTAGAAGGAGTTTGCATAAACTGACAAGCATGATTTACTGCAAAAGCCAGATCAGGCCTAGTAATAGTCATATACTGAAGTGCACCAACCAAACTCCGATAAAGTGATGGCTGAGAAAAAGGTAGATCATCAGTGGAGGAAGAGAAAGAATGCTTAATAGCCATAGGAGAAGAGTATGGCTTACAAGAGCTTATACTAGCTTTAACTAAAATGTCTGAGGCATATTTACGCTAAGAAAGAACATAGCCAGTGGATGTGGAGACAACTGAAATGCCAAGAAAATAGTTAATGTAGCCAAGCTCTTTCATAGAAAAAGCAGAATGCATTGCTTGAACAAGAGTTTGAATATACATAGCATCACTTTCTGTGAGAAGAATGTCGTCCACATATATAAGAAGAATGGTAATGGATGTGGAGGTTTTCTTAACAAATAAAGAAGAGTCAAATTGGCTACGAATGAAATCTTGAGAGAGGAGAAAATTAGAAAAGGTAGAGAACCAAGCTCTTGGAGCTTGCTTCAAGCCATAAAGAGCCTTGTTGAGTTTGCAAACAAAGGATGATTGGTTGGGCTGAACAAAACCTGGTGGTTGATACATATAAACCTTTTCTTCAAGAGTTCCATGGAGAAATGCATTAGAAATGTCCATTTGCTTGATAGACCAATTGAAATGAAGAGTAAGGCAGAGGAGGATGTGAATAGTAGGTTGTTTAGCCACAGGACTGAAGGTTTCATGATAATCTACTCCTTCCATTTGAAGAAACCCTTTGGCAACCAACCTAGCTTTGTACTTAGCTATGGAGCCATCCAAATTTTTTTTAAGTCTGAAGACCCATTTACAACCAATGGCCTGTTTGTTAGAAGGTAACGGAACCAAGGTCCAAGTGCCTTGCTTCTGAAGAGCCTTATATTCATCAACCATGGCAGCTTGCCAAGCAAGCGAAGAAAGAGCCTGCTGATAAGTTTGAGGCTCAACAAGGTCAGTAGAAGCAAGCAAACAAGAAGAGGGAAGACTAGTCTTGGATCTGGTAAGCATGGGGTGAGTATTGGAAGAAGCAAGAAGAGGAAGATTAACAAAGACAGAAGTGATGGGAATCTGAGAAGAGATATCAGAGGAAATAAGAGGATGAGAAGTATTAGCAGCTGGAGAAACTACAGGACTAAAGAAAGAAGAAGGAACTGCAGGACTGGGCAGAGAAATAAAAAGTGTAGAATTTATTTGAAGAACAACAGCAGGACTGTCTGCAGGTGAAAAAGAATTAGAAGGTGAGGAGGAAGGAACTTAACAAGACTGCTGAGACTGAGTAGTACCCTAGAAAAAATTCTGAAAATGAGAAATAGATGAAGAGGATGATGCAGGCTGTGTAGTCTAAAAAGGAAATAATTGCTCATCAAAGACCACATATCTAGAAGTGTAGATTTTGCCTGTTTGACGGTCAAGACATCTGTACCCTTTAGTAACAAGTTGATAGCCTATGAAAACACAAGGTATAGACTTTGGCTGAAGCTTATGAGAGGTGTAGGGTCTTAACCAGGGATAACATCTACATCCAAAAGTTCTTAAGAAAGAATAATTAGGTTTGTGCTTGAACAGAACCTCATAAAAAGTAAGGATGTCTATTAACAAGAAACACAGCAGTGGCAAAGGCATCTACCCAATAAGACAAAGAAAGAGATGAATGATGCATAAGAGTGATGGTAGTCTTAATGAGATGCCTATGTTTCCTTTCAGCCACTCCATTTTGAGCAGGTGTATGAGGACAACACAACTGATGTTCAATGCCTTTTTTATTGAAAAAAACTTGAAATTGTTTACTAAGATATTCACCTCCATTGTCACTTCTCAAAATCTGAAGTTTGATAGTAAATTGAGTTTCAACAAAAGCTTTAAACTCAAGAAATTTAGTAAAAACCTCACTTTTGAAATGAAGAGGAAAAAGCCAGGTAAACTTGCTAAAATCATCTATGAACAAGACATAGTATTTAAAACTTGAAACTGAAGGGGAGAAACGACCCCATACATCAATAGGTATAAGAGCCAATGGTTTATTTATAGTAGAATTGGACAAACCAAATGGTAACCTATGACTTTTTGACACACAGCAATGTTCACATAGACTAGAACTTTTATTGGAAAGAACATAATCTGAACCTACTAAATGACCATATGAAAGAAGATGATGAAGTTTTTTGGAAGAAGGATGACTAAGCTGAATATGCCAGTTTGGTGCTTGAGGAGATGAGACAGTACTTCTGAAGCAAGCCTGTGGTGCTGCAGTAGATTTGGAGGAAGAAGAAATGAAAGGATAGAGACCATTGATATAGCTGCCTTCATATAGCACTCTCTGAATATTCTTGTCCTGAACAAGAAAAGAATTCTCATCAAAAGTAATGGTACAATGATTGTCAACAGCCAACTGATGAACTGAAAGTAAGTTGGAAGAAAGATGAGGAACATGAAGCATTTTCGTGAGATGAAAAGGAAAAGAGGGAGTAGGATGAAGTCCTTTACTAGTATGTGCAATTGGTAGAGTTGTTCCATCACCAACAGTAATCTGTTCAGAACCTTGATATGGTTGATAGAAGGACATATTATTGAGATCAGGTGTCATGTGATTGGTGGAACCAGAATCAAGAAACCAATGGGAGTCAAGCTGTGGTGAGCTACTGGAAACTGGAGTAGATGTAACATATGCCTTGGAGTAACCTGGAGATGGTTATGCAGCAGTGGAAGAAGACTGAAAGCCTGAATCATTCTATGCCAGTAATCCAGTGCTGTATGATTTACTTTTCCACAGATTTGACAAGTTACTTAGGAAGCAGAACTGAGCTTGCCTCAAGAAAATTGATGAGGACCTCCTCTTTGATAGTGACTAGGCTGATAGGGACTAGTCTGAAAAAGTTGACTAGTCTGAGAAAGCTGAGAAGATTGACCTCAAGATTTGCCTCCATCTCTGCCTCTATATGAATTTCGGCCTCTATATGCACCTCGATGACCTCCTTGAGAAGTAAAATGGCCTCTGTGAGCAGCATAGGCAAAAGGAAGTTCTATAGCCTTATTGTGTTTGAGAGAAGCCTCAACATGTATAGCTTCTGAGCATAGTAGAGAGCACAAAGTATCCATAGTGATAAGTGCAGATCTAGCACGAATTGTAGTTTTTAAAGCATTGAACTCATCGGGTAAACCATTGAGAATTAACAGAACTAAATCCTCATCATCTACTGGAGATGAAGCTAAAGCTAACTGATCTGCAATAGTTTTGAATTGACTCAGATAATCGTCCACTGTTGTTCATTTTTTAACAATTTTGCTAAGTTTGTTCTTCAACTGATGAATGTGAGACCTGGACAGAGATGTGAATCGTCTTGCAAGAGTACTCCAAACCTTATTACTAGTTTGACAATGCATCACAGTTGTAAAGATAGATGGAGACAAAGTTGCTATTATACAGCGTAAGAGATGTGCATCAATGGTAAGCCACTGAGCATGATTTAGATTCAGAATTACATGATTGCTTGAATCTAATACAACCGGTGAAGGACAAATTTCAGATCCATCAACATATCCAATAAGCTTTGTTGCTTTTAATATGTTTTGCATCTAACTCTTCCATACTATATAATTGCTTGAATCAAGTTTTGTGGAAACAAAGGCATTAAGATTTGAAATCAGCAATGTGAGATTTGGAAGTAGAACAAAGGATTGTGAAGAAGAACTAGTTGCAGCTATGGTGGTTGAATCTGTAGTAGCCATTGAAACTGCTTGTTGTAGAGATCGAGGCTCAGAAGAGCTGTGGCTCTGATACCATCAAGAAGATTTAGATTCAATTGAATTCAACAACCATACAACAGAGTTCAGTATCTATTTATACAAGAATCAGATTAGCTAACCTAACCATAACTAACAACTAACTACTATACGGAACTATAGTTAAGTAATAACAAACTATCTATAACTAACTAACTAATCTTGCATGTGTATGGATTACAGTTGTAACTGTTGCTGAGAATGATGCAGTAGCTCATTCGTAGATGAAGACTCAAGTGACTCAGATGGCTTAGCAAGCTGTGATAGCTGATATGGTTTATCAGCTAGTAAGCTCGACAAGTAGTACCTAAGGCAGGCTTATAAGTGAGAGTTTTACTGTTGAGACAGGCAACTGCTTCCTGTATTGCTTTGTTCGAGGTGAAATCATGTCTCACATATTTACAATATTCTAGGAAGAGACCTACTCCACCCATTATTCAGGTTTGGCTATGTAATTTACTTATCATGTTCGGAAAACTGACTTGTTGCCTTGTTCAAACATCCTCCACATATCCCACTCGGTTGCCATCCAAATAGTTTGGCTGTTTTTTTTTTCTTTTTTTTTTTTTTTCTTTTTGATCAGCAAGACTTCATTGATAAATTCAAGAGCATAAAAATACATAAAACAACATCAATAAACAAATTTAAATATAGAATTTTGTGTCATATCCACATTCATTTATTTGAATTTAAAAACCTATTATTTATACAAACATAATTTACGTATACAAAATTTGTATTAGGAAGGAAGAAAAAAAAAAAAAAAAAAAACCAATGATATTGCACGAGTATAAATTATTTAAACCAAGGGACCCAACTCATACTGTCATGGCTTAATTAATATCTAAATGGCCTATTAATTGGTGAGTCATTTGACAACTTAACAAAGCAACATTTCTGACCAAAGGGGCTGAATGACATATTAATTATTTTTGTTTAATGCAAAAGCCAAATATTAAACCCTCTACCAATAAGCTTATATAGTAAGTAATAATATATTACTTGGCCCTTTAATTTGGTGACTGGTAGGAAGAACGGCGATTGAGAGGATTTGCTGATTTCCCCAGACGCCATTTGGGAGGGGATTTGAGTCTAACCATCCAAAACTACTCCCCGAATCCGGATTAGTCGGCCTAAGGGTCGGATACCGGGTGGTGAACCAAAAAAAAAAAAAAAAAAAAAAAAAAAAAAAATTTGGAGAACCAATATAAAATTTGCTTAATTAGTTTAATAGAAGTCTCCAATGCTACTAAACTCATTATGAAGCCGTGCACAGTCAATCAAGGGGACATTTTGTCTATCAATCTGCCTACAACATTTAAATACTGGAATTAAAATTCAAACAATTCACACTCACTCTCTTTCCCCACTCTTCTCTCACCAATTTATAGATTTGTCCCAATCCCCACTGGCTCTTTCTATATTTTGTTAAGGTGCTCTAGGTTAAGTAATAAGTAGTAAACTTTCTAGTTAAAAACTAAACTAACAGATTACTTAGCTAACTGAGAAAATAAAGTTCACAAAGTCCACAAGTGCTGAAAAGGCTAAGCTAGCAACAACTGTTGAAAAGGTGCAAGTGTTTTGTGTTCAGCTTAAGTACTGTTATAAGTGTTGCTGTTTTAAGTGTTATCTGACAAGTATTTTGAACAATGTTGAAAAGGTGAAATCAGGCTTCTACAGAATTGCTGATTCCTTCAATCTAACATCTTGAGAAAGAGAGAGAGAGAGAGAGAGAGAGAGAGAGAGATGTTTTTCCTTTTCATGGAACAATTGTTTTTGCCCGAATTTGTTATGTTCATCATACATAGAATCATCTCACTTCCTAAAAGCAGTTGTCATTGTTTACATTGTTAATCTCAAGTTTCGAGAAGCAAAATAAGGATTCACATTCGAGCTTGACTAAAAGTGCAGTAGGAAGCAAATATAATGACGAAGGTGAAATATGAAGCCCTGTTTGATTGTGGCATTAATTACAGTGAGTTCAACAGAGGCTAAGCTAGCAACAGCTGCTGCCACCAATGCAACTCTATTGCACCACAGAGAGTAGTTTAATATGCTTCTATGTTTTTAACCTTGAAATTAGAAACATTGGATTCCATTGCATTTGCTCTACCTAGTTGCACTAATTGGAGAGTTGGTAGCTCTCATGTGACATTATTCCAACATAGAAAAATAATAAAACATGTCAACACTCATTTTTTATCAGTATTCAGTAATAATAAAATAATAGAGCTGTAGGCTCCACTCACTCAATTATGAATAACAAATTTTCTCTCCTCAAACTTGGCACCACACCGACAAATTTGGATACAGAGAGAGTGATGGAAGCTAACTGGTACTCCATACCTCTCATCATAATCTCTCCTCTCCTACTCTTCTTCTTCAAGCTCCTCACAGAAAAACAAGAAAGATACAAGAATTTACCCCCAAGTCCTCCTGGGCTTCCCATCATAGGCCATCTTCATCTACTGAAAGGGCGACTGCACCAAACTCTTCAAGCTTGTTCAGACAAGTATGGCCCAATCACCCTCCTCCGGTTCGGACCCAGAAAGGTCATCCTGGTCACCTCCCCTTCTGCCGTCAAAGAATGTTTCACAAAAAATGATATCATATTCGCCAACCGGCCGCCTAGCCTCTCCGGAAAATACCTTTGGCGCAACTACACCAGTATAGGTTCAGCCCCATATGGTGACCTTTGGCGCAACCTCAGGTTTATTCGGCAACTCTAGTATTTTCATGTTGAGGTTTTATGTGTAGAGTTGGTTCTGTTTTTTTTTAATTTATTGGTTCGATATTCTTGGTTTAAAAAAAATGAATCTCATCATATCGATTCGGTTCTCGGGTTAAGCCTAATTCCAACTTTAACCTTTATATATTTTTCATATAATTGGATGAAAGCACACTTTATGATTATCAAATACTGAATTAATCAGTGTACTTGATTTTAGTTTTCTGAATTTAATTTTTTGAAAACTGAATTTTTTATTTTTCGTGTTGTTGTTTTTTTTTTTTAGTGAATAATTTATAAATTTTAAGTAATTTTTTTACTTTTTTAGATGCACTTTACTTAGATGTATCTAAATAGTAAAATATTTTAAAAAATTAATAAATGGACAAAAATACAAAAAAGTACTAAATTTTTGTTGTTTTTATTTTTTTTATTTTTTGGTATTTAGTGTATTTTTTTAAAAAAAATTCACAAATATTATACTTTTTTAAGTGTGTTTATATTAGGTGTATCTAAAATTTTTTTATAAAAAATGCTTAAAATATTAAAATACGAAAAATAAAAAAATAGAATTTTCTGAAAATCGAAACCAAACAAGATAATTATTTTTCATAGATAATATACATAAAAGGAACAGTTCAAATAATCCAAATATATGACATGTGGTGGCCTCACGAGCCCAAACGTCACGTTCATATTGATTTTACTTGATGAAAAAATTGATTATCTTTATATCAAATCAAACTTTTCATTTAAATTGTTGAACAAATTTTGATGAAAAAAAAGTGAAGGGTCGGATACTTTGATTCAACAGTGGTTGTTGTAAACTGCCTCCCTTTTAATTTGATATAAATTTAATGGAATGATTAGAAAAAGATAAAAGAATTGGGGAGATTTGGGGAATTTTTGGGAGAGTTTTATATTCAATTTCTGGCAATAGAAAAGTGCAGTATAGTGTTGAGAAATCAGTGGGTGGTTTAAGGGTTTACATTGTAATAAGGATTTCTTCTTCTCTTGATGAAGCTTTTACCAGTAGACATTTTGTTCTTTTAAATTGGAAGTTTTTGCGAAATATTCATTCGATTCTGAAAAAGTAACGATCAACAAATATAGCTTTGTTCATCAATTTCATACCAAATGATGTGGCTTGTTTTGGTCATTTCATTTTTAATCACCCACCGCTACTTCCTAATTTCACAAATACCCCTATCATAGTCATTCTTGTCATGATTTCTATATAAAAATTCTACGAACATATAATTTTTCATTATGAAATTGTGGGGATTTTGGTGGGTCAATTAGCCCATGTAATCTTTTAAGTTTGGCTACTTAGTGGTTTGGAATGGAGTTGAGCTGCAAACGAACCAAGCCGAGCTGAGCTTTGCTGAGCTCGAGCTCGGCTCGTTACTTATCGAGTTCGTTTATTGAGTTCAAACTCGCCTCGATATGAACGGGCTCAAGCTCGGCTCGACTCGGCTCGACTAGATAAATTTTTTTTAATATTATTTATATTATTTAAATATAAATATTTAAATAAAAGGGTTTTTTTTTTTTAGGGTCCTTGGTATTAAGATTTTATAGCATAAAGGACACCAAATATTTTCATAATATCTAAGGTCCCTTAAGTTGATTCAGAGAAAATTGGTCCAGAGAAAATTAGTCCAGAGAAAATTCACATCACAGAGAAAATAGGTCCAGAGAAATTCAAAGAAGAATTTCTCTGGACTTTCCAGAGAAATTTTGAAAATTTCTCTGATTTGAGAAAAGAAGGGAAAATTAGAAAATTGATCCAGAGAAAATTTCAAATACCTGCACTTACACCCATTGTGGTTCAAGGTAAAGCAATATTGTCAATCATTTCCCTGGTCACCACCCTCCCAATATCAAGAACAACCCACCTTCTCTCTCTCTCTCTCTCTCTCTCTCAAGTCTCAGCTTCTCTCACTACCCTTTCTGCATCTCCCTCTCCTTTCCAAGGTCTTCAATGCCTACCCGTTTTCTCTCCATATATATATATATATATATATGAGTTTTGTGATTTGTTTGAACTTTCTTTCAAACAGCTATGGGCAGTAGAGCGGTGCATTGGTGGATTACACAAAATAATAATAATAAATAAATAATTAGAATTAAAATCAAACACATGCATTAAGAAAATGAAGATGCAGTGATATATATGCAGTAGTATTGAAATTCAAATACTTCAAACCAACACATCGAATTCGACATAGCCTTCTTCAGATATTTCATCCTTGTCTTCGTCTCTGTCTACCAGATCGGATCCAATCCCTTTCATCGGCTCTGCCCGCCTCCCCCTCCGCGACGTCGGCTTCGGCAAGCGTGCCACCCGCAATTGGATCTGAAGCGCTCCTTCGGGCGCCCCCATGGCACAGTCCAACTCAAGATCTGCCTCTGCGAAGAAGACAAAGTTTAGACAAACAGAAAAAAAAAAAAAAAAAAAAAGAAAAAAAAAAAAGGATTGACTTGAGAGAGTTAATTTTCTCTGTGATATATTGGTGTGGAAGTTGAGGGACCTTAGACATCATGATATAATATTGTGGATCTCTTCCATTACTAAAATTGGGAGAGAGACCTTAGACCAATTTTTCTTAAATAAAAAATATTATTTATATATATTTATATATTATTTAATATGTAAATAATATATTTATTATATAATTTAAATAAAGATAAGCGAACCGAGCTTAACGGGCCAAGCTTATGCGAGCTCGAGGTCAGCTCGTTTACTAAACGAGCCAAGCTGAGCCGAGCTGAGTCCTTAACGAGCCGAGGCGAGCCGAGCTTGTTCATGAACAGCTCGATTCATTTACAGCCCTAGAATGGAGTAAAGAGATCTCAAGAAGAAAGTTGGGATTCCTTATTTTATGCAGTTTGGTGGTTTTTATTTATTTATTTTATTTTTTGGATCAACAAATGTTAATTGTTAGTGGTTAGATTAGCACTTATGGGAGAAAATCTCTCAATTCTTGGCAAAGCACCTAAGTACTTGCACTCCCTTAATTCAACCTCCTAAGAGGAATTGAACCTATAACCTCCTTGAAACTAAACCTGAAGGAAGGCATGACCAATTATGCTAGGCCTAGTTGGTTAGTTTGGTGGTCTTTAAATGAGGTATTTCTTAATGAGAATGAAATCTCCAGGAATGAGGTCACTGAAGGTATCAAAGTTGAGGTGCTTTTGTTTTTTTTCTTTTCTTTTTTTTTTTTTTTTGAGAGAGAGAGAGAGAGAGAGAGAGAGAGAGAGAGAGAGATTTTAATTATATTTTTAGTTCCCAAAGTATAAGAATTTTGTGTCATTTTGATCCCCGCCAATGTTTAAATTATGTTACTATGGTCCCTAATGCATACAAAATGTTTCAATTTATTAGTCTCCCAATGTCTAAATTAAAATAGTTTTTATATATTAGGGATTAGATTGACACAATTTAAATATTAGGGATTAAATTGAAACACTTTTATAGATTGATGACCAAATTAACACAAAACCGATACTTTTGAGACCAAGAACGTAATTAAACCTCATGGATAAAAGCCAACTTTGAAGGTGTTTGTTTTAACATTGAAGAATTTGTTAAGGGGTGAAGACACGGAAACTGAGATATCTCAAGAAATTTTGGGTTCTTGTTTGACACAGCTCTATTTGGTAAGAAAAATCTGTTTATGTATAACATTTTAGGATTCTCTTGATGATGGATGGTTGAGTGTTTTGGTTAAAGGTTGGATAAAACAAGGTAAGCATTTGGGGTATGTTTTGGTGGTTGGCATTTTTTATTGTTATAATCAATATATTATTCGTTGGCTACAAAAAAATTAAAATTTTAGAAATTAAAATTTAGAGACAAAATTATTTTTTAGAGATCAAATATTTTTGTTGTGAAAAGTATCGTTATTATATTTTTAGAAACGAAAATTAGACATTAGTGATGAATTATTATCCTTTTGGAACCAAATTTTTTGTCTCAAAAAATAAACTATTTTGAAACCAAATTATTTTGTACCTAACGCTGTGTTTGGTTGGGGGATTTGAGGAGGGATTTGAAAAGGGAAAGGGAAAAAGTGTGTGAAACTAAGTGAAATATAGGTATGTTTTATTAACATTTCACCTACCTTTTCCATTTCCCTTTCCAAATCCCTCATTAAATCCCTCAACCAAACACAGCATAAAAGTTTATTTATTTGTGACATTTTCAAAATTTTGTCATTAAAAGCTTTGTTTTTGACTTTTCAGGACGACCTTTTAGCGACTATCTTCATGATGGTAGAAATTGGTTCCTAAATGTCTTTTACAACAAAATTTTCACTTTTAGATATCAAAACATTTGATCTCTAAAACTCTTATATGTTGTAGTGTTTTGTCGTTCAAAAAATAATAATAATATGGATAAATTACAAATACACTCTCTGAGGTTTGATTAAAATACGAATCACCCTTTATGATTTTGAAAATTACATTCCACCTTCTAAGGTTTCTAATTTCATAACAAATCGCCCTTTTTATTAATAAATCATTAAGTCAATTAATAGTTTTAACAATGTTAAAAATATGTTTCAATTAATAATTTAGGTAATTTTATTATTGTATAAGAGAGCAATTATGAATTTAATTTTTTAATTAATTATATTAAATAAAAATTCTAATAAAGGAATATTTGTAATTTTTTAAACTACAAGAGTAATTTATATTTTAAGCAAATCTCAATAGTGTGTTTGTAATTTACCCTAATATTATTAAGTGACATCACTTTTACAAAAGTAAAATGTTTTTCTTTCTAAAATATTCCTATAGAATCATTTTGTCAGAATGAGACGTTAGTGAAAAAACATTTTAATAGATTTTGTCATAATCTCAGGCGTATTACAACTTTGGAGATTTTTTCAACTACTTGCCTAGAGAGGACAACTAGTATACGAGGAGAGGAAGTGAAGTTCTTTGTGAATCAACTCGTGAATCATTGTGGTGGTGGTGAGTATAGTAAGGTGAACTTGAATTCCAAGTTTTTTGAGCTCTCATTTAATGTTATGACCATGATGATCATGGGGAAGAGGTTCTATGGAGAAAGCGTGGACAATGTTGGGGAGGCCAAGCTCTTTCAGAAATTGATAAGAGAGCACTTTGAACTTGTCAAGAAATCAAATCCAGCAGACCTTTTTCCGGTTTTGCAGTGGGTGGATTTGTTTGGGACAGCGAAGAAAATGATAGCCACGGCAGAGAGGATGGACAAGTTTTTGCAGAAACTAGTTGATGAGCATAAAAAAACCAGTGCATCAACAAAAGTGAAGACACTAATCCACAATTTGCTCTCTTTGCAAGAAACAGAACCTGAGTTCTATACCAACAGCATTATAAATGGGATGATAATGGTAAGATCAGATCACTACAACATCAATGTTTATCTGTATATTTATTTTTTCGTTTCCTTACCTGAATAAAATAAAATAACTTCTTTCACTTAATTTTCTATCTTACCAGTTTTTTTTTTTTTCCTTCTTCCCATCACAACCTTATGATTATGAATTTCTTATGTTTATCATGCTTTTATTAACCAATATGACGATCAACCCTTTTCTACACTGTTTTCTTTTTGGGAGAGGGTGAGTCATTTTTGCAACACAAGTTCTTTGACCTTGTTTGATGCAATTTATAAATGCTGCTTATAACACATATACATTGAAAATCTATGTTAAGAATGTTTGGTGTAGTTTATACTTCATAATTTATCAGGTAAAAACAACTTAAGTTTTAACAGAATCGATTATTGAAAAACTTAAGGATAAGAATACTTTAGCTTATACTTTTAATTATCAACTTTCATTTTGCAATAATCTACAAAAAATAGGTTTATGGTTTTTTATGGTTGTGGTTGAGAAATGTCAAAACACCAAAGGATTTTCCACAATATTTTCTTAACACTAAACATAAAGGTAGTAGTGAGGTTCACATAAATATACAAGTGGTACGCTTGCCTCTGTATGTAGTAATAAAAAAAATTAGGTAATTCATTTATACTATATAGATTTTCCATTGCTATTTTCATCTTCTTCTTCTTCTTCTTCTTCTTCTTTTTCTTTTGTGTGTGTGTGTGTGTGTGTTGGTTATACCTCTTAACTAGGTGTCTGGTGTGGATAGGTATTGCTAATTGCTGGGACTGAGACTTCATCAACTACTTTGGAATGGGCAATGTCACTACTCCTCAACCATCCAGATGAAATGACAAAAGTTAAAGAAGAGATTGATGCTCACGTTGGACAGGATCGCCTCATAGATGAACAAGATTTGCCCAAGCTAGATTACCTATCAAATGTAGTGAACGAAGCACTTCGGTTATATGCACCCGTCCCACTTCTATTGCCACATGAAGCATCTGAGGATTGTACAGTGGGGGGTTATGATGTCCCACGAGCCGACATTAATGGTAAATGCATTGGCCATTCATAGAGACCCCAAGCTATGGGAAAATCCAACAAAATTCATGCCAGAGAGGTGTCAAGCGGAGGGTGCTGGAGATGGGTATAGGCTGATTCCATTTGGCAGTGGAAGACGTGGTTGTCCGAGGGCTAGCCTAGCAAAAAGGATGGTTGGGCTAGCACTAGGAGCCTTGATTCAGTCATTTGAATGGAAGACGGTTAATGAAGAGCAGGTGGATATGACTGAAAGTCCTGGCATCACCATGCCAAAGTTGAAGCCCTTGGAGGCCATTTGTAAGCCGCGTCTATCCATGCGCAAACATTGTCTTGTATGATGCCTTTTCATTCTGTTTTGCTATAGACATAAAAGAATAAATCACAAGAAGTTACAACCTAGTTGGGATTGTAGAGTGATAGCGATGATACTTTTTGCACTTCCCTCCTTTATTGATATAAATTGATGTTTGTAGTTGTTTGTTTTTCATCAATATAAAGTTTCCCTTCTTCTTTGTTGATCAAAAAAATAATTTTCGATTTATTTTGTTTTGTTTTTGTTTTTTTGTTTTTTGTAAATTGAATTTTACTAAACTACAAAACAACTTTTTTTTTTCTTTTTTTTTGTTCTTTGAACGGCAAAAGGAAGATTTTATTGATGAAAAACATATGAAGTATGAAAAGAAACATCAATAAAGAGAAGCTTGGAGCTAGAATAAAGCTCCAACCTCCTAGTTGGTGAAAGACCAACAAAACAAAGCAAAAAACCAGGATCGACAAAACTGAGCAAACTAAGCAACCACAAAAGCTACAAGCACACTACAGCAGACCTCAGGTTGCAACCATTGCAATCACTCCAATCCTACAAAACCCTGTAACTGAATCTCATACAGCTTGCAGTGGAAAACCAGCATGCAACAGAATCTCAGACAGCTTGTAACAGAAAAACCAGAAGACACCCAACCAAAAGACAACTGGCTTCGAACAGACCAACGCAACATAACAGCAACAGATAGCACAAGCTCACTGCTGAGCATAGTAGACCAACAACCAGCCACAACTGGGACCAACCAGAAGCAGAGTTAAGCAGACCAAACAGAGCAGCCAAAAGACCACATCTCAGCAACCCTGCACAGATCACCCTCAGCCATGTACACAGACACCAACGAGCACTCCCAAACACAGAATCCAGACCAACACCTGCTACTGCTGCTCACCAGGAGAAATCAGATTATAAACCATTGCACTGCTACTGCAACCAAAACACTCGACCTGATGATTAACCTTGTGCATCACATCAAACCCGACCTCCCAAACAAGTTCTAATCTGCTTTATGTTATAAAGAAAATCATTTATAGAAAACTAGCAGTCCTTAGAAGAAGCCTTCAGCCAAATAGCTAACCTGATAATGATTGACTCCTGCAACTCCTCCATAGCTGGTTGAACTCTATTGAACAAGCAATCATTCTGATGCTTCCAAATGGGCCAAAGCGCAACCAGAGGAATGGCATTCCATATCCTCCTTTCAGCTTTCATGAGACTGTTGCCCGCCCACCAATGCAGCAAACATTCAATAGAACCAGGCACTACCCAGACCAAACCCCACCACTGCACTAATCCAGACCACACCTTCCAAATCAGAGGGCAGGAAAAAAGAACAAGTGAAACAGATTCTGCCTCTGATTTGCAGAAAATACACAGATTTGAAACATCCTCACCCAGCACTCCCACCCTATGGAGGAAACAACTTAACTAGATTACGAGAATCAAATGAATTTACCCAAATTGATTCCTAATCAAACAGGAAAGCAACAAATAATAAAATAAAAAAGTTATTTATATTATATCCTTTGTGGTGTAGTTTGAAAACAGATAGGAGATGCATTGAAGTCGTTTGTAGCTTTGCTTTGCTCAATGTATTAGTTTGTGCTTCATTTTAAAATCAATTGTTCGTGCCTCAAATATGTTTGCTTGCTAGCTTGATTTTGTGGTGGTTGGTTTACACTCCATGGCTCACAGATTGACTTTTTGGTTTATGCTTGCTGTTGCAAACACCTCGGTTGATGACTTGGTGGACTAATTTAAGATATCTAGCTAGTGCTACGTACATTTTTCAGCCATTCCTCCTGGCCGGAGTGTAACTCATTTGAGAACACACTATTTTAGTAATTTTTAGATTTTTTGGTCAAAACATGAGAAAAAAAAAAAATGAGTAATGCTAGAAATTTTAAAAGTTTTATCAAATGTATTACATGGATGTAGAACCCACATAGGACCTACATGGCGTGGGTCTCATACTTATATGAAATATTTTTGGTAAAACTTTTGAAATCTTTAGCATTTTTGAAAAAAAATTAGGGTAAATTACACTGGCACTCTCTGAGATTTCTATTTAATATAAATCCACTCCTCACATTTGAAAAATTACATTTTCCTCCTTGAGATTTGTAATCTCATTAGAAATTACCCCATAAATTGCTCATATCATGTCTTAAAATTTTTTAAATGACAAATTTTCTCCTTTTCCTACCATTTCTTTTTTCTATCATCATGATTACAATATACAATTTTCTGTCATTAAATTCTACCCGAATATATTCTTATTGAGTGATGATATACAAACATAAATTTTATATAGAATTTTCAAACACAATGATATACCTTAATGATGACCTTTCACTTTAAAACAAAACACTCATAAACATGATTTATATTTACAACAATTTCACTATCATAACATTTTTATGATATTTTTTGTATAAAATTTTGATATAATTTTTCATTTTTATTTCCACCATTATATCTAAATTAGATCAATTTAATTCAGATATATTTAAAAAGTATAAAATTGATACAAATTTTTTTTTAAAAAAAAATCATTGAATACAACAAAATAAAATAATGTATTGAATTTTTGTATTTTTTTTTGTATTTGGTGAATTAAAAAAAATCACAAAATATTATTTCTTAAGTATATCTAGATTAGGTGTATCTAAAAAATAAAATAAAATAATTGCTTAAAATATTAAAAAAAATCAGTAAAAAAAAAAAATTTGTGTGAGCTAAACCAAATAAGATAATTGTTATTTCATTTGAAATGACATTAACAAAATATTTGTATTATTTTTTTATTTTATATCTATGTAGACTAAGGGCAAATATATCATTTTAATCTGACAAGGGATAAGTGTGAGGGGGATCTATATTAAACAGAAACTTCATATGGTATTAGTGTAATTTATCCAAAAAATAAATACGTTTGGGATAACTTTTAACTTTTTATGAAAAAAAAATACAAAAAGTAGAGAGAAAATAGAATTTTGACTTTTTTATATAATTTATTAGTTTTTGACTTTTTTAATATCTTTTTGACTTTTAAGTTAAAATATACACTTCCCAAATGAATAGTTAACATTTTGTTCAAATTAAGAATAATGTTAGTATACTAACTAGTATACTAACAAATGATATAGCATAATTTTAAAAGTTTTAGGTATTTATAATTTGTATAATAAAAAGAGTTAGTAATAATGACATAATACTAATTAATATACTAGTTAATATACTAATTGGTATATATAACATCACCGTTAAATTAATTATACGTCAATGATATGTTGAAATTAACCTAAACTACAAGAGAAAGTTAAAATGGGTATTGAGCAAGGTGGGTGGATCCCAGTCCTGAGGCAAAGAGGAAGATCAAGGCACCAAGGAGCAGAAAATGAAGGAAGAAGATCAGGTCTTTTCACTTTGCTTGTAAACAATATACCTGAAGCAATGAATCCACGAGGTTTACATAAGCTATTCACAAAGTTTGTAGTGGTCAAGGATGTATTCATTCCACAGAAGAGGAGGAGATCATTAAATACAAGATTTGGTTTTGTGCTATTTGATTGCCAGGTTGCAGCCTCTATGGCTGCCCAAAAGGCAAATGGGCTTTGGATAGATGACAGAAAATTAGCTGTTAAAAATGCAAATTATGGAAAGGAAAATGGTGAAAGTAAATAGATGAAGCCTACATTAAGGAGGGAGTTTCAGGGGGCAAACTATAGCAGAAAACCATATCAAGAAAAGTTGGAACCAGGGTATTGATAGAAGATCGTTTGTGGAGGCTCTAAAGGGTATTAACTCGGTCAGCAAACAAAACACTACTATTAATGTGGTGGAGATAGGAAATGGATGGCTGTATGAAAGCCTGATTCTAAGGCTCAAATTAAGGTACTTTGTTCTGGCCATTAAGGAAGAACTCCAAAGAAAAGAAATGACGAGGGTGCTAGTGAGAGAGGGTGGAGGTCGAGATGTTGTGATGACCTTCAAGTCAAAGAAGGAGCTGAGGAACAATAGAAGCAAGATTATTGCGTGGTTTTAGGATTGGTGTGTGTTCATTAAGGAATGGTCATCAGATCTTCATCTAGAAAAGAAATGTTTGTATGGTCGAAATGCATTTAATCCCACTGAACCTATGGAACACAGATACATTCAGAAAAATTAGAAGATTATGGGGGAAGGTGGTTTATTTTGATGGAGACACATGTGAAGCAGCATCTCTTCGGTGTGGAAAGATTAAGATTGCCACTAGCCTCATGGAGCCAATAAATATAAATTTAACTCTGGAATGCAAGGGAAGAGCATATCCTATAAAAGTGTGTAAATAGCAGATTATGAATGAGGTAAAGGCCATTTGCAAATGCAAACTAGTTGATGGTGATGAGGAGTATGTCAACTCCAATGTCAATGGTGAGGTGCAGCCCAATGCTGAACCCAGATTAGAGAAAGATGAAGATGAGCTGGCAGATGTGGTGGCTGATGATGTGGAAATTACCAATGAGTTGGTTGAAGGGGATTTGCCAACTAGGGGGAAGGAAGGAGGTGAGGTGGATGCTGAAGGTAACTGGCTGGAGGTCTCAATAGTTGAAGAAACTGCAGATTACATGGGAAAATCAAATGAAGCTGCCAAAAGTAAGAGTGCAGCCGACATTGGGAAGCAATTGAAGAGGGCACACGTGAAGCAGAGACAATGATGAAAGGAAAATGAGGACTACAGTAGGGGTGTAATGATGAGACACTAAAAGTAGGTGGTCAGTCTCATATATCAGGTTCTGTGAGAAGTTTGAGTGAGTCTTCGAGGGCCAGACCAGGTATTAACTTGGAGGTTCTTTTGGGCCAGAAGCAATGCACTAATAAGACCATGGGGCCAGGTATAATTCAACAGTATAATTCTGGTACTAGCCAGCCCAATGTATGGACTGAGCATGGGCCTATTTTGTTGGGATCTAAGTCCAGCAAGTGTAATAATATTAGTGTATCCATTTGTAAATCTGTGTCTAACAAGATAAAGTCTAGGAATAATAAAAGGAAAAGAAAAGTGGGTGTTAGAAACTCCATGTCAGTAGGTGGATTTTTGGGTTTGCAAGAAGGCTAAGGCATAGAGGGGCTGGATCAAGTAAAGGAAATCACAAAGGGGTGGTTGTTAGGTCAGCAGCTGTTGCAATATTGAAGTCTGTATCAGATAAATCTCAGCACAGTTGCATTGAAGGAAAACTACATGAGGCTCAACTAACACTTCTTTTGGGTAAAAGTTTGGGGGTTGACTATCTGGGCCAAGATGAGGTAGTGATTCAAAATCTTGTTCAGATAGAGGAGGTGGATAAAGAAAGGATCGGAGAGGGGGTTGAAGGGGCAATTTAATTAGCCCCTACTAGGTGATATGAAAGAGTACAAATCTGCTGTTATGAAGTGGTTAAGTTGGAATATCAGAGGGATTGGTAGGTTTGAGAATATGAGAAAAATTAGGAAGGTCTTGGTAGATAGGAAAATAGATTTGGCATTATTTCAAGAAACAAAAAAGGCAAGTTTTTCACATGTGGATGTTAAAAGAGTGTGGCCTAGACATAAAATGGAGTTCTTGGTTATTGATCTTGTGGTAGATTTGGGAACTACTATGCATATGGGATCTGAGGTGTTTCAACTATCGATTGTTATAGCAATAGGCATTTCATTATGCTTGCAGTCATCCTTAACTCTTTGATTGTGTTATTATTAATGTGTATGCTCCTAATGATCCTGTGAGGAGAGTAAATTTGAAAGAAAGTTTCACTAAACCTTTGTACATAGGTGGAGACTTCAATGAAATTAGATTAGTGGATGAAAGAGTGGGTTGTTCAAGAAGGGAAAGAGATATGAAAGACTTCAATGACTTTATAGATAGGTGTGAGTTGACTGAGTTACAAATGCTGGGTAGGAAATATACCTGGTGTAATGCAATTGATGGTAATAAATGGAGAAAAATTGATAGATTCTTACTGAGCCCTGAGTGGATTGAAAGATTTAAGTTCAAACTGTGGGGTTTACCTAGACACATTTCTGATCATTGCCCTCTACTTTTAATGGAGGATGTAAGGGACTGGGGACCCAAACCCTTTAAGTTTTATAATGCTTGGTTGCTGCATCCCAGCTTTGCATCATTCTTGGAGAAAGTTTGGTTAGAGACACAGCTAAATAGAAGTGCAGGTGTAATATTGCAAAGGAAATTACATGCTTTGAAGTTAGCATTAAAGCAATGGAGCAAAGAAGTGTTTGGTAATGTCTCAGAGAAAATTAAAGAAGCTGAAAGTCAGCTGCACTCTTTGGATTTATTGGCTGAAAATAAACCTTTGGTGAAAGCAGAGCTGAAGCTAAAAAGAGAGACAAGTAGTGAACTGTGGAGGCTCAGTAGAATGTTGGAATGGTCATGGTTGCAAAAGTCAAGATTTGAGTGGAACTTAAAAAGGGATAGAAACCCCTGATTTTTTTTCATGTAATGGCTAGTAGTAGGCAGAATAGGAATGGACTGAACTGTCATGACCCAAACCCGCCCTTATAGGTTTAGCATCGTAGCCAGCCAGTAATCTTTGGATTACCGAAGGCCTCTGAACAGATACACAGAATTAAAGGGGTTAGCAGAAACAAATACATAAATATAATTGTCCAATGAGCTGTGCTGACTTATATAAAACAAAATAGTTACAATTTTATATACATATCCAAAAGTCATTCATACATTATACCCACACACATTAAAGTATCCTAAGTACAGCCAACAAAACAAACAAGTTTCATATACAGAAACAACAGAGCTTAGAACACGCGACACTTTAGGAACCTCCACGTGAGGCATAATGGTTGGCTGATAACAGAACACAGATCCAAACAAAAGCCTTTAGGCTCGATCTCCAGAGTGCCCACCTATATATATATACACACAGTGAGCTAAAACCCAGTGAATAACATTAAGGTAAAGAGGTTAGTGAACGAAATCCGAACATATCATAAGCGTAGAATAGATCATAGCATAATCATTCTCGTATCTTAACATAATAATGGTACATCCCTTAGAACACATCACATATCGTCTTCCGACTAGAATAATTGGTTCCGGACACCGATTAAACACATATTACCACAATGAAGTGGTTAACGAGATCTCGTAGTCACACATATGTCATGGACCTGCATTAACATGCCATCTCCCATGACTTGGGACTATCTATGGATGCCATAATAGATTTTAAACATAGGACATTCGTTCACGTAAATAATCATTTCAGAAATCATGACTTAACATATCACATTTGGAACATAATTCATATGAACATATCTTTACAAAAACGTTACTCACAGTGGGCTCCCGTAAACGGTCAATCAATCTCCGGACGTTGACCTACAAACACAAAAGTTCATAACGCAAACATATCTTATAATTACGCATTTATGTGGCCATCATGGCTTAGCTTTCTTTACATTGATTCTTGTTCTTTCTTATCACATTGCTTAAACACAAACACTTGTAATTTCTTAACTTAGTACATTCCTTTCTTAGTGTGTTTCTACTTCATATCCTTATTACTATGGCTAAATTAAGGCTTAGGAATGCCTAAGATGCAATAAGGATGCCAAAATGCATTGAAAAACACTTCGTCAAATTTTTGGAAACAGGGTCCCCACTCGAGCGTAGCTTTCCTCGCTCGAGCGGACATGCAAAAATGTGAGAGGTCGCTCGAGCGCAACTTCCTTCGCTCGAGCGATTTGCCAACTTGGAAAAAAGTACTGGTTGGTCTCCATCTACGCTTGAGCGGTCAGCCAAAATACAAAGGGTTCGCTCGAGCGCGACTCTGGTCACTCGAGTGGAGCGCTCATGACTGCAAAAATACTAAGAGCTCGCATTCTCCATTCGAGCGCAAGCTTTCTCGCTCGAGCGGACTGCGAAATTCTGGGTTTTCAAAAACAGAGTTTTAAGCTTCCAAATGCAAATTTAAAGGCAAACTCGTGCATGGCTTGTTCAAAACACTTGGAAAACTTTTCTAAAACACAAATATATGATCATTTACAAACCCTCAGCTCAAAACTCATGGATTTAGCTAAAATTGAATTCAAACTTCCATGTATATAAGGTTTATAAACTCTTTTTCTCCAACACCATGATTTTAACAAAATTGAGCTCAAGGGCTCCATACATGAGGGAAATCCTTTTCAAAACATGAATTTAAGCTTTAAAACATGATGAATTATACATGCATGTGCCAAATAACTCATGATAACAACTTAGATGCTCAAAATCAAACTCAATATGACAAAACTCTATATATATACATGCATGTGAAATTATAATCAAATTCTCCATCTTCTTGATAAACATATGTAAAATACATGCAAATGATCATAACAAGCCGATGAATGCATCTCCACATTAAACAATTTCATGAATTATGAAGTAGATGTTCACCAAGAACCTTCAAATACACAAGATCCTTGCCAAACTTGAGCTACTCTAGCAAAAACCTCAACTTCTACTTTGAATTTACACTTTCTCTCTCTAAAATAGAGTCTCTCTCACTCTAGAATGTATGAACTCAGATTTTGGCACTAAGAAATGAGAGAATTGAGCTCAAGAATGAGCTTAAGGGTCACTTATATAGTTGTAATGCTAATATACATTAATTAAAACATTTAGCTAACCAAACATAACTTAATTAATCGATCCAAATCAATTTTTAATAAAATTTGCCATATGGTTCTAAAAATTCCGAATAACATATTCATGTAACCAATTCCGATTTCGGATGCCGGTAAGGCTTTCAATTTTCATATTAAAGCGAAATTCCAGACAGATATTTCTACAAGTAACAGATAGAAAGCCAAAGATCATGCAAAATACATAATAAACACACAATTTATTTTATCCACTTAATTAACATCCTTAATTACGGATTAGTAGCTAATTACGGATCGGGGTTGTTACATGAACACTATTCTGGTGGAGGGATAGTGGCTGAGGATCCACAGGAGGTAAAGAATATGGTATGGGCTCACTTTAACAGGCACTTTTCAGAAGCATTGAGGGTTAGACTTGTCGTGAATCGGTGATTTTAAGAGTGTTAGGCAAAGGATGTTTGATGAGTTGGAAGCGTAGTTTTCGAAGGAAGAGATATGGGCAGTAGTCAAAGAGTGCAATGGAAATAAAGCATCAAGTCCCAATGGCTTTAATTTAATGTGTTTTCAAAAGAATTGAAAGGTGTTTAAAGAAGATATGATGATGTTCATGAAAGAGTTCCACAGTTTGGACAGATTGGCTTATGGTATGAACAGCTCCTTCATCACTTTAATTCCAAAAAAGGTCAATGCAGTCAATCTTAAGGACTATAGACCAATAAGCTTGATTGGTTCAATGTACAAAATTCTGTCTAAGGCTCTAACTAGTAGACTCAAACTAGTTATGCCAGAAGTAATAAGTGAAACCCAATCAGCTTTTTTGAGTGGAAGAAATATCTTGGATGGGGTTTTGATCGCAAATGAAATTGTGGATAGGTGGAAGAAATCTAAGAATGGGGGGGTGTTGCTCAAACTTGATTTTGAAAAAGCTTATGATTCCATCAACTGGGGTTTTTTGTTTTCCATGCTATCTAATTTTGGCTTTGGCTCTAAATGGATTAATTGGATGAAAGAGTGTATCTCAAATGCTAGAATCTCTATACTCGTGAATAGGTCACCAACCAAAGAGTTTAGCCCACAAAAAGGTCTTAGACAGGGTGATCCATTATCACCCTCCCTGTTTAATCTGGCTGCAGAAGGGTTAAGTATTCTACTGCTTACAGCAAGGGAAAAGAGACTGATTAAAGGAGTGCAGATTGGAGTTAATGGGGTGGTCGTTTTACACCTTCAATTTGCTGATGATTCCTTACTTTTCTGTGAAGCTGATATAGAGGAGGTAATGAATCTTAAAAGAATCTTAAGGTGCTTTGAAATGATCTCGGGTCTTAAGATCAATTTCCATAAGAGTGTGGTATGTGGGGTTGGAATTTCAGTCAATACTCTTAAGGAACTGTAGACACCCCATTTTTGACCGACCTTAAGACTCAGACGTCACCGGTTGAGCGCTCGGTGATGTTGCATACTGTGCTCGTTCAGAAGTCTCAGAGTCGGCGGCGCCTGCCTCCGGACTTAGAACTCTCTTCATGCCTTGTCTCGGTTTGCGAACCAGGCTCGATTTTCTCTTTTCTTTCTGCGGGAAGAGTGGTCCAGAGACTATCTCTGGTGGCCGTGAGCTACATTTCGTGGGTCAGAGCCATTTTGCCCATTCGGAGCCGGTTCCGATGGACCGTGCCGTGTGCCTCGGTTCGGGACCGCCCAACCATCTCCGATTTCTCCGGTTTTTGGCAAGTGCCTCTGTTTTATCATACCGAGGGACACTGGGGCCTCTGATGTCCACTTCGTGGCCGAATGCCACTTTCGATGCCTGTAGCCGGTTTTCGGGACCCCGAACTACGTGATTTGGGCCCCGAGCATTCATTTTGTATCCGATTTCTCCGGTTTTTGGCAAGTGCCTCTGTTTTATCATCCCGAGGGACACTGGGGCCTCTGATACCCACTTCGCTGCCATATGCCACTTTCGGTACTTGCAGCCCATTTTCGGGACCCCGAACTACGCGGTTTGGGCCCCGAGCGTTCATTTCTCATTAGTTTTTGTTCAATTTTGGCAGGTACCTCTGTTTCAACACCAGGAAGATCACTGGGGGGTGGGAGGCCAGCAATTATCCCAGATAACCGGCCAGCTCCTCCGTGCTTTTGCTCACTTCCGGGCCAATGTTGAACATCCTGGGGATACTTTCTTCCAACCAAAGCTACATATTTGTGATCAGGGGACATGGGAGGACCCTAAAAGTGCATGGTCGGCCAGTAATTGTGCTTTTCATTTTTGAGCCCCTCCTTCAAGTTCAATGTTGTGACTCTTGTTTTAGTGTTGCCAGATTCCAATCTTGGGGCTTTATTCTACACATCTGGGAGGACACCAAGGAGTGGTGGTCGGCGTAAAATTTGGACTTCATTTTGGTCACGGGCCATGGTGAGTGGCTGGTCGACCAATTGGGGTGGCCGTAGCCACCTTCAAGAAATCCACCGCCTGGCTTTACACTTTTACAAATTTGCTTTTTGAAATATCTCCCCCACCCGGGGGATATTTTGGGAGGGAAAGCTTGGATGCATTTCCCTCCCCTTTTACACCTTTTTTTTTGCCTATTAAAGGGGCTGGTCTTCTCCTTTGTTAGGGTTAGAAATTTTGATCTCACAAACCTCTCTCCCAAAACCTCCATTTTCCTATTCAAAAATCCTAAAAACCTTTGAGTTCCTAGGCCAATCCTTCATCAACCCTAAGCCTCACCATCACCATCTTCATTCCAGCAGCAAAGGAGTGCTTTTCAAGGGCTAAGGATCAACAAATTGAAGCCAAGAAGCCACCAAAGTTGGATCTTCAAGGGTAAGTCACTAAATCCCTTTTTCTAGCATTTTCTTGAATCAATTCTTTACCCTATTTTATTTTTGTTTTGGGCTCCGACCCCTACTGGTTTTAGGCTTATTTTCAGCCCCTCTACAACTTTGTAGAAGGGCTCAACCCTGTTTGGTGTCTCCATGATATACTTCTTTCAATATCACCCTTTATGCCAATTATTTGCATGCTTTGTTTGGATTTTGAATGATCTGATTTCGAGCCTCATATATACTGTTAGTGGGCTTATATTGAGCCCCTCTTCAACATTGAAGAAGGGCTCCATCATGTTTGGTGGCTCTAGCATGCACTTCCTTTGAAATTCTTCCATTTTACCGTAAACTTGCATGCTACTTTTAGCCTATATGCATTTATTTCTGGAGCATGCTATAAACTGATTTTGAGCTTATTTTGTATCCCTCTACAACATTGTAGAAGGGACCAATCTTGTTTGGTGCCTCCATGAATGGCCTCTCTTTGTACCTCTCTTTGGCCATGTTTTACATGCTTTGTTAGGCTTATTTTGCTTCTGATTTGAGTCTCCATCAGGCCTGAAAAGAGCCTTGTTTTGGCATTTTCATCATATTTTGTTAAGGGTCTTAGGCCATTTGGTGAATGATTTTGGTACTTCATGTAATATCCTCTTTTTTACCGTAAAATTGCATGCTTTGTTAGGCTTTCTTAGCCTCTGTTTTCAGCCTTCATCAGGCTTAGAAAGTGTCTTATTTTGGCCCATTCTTCATATTTTGTTAAGGGTCCAAAGTTTTTTGGTGATTTCTTTTGATACCTCATGTTATAGCCTTTGTTGGCTTCATATTGCATGCTATGTTTAGTAGATCTACATACTGAATTGGAGGATGTAATCTCTTGTAAATGTGCATATTTTTGGTCCCCCTTTAATGTTGTAGAACTGTTTTTTTTGGTTTGAGCATTGTATATACTACTTGCTTTGTAATTCCCCTATTTTTTTCCCTTTTTTGCATGCTAATTTTGCCATACTTGTGGTTGTTGTTTAGCCTTGCTTTGTACTGAAAAAATGTTATTTTAGGGGCTTCCTTGCTACTGTTTTACATGTCGTGTCCATATTGTGCATGTTTAGTAGGGCTGTAGGCCATTTTGGGTACTTTGCATAACATTTCGGGCATTGATTGTAATTTTGTTATAATTCGGGGGCTATTTGTGCATCATTTTAGCTACTGAAATTTGCATTTTCCATATGCCATATGTCACGTCTAATTTGCATGCCATTTTTGTGCCTTAGGGCCATGCCTCGGTTTGCGTGCCCGTGTGCACGCATTTCGAGGCACTTCATTTTCATCTCTCGGCAGCTTATGTGAGTGCGGCTGAGGGGCTCTCATGTTAGTGTAAGCCCAATTTGCATTTTCCATGTCATTTGCATTCCGTATGCCATTGCCTCGGTTTGCGTGCCCGTGTGCACGCATTTCGAGGCACCTCATTTTCATCTCTCGGTAGCTCATGTGCGTGTGGTTGAGGCCCTCTCATGTTAGCATAAGCCCAATTCGCATTCCATATATCATTTCATGCCTTCGGGGCGTGCCTCGGTTTGCGTGCCCGTGTGCACGCATTTCGAGGCACCTCATTTTTATCCACCGGCATCCTATGTGAGTGCGGCTGAGGCCCTCCCATGTTAGTATAAGCCCGTCATTGCATTTTGCATGCCATTCCGCACACCTCGGTTTGCGTGTCCGCAGGCACGCATTTCGAGGTGCCTCATCTTTTTATCCGACGGCATCTTATGTGAGTGCGGCTGAGGCCCTCTCATGTTAGCATAAGCCTAATTTGTATTTTTATGCCTTTATATCATTGCTTCGGTTCGCGTGCCCGTGTGCACGCATTTCGAGGCGCATTTTTTTCATCTCATGGCCTCTTATGTGGGTGCGGCTGAGGCTCTCCCATGTTCGTATAGGCCTATCTTGCATCGTGTATGCCATTTTAGATCTGTTGCATTCCGTATGCCATTTCCTCGGTTCGCGTGCCCGTGGGCACGCATTTCGGGGCATTTCATTTTAGTCTCATTGTATATCATATTTCATGTCATTTCATGCTTTTATGTCATCACCTCGATTTGCGTGCCCGCGTGCACGCATTTCGAGGCATCTCATTCCCATAGCATTGTGTATATTAGGATTGCATATTAGCTGCATTTCATGCATATCATGCATATTGCATCGTGTTTGGGATAAGAGTTAGCCCGGGCACGGGAAACGAGGTACGTTCCGTATTCCGAGTGACGGAACGAGTCTCAATTCCCAAGTCACCGACACTCCGGATACCCATGATGGAGTTAGGTTTTGTTGTAGCGTTCATCCACATTCACCCCATATTGAGTTGTGCAATCCGATTCTTCGGCCATCATGCATCGATATGCGTGATTGGTGGCACGAAGATCGAGGCATGCATATATTTGTGAAATACATTGCTATGCCCCTTTCCTACTCTCTGTTACAGCAAAATGAAGAATCAGCAATTTTTCGGGACTTGGCACGCATTTCAAGAAAAAGTGCAAACAGAGGCTAATTGGGGCATCCCAGTGGATTTCAGCGCCAAGACAGCCCAACATGCATCATTTGTCAGAATCGAGGCAGCCCCCTGGCCTGTGTGCCAGTTTACAGCTTTCTTAGTTAATTTGTAAATTAATTAGGAATTTGTATTTATTTCGGACTGTATTATTCTTTCATTTCGGACTGTGTTATTATTTTATTCGGACCCTCTGCGCGAGGGCATAATTGTAATAAGGGTGTGTGAGTGTGATGTATGTTTTCCAACCCCACGTCTTTCTCCCTTTTATTTACCCGCTTACGATGGTTAGATATAGGGCATACTTCAATTAGCATACAGTATGACAGCATGTTTGCATCATTCATCTGTTTTGCATGCACCGGGCTCGGCGCATCATACAAACTGCATTTGTATTTCAATTCCAAATTGAATACGTGTTAGTTGTAGCATTCCATATGCCATGTTTAGGACAGCCGAGCCTGCCATTAGTTTGCATTTTTGTATGTGTTGCATTAGGCATTTCTGTATACTTAGGATCATGCATTGATTTCTAATCGAGCTTCTGTTTTGGCTTGGAGTACTAGGTAAGTTTTATGCTTTAGCATCCTTGCATGCGTGTGAGTGTTGCCATGAATAGCATGCTTACTATGAGGCTATGTGCTTATATGATATAACTGCCTTGAATGCCTGTGGGTGGAGGTTGAGTTATCTGAATTGGGACAAATCATTGACTGTTTGTTTTAAGCCCACTAGATAATGGCAAAATCATGTTTTCTAAGCCCACCTGAGGGTGGCAAATCCGCATTTTAGCCTACCTGTGGGTAGCACCATCAAACCATTTTCTAACAAACAAACATGAAATGTTTTGTTCCAATTCAGACGGCCCAGTCTATACTTGTATGCTGTGCGCATCACATAGTAACCTAGGCTAATAACCAGAATAAGGACTCACAAAGTTTTCAAAAACAGATATCATGGTTAGTAGAGGCCGGTCTTTGACCGGGCGAGCGGGGGTGCTCACGATGTGACCTTCCCCAATCGTACCCAAGTTCCCGAGCCAACTTTGGTGATGACGGACACGTGGCCTTTGGCACCGAGTTAGGGTTTCCTAAATTTCCCATTTTAAAAAAAAAATATTTAGGTGGCGACTCTGTTATCTGGCAAAGCAGTCCATGTTTGGCACTTCTTTCAAAAAAATCTGTTTTCCTTCAAAACGATTTGCCAGATTTGGACTCTTTGGTTCAAGACTTGGAACCGTGACAAAATCGAGTCCGAACTGTAGCGAGGTCCCTCGCGGGCGTGTTACAGGAACTTACTTCTGTGCTTAACTGTAAATCTCATAACTTACCACTGAAATTTCTGGGTTTACTACTGGGAACTTCTCCAAGTAGAAAGAAATCTTAGCAACCTGTTATTGACAAGATCAAAGCCAGACTTGCTGGGTGGAAAATGAGGCTCTTATCATTTGCTGGCAGGTTGACTCTAATCAAATCAGTGATGTCTAGTTTGCTAGTGTATTATCTTTCTCTCTTCAGGTTGCCAAAAGGAGTGGCTAAGGAAATAGATAGAATTCAAGCAACTTTCTTATGGGGAGGCACAGAATTGAAAAAAAAGATTCATCTAGGGCATTGGAAAGAGGTGACCAAGAGCATTAATCAAGGTGGGTTGGGTATAAGGAGAATTAGAGAGGTAAATGCTTGCTTATTAATGAAGTGATGGTGGAGATTTGCTAATGAAGAGCAGGCCTTATAGAAAAATGTGATTTGTCATAAGTATAAAATTGAAGTTGGAGCTTGGCTTCCAAATCAAACTTGTGACACTAGATGGTCTAAGTTATGGGGTGATGTCCTAGCAGTGGTAGAGCATAGTAACACTCTCTTTCAATTTTTTGTCAATAATTTTCAAATTATAATGGGTAATGGGAATAGAGTGAGATTTTGGCATGATAAATGGTGGGGTGGTAATCGTCTTAAAGAGGTTTTCCCTAGACTTTTTTCACTCTCAATAGAGAAGAATGGATCTCTAAAGCTTTTTGTTGACAAAAAAAGGAAGCTCTGGGGTTTGGGATCTATGTTTAAGAAGGCCTTTGAGGCAATGGAAGGATGAGGAGGTATCTAGGGTCACTGAAATGTTAAGAGTGGCTCCTATGTTATGTTTGGGGGTTAAAGATAAACCAAGGTGGCTGGCTTGTAAACCAGATCAGTCCTTTGTTGCTTCACTAGATAGGAATTGTGAAGTGGGTTTTGGTGAAGTTGTAAGTACTTGTAAACTGGTGTGGATTAATTATATCCCACCCAAAGTTCAATTTTTTGGATAGTTAGCTTGGAAACACAAGATCAAAACTACTATTTTTCTTCAAAGGGTTGGAGTGCTGGGTGAGAAAGCCTCAACTGAGTGTATTTTCTGTAAATCAGAGGCAGAATCTGCTTCATATGTCCTCATTTCTTGTCCTCTGATTTGGAAGGTGTGGTCTGGTTTAGTGCAGTGGTGGGTATTGGTTTGGGTTGTGCCTAGATCTATTGAATGCTTGTTGCACTGGTGGGCTAGTCCCTGTCTCATGAAAGCTGAAAGGAGAATATGGCATGCTATTCCTCTAGTTGCCCTGTGGTCCATTTGGAAACATCAAAATGATTGCTTGTTCAATAGTGTTTAACCAGATATGATGGAGCTTAAGGAGTCTATTATTATCAGGTTAGCTATTTGGTTGAAGGCTTCTTCTAAGGATTGTCAGTTCTTCATTAATGATTTTCTTTTTAACATCAGGCAGATTAGAGCTTGTCTAGGTGGTCGAGGTTGATACGATGCACAAGGGTAAACATCAGGTTTGAGTGTATTTGTAGCAACAGTAATGCCTTGGTTTATAATCTGCTATCTTCTGGTGAGTAACAGCAGCATGTGTTGGACTGGAATCTGTGTAGGGGAGTGTTCTCTGATGTTTGAGTATATGGTCGAGTGACTGGCGAGGGTTCTTTGAGTTGTTGAATGGTATATGGGTTGGATTCTGGTGTTGTGTGTTGCTTTGCTTATGTCTGCATTGATCTGTGGGTTGGATTCTGGTGTTGTGTGCTGCACTACTAATACCTGCTCAGTTGTTGCTGGCTTTGTGGTTTTGGTGGTGATGCCTTCTCTATTGGTGGTTTTTGTCGTTTTGTTTTGGTGAAGGTCTGTATCAGAATTGGAGGTTGATTGATTGGGCTCTAATCTAGTGGCATGCATTAGAAGCTTGGTGAGTTGTAGAGGGTTTCTGATCTTCTACTCTGCTACTTTCTCAGGCCTTTCACTATGTCTACATTGCTGCAGTTTGTTTGTTCTGTTTTTTCCTTTCTTTCGTTGGTTTTATAGTTTGGTTTCTCACCAATCTTGGGTTAGCTTTGATGCTAATGCGTTTTCCCCCTTTGTTGATATATTTTTGCAAGTCCTTTGCTTTTTTCATCGATAAAGCTTTATTTTGCCGTTCAAAAAAAAAAAAAAAATAATAATAATAATAATTAATTATACGTCCATAACACACATTGGATTGAGTGTGTGAGATTATGTCCAAAATGGACTGATGAAATTATGCTTTTGTTGGTGTGTGTTGTGTGTGTGTGTGTGTGTGTTTTTTTTTTTTTTCCGCATAATTATGTTAAAATTATAAAATTTTATTATATTTCTTTTAAACTTTAAGAGTACTATCCCACATTTTCTAAATTTATTGATGATTTCGAATTTAATAGGAATTCCAACATGCGAAAGCCAATACTCTTATCAAGAGTTAACAACAATTATAATAATCAAAACAAATATCTATCTAATTTTAAAAATTAAAAAAAATATATATATATATCTTTTCTATATATTTCATTTCTCAAAATTTAAGAATTTATAAAAGGAGATTACACGCAATTACATATTCATAACTCTCAAAACATGAGTCTATGGTATGTGATAACATAAAAGTCCAAACTGAAGGTCTCAAAGATTTACAAGGGTTGGAATCCTATTACCAAAAATAATGGGTCTCCCTGCCCCAAAGCACATAAGCCCTACACTATTTTTTAGAGAATAATTTTTAACTTTTGTGTTAAATTATCATTCAATCAATAATATGACTGAGTTGCTACTAATTTTGATTTTGTAGGCAGATCTTAACACATTCATTTTTAGCATTCAATATAATTTTTCAAATGTAAAAAATAGATGTTACTCTCATAATAAGTATGGTCTAAATTTTTACACACGTAATTTTGAAATTACTATTAGTCGATCAATTCTATTGAAATTAATTTAGAAAATAAGCTAACTACAATTGCGCACGCACACACATAGTCAAGGATTTTTTGGCTCAATTAATTTTTCTAAGATCAATTCAAGATAATTTGAGACTTAAAAAGAAAATTTTAAATGAGGGTTTTTATATTGTTTTTAATTATTTTTTTGCAAAGTATATTATTTAAAATTTATTTTTTTCATTTTTGAGATAAAAATTATTAATTAAATATTTAAATTTAATTTTTTTATATGTGGGGTCTAATTGATTTTTGAGATATAATTTGAGGATTAAATGAAATTCCAAATGAAATTTAATACTACATCAGCAAATTTCGTTTGATTTTAAATACCAACTAACAACATGGTGAAATTGATTTAAAATTGAATAGATTATGTGTAAAATTAAGAGGGACTTATGTGTAGGTCTTAATAGGTGAACTTATTGTCCAATGGATCCTAAGATAATTAATGGTATTTTTCATTAAACACTATTAAAAAAGTCACTAATTGTTAAGTTTTAGCGATAGTTTAAAAATTTTGTTACAAAAAATGTCACTAATTATAAGTTTTAGCGATAGTTTAAAAAAAAAGTCACTAATTTTTAATTTTCAACGACATTTTGAAAAATTTATCACAGAAAAAAATTACTAATTATAAGTTTTAGCGACAATTTATAAAAATTATGACAAAAAAGTCACTAATTGTCAATTTTTAGCAACACATACAAAAAAATCGTCACAAAAATTATTTTTAGTGATGATTTTACTATGATTTATTTTCAATAAGATTTGATGGGAATTAAGTCCAACTATTAGAACTTATTGGTAATTTATTCTAAAATTTAATATAATTAAAAGTATACGGATAGAATTGATTTTTGAGTGATAATTTAGGAGGTAAAATAACATTTCCTAAAAATTATATGTACAAACATATATCTTTGTTCTTAAAATATAACTATATTGAGAGTGGTATGCTAACTTTAGCTTTTGTTTAAATTTGGTAATATATTTATGTAATTATATATGAATATTAAAATTTAAATAAATGTATCTTAATTCTATATTATTAATTTTTATTTTTAATATATTTATAAAATAATTATGACGTTATATTTCAATTTTAGTTTGACCTGATGATTGAACTGGTGACTTGTTCACCCAATTCCTTTTCTTATTCGCTGAGTAGCTTAATTTTTAGAACATTAATTTAGATAACCAAATATAATGTGAGAAATTTCTTCAGCCAAATTAATGTCTAACTCCAATAACACCTGGCAAGACACTAATTGACCTTAATTATTAAAATTGTACTCTTCCTTAAATTTGTTTTTTGTTTTTTTTTTTTTTTTTTTGGAATAACTTTAGGGATATTAAAAAATAAAATAAAATAAAAAATTATCAAATACTTACATGGGACCACACTCATGTGGGACCTAGATAGGTGCAGGACTCACATAAATGTGAATCCCACACCTGGCAAATATAGTAGTATTTTGAAAAATCGGTAAAAATTTTTTTAGCCTTTTTAATCTATTTTGTCTTTTTATGAATAAAAAATGTGAGAAATAATGTGACCCAAAATGAATAAAAAATTAAAAATTGACTTTTTATTTGATTGCCAAAGCACCCATAATGTGAGAAATTACTTCAGCCAAATTAATGTCTGACTCCAATAAATTAAATAAGTGTACTTTTTGACTTTTTATGAAATATGAGTTGGGTTTGAAGTGATGTGATAGAGAGGTGATGTGATTTAAATAAGATGATGTGACTTAAATAGGATAGTGACTTTTTTATTTTTTTGCTTTTTTGGATTATACCAAACCAAGCAGCCCTTTATTATTACAATTGTACCCTTCCTTAATTTTCTTTTTTTTTTTAATAATGTTAGAGATACTAAAAATAAAATAAATTATCAAACACTTACATGCGATCACACTCATGTGGGTCTTACATATGTGTAGGACCCACAAAAGTGTGGATCTCACACCCATATATGAGAGTGTTTGGTAGAAATTTTGAGTTCTCTAGCATTTTTTATTTATTTTTCCTTTGTCATCCTTTCGTTTACAAAAGAAAAATATTAGAAACTCCAAATGTTTTATCAAAAATTTTACTAAACACTCACATGAATGTGGGTCCTACTTGGGGGTGGGTTCCACACCCATGTGAGTGTTTGGTCAATTTTTAGTAGTATTTTTATATATCGATCTTTGCTCTATATAGAATCAAATCAAATTGTAATAACCCAACCCTCGCATGTGTTCCCGATATATTTTCAATCCCTCATTATGCGTATTTATATGCTTATTATGAAATGTCACGTGGAATTAAGTTTAAGTAAGTGAACCTTATGACTATGGATTCATATCTGTTGAATAAGGAGACACGTGGGTTCGTTTTTGACATTTTTATTGGTATTTTTGGAACCTCCTCATTTTATTTTGGGGCGTTGCTTGAGGTGGTAATATGATGGTAAAGTAAGATTGGACCAAAAACTTTAATTCGAATAATTCGTCTACGATCAACCGGCACTCTTTTGTCTTTTTCTTTTTCCACACTTTGAATTTGGATGTGAGGTTAGAACCATTGGAAAGCTTATCTCTGAGGCTTCAATTTGACCACAAGAATGATCTAAAACGGAGTCCGGATGAGAGAGTTATACCCGTTTGAAGTTTTCACATCTGTCTTTGAAGCGAGTCCGCACGTGCGGGATAGCGGCGCCGTGCGGGGCTATGTGGACAGCGGACAGCGACTCAAAAACATGATTTTTGGACCCTTTCTTACATTTTCTTTTCCTCTCTTCTTCTCCCCTCCTCCATGTCCGAAACCCTAGCCCCCAAAACCTTGATTTCCTCCACTTTTATCAACAATCCACCATGGTTCTTGCATCAAGGATGGAAAAAAGAGAAGATCAACATTTTCTACCGATTGGATTTGGAAATTTTGGAGGAATCTCATCAAGCTTGCTTGATTCTTGAGGTATGGAATCTTAGGAGTTAAATTGATGGGTTTAAATGGTGAATTATGAATCCTAGATATTTAATCAATGGGAAAATTGGAATAAAAAAGTAATGGGTTAATAAGTTTGAATTTGTCTTGAAATTTCAATATTTTCTTGAAACCCTAGGTTGATTAATGATGATAACCAATGATTTGGCCCAAATTGAAAGTAGAATAATGAAATTGAGATATTGAATTAGATATGTACAAGTTTAATTGGAATTTGAAAATGTTTGAAAATTATGTTTAAAATTTGCGAATGAACTTTGTTATGAGCGTTGTAATTCATGCTTTAATGTAAAAAGAAAAATTAGGAAATAATTTATTAAGGATAGGGATGATATGAACTTCGGTTGTGGAATGTTGAAATGGGATTCAAAGATTTAGTTTGAATTATGTTGAATTGCAAATTGATGTGTAATTGGTATAAAGAGAATTAAACAAGTTAAGAGCGGAATACTTATATATGACCCCATTTCTATGTGTATTATGAATTGTGTAGAGTCATTTCTGAGTAGGACCAAGCATCTAAACACTGTAAGTAGTAGTACGGTAGTCGTACATTCAATGATCGATTAATGATTCTTATTGTTAACATTCTATTTCTTGCAAGTATGGTGATTGGAAAATCTAAAGGCATTATTGCGCAATACATTTTATTATTGTTGACAAAGAATACTAACATTATGTGCAAGATATCTATAGTGATTCATGACGAACCAAGGGAACGTATAAGCACTATGGAATTATGGTATTCACGTATCTCTGAAATCATTCAATTTGTAAATGTACTTATCTCTTATTAGTAATTATCAGGAATGTCCTGTTAAACTTAAGTTAACTGTTAACTCATGTAAATGATGTGGCGGCTACGGTAGTACTACGCTAAGTACAAGTCAAATATGGTAACATATATGAGCGAGCAAACAAAGGTGTATGCTTCTATAAGCTATTAATAGATCAAGTGAACTACGCTATTTCTTAACAAATAATTAGCTAAGACCACGGATTGTTTTATACGTTAATACCTGCTAAGTATTATGATAAACAACGGATTGACTTACGGATGGCTCAACCCAAAGACAGAATTAAATATCGACGACCTTGTCCTGTAACCCACATTATGATGTAACCTGATCTGTCTTTGCTAAGTGTACTATAATGACATGATATAACAAGAAATGTTCTATGTTCTAATATGTTACGTTTTGAAGTAAAGAACAGTTGGCCATATATGTAAAGTATTCATGACATCCGTAGCACACGACCTTTACCCGGGGGTAATAATACCGTGTTTTCAAGTATGTTACAAGTTCAAGTATGTTACAAGTATACGCATGTTACAAGTTCAAGTATACACAAGTTTACGTATGTTATAAGTTTACATCTGTTACAAGTTTACATTTGTTACAAGTTTACGTATATTATAAGTTTAAGTCTGTTACAAGTTTACGTATGTTATAAGTTTAAGTCTGTTACAAGTGCACGTATGTTATAAGTTTAAGGATATTACAAGTTCTTAGTACCGAGGAACAAGAATGCTTTATATTGACTTGTTAACACCATTGAAGTGCCAGGTATAACTAAGTTTGAATTCTGATTTTTGTTTATGAATTAAGCATAATGCATATGTATGAATTTGTTTCCGTTTATAATATGACATGATATGTATGGTTGGTCTGTAAAACCTATTAATTACTGGTATGGAACAAAGTGCTACTTGGAACTAAGTGCTACATTGTGAGCCATCTCTAGAGTCCATGTGAGCCACCTCTTGAGTCCATACATATATGAATGAGGCTTATAGCCAATCTGGGCCTATGGCCATTCTATATGATCTATGAGGCCAAAGGCCATTCTGTATTTTCGGTATGGAACAAAGTGCGGTACGGAACTAAGTGCTGCAATGCGAGTCACTTCTAGAATCCGTACGAGCCACCTCTTAAGTCCATACATATGTGCAAGTTATGAGGCCTATGGCCATTCCGAATAAGTTATTATAATATGACACAAAGTGCTACACGGAACTAAGTGCTACGATGTGAGTCACCTCTAGAGTCCGTGTGAGACACCTCTTGAATTCATACACATATGTTCAAGGGCTTTATGCCATATGTTCAAGGGCTTCATGCCATATGTATAAGGGCTATATGCCAACATGTTTAAAAGTTTAATGCTAATATGTTCAAGGGCTATCGCCACTTTGTTCAAGGGCTTAAAGCCATTATGTTCCAAGATATTATGTTTCAAGTCAATATGTTTCAAGACTGGGCCTTAGGCCATTCAAGAATTAATACAGAATCAATTAACCTTATGCCTCATTATTTATGTATGCATTGATATGTATTATAATTCAAGTTGAGCATTGAATCGTTTATGTACTATTATTCACTGAGCTTTGCTCATTTTATATTATGTCTGTTCTGTAGGTAATCATTTTGGGAGTTCATCTTAACCTTTGAAGCTCACCCTTCAGTTGTCAACCTCAGTATGCCCAAGCTCCCAGACCAAGTCTATGCATTTATGTCAAGTTTCGTTAAGATTTTGGCTTGCACTTTAATTATTTACCTAAAGTTAAAATGTATGTATATGACCCCTCTCTATACCAATGTTTGTTTGTTCATGCGGACATGTATGTGTATGGGTATGTCTAAAAATAAATGACTCTCACGAATGTGATCCTGGCATGTTAGGTTTAGCTCAATGGATGCTTTTCTGTGTTATTTTATTATATTAAATGCTTACGTTCAGGCCCCATATGATATGTATATCAGGTTAAGTGTCCGTTTCTGTATGGGGCATGCCCGAACTTTTAGGGGCGAGTTTGGGGTGACACAAATATTCATGGTCTATATTCAACTTTATTTTAAATGTAAATTCAACATAGATATTTTGTGTCTATAAATAAGTAAAAGAAGGCAACAATAACGAACATAAATCACATAATTTGGACATTTGAAGAGATACAATATGAAGAAGTCATTCATTCTTTTAGTCATCCTAACATTTCATTTGCTTTGCATAACCACCATGTGTGGGATTCTTCCAACATATGTGGTTCATATTATCGACAACCTTCCAACCAATTCTAAGCAATTGTAAGTTCATTGCCAATCCAAAGATGATGATCTTGGAATACATACACTTGGAAATGGTCAAGAATTCAGTTGGTGATTCCAACCTGTAACAACCCAAACCCGTCCCTATCGATTTGGCATCGTAACCGGCCAGTAATTCTGGGATTACCGAAGGCCTCTGAGACAAATTAACATAATATTAGGGGCTAGCAGAAGCAAATAACAAATATACAACGTCCATTGAGCTGTACAGACTTATATGAGACAGAGAAATTTTAAACTTTTTATATACATATATACACATCATCCTTACGTCATTATATATATACAAATTAGACAAAAAGGGACTTAGTCCTATTTATAAAATACACAAGATTTGTTTAACCAAACAAGAAAACAAAACTTAAACTTTAAATCACATAGTCATAGCCACTTGACATATTCGGAACCTCTATGGGAGGCACATAGGTTGGCTGACAAAAAACCAGATTCAAGCGAGCGCCTCTAAGCTTAGTTCTGGCGCCTTATCACCTACATACATAAATAATACAGTGAGCTAGAGCCCATTAAATAATAACAGAGTAAAGGGTTTTAATAAATGATGTCCATACTAGATTCAGAAATCACATTTCAGATTCATAAACAGATTCAGATTCATATTTATATTCATATTCTTGTTCAAATCATATACAAAAATATGATAACCCTCACCTCTGATTAGTGTTGAACTGTGTTTGAGCATGATAAGTAATTGATTAGAATGAAATCCTAATCTGTTTGCATGAGTATATTGTTTTAAATGCATTTCTATCTGTTTGACTACTGAATGATCTGTCCATGTTTTAACTTTGCACTGCGAATTGAAGGTCTTATCGGCGACCGAATCAGAAATTGATTAGTGTTATGTGCTAATTAGGATTTACGTGATTTTATGGTGGGTTTAATTAAAATTTGATTTGGAATGATTAAAATAGAATAAATAAAGTTAAATCACATTAGTTCAAGTAAATTACACTTTTGCCACTAAGTGGCCTAATTCTAGACCAACACTCCTTACACTTTACATATGTTGATGCACCACTTTTTGTTCATCTTCTTGACCCAAAAACCGTGAGAGAGAGGGATAGGAAAGCTTGATTTCAACAAGAATTAGCTTGGAAAATTAGAAGGAATTGTAGAAGATTTGCAAAATTAGACTTCCATACTTGGAATTCAAGACCTAAGGTAGGAATTCACCTTCTTAATTATGAAATTAAGTTGTTTCTTGCCTGGTTCATGGAAAGATTAGTGATTTGAGTCAAGGATTAGCTTAATGTGTTAAATTAAGAGCGATTTCATGCATGCATGTTCATATCATAGCATTTTGAAGTTGTGTTTCATGAAATTCTTACATGCAAGTTCATATTTTGGTTATAGTCCATGAATTCACCATGTTTTAGAGTTCAAACTTGCATTTGGTTATGTTTTGGAGCATTGGAGTTCTTAGAGACTCATGCATGTTATGTTCTTACATTGTTCATGAAAGTTTCTTTGAAATTGTGTTCTATTGGCTTACCTTTGGACTTGATTTTACAAATTGATCTTCAAAAACATGTTGTAGTAAGAGATTCCAAGTGTTTTCCAGAAAATAGGCCCAAAAGGTTGAGTTTTGATAAGTTTATTTCTTAGTTTGAGCTTTGGGAGCAAATCTGAAAATTCCAGATTTTGGCTTCCACACTCGAGCGACCATCTTTGTTGAGCTCCGCTCGGCGAAGAATCTTGGCTCGGCGTAGATTGCAAGCTCTCAGATTTTGGTGCACGAACGCATGCTCGGCAGCGAGACCTATTCTCGGCGAAGAGTCAGGTCTCACGCCGAGCGAGCATTGAGCAGGGATTTTCAACATCCAGTATTTTTGCATTTTACAGACCGCTCGAGCGAGGAAGTCCACGCTCGAACGACCCCTTTGTTTTGGTAAGCTCGCTTGAGCGTAAAAAGCCACACTCGAGCGAGACCCCTGTTTTCAGCAAATTTTGAAAAGTGTTTTAAAGTATAATTTTTGCATCCTCATTCCATCCTAGGCATTCCTAAGCCAAGTTTAAGACATCTTAATGAGGATAATGTTATAGAACCACACCAAGTCAAGTTAAGGGGCTAAGTCATTAATCCCAAAAATGTAATTTAGTGTGTGTTCGTTCTGTAACTGTGTAGGGTTGGCATCCGAGGACGCTCATTAGCTTGCCTATAGCCCAGTGCTCTATGAGTAACAATGTTGTAAAGATACGTTCAATTATAATTATTTTTGAATGATTGACTGTACCATTTTCTGAAATGACATTACTTACTGAATGAATGTTTGTCCTATTTGTAAACTGTATTCGTGGCATCCATAGTAACTTACTATTCTTCATATCTTTACTATTACAGAGATCATTGTCAGTTCCCATGTTTGGAACTACTACTGTTTACTGTTATGATGGCCATCAACCGATCGCTCTGTTAAGACCCTCTTGTGCTTTTTTTGCTGGATGTACCACATATGACTACTATGGTTCTAAATAACTATTATTGCATGAAAAATGAGCCACCGATCGAATAACTGATTTACTAATGCAATTGACTATTTTAATTACTGAAAGGACATCCATTCTTAACCCCTTTACGCATTTGTTATTCACTGGGCTTTAGCTCACTATTTATATCTATATGTAGGTGTCCAGGCACCGGACCGAAGCTAGGAGCATCGAGTTAAGCTCTTGTTTTGTCAAGCCAACCATCGTGCCTCACCTCGAGGTTCCGAGTCCGTTCAAGCTAAGGCTGTTTTGGGGTGTTTCTGATCCACCCTTTTTGTCTCTGTTTTGTAATAGATGAATAAGATTTGACTATACAGTTATGGTGAAGGGATTTGGTCCCTAACTGGGATGTTTGTGTATATGACGTATGTATATATGTTTTGGTTATGAATGTGGCTTGTGCATAAAAGTCTTTTTGCATTCAGATTGTCACAGCTCATTGGACATCTTTTATTTACTGTTTAGCTTTCGCCAGCCCCTTTACTCAGACATCACATTATCATATAAGCCTTCGTAATCCGGATTCTTGGCGATTCACGATGTTAAACTCATAGGCGGTTTGGGTCGTGACAAAAATCGAGTTCATGCTTAATCATCGTGGTACACCCATTAACGCCAAAAGAACAGATGCAGAACATATGGTGGTTATGAATTACAGTTCCATAAAGGAACCTCCGGATCGGGTAACAGAGAATATACATGCTGAGCTCCATAATGGAGCCTCCAATACGGGTAACAAATGACAGACATAATAAGTTCCATAATGGAATCTCCGATACCGGATAACAGCTAACAGATATCATATGATGCTAACGATGCCATGAATACTTTTCAGAAATTGGACAATCATTCATTGTACAGAACATATCATTTCAAAAAACAGATCTTAATTCATCATACAGAAAATAAATAAAGTTGAATATAGCTTTACTAAGTTATTACTCACAGATAGCTGTAGAAGCAGATCAGACAGATTAGGCAAATCAGACAAATCAGGCAAACAATAGCGCGTGACATACACAAGCACATAATATATACATATTGAAATACAATATCAATTTCTTGATCAAATTTGACTTTTCTTGTTTTTTTCTGTCTAAGTAGTCCGGAGTTCTACTATGCTTATTCTTTCTTATTTAAATGAATCGGGTTCTCCTTTCACATATCCTTTCATTACTAAATCATTATTTTCTTAATAAACCAATTTCTTACTTGGTTTCTTAATCAAGTACTACTAAGTTAATAACTTATTCTTTTAATCAACTAATTAATGTTGATTGTTAGCTTATTAATCTTTATTGAGCCATAAATCCTGTCTAAAATGCTTTGGAAAGAGATGAGAATAAAAATGTGAACTAAATGCAATTTTTCAAAATATGCTGAAAATAGGGTCTTCGCTCGAGTAGACCTTTGGTTGCTCGAGCGGTTTGCAAAGCTCTGTAAAAATACTAGTTGGCCTTAATGTTCGCTCGAGCGGTGACTTTTCCGCTCAAGCGACCAGCAAATTTCCTGTGCTTTCAAAATCAACAAATAATTTCCAAACACATTTTCAAAACTGAAACTCTTCCATGAACCAATTTGAACATGTAATTTTATTAATAAAGATGAATCCATGATTAATTTTCCAATTTCTACTACAAAATTCTCCTTGATCCTTAAGTAGGAACGGCCTGGCAGGCGGGACGGGGATTTCTCCGTCCCCCAATCCTCGACAAGATGAAATTCCCCCGCCCTGATCCCCGGCGGGGAACCCATCACTCCCCCAACCCCCGCCCCCGACCCCGAAAAACCTCCGATCGTGAGACATACACACACAAATACACACACACACACACACACATACACACACACATCTGCAGATTTGAGTAGTCATCATCATCATACACGCGTACACATCTGCGGATCTGAGTCGTCGTCGTCGTCATCATCACACACACAAACAGATTCAAACAACACAGATCTAGAAAATGAGATTGATGATGAAGAGACTTGAGATCGACGATGGAGAAAATGAGATCCGAGGTTTTTGTCCTAAATCAATGTCGTCATCTGTAGATCAGAGTCTGGACTAGCCGTGGTGGTGGTGTCGATGACTGGTGTGCGATTAGCGGCTAAAGGGAAGAGATGAGAGAGCAAACGAGATGTGTATGTGTGTGTGTGTGTGTGTGTGTGTGTGTGTGTGTGTGTGTGTGTGTGTGAGAGAGAGAGAGAGAGAGAGAGAGAGAAGAGAGTAGGTGACGGTGACTGTGTCGCCGTATCGGTAAGAGTGAGTGAGAGAGAGAAGAATGAGAGAGTGAGAGAGTTGAGAGAGAGAATGAGAGTTGAGAGAGTGAGTCAGTGAGAGAGTTGAAAGAGTCAAAGAATGAGCAATATATATATATATATATATATAATATACAACTAAACACAGGCGGGGATTTTTTGGGGAATTTCGGGGCGAGGCCGGGGCCAGAGGACCTATCACCGTCCCCGGCCTGAAAATCATCGGGGATGTATTTTTTAATACCAGCCCCGGCCCTATGGGGAATAATTTTCGAGAAAAACCCTATTTATCGGGACGGGGCGGTCTGGGTCCCCGTCGGGCCGGGTTTGTATTGCCAACCCTATCCTTAAGATTAAAACCAATAATTTCATGAATATAATAATTCTAACATTCTTCTTCTTTGTTTTATAAAACATAAATTAAAGCTAATAAGCTCTTTCAAAAATATTTGCATGTATAAAATTAAATCATAATCAAACTAATTTTTTATTCTCAAATATAAATTATAATTTATTTCTATAAATTTGAACATAACTCCAATTCCTCATTTTTTTTTAATTACATAAAATTGACTTCAGGCTCTTTCTATTTTCCTTCAAAACATGAAATTAAAATTATAAATTCCTTAGAAAATCATTTGCATGCATGAAACATTCTTCAAAATCCAACCAAATCTACATAATCAAGTTCAAACCACAATTAAAATCTTGAATTGCTCTAATTTAAATTTTTATTAATTTTTCTCATATCAAATCCAAATTCAAACGCATAAAACATGAATTAAAATTTCAAAACCTTGAAATTCCATGATGCATGTAAAGTTGAGTTTCAAATTTATGAAGAATGATAAAATCAAACTCAACTAACTATTTTCCAAACTTATTTCCTTAATCTTAAACTTAACTCAATTTTTAACCTCAATTTAATTCATAATCATAGATGATCCAAAATATGTTTAATTTGAGTCAAACTCTTAAATTACATTGCATGCATGGATTAATAATCAAAATCAAAACCCAAAATAATATTTTCCAAATTAATTTCCATAATCATGAACCTAACTCATTTTCTTGCTAATTTATTTTCCATTGCATGTAATTGAATCTAATTACCTCTTAATTTTAGTTTCTAGATAATTTATCTATAAGATTTGAACTTTAATTTCTTACCTAAAACCTTCAATTTAATAAGTTTCTTCACAATTTCTTGAGTCTCTCTTCGATTCTTCACTTTTTCCCAAGCTTTCCCCTTGCTTTCCTTCACCATTCCTGCACATAGAGTAGCTCTCTCTCTCTCTCTCTCGGTTTTGTTCTTTCCAGCACATACACATGAATGCATTCATTTTGCTTTTCTTTCTCTCTTATGTTGTGTTTTCTACTCAAGGCTAAGTATAAGTTTTGAACCCACCAGATTATACACTCACACACACCTCATTTCTTGCTCATCAACATGACACGTGGACACACACCTGTCATTACACCCACAAAATTGCTCACTACACCCACACCCACATACAACCACAATTCTAAATTCTCTCATAATAGTTTATGATTAAAATTAGCTTAATTAAATAAAACGTAGTCTTAATAAATCTTAATTAGTACATAATTAAATCAATCATAACTAATCATAAATTTCACATAATTTAATTAGTCTAATTGACTTTCTTTAAAGCCCAATTAATTATATTAAATCTATCATTCTGAATCAGATTTTTAATCAAACACTCAAAAAGCTCCAAATATTAAATTAAACCTACTTCCATCCTCAATTTTGGTTTCTTAAATCATTTAAGCCTTCAATTTCTGATCAGACTCAAAATTTCGTCAATAAATTACATATTCAAATTAGGCACCGTATAAATGAATTTAATTCATAATAATCTTAATTCCCAATTCTCTTAGCTTAATTAACTCCAATTCGGACCCAATTAATTGAATCTCAATTTTATAAATCTAAATCGAATATTTAATTAAACTCCCATATGGTCTGATACTTCAAATTAAAATAATTCAATTCACCATTTGTACTCTCTTAAGCCATTTAGGTTTTCAATTTCTAATTCCAAAATAAATCTTCAATAGAATCATATATGAATCAGTTTCCATAATTTTCATAAATTTCAGATTAAATCAGAGTAATGGACAATTAATCTTCAATAGAATCATATATGAATCAGTTTCCATAATTTTCATAAATCTCAGATTAAATCAGAGTAATGAACAATTAAATTCAAATCTTTTTGATTAATTAAATACTAATTATTATATATGGTGGAGTCGTTAAACAACCTAACATTATAGGAAGCACTCTATTTTTCTGCCATTTTTACTGGGGTGCCAAAGGTTCAAGTTTTGTTGCTTTCGATAATAGAATAGACTCTTATTGCGACACTCCTTCTTCAAAGGATCATAACTGCTACTGGGGATGGCACATCTGATGACTTTTATATCAGCAATGATAAAACACATTAGACGAAAATCAATAATTGGACTCCTTAATTGTATGTTTTTTTATATTTATTTATGATATAAGAGTTTATACATTGCCATCATTTTGTGTTTGACTTATCAATAATTTAAATGTAAAATAATATATATATATATATAAAGGTTTCAAAACCATCTGTGTAAGTCAAAAACAGTAATTCATATTAGTGAAGAATGGTTTGGTGATTGTCTTTTAAAGTTAAATTTTAATTGAATTTAGCCATTATAATAGTTGTTGGGCGTAATGCTAAACATTTGACACAAAAAATTAAAAAGCAATATTACATGTACCCTTTTTAAGAAGATGGCTAAAAGTTAAAAGTTCTTTATTTTTTTACATGTTTTTTAAAAAAGAAAAAAAAAGAACTAATTGAGCGGAAAATTATTTAGCTACTTTATTTGTGTGAGCACGCTCAATTATAGCTAGCTTATTCCTCAAATTAATTTCAATAAAATTGATCGACTAATAATAATTTCAAATTTGAGTTGGTAAAAATTTAGTCCACTTATTATGAGAGCAATATCTTTTTTTGACATTTGAAAAATTATATTGAATGACAAAAATGAATATGTCAAGATTTGCCTACAAAATTGAGATTAGTACATACTCGGTCATATCATCGATTGAATGACAATTTAATGCAAAAGTTAGCAATTACTTTCTAAATAATACTCAACAGGACTAATACTCAATTTATTTATTTAAAATTTATTTTTCTCACTTTTTTAGAAGAAAAATTATTATTAAATATTAAAATTAATTTTTTTTATATTAGGGGTCTAATTGATTTTTTACGGATAGTTTGGGGGTCAAAATAATGTTTTAAATGAAATTTTGCATCACATCAACGAGTGTCGTCTAATTATAAACGGCAACTAACGACAAGGATGAAATTGATTCAAAATTAAATAATTTAAGTGTAAAATTGATAAAATTAAAAATATAGGTGTTGAATTGATTTTCAAGTGATAATTTGAAAAACAAAATGATATTTCCTCGTATAATTATTCAAAATTAAATGAAATAATTTTTCTTGGGCTTGTTATGTGGCTTGTGTCGTGACTATTAGTACCTGTGCTATTGGGCCCAAAAGATCAGCCCAGGAACAATTCGTCTCATGATAGGCCCGACTCTAAATGTGTTGCGTTGGACTCCTGGCTGAAAGTCCTGGCATCCCCATGCCGAAGTTGAAGCCCTTGGAGGTCATTTGTAAGGTGCCTCTATCCATGAGCAAATATTCGCCAAATTTGGCAACTTGGTTAAAAGTTAAATTTTGACTTTTATGGTGTGTTTGGTTGAGAGATTTGATGAGGGATTTGGAAAGAGAAAGGGAAAAGGTGTGTGAAACTAGGTGAAATATAAGATTTTTTTTTTTTCACATTTCACCTAACTTTTCCTTTTCCCTTTCCAAATCCCTCTTCGAATCCCTAAACCAAACACAGTGTTAGTTTATTTTGGATCACGTCACTTTTCTTTTTTTTTTATATGTCTTTTAAAAAAAAGCTGAAAAAAAATCAAAAAATCAACGTTTAATCAACTTTCCAAAACAAGCCATTGTCTTATAAAATGCCTTCTCATTCTGTTTTGCTACAGATATAAAATGAATAAAAATCACAAAAGTTGACTAGATGTTCGGTGCTTTAAAAAGTAATTTTATTTTTAAATTTTTATTTTAAAAATATTAATTTGTTGTAATGTGTATATATTTCTCTTATGTTTGGCTGCTTGTTTCCTTGCTAACTGCTGGGTTTTTGCACATGATTGTGCCCGATGCTCATGTGTCAATCTAGTTATCACTCTTATATTTTGTTGATTGCATTAATTTTATTTTCCTTTTGTTCATAAAAAAAAAATGAGAAATTAGTTTAGCAAAATCAATTTTAACGACTATTAAAATTCTCATTTTTTTTTTCTTTCTTTCTTTCTTTTCATTTACATAATCAAATCAAATATAGCCATAGTCTACATTTAATTTTCTTTTAATGACTATACTAATTGTTATACCATGTATGTAAATGATATGTATGATAATAAGGCTTGGAAGAAAATGAATGACTGAATTAATTATATAAATTTTTTTTTTTTTTCATGATATAAGATTTTATGCATAAGCGATCATCTTACGTTTGGCTTATCAATAACTTAAATGCAAAATAAAAAATAAAAAATTATAGTTTATCTCTTAATTTTTATTTAAAAATTGTTCATTTTTATTTTATTTTATTTATTTTTACCATTTTAGATCACTCATCTATGGCATGATGTTATTCTAATTCACTATTTTTAAGTTTTCTTTTCAAATAATAAGTATCAATATAGATGGTGTATATAACTGCACCACTGCACCAAAAAAAAACCAAAAACTTTAAAATCTTGTTACGTGTAGCATTTTTACTTTGCTTTCTCAATTATACTTCTATTTCACCTGCTTATTACACAGTTATTATTAAAAAAATAATACTGATTTCTCATTATTTTTTGCCCACATTAAACAGAGATAAATCAATGATCAACAATCCAATAATTTTATTTTTGAAACCCATGTGTCATTAGACCAACAATATTTTGATATCCCACAATTTCTTATTATTACACGGAGGATTTAGAAGACTAATAATCAGAAGTTCAAAACTAGACACTCGGTTTATAAGGTTCAATTATGTAATTCCAAACTAGTTTTTAATTTTTATTACAAAAAAATAAAAATAAAAATAAATTGAAAACTAATTCCAATTGTATCTAAAAATAATTTATATAAATATAAAATAAAAATAATTACGTGAGATACTAGAAATTATAAAAAGAAAAAAAATACTAAAATTTAAAAAAAAAAAATTACAAAGTAGACTTGCACCCTGCATAAGTTGGACGTGCACTATGCATAAAATTCAATCAATTACGCGTAAAATTCAATCAAATATAAAAATAATCATTACAAATTTGCACCTCAAGACATGTCAAGACTAGCACCCCGCACAGAATTCAACCAAATATGTGGGGTGCAAGTTCAACCTGTACGAGGTGCAAGTTCGATCTATGCGGGGTGCAAGTCTAATTTGTAATGATTATTATTATTATTTTTTTTTTTATATTTTTAGTATCTCACTTAATTATTTTTATACATATCATGAAATAAAACGAAGGTGATTGCATAACATACAATAAAATAGTACATACCAATCCAAGAGTGGAGAATTTTCATAAAGGCTTTTCATGATATTTCTTTCATGATACCTAGTGTACGAGCACAGAATAATCTTCTCGTATAGTCATGTTGATCAAGTTTGCACTCTTCCAAACGTCATCGCTTTATTACCTGAAAACACACACGTGAGCTAGCCGGTGGGTGTGTGCTGGAAACTCCTCCGATGCCTAAGTCAGCAAATAGACAATAGACACAAAAGCTCTGTGTATTTGAGAGTAAGAATTATATTATCTGCACATAGGTCTTGTCACGAGCTTTTATAGATTCCGACTGGTGTAGACGTGCCCGAATGTCCCGATAAAATCTCGTTTTGTTCATTGGGCTCACTATAGTTTGGACTTAATGTCACGGTTCTGAATCTAATCTCACAAAGTGCAATGCAAGATCGATAAATTACCAAAGAGTCCAAATCCGGCAAATCGTTTTGAAAAATTGATTTTTAGAAAGAAGTGTCAAACATGGACTGCTTTACCAGATACAGAACCGCCACCTAAATATTTTATTTTGGAGGAATTTAGGAAACCCTAACTCGTGCCTAAGGCCACGTGTCCGTCATTACCAAAGTTGCCTCGGCTCGAGAATTTGGGTACGAGAGGGGAAGGTCATGCAATGAGCACCCCCGCTCGCCCGATCAAAGATCGGCCACTACTAAATAGGATATCTTGTTTTTGAAAACACATGTGCTCTTATTCCGGTTATTAGCCTAGAATTACTATGTTATGCGCACGGCAAACAAGTATAAACCGGATCGCCTAAGTTGGAACAAAACATCTCATGTTCGTTTTTTAAAGCGGTTTGCTACTTGCAAGTAGGCTAAAATGAGGATTTTGCCACCCTCAAGTGGACTTAGAAAAAAATGGTGATTTGCCACTCTCAAGTGGACTTAAAACTCGCAATCAATGAATTGTTCCAATTCAAGTAATTCAACCTTCACCCACAGGCAATCAGACAGTTATATCACATAGCAGTTAGCTTCATGGCAAGCATGCTATCATGGCAGTCACTCACACACATGCAAGAATGCAAAAACATAAACACTTACCGAGTACTCCGAGCCAAAACAAAAGCTATGATAGAAATCAATGCATGATCCTAGCTATGTCAAGGATGCCTAATGCAACACATACAAAATGCAATTAAGATAGGCTCGGCTATTCTAAAATGTCATGTGAAATTCAATTTGATACATGTATTCAAACAGGAATTGAAATACAATGCAGTTAGTATGATGCGTCGAGCCCGGTGCATGCAAGACAGATGAATGGATGCAAACATGCGAGCATAAGGATGCTAATTGAAACATGCCATAAAACTAACCATCGTAAGCTGGTAAATAAAAAGGAGAAAGAAATGGGGGTTGGAAGACATGCATCACACACACACACACACACACACACACACACACACACACACGCACACACACACACACACACACACACACACACACACACACACACTTATTTACAACAGTTGTGCCCTCTCGACGGAGGGTCCGAATGAATAATACAGAACCAACTAGCTAATCTAAGCTAATCTAATTAAACTAGTTATTACACAACAGAATGAATAACAAGCTACAGCTAATTATTACACAACTCTAATTAATTAACAAATTAACTAAGTTAGCAATTAAATAAGCATATAAACTATATGACGTAGGCTGCCTCAGCTCTGCTTTCGATGACAATGGATGCATGCATGCTTGACTCGCCCTGTTCGGAAATCCCTAGCGACGCCCCGATTTGCCTCTGTTTGCAATTGATCTCAGAAACTTGCACCAAGCTCCAGAGAGATGAAACTCTACCTTGGGAATCTATAGGGATGCTGCCGACCAGATATTGGCCTTGGAGACCACCTGCCGACCACTTTTTGTGGTGAAAACCAGAAAAAAGTGGTCGGCCAGCCATTTTATCTGGTCGGCCGACCAGTTTTTGCTGTTGGTTTCTGATTTTCTACAACAGAGGGCAAGAAAGGGGCATGACAAAGTATTTGCAACACATGTATACATAACCATCCTCCCTATCATTACATAAGCTCAAGGGAGTATAGGCCTTGACCCTCGGGTCACCAATCACGCATCTCGCTGCATGGTGGCCGAGGAGCCAAATTGCACAACTCAAAACGAAATGAATGCACACACGAACACATAAAGCCTAAAACTCCATCATGTATAGTCAAGAGTGTCGGCGACCGAGAATTGAGGCACATTTCATCACTTCGAGTATGAAACGTCCATCGTTTCCCGTTTTGGACTAATTTCTATTTCAAACACAATGCAACAAATAACATGGCATGGCATACACAATGCGGCTTAAGCATGCGAACATACAATGCAATGAAACAAGCATGTGAACAAGGTGCAAAGGACAAGCATGAAAATACGCAATGCAACATGAACAACCTAACAAGGCTAATGGCATGCTCAATGCACATACATACATACTCAATGCAAGGCGACACATGCATGCAATCAATGTGAACAACAACTAGCATACGCAATGCAAATGGACGTGGCATACACAACGCAATGAACAACATGGCATGCACAATGCTCAATGGACTTAAACCGAAATGGATAGGCCTCAGCCATGTCCAAATCAGTGGCCATACATGCTAAGATAGAAACTCAAAATGCTATACAAACATGTATGCATATTGGCCCAAGCTCAAGGCACAAAATACAACTCTTCAAAGGCACTGAAAGGATGAAACATTGAGTACAAGGGCATGTGTTCCAGCACTGAAATGACATACAAAATGACTTCGAATCATGCAAACAACTCACGCAATGCATGTTGAAAGGCTCAAATATTGAAAGCTAGTGAAGCATAATACACTAGAGGCATGCAAGGCGATGCTCAAATGACCAAACCAACCCCAAAAAGACCTTATGCAGGCCAAAACAGTAGCAAAATGAGTTGGGATGATGGCTTTGAAAGGCACAAAAATGGAGCTCATGCAATGGCTCACAAATAGGGCATAAAAGCATAACTCTAAAGAGCACGTAAAGAGTGGAAAATATGGAAGTATAGCAGCCCTACATGCTCTGAAATAACATTCCCAATGATGCCAAAGCATGCAAATATCTCAAGTTAAGCATGCAAGAGACCTCAAAACTCAAAGCTAGTCAAGGCTATCACATAACAAGCATGCATGGAAAGCATCATTCGATGAAGAGGCCTAAAAACAGAGCTAAGGCAGCCCAAAATATGAACAAAACCATGTTGGAGCAAAGCCAAAATGTGCTAGAATAAAGAGCCAAAACATCATGCATTCAAAGCTAGTGAACAAGATTTACACTACGAGCATATAAAGCATGCAAGGGGCTATTAAACCAGCCATAAAAAGAGCCATGACATGCCAAATGATGACCAAAAACCCACTAAAATGGAGCTAAAACATGCTAGATTGACATGCTACCTTGATGAGCCATAAATGGGAATACACTACATATATGAGAAGCATGCCAAGGGTGACCAAACCAACCATGGAAAGAGTCTAGTCAGGCCTTAAAAGTCACCAAAAAGTGCCTGAACCAAGCCTTGAAAGTATGAAAATGCATGCTCCTTTGATAGGCCAAAAATGCAAGTAAACAAGACAAAAAGAGAGAGGGTCACCCCTCTCTGATTTAGGACCTCAAAACCACATGCCAACCACTAAAAATCCACTGGATTTCAGTGGCTAAAAGGCCAAGCAAGGATTAGCTCAAAGGCCCTAAGGCATGGCACAAAACAAGGCCAAACAAGGCACAAAAGGGGGTAGAACACCCCCAATACCCAAGGAGCCTCAAACAAACATGTTAAGTACTCAAAAATAAAGCTTTTTTTAGTTTAATGTTAAGCCAAGAGAAGCATGCAAATATAGCTAAGAGAGTGATCAAAATAGAGCTTGAAAGGAGGAAAAGAGGGTTACCCTTGAAGCACTGCAAAACCAACAGATTTCCTGAGCCAAAACTAACTTTTGAAATCCCACAAAACCCTCCAGCAACTCAGCAACAAGGTAAGAGTGTTTGGCTAGGAGGTTGTGTGCACAAATGTGAAGCAATGCACCAATATAGAGAGAAAAATAGAGGAATATAGAGAGAGTGTAAGCCTATGCTCTCGACCCAAAATCAGAACCCTGGCCATGAAGAGAGAGCCCCTCTCTAATAGAAAACAAAGGTTAAAGCTTCTTGGAGAAGTTAAGATTTGGATGCAATCCCTCCATGGTGTATGGATGATACAACAGGTTCTCCACCGGCACACCGGTATCCACTGGTTGCCAAAAACATAAGGAAAGTTGCCGACTGTAAAAGCCGGCCTACCGCTACTTTTTAGTGGTCGGCCGACGACCCAAAGTGGTCTCTCAGAAAAAAAGGTGGTCGGCCAGGATAATTGGTGGTCTCCACACTGAAAGCAAGCCAATGGTGGGGTGGGAAATCAGAAAATGTTGCCCAAAGACCAAAAAAACCAGTTTCCCGACCAGAAAATCGACTGGCAGAGAGAAAAGTGGTTTCCAAGGAGAAAGCTAGTCTCCCACCCTTGTACCACCTTCCAAACAAGGAAAACAAGGTTCGTGCCAAGAACGAACCAGCATGGATGCAAAACGAGAGTTCGGGAGGCAAGACGCGCGGCCGGGGGCCACGAAAACTAGCTGTCGAGCATCAAAAGTGACGTACGACCACAAAAGTGGTCTCCCAGACCACAGTGTCCCTCTAGATAGAGGAAACAAGGTGTGTTCCAAAAAAAGTGCGAAACGGAGAATGTTAAGCGGTCCCGAGCCGAGACGCACGGCCGACGGCTCTGAAAATCGGAAACTAGTCTCCAAATGGGAGTAGTGGCCTACGACCACAAAAAGTAGCCTACGACCACTGAGAGATGGTCTACAAGACCTCTCCCTCTCTCTGGGAAGAGAAAACAAAACTTGGTCCGCGGACCGAGTCAAAGTATAAAGGGTCCCGAGGTCCGGAGGCGAGGCTCTCAGCCAAGAACTCTGAAACCTGGAAACGAGCACAACATGCACAATCACCGAGCGCTCAATCGATGACGTCTGAGTCTTAAGGTCGGTAAAAAATGGGGAGTCTACAACTGGTACGATCCTAGTAGTACTTCATCTCTTTATAAGAATCCTCCCAAGAATTACGCTTCCAAGGATAATGCTTATCCTTAAAACACCTTCATCACTGCAAGATAAGTGAGACGGCTCAAATCCCTTACCTCGGCTAATAGTACGGTCAACCGAGCTAACATGGCCCCCGTCTTGAGCTAGAAAAAACCAAGATGATGCTCTACCAAGCTGAATTCAGTTCGGCCCTCTGTATTGGTGATACCACGGCCTGCTCCCGGACCACATCCAGTCAACCCGATCTAAGCTTTGGCCCAATTTCTGCTGGGCTTAAGAACGAACTTAAGTTCTTATTTCGGCCCACAATGCGGCCCAACGACTAGAGGGGACTCTACCTAACTCGATCTAATTTCAATAGACAGACTTAGCACAGCCCAATTTATAAGTAAATTACCCTTTCAATTGCCCCTTAATTCCATCTGCCAGCATGATTAGGATTATTTGTCCTCTGGCTGTGCTAAAGTATTCGTACCAACCGAGCTAGGGCTCGCTCGGCTACCAGAATCTACCCTGGTCATACATCTCGTCTTCACACGTTTTTGTCGTCGTGTTCTGATTGAGATACGTGGCATGCGACAATTGCCCCCACCCTCTGTGACAGCCGTCACACACTACTCTAGAAATTCCAAAAGGCCCGCCCTTTCAACTTGTGCATATAATATCAACGCAGTCGAAAAGCCACATTCACTGTTCATTTGCCAAACTTCAATCCCAGCTCCTATTGTTGCGATCCGTCCATTGTTGCCACTGGTGAAAGCTGAATCGTGTTCCTGTGAGCTCGTAATCAAACAACGAAGCACGCCTGCTGCGCGAAATCGGATTTGTCCTATAAACTGGTACGTTTCAAAATGCTATTTAACGTTTTTGTTGATATTTGCTTGCTGTTATCTATGTTTTACGATGTTTCCATTCCATCACACCACTATGTATGCCTTAGAGTAAGTTTTAAGCCTTAAAACCACTAAAAATATGTTTTCTACATAATGGAATGCTTATCAATCCGTTAGGATATAAACCAGTAAACTCCTGCAGTTTTGATCTAAAACCACGAACAACTGTTGGTAGTCTATATACATGAGTATGACCGGACTAGTGATTTCCTTCAAAACCGAACTAGCTCCCATGCCCCTAGTTTGGACCGGAGTACACCCCACGGGTGTGCATCCGAATTTAGAAGCCATGCCCTTCAAACAACCGAGCTAAAACCTGTACCACACTTTAGTCGAGCTACACGCGGCACACACTCACCCAGTCGAACAAATATGAGTTAACACACTGTTGCCTTAGCTCGGTCATCATATGGCCATAACACATTCTCTGTTCTTTACTTTGTAGACTCGGACTAGGTTTATTTCAGGCACACCATTCATGTCGGCACCGGGCTAAGGAGTTGAGCAGATTATTTATAAACAAACTAAGACCGCACCCATGGGTAAATATCGATTTCTGGTGAGTTCGCTCAGTGCAATAGTCGAGTTCTGAAGGGACTACCAAATCCCTAACAATGTACAATTTACCCTCACTGAGCTGGACACCATACCATGGGACAAGCCCGATTTTGTTCCCTCTACCCTTATATCCATTATAGAGGGTGGGCTTCGGTTCCCTGTCTAGCCCCTTATTTGCGAGTTTCTTAGGCAAACCAGACTATGCCCTACTCAATTATCCACTAATACATATAGAATAATAAACAGAATAGCCAAACAAAACCACCGCCTCGGCCTCAACCTTGGATTGGCTGAGCTCTTTCACTAATATTCGCTCGAGCAAAATGATGACGGTTGGATTTACTATCTCAGAATAAGAAAGGGCCAGGAAAAAATCGTTAAAAGCACATCGGATAAAGACTTGAATGATGACGATTTCTTGTGGGTTTATGGCAATTTCGAAGACCAGAATGCTCAAATATCGGGCTATAACATCAACTGGAACAAATGGGTGCCTGGTGAGAATAACTCGGTTGCTTTTCCTATGTTACAAAACCTGTACTACTATTCGGCCATACTAACACTTGCAATTCTCACAGATTTGAACTGTTTGAAGACCTATTACGCTTACGCCAATCAAGCCACACTATGCGCCGTGCTACAGTACCACCACGATTGGACCGAGCTATTAGGGGTTAAACCATCCTACCGCTACAACGGCAAAAGAAAAAGCAAAGTCACTGATTTTCTACTTGAGTCGTCGCTTGAACTGGACCCCAATCTTCCCCAGATCAATCTTATTCCTCTCACTGAAGAAGAAGAAATGGCCAAAAAACGAGCCGTTCACACCCTGATTATCGAGCAAGCCTCTACCTCCAATACTAAAGTCTAGCCCGAGCTACCATTGATTAGTCAACCATGCGACGCAGTTGTGGCCCTTCCATCCACCCATGCCGTTGCATTTCGGGCGCGCAAAAGGCCCCGCACTAGCTCTGCTGCGCCACAACGCCTAGTTGATGAAGATCTCAAGCAGTTAGAGACCGAGCGGGTTGAAATTGAACTGCCCCAACAAAGCCAAGGCTCCGGTAGTTCCAATCCTTCCTCAACTCCGATGTGGGCACCAATCGTGACCTTCAACGGCCGTGCTATGACCACCCATGATTCCGTGAGTGTTGAGAAGGACCACTTTTTGGCCTTCAACTTAGCCAAGAGTGTCCGCTTGCCAGGCGACATGGAGCGACACGCACACTTGACCGAGTTAAAGGCGATTCGGTCCTCTACCAAGTCCCTAATTTTGGTAAAATCGAAACTCTTTGACTGAACAAGATTCGGCTTTTTATGCCTCAAGAATGAACTTTTGTGCATGCCATTAAGCCGAAGCCCTTGGTTCATCATTTCAATACATTTTTGGCCTTGCTATACCAAGATGTAACTCTTTTTTATGCTGTCCAAGTCATGCCATGTTTGGTTTCAATAGGTGTAGTACATTGCCTCTTTTATAGCCTTGCATGCTCCATGTTTTTGGCCTTGTGTTCTAGCTTGTGTTGGCTAGCTTCGAGCTTGTTTTTGGACTTGTTTGGACCTTCCTTGGGACTATTTTAGGTCCCCTTGGCCCTTTGGGGCTTGCTTTGTATGGCCATGGCTTAAGTCCCTTTACTTATTTTGAGCTTTGAGCATCCTAACATGTCATACTTGCATTATTGAGTTGATTTGGCATCAATTTACATGAGATTTCAGAGCTTAGGGTGCTGTCACATATTCATGCTTGTTACTCTTTAAGTGTCCTTAAGAGTTGCATCATTGTGTCTTAATCCTTGAGCCAATTGACATGCATGTTTGTCTCACCATTTGATGTTTTTCATACCATCATTCCAACACTTTTGGCCATTGATTTGGACCTATATGAGAGCTGTCCTTTTTAGTGTAAGTCCATCTCCTTTGCATGTTGTTGCATGCTTGACTAGCATATTGTTGTATGCTTGCTCCATCTCTACATATTGTTGCATGTTTATATGTTCATGTTGCACTTTGTCATGTTGTTCAAGGTTGTTACCTCGTATCATGCTTATATGCCTGTTGCATGCTCAGATTATTACATTGCATGTTTGCATGTTTAAGTCATATTGCATGTTTGCCATGCTTGCTTTGCATTGTCATTTGGATTAAAGTGTTAATCCGAGCACAAGAAACGAGGGGCGATTCACACTTCAAGTGATGAAGCGTCTCTCAAATCTAGGTCGCCGACGCTCTTGACTATCTATGATAGAGTTCTAGGCACTTCTGTGTTTATTTATGCATTTATTTCATATTGATTTGCACAAGTTGGATCTTTGGCCATCATGCATCGGGATGCGTGGTTGGTGGTCATGGATCCGACTATGCCTCTCCCTTGATGTTTGAGGGTGGCATAGTGCGTACATACCCTTGGGAGACCCTCCATTTTCTCTATTTTGTGCTCTGTTGCAGCTTGGTGTCCCAGTACATCAGTGGCCAGCAGTGCACCATCCTTGGCTGACAGCACACCATCCTTGGCCGGCAGATGGTCGGCAGTGGCTTCTCGTGGCCGGCAAGCCACTGATGCACTCCCCCAGTAGTGTTTTGGTAAGTTCCAGCAGAAAGTTCTCAAGGACACCCTACAAACAGAGCCTCAAGAGAGCAACCGGAAGGCGTTTCGAGGCAAGGAATTGAATGCGAGCATGCATATTCTCCTTCTCCAAACAGAGCTGGAGCAGCTTCCTTTTAAGTGTTTATTTCATAGTTAATTAGTTAATTTGTTAATTAATTAAGTTTTGTAATAATTAGTTGTAGCTAGTTAGTCAATTCGGTTATGTAATAATTAATTAGCTTGTTAGTTAGTTGATTAGCCGGCATGTATTATTTATTCGGACCCTCCGTCGAGAGGGCGAATTTTGTAATAAGTGTGTGTGCGTGTGTGCATGTCTTCCAACCCCACGTCTTTCTCCCTTTTACTTACCTGTTTTTGATGGTTAGTTTAGAGTCATTTTGAATTAGCATCCTTATGCTTCGCATGCGTGCATCCATTCATCTGTCTTGCATGCATCGGGCCCGGCGTATCATACAAACTGCATTGTATTTCAATTCTAAGTTGAATACATGTATCACTTGTCGCATCTCATATGTCATCTTAGAATAGCCGAGCCTATTTTCTAGTTCCATTTTGCATGTGTTGCATTAGCCATCTTAACATGAACTAGGATCATTCATTGATTTCTAACTAGTTCTTTATTTTGGCTCGGAGTACACTGTAAGTGTTTATACTTTAGCATCCCTGCATGTGTGTCATTGATTGCCATGAAAGCATGCTTGCCATGCGGCTAACTACTTAGTTGATATAACTGCCTGAATGCCTGTGGGTGAAGGTTAGATTGTTTGAATTTGAACAATTCATTGAAATCCATGTTTTAGCCCACTTGCGTGTAGCAAACTTCAAATCATTTCCAAACAAACGAATATGCGATGCTTTGTTCCAAATTAGGCGATTTAGTTTATACTTGTTTTGCTGTGCGCATCACATAGTAATACTAGCTAATAACCGGAATAAGAACGCATATGTTTTCGAAAACAAGATATCATATTTAGTACAGCCCGATCTTTGATCGGGCGAGCAGGGGTGCTCATAGATGACCTTCCCCAATCATACCCAAGTTCCCGAGCCAAGACAACTTTAGTGATGACAGACACATGGCCTTAGGCACGAGTCAGGGTTTCCTAAATTCCCCCAAAACAAAATATTTAGGTGGCGACTCTATATCTAGCAAAGCAGTCCATGTTTGGCACTTCTTTCTTAAAAATCAATTTTCCAAAACGATTTGCCGGATTTGGACTCTTGGTGATTTATCATTCTTGCATTGCACTTTGCGAGACTAGATTCAGAACCGTGACATTTGAGTCTGAACTGTAGCATGAGGCCCCCAAGGGCGTGTCTACAGTTTCTGGTGACTCCGCTGGGGAGTTAGAGAACTTGACTCGAACTTATGATATTTTGTTTTGATCACACTTATGTGACTCTTTGCATTGCATTTGCATTGGTACGCGTAGGACACCGTGTTTGCCGTATGCTATTCATGAACGGTTTGCCGGAGGCTTACTTTGAGAAGCGTGCCATAAGGCTGACCGATTGCAGGCTCTGCCACGACAGGAACACAAACCCCAGTTTTTACCGGGGCACCCTTTTTGACCATTCGACCTAGTGCATACGGAATCCATAGTGACTATTCCAAACTAGGACATGTTGCTTACCCGATTATAGGTTGTTTGAAACCGCTGCGTGCATAGTGAAACCCTAGCTCCTGACAAAATAGGACAGGGAAACCCTACCCCAACGTAGGGGTGTTTTGACTCGCAGTTACTTGCTATGTGCTTTTAGAATTGGTCTCTACAAGGTTGCGCATATCAGTTTGCAAATCAGTATCGAACTGTGAGGCATCAATATCAGTATTTTGAGAATCAGTTATACTTGCGAGTATCAAATTCAGTTTTGGGGCAGTAATTTGGGGAACAATGATCAAATGGTTAAGGACAGTTCCTTCAGTTTGTGTGTGCCAACTGTGTGTGGTATTTATTTACGCTGTTATGCTGTCCGTTTTTCTGCTTATTGTTTCCTTATTATGCTTTATTTATCTTTTTTTCAAGGTAGTTTAGCACAATTGCATCCGACCAAATAGATATTCCCCGAGCACTCTGGGTCAGAGGTCGTAGACTTAACCGATTTGAGGATCTGATAGACGGACAAGCAGTGTTCCTTTCTTTACCCCCGGTTGCTAGACGGAGGTCAAAGAGGCACAGTATATCAGTACAGCGGTCGCCAAATCAGTGGTCTACCCTGTTAGTGAACAGTCAAACTGAGGTCTCAGTTTCAATTGTAGGGACAGATATACCAGTTATTCAGATAGATCCGTACAATGTGGCAAGCTTAGAGGAGATGGTGTGTCACCTCCAAGAAAGCATGAAAACTATGCAGTAGGACGTTGCCCGTCAGACCGCCAAACAAAGAAGCAGCGATCGATCGTGACCTAACAAGCAGAATTAATCACTAGGCTACAGCAGCAAGCTAGAGCATCTGCTTCACACCAGGTTCCCCTCCCCTCACCAAGAGTTCCCATACTCGGGGAGGTGTAACAACGCCCGCGGGGGACCTCGCTACAGTTCGGACTCGATTTTGTTGCGGTTCTCAATCTTGAACCAAAGAGTCCAAATCCGGCAAATCGTTTTGAAGGAAAACAGATTTTTTTGAAAGAAGTGCCAAACATGGATCGCTTTGCGATATGTAGTCGCTACCTAAATATTTTAAAATGGGAAATTTAGGAAACCCCGACTCGGTGCGAAAGGCCACGTGGTCCGCTATCACCAAAGTTGGCTCGGGAACTTGGGTACGATTAGGGAAGGTCACATCGTGAGCACCCCCTCTCGCCCGGTCAAAGACCGGCCTCTACTAACCATGATATCTGTTTTTGAAAACATTGTGAGTTCTTATTCTGGTTATTAGCCTAGGTTACTATGTGATGCGCACAGCATACAAGTATAGACTGGGCCGTCTGAATTGGAACAAAACATTTCATGTTTGTTTGTTTGAAAATGGTGTGAAGGTGCTACCCGCAGGTAGGCTAAAATGCGGATTTGCCACCCTCGGGTGGGCTTAGAAAACAGTGATGTTGCCACTATCTAGTGGGCTTAAAACAAACAGTCAATGCATTGTCCCAATTCAAATAACTCAACCTCCACCCACAGGCATTCAAGGCAGTTATATCACATAAGCATATAGCCTCATGGCAAGCATGCTATCATGGCAACACTCACACGCATGCGAGGATGCTAAAGCATAAAACTTACCGAGTACTCCAAGCCAAAACAGAAAACCGATTAGAAATCATGCATGATCCTACATATACTATAATGCCTAATGCAACACATGCAAAGATGCGACTATAGCAGGCTCGGCTATTCTAAACATGGCATGTGAGATGCAACAGCTATCATATATTCAACTTGGAATTGAAATACAGATGCAGTTTGTATGATGCGCCGAGCCCGGTGCGTGCAAAGCAGATGAATGATGCAAACATGTCATCATCAGATGCTAATTGAAATATGCCCTATATCTAACCATTGTGAGCGGGTAAATAAAAGGGAAGAAAGAAGTGGGGGTTGGAAGACATACATCACACTCACACACCCTTATTACAATTATGCCCTCGCGCAGAGGGTCCGAATAAATAATACAGACCCAAATGAAAGAATAGTACAGTCCGGAATAAATATACAAATTTCTAATTAATTAACAAATTAATTACAAAAGAAGTAAAACTGGCATGCAAGCCGAGATCGCCGCTTCGATAGATGATGTATCTTGGTCGCTGGCGCGAAATCCACCGATGCCCCGATTAGCCTCGCTTGCGAGATTTCTAAATGCGCCACGGACTCAAAAGTTGTTGATCCTTAATTTTGCCGCAACAGAGAGCGGAAAAGGGCATAGCAATGTATTTTCACAAATATATGCATGCCTCGATCCTCGTACACCAATCACGCATACCGATGCATAATGGCGAGGAATCGGATTGCACAACTCAATATGGGATGAATGCAGATGAAAACCTAACTCCGTCATGGGTAATCCGGAGTGGTGGTGACTTAGGAATTGAGGCCTGCCTGCATTACTCGGAGTACAAAACGCCTGCTTCGTGCAATATGCATGATATGCATGAAATGTAGCCGAGATGTGATATAGCATGCACAATGCCATGAAATGAGTAACCTCGAAATGCGTGCACGGGCACGCAAACCGAGGTAATGCATGAATGCAATCTAAGATACAACCTAGTATGCACAATCTTTGGAAAATGAGATGAAAATGAAACGCCGAAAAGTGTGCGCGGGCACGCAAAACCGAGGCGATGACATGAAATGCAAAGCGAGTAGTGCCTCGAAATGCGTGCACACGGGCACGCAAACCGAGGCGATGACAAAATGGAAATCGGATACAACCGAAGTGCCTCGAAATGCGCACCCACAGGCACGCAAACCGAGGCAATGATAAAATGAGAAAATCGGATACAACCGAAGTGCCTCGAAATGCGCGCCCACAGGCACGCAAACCGAGGCGATGATAAAATGAGAAAATCGGATACAACCGAAGTGCCTCGAAATGCGCGCCCACAGGCACGCAAACCGAGGCAATGATAAAATGAGAAAATCGGATACAACCGAAGTGCCTCGAAATGCGCGCCCACAGGCACGCAAACCGAGGCGATGATGAAATGCAATGAAATGGCACACGGAATGCCGCGATGGGCTTACACCAACATGGGAGAGCCTCAGCTCACTCACGTAGGAGGCCGTCGGATGAAACGGAGGTGCCTCGAAGTGCGTGCCCATAGACATGCAAACCGAGGCGATGCATTAAGGCATAAAATGACATGGGAAATGATATGCAAGCATGCAAGACAAATTTCAGCCACTAAATGAAGGGGAAAACAGCCCCGAAATGATACGAAATGAAAATCAACGCATGAAATCATCCCGAAATGCAATTCTAAGTGCCCGAAATGGCCTACGGTTATGCTAAACATGCAAAATTGGCACACGACAGCAAAAGCAGTAGTAAGCAGTCTCAAAAATGACATTTTTACAATACAAAACAAGGCCAAATTATGATCACAAGTATGGCAACATTAGCATGCGAAATTAGTGGCCAAAAGAGAAGTATTGAGAGAGGTAGTATATAGAAAATTCAAATGGAAAAACTTTCTTCTACAATACTGAAGAGGGCCCAAAAATAAGCATATATTCAGTTTATGGATGCCCCAAAATCAGTATGAAAACATGCTAACAATTCCATGCAAAATGGAGCTCAAAAGAGGTTATAACAAGAGATATGCAAAGCATGCACCAAACGACAAAACTTTCTTCATGAAACATGTAGAGGGGGTCAAAATAAGACCCCTTTCAGTTCTGACCAAGAACTAAAACCAAAAGCATAAAAGGCTACAAATCATGCAAGAATTGGGGCCTAGAGTGGATTTCAAAGGGAGGTGGTATGTAGAATGGCCAAACAAGGTTGAGTCCTTCTACAATGTTGTAGAGGGGCTCAAAATAAGCACAAAACCAGTAGGGGTCGGGGCCCCAAAAACAAATGCAAATAGACTAAAAATAGCATGCAAGATTATGACATACAAGCTAGGTATTGAAACAAGTATATCATGGAGGCACAAAATGAAGTTGAGTCCTTCTACAAAGTTGTAGAGGGGCTCAAAATAAGCCTAAAACCAGTAGGGGTCAAGGCCCAAAAACTGAAAGGAAATAGGGTAGAAATAGGAAGCAAAATTATGCTACAAAAAGAAATTTGGAGACTTACCCTTGAAGATCCGATCGTTGCTACCTCTTGGCCTGAATTTGGTGCTTCTTAGCCACTGGAGAACACTTCCTCGCTGCTGGAATGGTAGTGGGGATGGTGGAGCTAAGGGTTGATGAAGGAATTGGCTTTGACACTTGAAGCTTTTTTGAGTTTTTTAGCTATGGAAATGGAGGATTTGGGAGAGGTGTTCTTGAGAGCAAATTTTCTAACCTAGGCAAAGGAGCTGTTGGTCCCTTTAAATAGGCCAAAAAAAGAGTGTAAAAGGAGGAAAAGCACCTGCTTTTCCTCCCAAAATATCCTGATGGGGTGATATTTCAAAGAAATATCCTGGACAACAGATCGAAATGAAAGCGTAAAGTCGGGCCGCCTGTGTGCCAGAAGGAGGTCGCCGGCCACCCCACCTGGTCGGCCACCCACCCACCATGGCCGGCCGGCCAGGGTCAAAAAAAGGACAACAAATTTTCTGGCCGACCACTATGGATTGGTGTCCTCCCAAGTGTGTAGAATAAGGCCCCAAGATCGGAATCTGGCAACACTGAAGCAGGAGCCACAACATAGAGCTTGAAGGAGAGCCTCAAAAATGAAACTCTGAGTTTCTGGCCGACCATACATTTTTAGGGTCCTCCCATGTCCTCTGATCACAGATATGTAGCTTTGGTTGGAAGAAAATACCCTGTGGTGTTCAACATTGGCCGAAAGTGAGAAAACGGGCTCGGAGGAGCGAAACCGTTATCTGGGATAATTGCTGGCCTCCCACCCCCAAAGTGATCTTCCCGGTGTTGAAACAGAGGTACCGCCAAATTTGAACAAAAACTAATGAGAAATGAACGCCGGGCCAAACCGAGCAATTTGGGATCCCGAAAAATGGGTCAAGAAGTGCGGTGGCATCTGGCCTAAGTGGGCATCAGCACCCCGTTGTTCCGGAACTACAAAACAGAGGTTCTCGCCAAAAATCGAGAAAATCGATGCAATGAAAGCTAGGCGGCCCAAACCGCACGATTCGGGTCCCAAAACCCACATGAGCAATCAAAGTGGCATACGGCCACGAGTGGGCATCGAGGCCCCAGTGTTCCGGAACTAAAAACAGAGGTGCATGCCCAAACCGGAGAACTCGGAGATGGTTGGGTCCCGAGCCGAGGCACACGACCTACGGTTCAAAACCGAACCGGCTCGAAGGGCAAAATGGCCTACGGCCACAAAAAGTAGCTCACGGCCACCGGGAGATAGTCTACAGGACCATTCCCTTCCCTCGGGAAAGAAAACAGAGAAAACCGAGTCTGGTTCGCAAATCGAGACAAGGCACGAAAGAGAGTTCGGAAGCCCGGAGGCAGGGCGCGCGGCCGCGACTCTTAAACTTCTGAACGAGCACAGTATGCAACATCACCAAGCGCTCAATCGGTGACGTCTGAGTCTTAAGGTCGGTCAAAAATGGGGTGTCTACAGTTGCCCCTCTTTGACAGAACTCGGAAGTCAAGAAGTGACGGGAGTGAATGTCAAAGCCTAGAGACGACCCATTTTTGACAAGGCCGAAGACTTAGACAATCATACAAGGTGAACAGATATATGTGTGCCCGCAGGCAAAAGGGGGCAAAATGCAAATGATATGCACAGAGCCAGGTGATCATGCAAATGCAGCAAGCTGTAATGAAGCAAGTATTAACAAATAGATGCAACAGTTTTAAGCAAGAATGCAAAGCAACAACTACATTTCATGCAGTTAGGATGTAAGAGAATTATTCAATTCTCGTCGCGTTTCACACAGAGAAGGCTAAAAGTGACTGACGAGAGTACCTGGGGTCTCACACACAATATCTCTCTACGTATCACACATAGGAGAGGAAGAAGGTAAACCTCTCAGCATAGTACACGTGAGGAAGGAAAGAAAGGCAAAATTTCTCAGCGTAGTGCACGCGAGAGAAGAAAGATAAAAGCAAGGTGAAACCTCATCAGCGTAGTACACGCGAGAGAGGAAAGCGAAAAAGAAATCTCAACAGTACACGCGAGAGGAGAGAGAAGCCTCTCGGTAGTACACGCGAGAGGAAAGACGCAAAAAGAAACCTCTCAACGTGTACACGCGAGAGAGGAGAAAAGCCTCTCGGAGTACACGAGAGAGGAAAGACGAACAAAAAAGAAACCTCTCAACGTAGTACACGCGAGAGAGAGAGAAAAGCCTCAAATAGTACACGCGAGAGAGAAAGACGAAAAGAAAAGAAACCTCTCAACGTAGTACACGCGAGAGAGAAAGCCTCAAAAGTACACGCGAGAGAGGAAAGACAACAAAAGAAACCTCTCAACGAGTACACGAGAGAGAGAAAAGCCTCTCGGTAGTACACGCGAGAGGAAAGACAACAAAAGAAACCTCTCAACGAGTACACGCGAGAGAGGAGAAAGCCTCTCGGTAGTACACGCGAGAGGAAAGACGAACAAAAAGAAACCTCTCAACGTAGTACACGCGAGAGAGGAGAGAAAAGCCTCTCAGCGTAGTACACGCAAGAGAGGAGAGAAACAACGCAAGTAAAAAGGCGCACAACAATGTGGGCGAAACATGCATGATAACGCAAGTGAAATGTGTGCATAACAATGCAACCGGGATGTGCATGACAATGCAAATGAAGTGGGTGCATAACAATGCAATTTGAAACGTGCATCACAATGCAAGTGAAGAGGTGCATAACAATGCTAGACAGATGTGTATAACAATGCGAGTAATGAGCATAACAATGCTAGTGAGATGTGTATAACAATGCAACGAATGAGCATAGTGTGATTGATACACGAAGTGAGCAGAGTATGATAGATATACTAAAGGTGAACACAAAGCGTGATAGATGCACTATGTGAACAAGTGTGATTGATACACTAAAGGCGTGTGATGGATACACAAAAAGTGAATATGTGCGTGATAGATACACAAAATGGATGAAGTGTGATTGATACACCAAAGTGAAGAGAGTGTGAGTGACACATTAAATGAAAATGTGTGTGATAGATACACGAAATGAATGAAGTGTGATTGATACACTAAAGTGAAGAGAGTGTGAGTGACATACTAAGTGAAAATGTGTGTGATAGATACACGAAATGAATGAAGTGTGATTGATACACTAAAGCAAATTAAGTGTGTTAGATACACTAAGCGAAGCAAATAACGTGTGATTGATATACTAAATGAATGATCTTAAACGGAACTTCTTTGAATGAACCGTACATACAATATCGTGCATGACTGAGAAAGAAACTTGACAGGTACAATGCATTACAATGCATGATGCTTAAGGAAAGCAATAAATGGACAAAGCGGCGCTTTAGAAAGCACCTCCTGAGGTGAGTGGCGGTGAACCGCTCTACTCTGATGGGGATCTCCCCTCGTGCTCTTCGAACACTTTACCTTGAACACACAGCACAAAGGCTCTGGAATGCTGACAAATAACAACATCTGCATGTGGGAGCCACGGCTGCCGCTTGTCTTCCTGATCATATTCACAACTTTCCCTATTCTCCAACGAGGTGACAGACTAGGTTGGTTCAGTATCCAGAATTGAGGTGCATACACTTGCTCTCTCAACCTATGGGGCTTCCATACAGATTTCAAGCCGAGGGCGCGCCTCTGGGTATTTAAACCAGACTTTAGTCTCGGAAATCCCGAACCTTTGCGTTCTAGGCCACGGCCATTCGAACTCTAATTTCTACCGTCGCAGTTGGTCTCCTAGGAACTCATCGCAAACACGGCCAGGATGCCTCTGGCAGGGAACGGTACTCGAGGAGAGCACATCTGATCGCCATTCTGGCTTGAAGTAGACTTGATTTTGAGCTTGAGGTAGAGGCACACTCATACTTCGGAGCATTGACAAAACCTGAAGAGGTACACACGGAGTATAGTCTCGGAACTTACTGAAGTTGGAACAAACTCAGATGCTCGACATTTTCCTCTTTTGCTTTTGCTTTGCAGCCCGAAACTCATAGTTTCAGATAGGTCCTGGTTTCACTGTTCTCACATGACCTGGGTTGAACCCTGCAGTTTTATGAAAGAACAAATTCTGTTTTGCACAAATGTGGAGAACGGCACGGCACTCGGAGCACAAAAAATTTTTTTGAAATTGAGAGTGAACATAAGTTCTCAACTGGGTATTGAGCCTACGACTGAATACAGCACGCTACGACTCAACAAGAAAACAAAAGGCACATAACCTAGACACATTGAGTAACACTCGAGACGACTCAAAACAAGGATCGAGATAAAACAAAAAGACACGACACTCAGACGTGCACAGGGAGCCTATTTCACCGGGTAGTGTTTCCCACCCTTTCTCATTTGTGGTTCTCACATCACTCGGCCCTCAAGCTCTGGTTTTCTGAAAAAGCCCTTTTCTCAATTTTCCTCTCATCGCACATCTCTCTATTCTTAAATCTCTCATTTTTCATCCCTCCCCTGGGTGGTTGATGGATAAGCAGAAAGTTGTGGGCTTTTGCCCCTGGTATTCTAACAGATTCTTCTTCTTCTGCTCACAACAGTGAGTTTCTCCTACAGAGGGGTTGTGCTACAACAGGATGTGTAGCAAATCTGTAGTTGACATCGATTGATGATGCTTTGCTGGGGATTTTGGACGTGATCAGATCTGTCCAGATGATGGAGTGGAATGTCTTGGCTCATTCCAGTTCGTGCTTCGCACTTGGCTTGATACCTCGCTGCTTGGAGGGTGAGAGAGCCTTTTCGACCATTTTGTTGTCGCCTTCCAGCTCTCTTCGGCAGGTAAAGTGCCCTTCTTGGCGAGTATGTTGATAAAGGGGGAAAGACAGAACTCCTGACCCAACTGTGCCCCTAGTTCATCATTTTGACCATTTTTGCTTTCTACTAAAACAATTTTGACCAACATGAGGGTTAGATTAACATGCTTGTTCAATTTTTGATTTGAAATCACGCAAGTCAGGCTATGAGCACTGAAAATTTTCCTTTTTGGGTCCAAGAAATGGTCCAGTTTTTGAAAAAAAAATGGAACAATTTTCGAGAAAATAGTCAACTTCAGTAAAAATTCTCAAAAACTATTTTTGCACATGGCCACTTGCTCAACAAGCATGAAACTTACTCCTGAGATGCACAACCTCGGATCCAAGGAAAAACTGCCCCGTGCTTGAAGAGAGCTGCATGGCAACGGAAAGTTGCCCCTTGTTTGAACGGCACTGCAGCGCATTGAATGGCAACGGAAAGTTGCCCCTTGTTTGAAAGGCACCACAGCGCATTGAATGGCAAAGATAAGTTGCCCCTTGTTTGAAAGGCACAAATCAAGATTGTAGTCGATCCTCGAGCGATGATGGCAATCGAACTCTGACACTGAGAGGAGGCAAGGATAGTCAAAACCATTACATGGACACACTTGATTTGGAAGTGTTTATGGTGGACTTCGTAATGAAGTTGCCTACGATCCCAAAGATGGGAATCAAGCCCACGTAGTTCGGGTTAAGGTACACTCGTATTTAACCTCTCCTTTTTATGCTCTAATTTTTGCCAAAGCCTATTGCGTGTTTTCGACCTTGTAGCTTTGTTTTTCTTTTCTTTTCAATTCTTTTCTTTCTTTCTTTTCATCTTTTCTTTTTCTTTTTTTCTTTTTGAATTTTTTGTATCTTTTCCTTTTTTCTTTTCTTATTCTTTTTTGCATTTTTCTTGCTCTAACTTTTGCCTGGGTCGCCCTTCTGGGTTTTCGGCCCAGCGAGCCTCTCAAAGGGTAAAAGTGTAACAGGTCCATGCTAAATGGTTTTGAGATCCTGCAGTCATCTGAATCCCGGAAAATGATCGCTATATTGATTCGCAAGGGTCCATCTTCTCCTCGAGCATATCGGACATTTTTGCCCCTAGTTCGAGGGTGCTTCGATCTAGCTCGCAAGCTTCTTTTGACGACTTCGATCTTCTTGATCTGACTTTGGTGCCTCTTGTTCGAGGGTCGCTTCAACCGCCACACAGCCTCACATTGTGGTTGACCGTTGAACCTTCTGAATTCAAGTTCAAGGTTTAGAAGCAAAGGGATTGAGTCTCGAGGCTGAGAGCGATCCTAAGCTGCACAATCTCAAGAGCGATTCCACACAGGTCTTCGCAGGACCGCAAGAAAACATTTTGTTTTTGAAAATTTTAAGAAAAGCGAATAATCGTCATACGAAGATAGTGTGAAGCCAGTCTGGATCAAGCCAGGGTCCTTCTCAGTACTCACGCTAACAAGCATGATTTCATTCATTAAGGGCTTAGCATGCCTTTCTTTCTCTCAATTTGATCAAAGTTTTGCAAATCCCGAGGAATTCCTCCCTCTTTGTTTTCACTGCAGTGTTCAAAAAGTTTTGAAAAACTCAGGTCATTACAATGACTTCAAGGCACAAAAGAGCAGGTGGAATGCACTGCCATTTCATTCAAACCCCGGCGCAACTAACACACGGCAGAAGCAAATGCGAGAGTGTGGAAATCACTGCTGTTTCATTCAAAATCTGGCACAACCGCTCCTCGCGTAAACATACTCAAAACAAAACGAAAAGACAAACAAAAAACAAAATGGTGACGCCGAGGTAACACCCCCGGAATCACCCGACTCTATACAACGGATCGACTCGATACAACAAGATGCACCCAAAACAAAAAGATCGACTTAATACAAAAAGACAGACTCAAAACAAAACAACAAGGTGACCAATACCCAAGTCAAAATGCAAAATTAACAGCATTTGTACATTGCTCAAAACGGTGCATGCCATTCACCATAGCTGGAGTAATCCGAGCGCCATCCGCAGGTGGTTCCTCCCCCGAATCACATCACATTATCTCTTAAGTTCACCGATCCTGTGCCGATAGACTTTGCAGAGCTTGGCGGGAGGGCAACCCGCTGTCAAATAGATCCCAGATTCATGGCGAAGACGGAAGCAGTCGTCGGTAGTATGGCCAGTTTGCTGATGGTACGCGCAATACTGGGTAGCATCATGTGTAGCCGGAAGAGGGTTCAGGAGAGGCCGAGGCTCAAGGGGTTTGAGATGGCCTTGCCCTACAAGGATTTGGAAAGCTGTGGACAAAGGCATGTGGAGGGCATGGAAGACCCTCCGACCCTGGGTTGGTACTACGGTTTGTGGATTTTTACCCATGCACGGAAAAAGGATTGGCGTGCCGCTCGGTTTGTCGATCTCTTCCGAGTTGAGGGTTAGAGCTAACAGATTGCCTCTGTATAACGCCCTTCTCCTGCTTTTCCTTTGATTCAAACTACCCCAACTTGAGTAGCGAAAGGGTCATCCACAACCTTTGCAACAACTGTGAGGACTTCCTCTTTGTTCACCTCGCTTTCAAAGCCTCAACACCAATGTAATATGCTCATGGGGATCTATGCCTGCCCCTACCTTGTTCTTTCCACTCACCTCCACTTTGCCAAGGGATTGGCCTTCCTCAAATGCAGCCCGCCCCAAGGCCAGGGAGCCTTTTGACAAGAAATTCCCAAGATGTGGTGTGGTCGATGATGGAGGCAAAACTCAAAGGTTAAATCGCCACGCTTCCGAAGATCTTCAATCATCCTCATCAGCTCAGAAGTAGTGGGTTCATGGGTTTGGGATGACTGGGGTCCAGATGCACCCATCATGCATATGTCCATGCTTTCCGGGATAAACACCTCAGGCTTGGGTAGATGGGCCGGGGTGATGTATATGCTGGGGTCGAAGGTGGACGGTAATATATGGATGAGGTTGAGATGTAGAGGTGATGGGTTTGTGGTGGCCTGAGGTCCCTTTGGTGGAGCTATAATCTCTTCGTCAATAAGATCCTGAATCTTATGACGGAGGCGGATGCAACGGTTCGTATCATGACCGTGCTGTTGATGGTAGGTACAGTGTTTAGCTGGGTCATATCTGGATGGAAGAGGGCTTGAAAGGGGTTGGGGTTCTAGGAGTTCTAGGTGCCCTTTTTCCCGTAACATTTGCAAAGCTTGAGAAAGACTCATGTACAGAGGATGGAAATTTCGGGCTTGGTGCCGTGTTGAAATGGTTGGTCTTTGGCTAATGAGGGAAGTGGTGATAGGGTCTACTTCTGAGCATTCCACAGCTGTGCTACCATCAGTGGTAGCATTGGAACTGTGAACAACATCCTTCTTTGACGGCTCATTATCTTCCACAAAGATCCCTTGTCGGATGGCCTCCTTGATTTGAACCCCGATGTCATGGAGGTCCTTAAATTTGAATATCATATTCTGCAATGTTTCGGCTTGCCTAACCATGTCTTGTTGCAGCGAATCCACTGATTGCTGGAAATGGATCAGCAAATCCTCCAAATTTGCCGAAGGTCGCCATGATAGAGGTAAATGCTAGTGCTCGATCGAGGTAATGTAATCGTGATGGCGGATCGATGAACCGGTGAGCCCTAATCGCCTTTTGCCTTGCCTCGGAAGAACACCGGTTTCTTGAATCAAATTTCGACCCGACAAAGTCTATCAAGACTAGTCCAATGTACCCGGGATATTGGAGCCTTCGAAGCTATGGTTCGGGACTACCTAGCAAAGAGAAAACGGACAAAGATCTCAAATTAATTTCACCGTAACAGATCTGAACAAAATCGAATGAGTGTGTTTCATCAATTTCGCCCAAAATTCTCAGAAGCCGATACCCTCGTGTAAAACCGATTTCACCAAATACCGATGCCCGCAGTTCGATACCCAAAATATCAATTGGTGCCCGAACTTTGATGCTCAAACTCATAAACCGATACATGCATTCTCAGAGAGGCACTCTAACATGCACATAATGTATAAGTGAGAGCCAAAACACCCCTATGTTGGGGTAGGGTTTCGCCCTATTTTGTCGAGAACTAGGGTTTCACTACGCACGCAATGCTTCAAACAACCTATAAGCGGGTAAGCAACCCGTCCTAGTTTGGAATGGTCACTATGGATCCGAATATGCACTAGGTCGAATGGTCAAAGGGTGCCCTTAAAAACCGGGGTTTGTGTTCCCATACTGGCAGAGCCCATAACCGGTCAGCCTTATGGACACGCCTTGACAAGACAAGCCTCCGGCAAACCGCTCAGGAATAGCAGATAGCAAACACGGTGTCCTAGGCGCACCAATGCAAATGCAATGCAAAGAAACACACAAGTGTAGTCCAAACCAGATATCACGAGTTCGAGTCAAGTTCTCTAAATCTCACGAGTCGCCAGAAATCAGAATAACGCCCATGGGGACCTCGCCTGATTCGACTCGATTTTGTTGCGGTTCTCAATCTTGAACCAAAGAGTCCAAATCCGCAAATCGCTTTTGAAGGAAAACAGATTTTTGAAAGAAGTGCCAAACATGGATCGCTTTTGCGGATAATGTAGTCGCCACCTAAATATTTTAAAATGGGAAATTTAGGAAACCCCGACTCGTGCCAAAAGGCCACGTGTCCGTCATCACCAAAGTTGGCTCGGGAACTTGGGTACGATTAGGGAAGGTCACATCGTGAGCATTCTCTCGCCCGGTCAAAGACCGGCCTCTACTAACCATGATATCTGTTTTTGAAAACTTTGTGAGTTCTTATTCCGGTTATTAGCCTAGGTTACTATGTGATGCGCACAGCATACAAGTATAGACTGAGTCGTCTGAATTGGAACAAAACATTTCATGTTTGTTTGTTTGAAAATGGTTTGATGGTGCTACCCGCAGGTAGGCTAAAATGCGGATTTGCCACCCTCGAGTGGGCTTAGAAAACAGTGATGTTGCCACTATCTAGTGGGCTTAAAACAAACAAATAATGCATTGTCCCAATTCAAATAACTCAACCTCCACCCACAGGCATTCAAGGCAGTTATATCACATAAGCATATAGCCTCATGGCAAGCATGCTATCATGGCAACACTCACACGCATGTGAGGATGCTAAAGCATAAAACTTACCGAGTACTCCAAGCCAAAACAGAAAACCGATTAGAAATCATGCATGATCCTACATATACTATAATGCCTAATGCAACACATGCAAAGATGCGACTATAGCAGGCTCGGCTATTCTAAACATGGCATGTGAGATGCAACAGCTATCATATATTCAACTTGGAATTGAAATACAGATGCAGTTTGTATGATGCGCCGAGCCCGGTGCGTGCAAAGCAGATGAATGATGCAAACATGCTGTCATGCTGTATGCTAATTGAAATATGGCCTATATCTAACCATTGTGAGTGGGTAAATAAAAGGGAGAAAGAAATGGGGGTTGGAAGACATACATCACACTCACACACCCTTATTACAGCATTGCCCTCGCGCAGAGGGTCCGAATAAATAATACAGTCCGAAAATGAAAGAATAATACAGTCCGAAATAAATATACAAATTTCTAATTAATTAACAAATTAATTACAAAAGAAGTAAAACTGGCATGCAAGCCAGAGACTGCCTCGCTTCTGATAGATGATGTATCTTTGGTCGCTTGAAATCCACTAGGATGCCTGATTAGCCTCTCGCTATGATTTCTAAATGCGCCGGACCAAAAAGTTGTTGATCCTTAATTTTGTTGCAACAGAGAGCGTGAAAAGGGCATAGCAATGTATTTTCACAAATATATGCATGCCTCGATCCTCGTACCAATCACGCATACCGATGCATGATGGCAGAGGAATCGGATTGCACAACTCAATATGGGATGAATGCAGATGAAAACCTAACTCCGTCATGGGTAATCCGAGTGGTGGTGACTTGGGAATTGAGGCCCGCTCACATTTCGAGTACAAAACGCGCCGCTTCGCGGCAATATGCATGATATGCATGAAATGTAGCTGAGATGTGATATAGCATGCACAATGCCATGAAAATGAGTAACCTCGAAATGCGCGCACACGGGCACGCAAATCGAGGTAATGCATGAATGCAATCTAAGATACAACCTAGTATGCACAATGCTGTGAAAATGAGATGAAAATGAAACGCCTCGAAAAGTGTCTTGGCACGCAAAACCGAGGCGATGACATGAAATGCAAAGCGGATAAACAGAGTGCCTCGAAATGCGTGCACACGGCACGCAAAACCGAGGCGATGACAAAATGGAAATCGGATACAACCAAAGTGCCAAATGCGCACTACGTGCACGCAAACCGAGGCAATGATAAATGAGAAAATCGGATACAACCGGTGCCAAATGCGCGCCCACGTGCACGCAAAACCGAGGCGATGATAAAATGAGAAAATCGGATACAACCGGCAAATAAATGCGCGCCACGTGCACGCAAACCGAGGCGATGATAAAAATGAGAAAATCAGATACAACCGAAGTGCCTCGAAATGCGCGCCCACAGGCACGCAAACCGAGGCGATGATAAAATGAGAAAATCGGATACAACCGAAGTGCCTCGAAATGCGCGCCCACAGGCACGCAAACCGAGGCGATGATAAAATGAGAAAATTGGATAACCGGCAATGCTCGAAATGCGCGCCACGTACGCAAAACCGAGGCGATGATAAAATGAGGAAATCGGATACAACCGAAGTCCCTCGAACCCCGCGCCCACAGGCGCCCAAACCGAGGTAATGATGAAATGCAATGAAATGGCACACGGAATGCCGCGATGGGATTACACCAACATGGGAGAGCCTCAGCTCACTCACGTAGGAGGCCGTCGGATGAAACGGAGGTGCCTCGAAGTGCGTGCCCATAGACATGCAAACCGAGGCGATGCATTAAGGCATAAAATGACATGGGAAATGATATGCAAGCATGCAAGACAAATTTCAGCCACTAAATGAAGGGGAAAACAGCCCCGAAATGATACGAAATGAAAATCAACGCATGAAATCATCCCGAAATGCAATTCTAAGTGCCCGAAATGGCCTACGGTTATGCTAAACATGCAAAATTGGCACACGACAGCAAAAGCAGTAGTAAGCAGTCTCAAAAATGACATTTTTACAATACAAAACAAGGCCAAATTATGATCACAAGTATGGCAACATTAGCATGCGAAATTAGTGGCCAAAAGAGAAGTATTGAGAGAGGTAGTATATAGAAAATTCAAATGGAAAAACTTTCTTCTAAAATACTGAAGAGGGCCCAAAAATAAGCATATATTCAGTTTATGGATGCCCCAAAATCAGTATGCAAACATGCTAACAATTCCATGCAAAATGGAGCTCAAAAGAGGTTATAACAAGAGATATGCAAAGCATGCACCAAACAACAAAACTTTCTTCATGAAACATGTAGAGGGGGTCAAAATAAGACCCCTTTCAGTTCTGACCAAGAACTAAAACCAAAAGCATAAAAGGCTACAAATCATGCAAGAATTGGGGCCTAGAGTGGATTTCAAAGGGAGGTGGTATGTAGAATGGCCAAACAAGGTTGAGTCCTTCTACAATGTTGTAGAGGGGCTCAAAATAAGCACAAAACCAGTAGGGGTCGGGGCCCCAAAAACAAATGCAAATAGACTAAAAATAGCATGCAAGATTATGACATACAAGCTAGGTATTGAAACAAGTATATCATGGAGGCACAAAATGAAGTTGAGCCCTTCTACAAAGTTGTAGAGGGGCTCAAAATAAGCCTAAAACCAGTAGGGGTCAAGGCCCAAAAACTGAAAGGAAATAGGGTAGAAATAGGAAGCAAAATTATGCTACAAAAAGAAATTTGGAGACTTACCCTTGAAGATCCGATCGTTGCTACCTCTTGGCCTGAATTTGGTGCTTCTTAGCCACTGGAGAACACTTCCTTGCTGCTGGAATGGTAGTGGGGATGGTGGAGCTAAGGGTTGATGAAGGAATTGGCTTTGACACTTGAAGCTTTTTTGAGTTTTTTAGCTATGGAAATGGAGGATTTGGGAGAGGTGTTCTTGAGAGCAAATTTTCTAACCTAGGCAAAGGAGCTGTTGGTCCCTTTAAATAGGCCAAAAAAAGAGTGTAAAAGGGGAGGGAAAAGCACCCAAGCTTTCCCTCCCAAAATATCCCCCGGATGGGGTGATATTTCAGCAAAAATATCCGGACAAATTGTCTTGGTGGAAGCAAGTGGCCGCCTGTGGTTTCTGCAGGAGGTCGGCCACCCCACCTGGTCGGCCAGCCACCCACCATGGCCGGCCGGCCAGGGTCAAAAAATGGACAACAAATTTTCTGGCCGACCACTATGGATTGGTGTCCTCCCAAGTGTGTAGAATAAGGCCCCAAGATCGGAATCTAGCAACACTGAAGCAGGAGCCACAACATAGAGCTTGAAGGAGAGCCTCAAAAATGAAACTCTGAGTTTCTGGCCGACCATACATTTTTAGGGTCCTCCCATGTCCTCTGATCACAGATATGTAGCTTTGGTTGGAAGAAAATACCCCCAGGGTGTTCAACATTGGCCCGAAAGTGAGAAAAACGGGCTCCGGAGGAGCGAAACTGGTTATCTGGGATAATTGCTGGCCTCCCACCCCCCAGTGATCTTCCTGGTGTTGAAACAGAGGTACCTGCCAAATTTGAACAAAAACTAATGAGAAATGAACGCTCGGGGCCAAAACCGAGCAATTCGGGATCCCGAAAATGGGCTGCAGGTGCCGGAAGTGGCATACGGCCACGAAGTGGGCATCAGCGACCCCAGTGTTCCTCGGAACTACAAAACAGAGGTTCCTGCCAAAAATCAGAGAAAACTGATGCAAAATGAAAGCTCGGGGCCCAAACCGCACGATTCGGGGTCCCGAAAACCACTGAGCAATCGAAAGTGGCATCTGACCTGAAGTGGGCATCGAGGCCCAGTGGTCCTCGGATCTAAAAAACAGAGGTGCATGCTCAAACCCGGAGAACACGGAGATGGGTGGGCGGTCCCGAGCCGAGGCACGCGACCTAACGGCCCCGAAAACCGGGGACCAGGCTCCGAAAAGGGCAAAATGGCCTTCGGCCACAAAAAGTAGCTCACGGCCACGGAGATAGTCTCTGAGACCATTCCCTTCCTCGAAAGAAAAACAGAGAAAACCAAGTCAGTTCGCAAATCGAGACAAGGCACGAAGAGAGTTCTTGACCCGGAGGCGGGCGCGTCGCGACTCTTAAACTTCTGAACGAGCACAGTATGCAACATCACCAAGCGCTCAATCGGTGACGTCTGAGTCTTAAGGTCGGTCAAAAATGGGGTGTCTACAGGAGGCAACTAGCATCTACGATGAAACGGACATTCTAATCGGGCCGGCTCCCCTCCCCTCCCCCCCCCGGTTTTACCCCAGCTGTCCAAAACACCCACCAACCCGCCAGATTCTCCCTTTGAGTTCGAGACGGACCCCACAGCACTAAAGGTGAGCAAGCTGGAGAAATTGTTCAAGAAATCCCAAGGGGTTCATTCCATCACAGACATTGAGGATGGGTACACTGATTTGGCCGTGACGCTGCCAGATCGTTTTAAAATGCCACATATTGACCGCTTTGACGGGTCGGGGGACCCCATGGTGCATTTGCGGCTATTTTCAGACATTCTAAGGCCGATGGACCTCTCTAGATTACAGAAGCTTTCCTTGTTTGGCCGGACCTTGTCAGGTGTAGCGGCCATTTGGTATGCAAAATTGGAAGATTCCGTCAAGAGGGGTTGGAAAGAGATGGCCGAGGCCTTCATAGCTCAATACTCATACAATACACAGATCGAGATTACGACCCGTGATCTTGAGACAACCAGGCAGGAGCCAAAGGAGAGTTTCTCCGATTTTGTAACCCGGTGGAGGGCCAAGGCCTCGATGATGACCATCAGGCCAGTTGACAAAGATCAAATACTGATGGTTGTGCGCAACCTCCAACCCAAACTCATGTAGAAAATGATCATTCTCCGCCTCCTCGCCTTTACAGACCTACACGAGATAGGGGTGCAGATCGAGGATGCTATGAAACAAGGCTTGATTGACCAAGATCGAGAGCAGCCCAAGAGGGCATTCAACCGCAGTTCAAATGCAGGCACAAGCAGTGCTGCAGCTGGCAGAACTTTAGACGTGAGTATGGTTACCACCATCAATACCCCGAGAACCCTTGCAGCTACACCATTCACCGATGCGTCCGGAAGTAGTTTGCAAACAACCAAGTATTTCCCCAGAAGCCAAAGAACCTTCACCCCACTATACATGCCCCCGTCCAAAGCTTTGGGGGTTTTGATCAGGAAAGGGCACATAAAGCCCCTAGAGCCGCGGCGGCTACCAGACAGACTCCCTGCTTTCCATAACCCAGCCAAGTACTGCGCCTATCACTAGCAGCGTGGTCATGACACCGACCAGTGCTTTCGATTACGTCATGAGATTCAGGATGTCATCGACAACACGGTGATCATGCCTCGGAAAAACCAAATGTCACAACCAACCCTCTCCCACCACATAACCAAGCTCCACCTCCCAAACGCATCAATTTCATCCAAACTGGGGTTGTGTCATACAACCCCAGCATATATATCACCCCCTCTCACATACCCAAGCCGGAGGTGTTCATTCCTGACAGCACTGACTTGTGCGTGTTGGACGTCTCCCAAACCCAACCAGAAACGGTGGTGGTAACTATTGGAGATAGAATTGAGTCAACTACGAGTATAGATGAGGATGAGCAGTCAGAACCTGAGGGGTCTGCAAGTTTCAAGTACAACCTGAGCAATTATATTACATCAGTAGGCCAGGCTAGGCCGAATGTGGAATTGCCAGTAGGGGCAGAAATTTATGTCGCACGAGAGGATAGACCTGATCAAGGGCTAGATGACCTAGTGGATCTAGAAGAAGACCTCGTAAGCCTGTAATTCTTTGAAGAACAAGATTCAGGGGACGTGACGGTCAATTGGTTTGATGGGTCAGCAGAGACTACTGGATGGCTTGATGACCAACCAGATATTGTGGAACAACCACAGTTAGAGCAGAGTCCACCCGGGACGGAGACATCAACAGTGGCCAGAAGAGCCGAGAATCAGTTAGAACCGCCGGAGAGCACCGGTGATAAGAATTTTGCTCGGGATTAGAGCATTTCAGGTATAGAGGACATTGAACAGCAAGCCGCACTGAAACAATTCGAGCAAGAAAGAACCGAGGATTCTGAATGAGTTAGGAAAGCCAAAGCCCCTGAGGGGACAAAACGTGTTGTGAGCACAGGAGCAGAAAGTACTGTGGGTACGAGAATAGGTGTAACGGAGCCGGACAGGTGTCTGTCGGTTGCTGATGGCATGTGGTGGTAAGATGACGACCTACGTCTCACCCACACAGATGACGACTGGGGACAAAGCCAGCCAGATGATACTTAGTATGCGGGTGAAGTAGACCACATGATTAGGAGCGGGCGGTATTTTAAGCCCCTGCATTTAGATCAACCAGAAGCATCCGGGAAGGATAGGGAGAAGAGAAACAAAAAGAAAAGCTGCTCGAAGAAGACGCTGTGCTGAAACAGCTGAAGAAGATACAAGCAGACATCTCCATTTGGGGACTGCCGATGGCTTCAAGAGTACATAGACAGGCTATCCTTTCCGCGATGGACAAAGCCAAACTTTCAATAGACACCACGCCTGAGCAACTAGTAGGACTGGTCTTTCCGGGAGGAGCTTCCCCGACGTTGACCTTTTCTGACAAGGAGCTACCGCCTGAAAGCTCGGATTATAACAAACCACTCTACATCTCTGTGGAGTGTAGAAACAAATGGATACCGGTGGTTCTTGTTGATACGGGATGCGCCATCAATGTGTGCCCATCAAGGACAACCTATGCAATCGGGTTGAAGCTCGCAGACTTTGTGCCAACCACTCAAGTGATAAGGGCATATGACAATACAAGCAGAGAAGTGAAGGGGACTATGCAGATTCAGACCCAGGTTGGTCCAGGGCAACATGATGTTGACTTTCATGTCTTGGATATTCCTACAACCTTTAATCTACTCCTAGGGTGGCCGTGGCTGCACCAGGTGAAGGCGGTCTCTTCCACCTTGCATCAAATGTTGAAATACCCTCACGGGAAGGGGGTAGCTATAGTTTTTGGGAATTCATCAATCCACCACCGCCAGAGGTGTCTACACCAGTTTTGGAAATCGAGCATGGCACGGAGGATGTTTTTTTATCAGGATTTACCCTAGTCGAGGACCGGGTTGTTCAGAACGTCTTAGCCATTGATGAATGATGGTATGTCAGCGTACAATTCGTATACCTCATGAACAAACTTCAACATATCCCCGGGATCGGATTGGGAAAAAGGGGCTGGAAGGGCATTACAGTATCGGCCGAAGTGTCGCACAACCCGCACACCTTTGGTTTGGGTTATATGCCCACCAAAGAGGACTGGTTGAGAAAAGGCAAAGAGATGGCTGGAAGAGCTAGAGCCAAGCAGACCGGGAAACATTTTGATTTGATGCATCGGCCCATTCAGGGTACCCTGAACGGACGTTTTGTCTGAGAGGGGAGGACTTTCCATTCTGCAGCTTCCCAGAGCCATGGTTGAACGCAGAAAAGAGGCGCATGCCGGGATTTGAGATCTTTTTTGACTTGCAGTTATCTAAGGATGATGTCGCTAAGGAACAGACTGGTCCATCAGCTAAGTTTGAGCAGAGTAAGGGAGTGGATTCCGAGAACACTGAGTTTAAAATGGGGGTAGCACCGGCCTGTCTACTATTAGATCCTCCGATCATACATGAGTGCTTGGGGAATGATCTCTCAGTATTTATGATTGGAAACGAACGGCTGCGAGCCTGCCTTCTAACATTTTGGATGCATCTGCCGCACCCTCCCTCGTCTGGCAGTACGAGGAGGGATTTTTATCGAGCAGCACCGGGTCAGGTAGTGAGCCGGAGTCTGATTCCACCGAGTCCGTAGGGTTGGAATCAGGTTCCAGCTCGTCTGAGTCTGAGTCTAAGTCTAGTAGTCTTGGGGGTGATAACCCGGATGCCACAATCCTGTCTAGGTCGTCTTTTTCTCACAAAGTACAATGCAAGATCGATAAATTACCAAAGAGTCCAAATCCGGCAAATCGTTTTGAAAAACTGATTTTTAGAAAGAAGTGTCAAACATGGACTACTTTACCAAATACAGAGCCGCCACCTAAATATTTTATTTTGGGAGAATTTAGGAAACCCTAACTTGTGGCTAAGGCCACGTGTCCGTCATTACCAAAGTTAACTCGGCTCGGGAACTTGGGTACGAGAGGGGAAGGTCATGCAATGAGCACCCCCGCTCGCCCGATCAAAAATCGGCCACTACTAAACAGGAGATCTTGTTTTTGAAAACACATGTGCTCTTATTCCGGTTATTAGCCTAGAATTACTATGTTATGCGCACGGCAAACAGGTATAAACTGGATCGCCTAAGTTGGAACAAGACAACTCATGTTCGTTTTTGAAAGCGGTTTGCTACTTGCAAGTAGGCTAAAATGCGGATTTTGCCACCCTCAAGTGGACTTAGAAAAAAAATGGTGATTTGCCACTCTCAAGTGGGCTTAAAACTCACAATCAATGAATTGTTCCAATTCAAGTAATTCAACTTTCACCCACAGGCAATCAGACAGTTATATCACATAGCAGTTAGCCTCATGGCAAGCATGCTATCATGGCAGTCACTCACACACATGCAAAAATGCTAAAACATAAACACTTACCGAGTACTCCGAGCCAAAACAAAAGCTATGTTAGAAATCAATACATGATCCTAGCTATGTCAAGGATGCCTAATGCAACACATACAAAATGCAATTAAGATAGGCTCGACTATTCTAAAATGTCATGTGAAATTCAATTTGATACATGTATTCAAACATAAATTGAAATACAATGCAGTTAGTATGATGGGCCGAGCCCGGTGCATGCAAGACAGATGAATCGATGCAAACATGCGAGCATAAGGATGCTAATTGAAACATGTCATAAAACTAACCATCGTAAGCTGGTAAATAAAAAGGAGAAAGAAATAGGGGTTGGAAGACATGCATCACACACACACACACACACACCACACACACACACACTTATTTACAACAGTTGTGCCCTCTCGACGGAGGGTCCGAATGAATAATACAGAACCAACTAGCTAATCTAAGCTAATCTAATTAAACTAGTTATTACACAACAGAATGAATAACAAACTACAGCTAATTATTACACAATTCTAATTAATTAACAAATTAACTAAGTTAGCAATTAAATAAGCATATAAACTATATGATGTAGGCTGCCTCAGCTCTGCTTTCGATGACAAGGGATCCATGCATGCTCGAGTCGCCTTGTTCGGAAATCCCTAGCGACGCCCCGATTTGCCTCTGTTTGCAATTGATCTCAGAAACTTGCACCAAGCTCCAAAGAGATGAAACTCTACCTTGGGAATCTATAGGGATGCTGCCGACCAGATATTGGCCTTGGAGACCACCTGCCGACCACTTTTTGTGGTGAAAACCAGAAAAAGTGGTTGGCCAGCCACTTTATCTGGTCGGCCAACCAGTTTTTGCTGTTGGTTTCTGATTTTTTGCAACAGAGGGCAAGAAAGGGGCATGACAAAGTATTTGCAACACATGTATGCATGACCATCCTCCCTATCATTACATAAGCTCAAGGGAGTATAGGCCTCGACCCTCGGGTCACCAATCACGCATCTCGCTACATGGTGCCCGAGGAGCCAAATTGCACAACTCAAAATGAAATGAACGCACACACGAACACATAAAGCCTAAAACTCCATCATGTATAGTCAAGAGTGTCGGCGACCGAGAATTGAGGCACATTTCATCACTTCGAGTATGAAACGTCCCTCGTTTCCCGTGTTTGGACTAATTTCTATTCCAAACACAATGCAACAAATAACATGGCATGGCATACACAATGCGGCTCAAGCATGCGAACATACAATGCAATGAAACAAGCATGTGAACAAGATGCAAAGGACAAGCATGAAAATACGCAATGCAACATGAACAACCTAACAAGGCTAATGGCATGCTCAATGCACATACATACATACTCAATGCAAGGCGACACATGCATGCAATCAATGTGAACAACAACTAGCATACGCAATGCAAATGAACGTGGCATACACAACGCAATGAACCACATGGCATGCACAATGCTCGATGGACTTAAACCGAAATGGATAGGCCTCAGCCATGTCCAAATCAGTGGCCATACATGCTAAGATAGAAACTCAAAATGCTATACAAACATGCATGCATATTGGCCCAAGCTCAAGGCACAAAATACAACTCTTCAAAGGCACTGAAAGGATAAAACATTGAGTACAAGGGCATGTGTTCCAGCACTGAAATGACATACAAAATGACTTCGAATCATGCAAACAACTCACGCAATGCATGTTGAAAGGCTCAAATATCGAAAGCTAGTGAAGCATATTACACTAGAGGCATGCAAGGCAATGCTCAAATGACCAAACCAACCCCAAAAAGACCTTATGCAGGCCAAAACAGTAGCAAAATGAGTTGGGATGATGGCTTTGAAAGGCACAAAAATAGAGCTCATGCAATGGCTCACAAATAGGGCATAAAAGCATAACTCTAAAGAGCACGTAAAGAGTGGAAAATATGGAAGTATAGAAGCCCTACATGCTCTGAAATAACATTCCCAATGATGCCAAAACATGCAAATATCTCAAGTTAAGCATGCAAGAGACCTCAAAACTCAAAACTAGTCAAGGCTATCACATAACAAGCATGCATGGCAAGCATCATTCGATGAAGAGGCCTAAAAACAGAGCTAAGGCAGCCCAAAATATGAACAAAACCATGTTGGAGCAAAGCCAAAATGTGCTAGAATAAAGAGCCAAAACATCATGCATTCAAAGCTAGTGAACAAGATTTACACTACGAGCATATAAAGCATGCAAGGGGCTATTAAACCAGCCATAAAAAGAGCCATGACATGCCAAATGATGACCAAAAACCCACTGAAATGGAGCTAAAACATGCTAGATTGACATGCTACCTTGATGAGCCATAAATAAGAATACACTACATATATGAGAAGCATGCCAAGGGTGACCAAACCAACCATGGAAAGAGTCTAGGCAGGCCTTAAAAGTCACCAAAAAGTGCCTGAACCAAGCCTTGAAAGTATGAAAATGCATGCTCCTTTGATAGGCCAAAAATGCAAGTAAACAAGACAAAAAGAGAGAGGGTCACCCCTCTTTGATTTAGGACCTCAAAACCACATGCCAACCACTAAAAATCCACTGGATTTCAGTGGCTAAAAGGCCAAGCAAGGATTAGCTCAAAGGCCCTAAGGCATGGCACAAAATAAGGCCAAACAAGGCACAAAAGGGGGTAGAACACCCCCAATACCCAAGGAGCCTCAAACAAACATGTTAAGTACTCAAAAATAAAGCTTTTTTTAGTTTAATGTTAAGCCAAGAGAAGCATGCAAATATAGCTAAGAGAGTGATCAAAATAGAGCTTGAAAGGAGGAAAAGAGGGTTACCCTTGAAGCACTGCAAAACCAACAGATTTCCTGAGCCAAAACTAACTTTTGAAATCCCACAAAACCCTCCAGCAACTCAGCAACAAGGTAAGAGTGTTTGGCTAGGAGGTTGTGTGCACAAATGTGAAGCAATGCACCAATATAGAGAGAAAAATAGAGGAATATAGAGAGAGTGTAAGCCTATGCTCTCGACCCAAAATCAGAACCCTGGCCATGGAGAGAGAGCCCCTCTCTTATAGAAAACAAGGGTTAAAGCTTCTTGGAGAAGTTAAGATTTGGATGCAATCCCTCCATGGTGTATGGATGATACAGTCTGTGCCCTCCAGCTGGCACAGCTGGTATCCACTCAGTTTGCCAAAACATAAGGAAAGTTGCCGACCAGAAAAGCTGGTCGGCCTGCTACTTTTAGTGGTCGGCCGACCACCCAAAGTGGTCTCTTAGAAAAAAAGGTGGTCGGCCAGGATAATTGGTGGTCTCCACACTGAAAGCAAGCCAATGGTGGGGTGGGAAACCAGAAAATGTGGCCCAAAGATCAAAAAAACCAGTTTCCCGACCAGAAAATCGACTGGCGGAGAGAAAAGTGGTTTCCAAGGAGAAAGCTGGTCTCCCACCCTTGTACTACCTTCCAAACAAGGAAAACAAGGTTCGTGCCAAGAACGAACCAGCATGGATGCAAAACGAGAGTTCGGGAGGCAAGACGCGCGGCCGGGGGCCACGAAAACTGGCTGTCGAGCATCAAAAGTGACGTACGACCACAAAAGTGGTCTCCCAAACCACAGTGTCCCTCTAGATAGAGGAAACAAGGTGTGTTCCAAAAAAAGTGCCAAACGGAGAATGTTAAGTGGTCCCGAGCTGAGACGCACGGCCGACGGCTCTGAAAATCGGAAACTAGTCTCCAAATGGGAGTAGTGGCCTACGACCACGAAAAGTAGCCTACGACCACTGAGAGATGGTCTACAAGACCTCTCCCTCTCTCTGGGAAGAGAAAACAAAACTTGGTCTGCGGACCGAGTCAAAGTATAAAGGGTCCCGAGGTCCGGAGGCGAGGCTCTCAGCCAAGAACTCTGAAACCTGGAAACGAGCACAACATGCACAATCACCGAGCGCTCAATCGATGACGTCTGAGTCTTAAGGTCGGTCAAAAATGGGGAGTCTATAACTGGTACGATCCTAGTAGTACTTCATCTCTTTATAAGAATCCTCCCAAGAATTACGCTTCCAAGGATAATGCTTATCCTTAAAACACCTTCATCACTGCAAGATAAGTGAGACGGCTCAAATCCCTTACCTCAGCTAATAGTATGATCAACCGAGCTAACATGGCCCTCGTCTTGAGCTAGAAAAAACCAAGATGATGCTCTACCAAGTTGAATTCAGTTTGGCCCTCTGTATTGGTGATACCGCGGCCTTCTTCCGGACCACATCCAGTCAACCCGATCTAAGCTTTGGCCCAATTTTCGCTGGGCTTAAGACCGAACTTAAGTTCTTATCTCAGCCCATAATGCGGCCCAACGACCAGAGGAGACTCTACCTAACTCGATCTAATTTCAATAGACAGACTTAGCTCACCCCAATTTATAAGTAAATTACCCTTTCAATTGCCCCTTAATTCCATCTGCCAGCATGATTGGAATTATTTGTCCTCTGGCCGTGCTAAAGTATTCGTACCAACCGAGCTAGGGCTCGCTCAGCTACCAGAATCTACCATGGTCGTACATCTCGTCTTCTCACGTTTTTGTCGTCATGTTCTGATTGAGATACGTGGCATGCGACAATTGCCCCCACCCTCTATGACAGCCGTCACACACTGCTCTAGAAATTCAAAAAGGCCTGCCCTTTCAACTTGTGCATATAATCTCAACGCAGTCAAAAAGCCACATTCACTGTTCATTTGCCAAACTTCAATCCCAGCTCCTATTGTTGCGATCCGTCCATTGTTGCCACTGGTGAAAGTTGAATCGTGTTCCTTTGAACTCGTAATCAAACAACGAAGCACGCCTGCAGCGCGAAATCAGATTTGTTCTATAAACTGGTACGTTTCAAAATGCTATTTAACGTTTTTGTTGATATTTGCTTGCTGTTATCTATGTTTTACGATGTTTCCATTCCATCACACCACTATGTATGCCTTAGAGTAGGTTTTAAGCCTTAAAACCACTAAAAACATGTTTTCTACATAATGGAATGCTTATCAATCCGTTAGGATATAAACCAGTAAACTCCTGCAGTTTTGATCTAAAACCACAAACAACTGTTGGTAGTCTATATACATGAGTATGACCGGACTAGTGATTTCCTTCAAAACCGAACTAGCTCCCATGCCCCTAGTTTGGACCGGAGTACACCCCACGGGTGTGCATCCGAATTTAGAAGCCATGCCCTTCAAACAACCGAGCTAAAACCTGTACCACACTTTAGTCGAGCTACACGCGGCACACACTCGCCCAGTCGAACAAATATGAGTTAACACACTGTTGCCTTAGCTCAGTCATCATATGGCCATAACACATTCTCTGTTCTTTACTTTGTAGACTCGAACTAGGTTTATTTCAGGCACACCATTCACGTCGGCACCGGGCTAAGGAGTCGAGCAGATTACTTATAAACAAACTAAGACTGCACCCATGGGTAAATATCGATTTCTGGTGAGTTCGCTCAGTGCAATAGTCGAGTTCTGAAGGGACTACCAAATCCCTAACAATGTACAATTTACCCCCACTGAGCTGGACACCATACCATGGGACAAGCCCGATTTTGTTCCCTCTACCCTTATGTCCATTATAGAGGGTGGGCTTCGGTTCCCTGTCTAGCCCCTTATTTGCGAGTTTCTTAGGCAAACCAGACTATGCCCTACTCAACTATCCACTAATACATATAGAATAATAAACAGAATAACCATCCTACCGCTACAACAACAAAAGAAAAAGAAAAGTCACTGATTTTCTACTTGAGTCGTCGCCTGAACTGGACCCCAATCTTCCCCAGATCAATCTTATTCCTCTCACTGAAGAAGAAAAAATGGCCAAAAATGAGCCGTTCACACCCTGATTATCGAGCAAGCCTTTACCTCCAATACTAAAGTCTAGCCCGAGCTACCATCGATTAGTCAACCATGCGACGCAGTTGTGGCCCTTCCATCCACCCATGCCGTTGCATTTCGGCCGAGCAAAAGGCCCCGCACTAGCTCTGTTGCGCCACAACGCCTAGTTGATGAAGACCTCAAGCGGTTAGAAACCGAGCGCGTTGAAATTGAACTGCCCCAACAAAGCCAAGGCTCCGGTAGTTCCAATACTTCCTCAACTCCGATGTGGGCACCAATCGTGACCTTCAAAGGCTGTGCTATGACCACCCATGATTCCGTGAGTGTTGAGAAGGACCAGTTTTTGGCCTTCAACTTAGCCAAGAGTGTCCGCTTGCCAGGCGACATGGAACAACACGCACACTTGACCGAGTTGAAGGCGATTCGATCCTCTACCAAGTCCCTTATTTTGGTAAAATCGAAACTCTTTGACTGAACAAGATTCGGCTCTTTATGCCTCAAGAATGAACTTTTGTGCATGCCATTAAGCCTAAGCCCTTGGTTCATCATTTCAGTGCATTTTTCGTCTTGTTATACCAAGATGTAACTCTTTTTTATGCTGTCCAAGTCATGCCATGTTTGGTTTTAATAGGTGTAGTACATTGCCTCTTTTATAGCCTTGCATGCTCCATGTTTTTGGCCTTGGGTTCTAGCTTGTGTTGGCTAGCTTCGAGCATGTTTTTGGTCTTGTTTGGACCTGCCTTGGGACTGTTTTAGGTCCCCTTAACCCTTTGGGGCTTGCTTTGTATGGCCATGGCTTAAGTCCCTTTACTTATTTTTGAGCTTTGAGCATCCTAACATGTCATACTTGCATTATTGAGTTGATTTGGCATCAATTTACATGAGATTTCAGAGCTTAGGGTGCTGTCACATATTCATGCTTGTTACTCTTTAAGTGTCCTTAAGAGTTGCATCATTGTGTCTTAATCCTTGAGCCAATTGACATGCATGCTTGTCTCGCCATTTGATGTTTTTCATACCATCATTCCAACACTTTTGGCCATTGATTTGGACCTATATGAGAGCTGTCCATTTTAGTGTAAGTCCCTCTCCTTTGCATGTTGTTGCATGCTTGACTAGCATATTGTTGTATGCTTGCTCCATCTCTACATATTGTTGCATGTTTATATGTTCATGTTGCATTTTGTCATGTTGTTTAAGGTTGTTACCTCGTATCATGCTTATATGCCTGTTGCATGCTCGGATTATTACATTGTATGTTTGCATGTTTAAGTCATATTGCATATTTGTCATGCTTGCCTTGCATTGTCATTTGGATTAAAGTGTTAATCCGAGCACGAGAAACGAGGGGCATTTCACACTTCAAGTGATGAAGCATGTCTCAATTCTAGGTCGCCGATGCTCTTGACTATCCATGATAGAGTTCTAGGCACTTATGTGTTTATTTATGCATTTATTTCATACTGATTTGCACAAGTTGGATCTTTGGCCATCATGCATCGAGATGCGTGGTTAATGGTCGTGGATCCGACTATGCCTCTCCCTTGATGTTTTGAGGGTGGCATAGTGCGTACATACCCTTGGGAGACCCTCCATTTTCTCTATTTTGTGCTCTGTTACAGCTTGGTGTCCCAGCACATCAGTGGCCAGCAGTGCACCATCCTTGGCCGACAGCACACCATCCTTGGCTGGCAGATGGTCGGCAGTGGTTTCTCGTGGCCGGCAGGCCACTGATGCACTCCCCTAAGTTCCAGCAGAAAGTTCTCAAGGACACCCTGTAAACAGAGCCTCAAGAGAGCAACCGGAAGGCGTTTCGAGGCAAGGAATCGAATGCGAGCATGCATATTCTCCTTCTCCGAACAGAGCTGGAGCAGCTTCCTTTTAAATGTTTATTTCGTAGTTAATTAGTTAATTTGTTAATTAATTAAGTTTTGTAATAATTAGTTGTAGCTAGTTAGTCAATTTGGTTATGTAATAATTAATTAGCTTGTTAGTTAGTTAATTAGCCGGCATGTATTATTTATTCGGACCCTCCGTCGAGAGGGCGAATTTTGTAATAAGTGTGCGTGCGTGTGTGCGTGTGTGCATGTCTTCCAACCCCACGTCTTTCTCCCTTTTACTTACCTATTTTTGATGGTTAGTTTAGAGTCATTTTCAATTAGCATCCTTATGCTTCGCATGCGTGCATCCATTCATCTGTCTTGCATGCACCGGGCCCGGCGTATCATACAAACTACATTGTATTTCAATTCTAAGTTGAATACATGTATCACTTGTCGCATCTCATATGTCATCTTAGAATAGCCGAGCCTATTTCTAGTTGCATTTTGCATGTGTTACATTAGCCATCTTAACATGAAATAGGATCATTCATTGATTTCTAACCAGTTCTTTATTTTGGCTCGGAGTACACTGTAAGTGTTTATACTTTAGCATCCCTGCATGCGTGTCATTGATTGCCATGAAAGCATGCTTGCCATGCGGCTAACTGCTTAGTTGATATAACTGCCTGAATGCCTATGGGTGAAGGTTAGATTGTTTGAATTTGAACAATTCATTGAAATCCATGTTTTAGCCTACTTGCATGTAGCAAACTTCAAACCATTTCCAAACAAACGAATATGCGATGCTTTGTTCCAAATTAGGCGATTTAGTTTATACTTGTTTTGCTGTGCGCATCACATAGTAATACTAGCTAATAACCGGAATAAGAACGCATGTGTTTTCAAAAACAAGATATCATATTTAGTACAGGCCGATCTTTGATCGGGCGAGCAGGGGTGCTCATAGATGACCTTCCCCAATCGTACCCAAGTTCCCGAGCCAAGACAACTTTAGTGATGACGGACACGTGGCCTTAAGCACGAGTCAGGGTTTCCTAAATTCTCCCAAAACAAAATATTTAGGTGGCGACTCTGTATCTGGCAAAGCAGTCCATGTTTGGCACTTCTTTCTTAAAAATCAGTTTTCCAAAACGATTTTCCGAATTTGGACTCTTTGGTGATTTATCAGTCTTGCATTGCACTTTGCGAGACTAGATTCAGAACCGTGACATTTGAGTTCGAACTGTAGCATGAGGCCCCCAAGGGCGCGTCTACAGTTTCTGGTGACTCCGCTGGGGATATGAGAACTTGACTCGAACTTATGATATTTTGTTTTGATCACACTTATGTGTCTCTTTGCATTGCATTTGCATTGGTGCGTGTAGGACACCGTGTTTGCCGTATGCTATTCCTGAGCGGTTTGCCGGAGGCTTACTTTGAGAAGCGTGCCATAAGGCTGACCGATTGCAGGCTCTGCCACAACAAGAACACAAACTCCAGTTTTTACCGGGGCACCCTTTTTGACCATTCGACCTAGTGCGTACGGAATCCATAGTGACTATTCCAAACTAGGACAGGTTGCTTACCCGATTATAGGTTGTTTGAAACCGCTGCGTGTGTAGTGAAACCCTAACTCTTGACAAAATAGGACAGGGAAACCCTACCCCAACGTAGAGGTGTTTTGACTCGCAATTACTTGCTATGTGCTTTTAGAATTGGTCTCTACAGGGTTGTGCATATCAGTTTGCAAATTTGGGTATCAGGCCTGTAGGCATCAGTATTAGTATTTTGAGAATCAGTTATACTTGCGGGTATCAGATTCAGTTTTGGGGCAGTAATTTGGGGAACAGTGATCAATGGTTGAGGACAGTTCTTTCACTTTGTGTGTGCCAACTGTGTGTGGTATTTACTTACACTGTCATGCTGTCCGTTTTTCTGCTTATTGTTTCCTTATTATGCTTTATTTATCTTTTTGCAAGGTAGTTTAGCACAATTGCATCCGACCAGGTAAATATTCCCCGAGCACTCTGGGTCAGATATCGTAGACTTAACCAATTTGAGGATCTGATAGACGGACAAGCAGTGTTCCTTTTTTCACCCCCGGTTGCTAGACGGAGGTCAAAGAGGCTGATATATCAAGACAATGTCGCCAAATCGATGGTGTACCGGGTTAGTGAAACAATCAAGCGAGGTCTCAGTTTCAATTGCAGGGACAGATATACCAGTTATTCAGATAGATCCGTACAATGTGGCAAGCTTAGAGGAGATGATGTGTCACCTCCAAGAAAGCATGAAAACTATGCAGCAGGACGCTGCCCGTCAAGCCGAATCTGCCAAACAGCAGGCCACGATCGTGTCCTAACAGGCAGAATTAATCACTAGGCTACAGCAGCAAGCTGGAGCATCTGCTTCACACCAGGTTCTCCCCCCCCTCACCAAGAGTTCCCATACTCGGGGAGGCAACTAACATCCAGGATGATACGGACATTCTAATCGGGCCGGCTCCGCCCCCCCCCCCCCCCCCCGATTTTACCCCAGCTGTCCAAAACACCCACCAACCCGCCAGATTCTCCCTTTGAGTTCGAGACGGACCCCACAGCACTAAAGGTGAGCAAGCTGGAGAAATTGTTCAAGAAGTCCCAAGGGGTTCATTCCATCACGGACATTGAGGATGGGCACACTGATTCGGCCGTGACGTCGCCAGATCGTTTTAAAATGCCACATACTAACCGCTTTGACGGGTCGGGGGACCCCATGGTGCATTTGCGGCTATTTTCAGACATTCTAAGGCCGATGGACCTCTCTAGATTACAGAAGCTTTCCTTGTTTGGCCGGACCTTGTCAGGTGTAGCGGCCATTTGGTATGCAAAATTGGAAGATTCCGTCAAGAGGGGTTGGAAGGAGATGGCCGAGGCCTTCATAGCTCAATACTCATACAATACACAGATCGAGATTACGACCCGTGATCTTGAGACAACCAGGCAAGAGCCGAAGGAGAGTTTCTCCGATTTTGTAACCCGGTGGAGGGCCAAAGCCTCGATGATGACCATCAGGCCAGTTGACAAAGATCAAATACTGATGGTTGTGCGCAACCTCCAACCCAAACTCTTGTAGAAAATGATCGTTCTCCGCCTGCCCACCTTTACAAACCTACACGAGATAGGGGTGCAGATCGAGGATGCTATGAAACAAGGCCTGATTGACCAAGATCGAGAGCAGCCCAAGAGGGCATTCAACCGCAGTTCAAATGTAGGCACAAGCAGTGCTGCAGCTGGCAGAACTTTAGACGTGAGTATGGTTACCACCATCAATACCCCGAGAACCCTTGTAGCTACACCATTCACCGATGCATCCGGAAGTAGTTCGCAAACAACCAAGTATTCACCCAGAAGCCAAAGAACCTTCACCCCACTATATATGCCCCCGTCCAAAGCTTTGGGGGTTTTGATCAGGAAAGGGCACATAAAGCCCCTAGAGCCGCGGCCGCTACCAGACAAACTCCCTACTTTCCATAACCCAGCCAAGTACTGCGCCTATCACCAGCAGCGTGGTCATGACACCGACTAGTGCTTTCGATTACGTCATGAGATTCAGGATCTCATCGACAACAAGGTGATCATGCCCCCGGAAAAACCAAATGTCACAACCAACCCTCTCCCACCACATAACCAAGCTCCACCTTCCAAACGCATCAATTTCATCCAAACTGGGGTTGTGTCATACAACCCCAGCATATATATCATCCCCTCTCACATACCCAAGCCGGAGGTGTTCATTCTTGACAGCACTGACTTGTGCGTGTTGGACGTCTCCCAAACCTAACTAGAAACGGTGGTGGTAACTATCGGAGATAGAATTGTGTCAACTACGAGAACAGATGAGGATAAGCAGTCAGAACCTGAGGGGTCTGCAAGTTTCAAGTACAACCCGAGCGGTTATATTACATCAGTAGGCCAGGCTAGGTCGAATGTGGAATTGCCAGTAGGGGCAGAAATTTATGTCGCACGAGAGGATGGACCTGATCAAGGGCTAGATGACCTAGTGGATCTAGAAGAAGACCTCGTAAGCCTGTAATTCTTTGAAGAACAAGATTCAAGGGACGTGACAGTCAATTGGTTTGATGGGTCAACAGAGACTACTGGATGGCTTGATAACCAACCAGATGTTGTGGAACAACCATAGTTAGTGCAGAGTCCACCTAGGACGGAGACATCAACGGTGGCAAGAAGGGCCGAGATTCAGTTAGAACCACCAGAGAGCACCGGTGATAAGAATTTTGCTCGGGATTAGAGCATTTCGGGTATAGAGGACATTGAACAGCAAGCCGCACTGAAATAATTCGAGCAAGAAATGACCGAGGATTCTGAAAGAGTTAGGAAAGCCAAAGCCCCTGAGGGGACAGAACGTGTTGTGAGCACAGAGCGTAAAATCATGAATACGAGAATAGGTGTAATGAGCCGACAGTGTTCGGTTGCTGATGGCATCTGGTGGTAAGATGACGACCTATGTCTCACCCACACAGATGACGACTGGGGACAAAGCCAGCCAGATGATACTTAGTATGCGGGTGAAGTAGACCACATGATTAGGAGCGGGCGGTATTTTAAGCCCCTGCATTTAGATCAACCAGAAGCATCCGGGAAGGATAGGGAGAAGAGAAACAAAAAGAAAAGCTGCTCGAAGAAGACGATGTGCTGAAACAGCTGAAAAAGATACAAGCAGACATCTCCATTTGGGGACGGCTGATGGCTTCAAGAGTACATAGACAGGCTATCCTTTCTGCGATGGACAAAGCCAAACTTTCAATAGACACCACGCCTGAGCAACTGGTAGGACTGTTCTTTCCGGGAGGAGCTTCCCCGACGTTGACCTTTTCTGACAATGAGCTACCGCCTGAAAGCTCGGATTATAACAAACCACTCTACATCTCTGTGGAGTGTAGAAACAAATGGATACCGGTGGTTCTTGTCGATACGAGATCCGCCATCAATGTGTGCCCATCAAGGAGAACCTATGCAATCGGGTTGAAGCTCGCAGACTTTGTGCCAACCACTCAAGTGATAAGGGCATATGACAATAAAAGCAGAGAAGTGAAGGGGACTATGCAGATTCAGACCCAGGTTGGTCCTGGGCAACATGATGTTGACTTTCATGTCTTGGATGTTCCTACAACCTTTAATCTACTCCTAAGGTGGCCGTGGCTGCACCAGGTGAAGGCGGTCTCTTCCACCTTGCATCAAATGTTGAAATACCCTCGCGGGAAGGGGGTAGCTATAGTTTTCGGGAATTCATCAATCCACCACTGCCAGATGTGTCTACACCGGTTTTGGAAATCGAGCATGGCACGGAGGATGTTTTTTCATCAGGATTTACCCTAGCCGAGGACCGGGTTGTTCAGAACGTCTTAGCCATTGATGAAGGATGGTATGTCAGCGTACAGTTCGTATACCTCATGAACAAACTTCAACATATCCCCGGGATGGGATTAGAAAAAAGGGGCTGGAAGGGCATTACAGTATCGGCCAAAGTACCGCACAACCCGCACACCTTTGGTTTGGGTTATATGCCCACCAAAGAGGACTGGTTGAGAAAAGGCAAAGAGACGGCTGGAAGAGCCAGAGCCAAGCAGACCGGGAAACATTTTGATTTGATGCATCGGCCCATTCAGGGTACCCTGAACGGATGTTTTGTCCAAGAGGAGAGGACTTTCCATTCTGCAGATTACCAGAGCCATGGTTGAACGCAGAAAAGAGGCGCATGCTGGGATTTGAGATCTTTTTTAACTTGCAGTTATCTGAGGATGATGTCGCTAAAGAGCAGACTGGTCCATCAACTAAGTTTGAGCAGAGTAAGGGAGTGGATTCCAAGAACACTGAGTTTGAAATGGGGGTAGCACCGGCCTGTCTACTATCAGATCCTCCGATCGTACATGAGTGCTTGGGGGATGTTCTCTCAGTATTTATGATTGGAAACGAACGGCTGCGAGCCCGCCTTCTAACATTTTGGATGCATCTACCGCACCCTCCCTCGTCTGGCAGTACGAGGAGGGATTTTTATCGAGCAGCACCGGGTCAGGTAGTGAGCCGGAGTCTGATTCCACTGAGTCCGTAGGGTTGGAATCAGGTTCCAGCTCGTCTGAGTCCGAGTCTGGTATTCTTGGGGGTGATAACCCGGATGCCACAATCCTGTCTAGGTCGTCTTTTTCTTTCTCTTTTGAGTTTGTTGTAATAGAAGAATAAGATGGACTGGATGAAGTAATTAATGAGAATGGAATAGCTGTGGCTTCTGAGTATTTTTCTGTGCCTTTGATTTATTGTATTAATCAGAACTTTCAATATTTTGATGAAAACGACGAGGAAGAAATTCCTCCAGTTTTGAAATATTTACTTGAACAAGAGCAGGAGAGGTTTGTAAGACTGCTGGTTGATGAAATCACCCAAATTAATGTTGGAACTGAGAAGGACCCGCAGCTGGTCCAGATCGGGTCCACGTTGTCTTCGGAGGAGCGTGAGCGCTTAGTCGCTTTATTAAAAGATTTCAAAGATGTTTTCGTGTGGTCCTATGAAGACATGCCTGGAATCGATCCTGAGATTGTATAGCACTAGATCCCGATTGACCCAGAGGCCCAACCTGTCAAACAGAAGCTCAAAAGGATCCGCCCAGATTGGGCTATCAAGATCGAAGAAGAGGTCACCAAGCAAATCGACGCAGGGTTCTTGCAGGTATTCGAATACCCAACTTGGTTGGCCAACATAATTCCAGTGCCGAAGAAGGACGGCAAGATTCGAGTATGTGTGGACTCTAGAGATTTGAACAAAGTCAGTCCGAAGGACGACTTTCCTCTGCCACATATTGACGAGTTAGTGGATTTTACTGTGGGGCATGCATTGCTTTCATTCATGGATGGCTTTTCAGGCTACAACCAGATAGTAATGGCACCTGAAGACCGGGAGAAGACTAGTTTTACCACCCCGTGGAGGACCTATTGTTATAGAGTAATGCCGTTTGGGCTCAAGAATGCTGGAGCAACATATCAACGGGCTGCGACCACAATATTACATGACATGATCCACAAAGAGGTTGAGGTGTACGTGGACGACATGATTGTGAAGTCTAAAGAAAGAGAGGGCCACTACACCACCTTGCAAAAGTTTTTCCAAAGGATCAGAGAATTCCGGTTGGGGCTGAATCCTTAAAAATGTACATTTGGTGTTACAGCAAGAAAAATATTAGGGTTCTTAATTACACAAAGGGGCATCGAAGTTGGCCCTTCCAAAATCAAGGCCATCTTTGAAATGCCACCACCAAGGACTGAAAATGAGGTGCGAGGCTTTCTGGGTAAAATGCAATTCATAAGATGGTTTATCTCAAAATTAACCTTGACTTGTGTACCACTCTTTGGTCTCCTGAAGAAAGGAACAAAGTTCCAATGGAACGGTCGATGCCAAGCTGCTTTTGAACAGATTAAGCAATACTTACAGAACCCACCTGTGTTATCACCGTCTGAGCTGGGGAAACTGTTGATTTTGTATCTTTCAGTTATTGAGACTACAATGGGCTGCATGCTCACACAAGAGTCTGAGGACAAAGTAGAGAGAGCCATTTACTATCTGAGCAAGAAGATGCTGGATTACGAGACCCGATACACTCTGCTGGAGAAAGCTTGTTTGGCCTTAGTATTGGCTACTAGGAAGCTGCGGCACTACCTGGTAGCTCACTCTGTAATGTTGGTTTCAAGATTAGATCCCATCAAATATCTCTTCGAGAAACCGACACTTACGGGTAAGCTAGCCCGTTGGTTGCTTTTGCTTTCCGAATTCGACTTAAAGTATGTAACACGCAAGTCAATAAAGGGGAGAGCGGTAGCGGAGTTCCTTGCCGATCACCCAGTGGAAGGGAATGAAGCAGTTGAGTACCTATTTCCGGACAAGGCCATTTTGCATGTCGAAGACGAAACTTGGATGATGTACTTTGACGGGGCGTCAAACCAATATGGGTATGGGATAGGAGTGTTGCTAATAGCACCAGACAATTCCCGTATCCCTCTAGCATTCAAACTCCGGTTCAAAGTCTCTAACAACGAAGCAGAATATGAGGCATGCATTGCTAGATTAGAAGCTGCCCTAGAACTAGGGGCAAAATGGTTGGATGTCATCGGGGACTCGAACCTTGTTGTATCTCAGGCTAAAGGAGATTGGAAAGTCAAAGAAGAAAAGATGAGAATCTACCACTAGACCTTGGACTTGTTGATTCCTCGGTTTGAGAAGCTGAACTTCGCTCATCTGTTAAGAGAGAACAACAGGGTTGCAGATTCACTAGCAACTCTATCATCTATGATAGACATCCCTTTTGGAGTCCGGATGCATTCGATCATCATTGACTAGAAATTTGTGCCGGCCTACGAGCTGATTGCTATTATAGAAGAGGTTCAAGATGAGAACCCCTGGTATTACGACGTTTGGAACTTCTTGGAGAAAGAGACGTATCCACCAGGGGCAAACGCCAAAGATAAGAGGGCAATACGAAGAATGGCTGCTCAGTTCATCATCTGTGGGGGTAAACTGTACAAGAGAGGTCATCTAGGAATGCATAAGCTGTGTGTTGATGTTGAAGAATTGAAATGCCTGATGGAGGCCATCCATAGAGGAGAGTGCGGAGCGTACATGAATGGGGTGATGCTAGCCCGGAAGATCCTTAGACAAGGTTACTACTGGTCCACCATGGAAGAGGATTGTATTGGTTTTTTCCGACGATGCCACAAATGTCAAATCCATGCAAATCGCATGAACATTCCGTTGTCGAAGCTGTACAACATGACTTCACCATAGACATTTTCAGTCTGGGGGATTGATGTGATTGGAGCTGTCACTCCAAAAGGGTCCATTGGGCTTGAATTCATTTTGGTAGCAATAGACTATTTTACAAAGTCGGTTGAGGCCCAATCTTATGTAGTACTGAAGGCATCACATGTCGCCAAGTTCATCAGGAACAACATCATCTGTCGCTATGGGGTCCCGAACGAGATCATTTCAGATATGGTTCCCACTTCAAGAAGGAAGTGATTGACTTGTTGGACAAGTACAACGTGGCTTTTCACAAGTCATCTACATATCGGCCACAGACTAACGGAGCAGTTGAGGCTGCCAACAAGAACATCAAGCATATTCTACAGAAGATGGTAGAAACCTACCGGGACTGGCCAGATAAGTTGCCATTTGCTCTGTGGGGCTACCGGACTTCAATTCGTACTTCTACTGGAATGGAAGCCGTTCTGCCTATTGAAGTTCAGGTTCCGTCTTTGCGAGTATTGGCTGAGTGTTAGATAGCTGAGGCAGAATGGGAGCAAAGCAGATTTAAAGAATTCATGCTGTTCGATGAGATAAGGCTGAAAGCACTGTACCATGTTCAGGGTTATCAACGAAGAATCGCCAGGGCTTTCAACAAGAAGGTTAAGTCTAGGAATTTGAAAGAAGGGGATTTAGTGCTCAAAGACAACCGAGCTCCCATTCACGACCCTAGGGGCAAGTTTAGACCCAATTGGACTGGCCCTTACATCATCAAGTCTATTTGGTCAGGCAGAGCTGTCATTCTGATGGACCTAGATGGCCTAGAGTTCTCCCAATCGATCAACATGGACAAGTTGAAGAAATATTACCCCTGAGTCGCTCGCTAGGCCAAAAACCCGAAAGGGCGACCTAGGCAAAAAGTTAGAGCATGAAAAATTTGAAATTACAAAAACTGAGCTCGCAAGGTTGAAAACCCGCAAAGGGCGGCCTTCGCAAAAGTTAGAGCGCAAAAGGAGAGAGTTAATACTTGAGCGAACCCAAGCCGAACTACGTAAGGCTTGATTCCCATCTTTGGGATACGTAGGCAGCTTCATCTTGAAATCCAGCCATAAACACTTCCTCAATCAACTTTGTCCGTGTGATCATGCTCGGTCATCTTTATCTATTCTGCATTCAAGAGCTCAGTTGTGATCTCCAGTGCAGTGCTATTCAGACTAGGGACAACTTTCCAATTGCTAGGATCCGGGGTTGTACATCTCAGTGATAGATCTCGGGCATGTCCAGTTTTGATCCATATCGAAAATAGTTTTGAAAAGTTTTAATAAAAGTTGATTTTGCTCAAATTAATCTTTTTACAACTTACACCATTTTTGGACCAAACGAGAAATTTTCAGTACCCACAACCTTCAATTTCATTGATTTCAATATAGAGTTCTCCTACTCTTGATACAAATTGAAGTTGCTTTTTATTATATTCATAAAGAAAACTTGAAAGTACTGATAAAGCAAAATAAATCTGGGGCATAGTCAGGTGTTCCTGCATCCCCTCCCAGAGCTTGTGGAAGCTTCTGATGCCAAAGTGGGCCCTATCTGTGCCTCTTCATTAAGCCAATCTAGGCACTCATCAGAAAGGGTGCAGCTGAAAGCGGGAGCAGGAGCCAGAAGCTCTCTTGTCCTCCAGGCTGTGGCATATAGAGCTAGCTGCGTGCCTCGGACCGGGAATGTAGCAAGGCATTCTATCCCCTCCTTCGGGCAAATCTGATCATGTTCGAATTGACGCTGAAATCGGAACGAAAAATAGAACATGCAGTGTGTCAAGCCAACCAATTGGATCCCGAGCTGGGGCCCCATGCTGTAGCTCATTGTCGGTAGATTGAGCCAGGGATAGCGCTAAGCAATATCAAGAGCAGACAAACTGCACATCCAGTTGAACCGCCATCCCTCATCTGAGGCATCGACTAGACATCGCCGAAAGAAGTAGCCGCGGGCTGAATATGTGGGGCAGGAGTCCACAACCTTCAATTTGTCCATCAACCATATCTGGGGAGGGTTGAAAAATGAGAGATTAAAGAATAGAGAGGTGTAAGTTGAGAGAAAAGTAAGAAAAGAGTTTTGAGAGAAAAATCGAGCCTGAGAGCCGAGTGATGTGAGCAATATATATATGAGATGGGGTGGGAAACATTACCTGCAATAGTAGTGGACTCCCCGCAAGCCTAGCCGTCTCTCGGCGATGGAAAACATCTAATCCCATCAACGTTTCGGCTAGCGTCATGGCGATGCAGCTTTTACCCTCCCTTAAGCCTTCCGCGACTTCAATCAAACGAGTGCTAAACCCTCCAGTGCCTGGGGCAAGCAAGAAATAAGACAGCATACACAAGCAAAGCGCATGTCGCCGATAACCCTGCCAATGATGGTCGCCGCGGTCACTGGCATCAGAAAACCAACAAACCAAGCTCGGAATGTCTAACTCTCTATCACGAATCAATGATCAAGCATCATGCAAAGTGAGCCCACACATCCGCCCCAATGCTTGGATGTGGCCGAAGCGGAATTGTGGCAAGATTTCTTCATCGCGCTCAGATTCCATCAAAGCTTGAAAGTCTTCGAAAGTGGGACACATCTCTTGCCCGCCAAAGCTAAAGACGTGTGTCACCGGATTCCAAAACCTTGTCGCGGCATAAAGGAACGGGAAACACAGCGGGGTGCGACTCAATGTGAATAGTGCACTTATGCCAAAATCCCAGAAATTAAGCTTTTCCGAGACATCTAAGTTGGCAATCCAGTTTGTGAGGTTTTGAGCAAGCAATGCTTCCATTTGGTGCAAATTTGAGCTGAAATGAAAAGAATCCTGAAGCTGGAACTCATATAGAAGATAAGGCAATGAGTGGAGGACAGATGTCGCCGTTTTGGAGAGTCTGCCATCGATGGCCGGCAGTCCCTCCCTCATGCTTACTGGCCTTCTTGTTGAAAGCCCAGTTGTTTGCTGCAGAGAAGTCCTGTTACCTAGGTCTTTTAAGGTTATGTTTTGTCCTGTTGGACTCTGTCGTGTCAGCTTTTTGGCTTTGTTGTGTCAGGTTGTGATCATCTTCCTTTCATTTATCGAGTTGTGGTAATTTGCTTATCAAGTTGTAAACTTGTTAAGGCTATGTTTTGCTTATCGAGTTGTTTTGTTATTAGTTGATTCACTACCTGATTGGTGCAATTCGAGTGCTTGGTTTTCAAAACAAAAGTTCCATCTCATTTACATTGTTGTGTAAAGTGATGCGATGCGATGCGATGCATAGAATCTACAAATGTAACACTTTTATAACAAAAGGTTGTTTTCATTCCATCATAGATTCTTTTTACAAAAGAGCATAGTTTTTTTTTTTAAAAAAAAAAAAAGTAAATCTGCCTGACGCAGTGCAATGTGCAAAACTACTAGTAAAAAGAAAAATAAAGCAAAAAGGAGAACAACATCTGAATCAGCAAAATGTCTGGATCGGCACCAATCGCTTCAAGACTAAGAGGTCCTCCTCATCCTCTTCCTTGACTGAGAGGACTCTGGAATGTCACCACCATCAGCACCTGACTCTAAACTCGAGCCATCCCCAGCTCCATCTCCATCCTGAGAAGACTCTGACCGCAGACTAACTGCCTCCTCATCAGACTCATCATCACCTGGGGCAAGCCCCCGTGAACTAGTCCCTCGTCCCACTCCCCTTGCTGCTCGGAGAGGTGCTGAAGGACCCGCCCCCGCTCCTGCTGAGGCACCGGATGGGCCTGGCGTTAAGAAAGGAATCTGAAAAATGGCAATCTACCAGAATGCATTAGTAATCAAGATGTATCAGTTGCAAGGAATAATGCGCTGTGAGCAGTGAATGATTTGCAGTGAATGTGTACCGCGAGTGGTGTATGGGAACAATATATCAGACCAGTGTAGTGTGGAATCGTGCAAATGATGGCATGTCAAGAAAAGACTGTGTGGCATGAAGTGTAGTTTGAAAGAACTCACCGGAATACTGTAAATACTGAGCAGGTCCATGCTCGTCTACAGCATCCCCATCACTGAAGCCGTCATCTCCAAAGACTGACGAGTGTACTAAGTAGGAGCCTGCAAAAATGTTGAAGTCGTTAGTATCCTGCAAGATATCAAGTGAAATGACTGTGCAAAATGAAGAGTATAGTGCATACCAGGGTCGAACCATAAACTCCGACAAGCTTATGACCAGCTGGAGGAGGAGCAAAGGGAATCTGATAAATCTCTCCAGCCCGCCCTCGGCATGTCATAGTAGCACGTAGTACGGGCCATGCAGTCCCCTGTCTCCCATCAAGACCTCTCCTCCTACGAGACCTGGTCGCTCCGCCTCTCCCTTTCGCAGTTGGAGCCCTCGCTCCCTCTCCTCCTCGGACACCAGTCAAAGGTGGCATCAGATGCGTCTGAATAAAGGTTGTGTACTCGACCTCTGCACGGAAGTACTCCGTCTCCAGTCCTACCGTGAACTAAATCACCTGGTCAACGGACAACCTGTGTGTCTTCCTCATCGATAATGGAGGTGCCATCAGCACAAATAGAGAAAGCGCTCCCAAAGTCTGACGCACGAAGCGCTCACTCAAAAACCAGGCATGACAAATCGGGCCCTCGAAGAGAATGTGGTACTGAGACATAATCTGGGCAGTGTGGTACTGATCTCGGAGTCCTGACGGGATCGCATCCCATGGCTGCCATGTAATCTGGGAAAAGAAAACCGACAAGATGACCAGTCATCAAATAACTAATCAAGATGCATCGGATTAATTGAAATATTCTTATTGCAGACTTACCTCACGCGCTGTGACTGTGTCGAAGAACTGCCGGAAGAACACGAAGCTCTCTCGAGTCCTACGACGGAGCTGGCCGTCGTATACATCAGAAAACAGGACTGTCGCCAGGGTCTCCTCCACAGGCTCCGGAGCAAGTGTCGGGAAGTATGCGTACACCCACAGCTGTGAGAAAGATGTGATCAGTACAGTGTATGAACATATTGCAGAAAATAGAACACAGTACAATGAATAAAGGTTGCAGGCCTGGAGCAAATAATTGATTGTGTGTGTGCAGTGCATGGTATGTAGTATGCAGCATGTATGGTGTCTGAAAGCAAAAGCGCCAAAGCGGAATCTGAAGACAATAATATAGAAAGTACAAGTGTTGAACAAAGCAAAAGTACAAATGCTGAGTAAAGCAATGAAAAGGGGAAACCAAGTTGTGTACCTCCCAAGCTCGCCAGTAGCCGCTAATTAACCTCCCACACATCCGAGAAGTGGAGCTCATGTATCCATAAAGAGTGGTGAGGCCGGCCGTGCCCCAGTCATAGAAACGGACTCGCTGGAGCACCACCAAAGCACCCAAGAAGTATAAACCCACGGTATTCCACCTGTTCGAAAACAAGGTGGTACCGAAAAAGAACAAGAGAAAGCCCTGGCGTACTGCTCTGCCTCCTCATCAGTATCGGGATCTCCCCTCCTGTAATGCTCCTCGAACCAAGAGTATCTAACCATACCCGCTCGAAGAATGGGTGGACGTGCTCCAAGTAGTGCATCCCATGTGGCCACCCACTCTCCCATGTTGGGATCGAGGGGAATCGGGTCACCTCCTACGTCCAGGCCGGTGATCATGGCGAAGTCGAGAGGAGTCATGGTCATCTCCCCGCCGTGGAGAAGTGGAAAGAGTTAGTGGTATCCCACCACCTCTCTACAAGAGTGCCTAGGAGAGGGCGACTTGCTGTAACCCACGTCAAGCTGCAGCAAAATACGCCAAAGCCGGTCCCGTCAATGATCCGGCAGACCCTCGAGGGAAGCACATCATACCAATCCCGGGTGGTCGTAGCACCATAACCCTTGAAGTAGAGGGATTCATCCTGCAGTATTAAAAATACAGTTCAAGACAGATCAGCAGTGTATTGAAATTGCAGTTCAAGTCAAATCAATGATGCATTGAAAATACAATTGAATTCAAGTCAGTGGTGTATCGAAGATACAGTTGAATTCGGGGTAGTGACGCACGAGGTACGGTCTTGTACAGTACATACAGGGCAATGATGTTTGAAGTACAGTTTAATGCAGAGCAATAATGTATGAAATAGAGTTAGATCAAAGCATGTGATGCAATTAGATCGAAACAGTACAAGAAATGCAAGTAATTAAAAGTAATACTGCAAAAAAGTAGAGTTCGTACCTCCACAATATTGGCCGACAAATGAGACATCGGCTCCCTCAGTAAAAGGTCGTCTGGTGCGCCCTCATCAAAATCAGTGAAGGTGTGAATGCCTCCCGCCACCGGTATGATATGAGTCTCCGGGTGATACCTCGCGGGGTCGAAGGGACGTGTGCTCAATGGTAAAGGCTGAGGCTTGACCTCTGGCTCAGCCGCAATATTTGCTGCCAACTCTACTGGAGGGAGTGCGGAGAAGCCCTCATCGTGTGGAACATCGTCAGCCATCTAAGATAAATGCAAAAAATGAGCAAAATGAGCAAAAATGAGCAAAATGATGGAAATTTGGACAAACCAAACCCTAGGAGGGAGAAACTTCAAATGAAGTTGAAAACTCGGAAAGAGTGAACTAACCTCGAAAGAAATTCGGGAGAAATGATCCTCGAATGGGGGAAACGATGACAGGCACCTCATATTCAATTTATGATTGGTTCAAATCAAAGAAAACCAAGAGGTTTTAACGATTCAAGATTGTTTAGGGTGTTGGGAGACGCATAGAACACGCAAATCTAGAGAGAAGGCACACCTAGAGGGCAAGGAAAATGACTTCTATGCAAGGGTTTGTGAGGAAATGGGTTAGATTTGAGCCTATTTAAAAACCCATGACCCAAAAGACCGTTTTGCCCAAATCTGCCACCGATGGCCGACAGGGGCACATCGATGGCCGGCAGTAGCCACCAATGGCCGACGGTAGCCGACGGCTCTCCCTGATGGCCAGCGGTCCTCCACCAGCTTCCTCTGCCTATTTGATCTTAGTATTTGTCCCTGGGTTCCAGCAATCCCGAGGAATGCTCAAAACTTGATTCAAAACGCATCCGTGGAAACCCGGAAAGCATATCCTCAATGTATGATGGTCATCGCCCATGAACGCATACGAGGTGTATCCTTTTGACGCATCCCAAACCTTCCGGGAAGTGAACCGGAAGTCCCCTTCCAAGACGTCTTTATTAGGCATTCTTTTGACTGTTATCACCTAACATTCGCTTGTCATATCAAACACCCATTCTAGGTATATTTGCATTGTCTTGCATCTAGTTTAAACCTACATTGTCTTGCATCTGGTTATATTTGCATTGTCTTGCATCTAGTTTATATTTGCATTGTCTTGCATCTAGTTCATATTTGCATTGTCTTGCATCTAGTTTAATTTGCTTTGTTTTGCATATCTCACATGCATTATCTTGCATACCTATATCATGCATTATCTTGCATATCTCATTAAACATGCATTATCTTGCATATCTCATTAAACCTGCATTGTTTTGCATCTCATCTAAACTCGCACTGTTTTGTATCTCGCATTACCCCTTCTTAACTTGCACTGTTACGCAGGTTATGTGCGCTGTTACGCTTATTTTCATAACTTGCGCTGTTACGCAGGTTATGTGCGCTGTTATGCACTTATTTTCATACTTGCGCTGTTACCCAGGTTATGTGCACTGTTACGCACTTATTTTCATAACTTGCGCTGTTACGCAGGTTATGTGCGCTATTAAGCACTTATTTTCATACTTGCGCTGTTACGCAGGTTATGTGCGCTGTTACACACTTATTTTCATAACTTGCACTATTACACAGATTATGTGCGTTGTTACGCACTTCATTTTTCTAACGTCTTGTTATGCGAGTTATTGTCTTATTTACGCACTTCTATTATCATAACTTCTTATTTATTTAAGTTATGTCTTATTGCCTTGAGTTATTGTGCGTTGTTACGCACTTCTATTTTCTAACTTGCGCTGTTACGCAGGTTACGGTGCACTGTTACACACTTCTATTACCCTAACTTGCACTGTTACGCAGGTTATGTGCGCTGTTACGCACTTATTTTCTTCACATGCGCTGGTACGCATTTATTATCTTAACTCGCGCTGTTACGCAGGTTATGTGCACCATCATGCACTTGTCTACATCTTTACTTGCGCTGTTACGCATGTTTTACTTGCGCTGTTATGCATGTCTACATCTTTACTTCTTATTTATTCATGTTTTACTTCTTATTTACGCATGTTTAACTTTCTTATTTATTACACATGTCATATCTTTAACTTGCGCTGTCACGCATGTTTTATTTCTTCCATGTGCGTTGTATCGTATGTTTTACTTGTTTTACCTGCGCTGTTACGCATGTTTTACTATCTTTAACTTGCCCTGTCACGCATGTTTTATTTCTTAACCTGCGCTGTTACGCATGTTTTGCTTCTTTCACTTGCGCTGTCATGCATGTTTTACATGTCTTATTTGCTTTGTTTCACATGTCTCTATCTTGCGTTGTTACGCATGTTTTAACTTGCGCTGTTACGCATGTTCCATCCACGTTGTCTCGTGCCTACAGGATTACATTGTTTTGCACCCCTTCACTTGCGTTATCACGTACTTTTCACTTGCATTATTGTGCATGTTTCTAACAATATTGTACCTGTTGAGTTTCTCTCTTTTACAGGCATGATATTGTATGTACGGTTCATTTGAAGCTGATGCGACTAGACGAACCGGACGGTATTGTATTCACTCCGCGTGAAACGTGTTGAGAATTGCATAATTTTCTTACATCCTTTCTGTTGAAACATGTAGGACTGTTATTTCTCATTCACTTGCTTAAAATGTTGCATTTATTTTGGATAACTGCTTCATTACAGTTTTCCTTTGCATAATCATAAGTTATGCTCTTGCATCTTTCATATCATTTGCATTATGCCCCAGCCTACGGGCACATCTCAGCATGCTTATATTGATTGTCTGCCTGAGTCTTCGGCCTTGTTAAAAATGGGTCGTCTCTGGGCTTTGACACGTACTCCCGTCACTTTCTGACTTTTGAGTTCTATCAAAGAGGGGCAACTGTAGACACCCCATTTTTGACCGTCCTCAAGACTCGGTTGTGCTTGCAGGTACATCCGGACACAAGTTCAATTGCTCGTCAGGCATTCAACTTTCACGGCGGAACATCACAGGTTCGAGCTTTCTAGACCTTGTATCCTTTATGCCCCTTTGTTGGACCTTAACTTGGTCCTTTCTGCACATTTCTCCTGGTGCACTGCCAGCCATGGTCTGGCACTGCCGACCATGGTTTTGTTGCTGCCAGCCACTGATGAAGCCTACCAGCCATCAGTGAGCCACTGTCGGCCATCACTGATGGTCGGCAGAACTCCTGTCTCAGCTGGTTTTACTCCAGATATTTTGAGCCAACTGGAATCCTATTATCTGCCCTGTATGGAGCGATGAAGCTCTTGCAAACATTGCTCTCCTTCTATATAAGGAGAGAGCCTCTCTCCTTAGCAGAGGTTCAGCTCTTTGGAGAAGAAATATCTCTATATATATATATATTTTTTGTTGTATATTTGTGCCTTGAAGTCCATTTTCCTTGCACTTTTACACTACAACACATAGAGATACACCACCACCTTTGAGTTGAGGTTCTTGGGAGGACTTCTTGAGCTCTGAAAGTGAGTTTTTGGCCCCTGAAGTTGCTAGTCTCGAAGTGGTTCTTCAGGGTAAGTTTCTTCCCCTTTTTAGCACTTTCTTATACCTCATTTTGGCCATCCTTGCATTTTGATTTAGGCCTTGCTTTCAACTGAAAAAAAATCTTGTATTTAAGTGCTTTTGATAGTTGTTTAAGGTCTTTTTGCTGTTGAGGGTCTTCAACCCTCATGTTGGCTTTGTTTAGCCTTGTTTTGAGCCATGCCTTAAGGCCTCTGAGCTAGCCTTGGTTTGGCCTTCTAAGCACTGAAATCCAGTGGATTTTTAGTGGTAGGCATGAGGTTTTGAGGCCTCAAATCAGAGGGGGTAGCCCCCTCTCTTCGTGTTCTTATTTGCTTGCATTTTTGGCCTTCCAAAGGAGCTTGCCTCTATGTATTTTTGAGGCTTGGTTCAGGCCATTTTTTGTGACTTTTAGGACCTTCCTTAAGTCTGTCCATTGCTGGTTTGGTCATATTTTGCATGCATCTTACATTTGTAGTGTAATCCCATTCATAGCCTTACAAAGTAGCATGTTTTTCTTGCATGTGTTGGCTCCATTTCAGTAGATTTTTGGTGATGTTTTACCATTCCTTAGATGTTTTTTGGGTTGGTTTTGTCACTCCATGCATGCATCTTACACTTGTAGTGTAAGTCCCTTAAACTAGCTTCACATGCTTCATGCTTTGACATGTCATTCTAGCTTATGTTGAGCCCATTTCAACATGTTTTTGGTGATGTTGTTCCATTTCATGACTCTGTCTAAAGTGGGTTTGGTCATCCTTTACATGCTCCATATACTTGTAGAACAAATCTTGCTTACTAGCTTTATGTGCATGATGTTTTAACTCATCATCCTAGCATATTTTAGCTTTGCTCCAGCATGATTTTGTTCTTATTTTAGACTATTATTGGACTATTTTGGGCTTCCATGGCCATATCATTCATGCTTTGTATAGCTATAGTGTAAATGCTTAGGCTAGCCTTGGGTTTTGAGGTCCCTACCATGCCATACATGTGATGTTTGCATGCTTTGCCATCATTCTAAGTGCTATTTCAGTCCATGAAATGTGGTCATACACTTGCATTTGCCATGCTTTTAATGCCTTGGAGCCTTGGCTCTTTATGCCTCAAGAATGAACTTTTGTGCATGCCATTAAGCCTAAGCCCTTCGCTCATCATTTCAGTGCATTTTTGGTCTTGTTATACCATGATGTAACTCTTTTTTATGCTATCCAAGTCATGCCATGTTTGGTTTCAATAGGTGTAGTACATTGCCTCTTTTATAGCCTTGCATGCTCCATGTTTTTAGCCTTGTGTTCTAGCTTGTGTTGGCTAGCTTCGAGCTTGTTTTTGGTCTTGTTTGGACCTACCTTGGGACTATTTTAGGTCCCCTTGGCCCTTTGGGGCTTGCTTTGTATGGCCATGGCTTAAGTCCCTTTACTTATTTTGAGCTTTGAGCATCCTAACATGCCATACTTGCATTGTTGAGTTGATTTGGCATCAATTTACATGAGATTTCAGAGCTTAGGGTGCTGTCACATATTCATGCTTGTTACTCTTTAAGTGTCCTTAAGAGTTGCATCATTGCGTCTTAATCCTTGAGCCAATTGGTATGCATGTTTGTCTCGCCATTTCATGTTTTTCATATGATCATTCCAACACTTTTGGCCACTGATTTGGACCTATTTGAGAGCTGTCCATTTTAGTGTAAGTCCATCTCCTTTGCATCTTGTTGCATGCTTGACTAGCATATTGTTGTATGCTTGCTCCATCTCTACATATTGTTGCATGTTTATATGTTCATGTTGCATTTTGTCATGTTGTTCAAGGTTGTTACCTCGCATCATGCTTATATGCCTGTTGCATGCTCGGATTATTACATTGCATGTTTGCATGTTTAAGTCATATTGCATGTTTGCCATGCTTGCTTTGCATTGTCGTTTGGATTAAAGTGTTAATCCGAGCACGAGAAACGAGAGGCGTTTCATACTTCAAGTGATGAAGCGTGTCTCAATTCTCGGTCGCCGACACTCTTGACTATCCATGATAGAGTTCTAGGCACTTATGTGTTTATTTATGCATTTATTTCATACTGATTTGCACAAGTTGGATCTTTAGCCATCATGCATCGGGATGCGTGGTTGATGGTCGTGGATCCGACTATGCCTCTCCCTTGATGTTTTGAGATGATATGGGGTGGCATAGTGCGTACATACCCTTGGGAGACCCTCCATTTTCTCTATTTTGTGCTCTGTTGCAGCTTGGTGTCCCAGCACATCAGTGGCTAGCAGTGCACCATCCTTGGCCGACAGCACACCATCCTTGGTCAGCAGGTGGTCGGAAGTGGCTTCCCATGGCCGGCAAGCCATTGATGCACTCCCCCAGCAGTGTTTTGGTAAGTTCCAGTAGAAAGTTCTCAAGGACACCCTGCAGACAGAGCCTCAAGAGAGCAACCAGAAGGCATTTCGAGGCAAGGAATCGAATGCGAGCATGCATATTCTCCTTCTCTAAACAGTGCTGGAGCAGCTTCCTTTTAAATTTTTACTTCGTAGTTAATTAGTTAATTTGTTAATTAATTAAGTTTTGTAATAAGTAGTTGTAACTAGTTATTCAATTCGGTTATGTAATAATTAATTAGCTTGTTAGTTAGTTAATTAGCTGGCATGTATTATTTATTCAGACCCTCCGTCGAGAGGGCGAATTTTGTAATAAGTGTGCGTGCGTGTGTGCATGTCTTCCAACCCCACGTCTTTCTCCCTTTTACTTACCTGCTTTTGATGGTTAGTTTAGGGCCATTTTCGATTAGCATCCTTATGCTTCGCATGCGTGCATCCATTCATCTGTCTTGCATGCACTGGGCTCGGCACATCATACAAACTGCATTGTATTTCAATTCCAAGTTGAATACATGTATCACTTGTCGCATCTCATATGCCATCTTAGAATAGCCGAGCCTATTTCTAGTTGCATTTTGCATGTGTTGCATTAGCCATCTTAACATGAACTAAGATCATTCATTGATTTCTAACTAGTTCTTTATTTTGGCTCGGAGTACACTGTAAGTGTTTATGCTTTAGCATCTCCGCATGCGTGTCATTGATTGCCATGAAAGCATGCTTGCCATGCGGCTAACTGCTTAGTTGATATAACTGCCTGAATGCCTGTGGGTGAAGGTTGGATTGCTTGAATTGGAACAATTCATTGAAATCCATGTTTTAGCCTACTTACGAGTAGCAAACTTCAAACAATTTCCAAATAAATGAATATGCGATGCTTTGTTCCAAAATTAGGCGATCTAGTCTATACTTGTTTTGCTGTGCGCATCACATAGTAATACTAGCTAATAACCGGAATAATAACGCATGTGTTTTCAAAAACAAGATATCATGTTTAGTATAGGCCGATCTTTGATCGGGCGAGCGAGGGTGCTCATAGATGACCTTCCCCAATCGTACCCAAGTTCCCGAGCCGAGGTAACTTTGGTAATGATGGACACGTGGCCTTAGGCACGAGTCAGGGTTTCCTAAATTCCCCCAAAACAAAATATTTAGGTGGCGACTCTATATCTGGCAAAGCAGTCCATGTTTGGCACTTCTTTCTTAAAAATTAGTTTTCCAAAACGATTTGCCGGATTTGGACTCTTTGGTGATTTATCGGTCTTGCATTGTACTTTGCGAGACTAGATTGAAAACCGTGACATTTGAGTCCAAACTGTAGCATGAGGCCCCCGAGGGCACGTCTACAAACTCGCAAATATTGAAAATAAAAAGAATGCCAAGATCCAGGAGCTGAAGAAGAAAATGGAGGACGCAAAGGACCGGGGTTTCAAAAAGGGGGAAGAAACCTACGTCCAACAATGTGAGGCGGCTAAAGAAATCTTTTTCAAGTGCGGCTGGAAGGCTGCAATTGAAAAGCTCGGCCAGCCTCACGATTTTGAAATATTCCTAAATCTTCATTCCCATTATATACCGAGCTGCATGACGCACTACACCAATGTCGTCCAGCAAAAGTTCCTTCACGAGGAAGATGAGAAGGTCCTAGATCCCCTTGACGTTCCACCCACAAACACTAACCTCGGCCTCTCTACCACCTTATTAGCTCTTCTAGAAATACCCATTTAGACCGAGCCAACTTTGACCGACGGGGGAGACGTAACTGACCTGACCCAAGATGTCGATCTTGAGATTACTCTGTCTGGTGGCAAGGCACGTGGTGACCATGATGCCGAGCTGAAAGATCTCTTTGCATGATTGTTATCCCTTCTCTTATCCCTCATTTTAACTTTGTTGCTTTTTCTTTGCTTTGTAATAGGGCTAGAAGCCCCACCTTTTGTAAGTATTTTTGTGTCAATGAAAATTTTCCATCTTTTTGTTCGGTTACTAAATTTCATCCTTAATCTCTCACATTATTTTGATTGCACGCCTAACCGAACTAATTGGCTTGGCCCTACATTATCCTGCCAACCTTTTTTAGTATAGATCCTAATCTCGACTAAAGAGTGCAAAAAATGTTGGTCAAAACCTGCTAATCTTCTATAGCTTAGATCTTCATCTTGGCTAAAGAATGCAAAAAATGTTGGTCAAACATGCCAACCTTCTTTAGCCTAGATCCTTATCTCAGCTAAAGAATGCAAAAATGTTAGTCAAACCTGTCCACCTTCTTTAGCCTAGATCATCATCTCGACTAAAGAGTGCAAAAAATGTCGGTCAAACCGGCCAATCTTCTTTAGCCTAGATCCTCATCTCGGCTAAAGAGTGTAAAAAATGTTAGTCAAACCTGTCAACTTTCTTTAGCCTAGATCCTTATCTCGACTAAAGAGTGCAAAAAATATTGGTCAAACCTGCTAACCTTCTTAATTGCCCCCTAGTCGGGCAATGAGTATAAACAATTTTACAAACAAAGGAAAGAATTTTTACAGAAGAAATGTCTACTTGTTTTATTAAATATCAAAAAGAAAAATTGAATAGCTCGGCCGTCTAAATCTTCTAGGTGATATGCCCCTTTTCTTGCCAAACCAATCACTCTGTACGGTCCTTCCCAATTAGATCCTAATTTGCCATATCCAGGTACCAAAGTGTTTTCCATAACTTTGCACAGTACCCAATCTCCAATCTTGAATTGCCTTAGGTGCATCACTTTATTGTATTTCCTGGACAACTCCTGTTGATACGAGGCAATGTGTACAAATGCCCTTTCTCTTCTCTCTTCTGCAAGGTCTAATTCTAGGGCTATGACCTCTCCATTCAAGTCTGGATCAAAATTTTCGCTTTTAATGGTGGAGAGGCCAACTTCCAAAAGGGATTACTGCCTCCATGCCATAAGCCAAGGAAAAATGTGTTTCGCCAATTAACCGTCAAAGTGTTGTTCGGTAAGCCCATAAGACGTGGGGAAGTTTCTCAGCCCATTTGTCTTTTGCTTTTTCTAGCCTCTTTTTCAAACCATCTAAGACTACTTTGTTGGAAGCTTCAGCCTGGCCATTGGCTTGGGGGTACGCCGACGTAGAGTTATAAAATTCTATCTTGTATTCTGCACAAAAACCCTTAAAGATTTTTGCATCAAACTAAGTGCCGTTGTCAGATATCAAAGCCTTGGGAATTCTAAAACGGGTTATGATGTTCTTCCAGACAAACTTCTTGACATCTTTTTCTTTGATGGATGCGAGTGCTTCTGCCTCCACCCACTTTGTGAAGTAGTCCGTTGCCGCGAGAAAGAACTTCTTGTTGCCCGGCGCAGTTCGGAGTGGTTCTGCTATATCTAGGTCCCACATTGCAAAAGGCCAAGGGCTGGTCAAAGGTAGGAGCTCTCTAGCTAGTTAATGTATTTGATGTACGAACCTCTGACATTTCTCACACTTCTTGATGTACTTCTCTACATCCGCTTACATGTACGGCTACCAATACCCTTGTGAAATAGCTTGGTAGGCCAGGGATCACCCTCCTTGATGACTCCTATACACGCTTTCGTGAATTTCAAACAAGAATGCCTCGACCTTGCTGGGATGGACACACATCAAGTATGGTCCTGTGAAGGACTTCTTGTACAATGCTAGGGATGGGGAAAGCCAAAACCACTGTGATTTGGCGCGAATTTTGTTGGCTTCCTTATTTTCTTCAGGTAAAGTGCCGTCTTTTAAAAATACTATGATTAGGTCCATCCAGGAAGGACCTAGATCGGCGCAGCATGCTTCGGCCGCTTCAGGCTCTTCAATACTTGGTCTTAGTAAGAAGTCAATTAACAATGGGTGTGAGATAGACGTATTTGCCATTGACGCAAAACTGGCCAACTCATCTGCTTTACTATTTTCTTCTCGGCTGATTTGCTCTATCCTAATCACTTCAAATTTCATGATCTCCTTTCTAACCAACTCTTGGTACTTGGCTATTCTATCATCCTTTGTTTTGTGGTCGCCCAAAATTTGGTTGACTATAAGTTGGGAGTCACTGTATACCATCAGCTCGGTGGCCTCCATGCGAAATACTGACTTCAAACCAGCTAGTAATGCTTCATACTCCGCCACATTGTTGGATGCTGGAAATCTAAGGTTGATTGCATGTTCAATGGTCAAGCCATCTGGTGAGATGAGAACTATGTCAAGTCCTGCACCGTGCAAGTTGGACACTCAATCTACGAAGAGCTTCCACATCTCTTCTACAAACAACTTCCAAAAAGTGGAGGGATCTAATGATGTCTTAGGATTAGGGACGTTGATGATGCCTTATTCCCTTTTTGCCATGCCGAATGGTTCGCTATGCAGTTGAGTGTCCTGCTGCGGGGGTTGCATTGTGACACTTTACCCCCTTTGCTCGGTTGCCTCGGTCAAGTCGATCAGGAAAACAAGATGACTGCCTAGTGCAAACTCGGCCATGAAGTCTGCTAAAGCTTGGGCCTTTATCACGGTTCTTGGTTGAAACTTAATGTCGAATTGCCCTAATTCCACGGCCCGATTCAAAATTCACCCAGAAAAGTTTGCCCTTTCAAACAAGGCTTTTAAGGGGAAAGCTGTTAAGACGATCACGGTGTGGGCATAGAAGTAATGCGACAACTTTCTTGAAGCCATCATTAAAGCTAAGGCCAACTTCTCCAACAAAAAATACCTCGTTTCTGTATCTAGTAACGTTTTGCTTACATAAAAGATAGGCAGGTATTGTACTCCTTCAGCTTGTACCAATACTGCGCTAATTGCATGCTGGGAAACTGCCAAGTATAGAAAAAGTTCCTCTCCTAATATTGGGGTTACCAACAACGGTGAAGAGGTCATGTATTCTTTCAAGCTTTCCAAAGCGCGGTCGCACTCTTCATCTTACTCAAACTTGGCCTTTAGTGCCTGGAAGAACGGTCGACATCTATCTGACGACCAACTTATGAACCAATTTAGTGTGGCCGCTAGGCCAGTGAGATGCTGTACCTCCTTGACTGTGTTGGGCCTCTCGAGATCTTGAATGGCTTTGATCTGAGACAGATCAGCTTCTATACCCCGGTTGGTCACTGGAAAGCCTAGAAATTTACCTGACCCTATGCCAAATGCGCATTTGGTTGCTTTCAATCGCAGATTGTGGGTTTTTAGAATGTGAAACATCTCAGCTAGGTCCTTGAGATGGTCTCCTTTGTTCTTGCTCTTGAGCACCATATCGTTTATGTATGCTTCCATTGTTCTGCCTAACAATGGTTCGAACATTTTAGTGATCATTCGTTGGAATGTTGCCTTCACATTCTTTAGACCAAAAGGCATGACCTTGTAGCAATATAACCCCCTAGGGGTGGTAAAGGAGGTAACCTCCTAGTCCAATTCATACATAGCGATCTAATGATATCCACGATACGCATCAAGAAAACTAAGTTGGTTGTGACCTACAGTTAGGTCCACCAGTTAGTTTATCCGTGGTAGAGGAAAGCTATCTTTAGGACATGCTTTGTTGATTGTCTTGTAGTCTACGCAAATGCGCCACTTGCCATTTTTCTTGGGTACTACCACGGTGTTGGAGATCTACCTAGGATAGTGAACCTCCCTGATTGCCCCCGCTTCAAGTAGATTTCCTACTTCCTCAACTACTACCTTGGCGTGGTGGAGTGCTGATCGACGAGTTTGTTGTATAATTGGCTTGGCGTTTGGGTGGACATTGAGTCGATGGCGGATGAAGTTAGGGTTAATGCTTAGCATGTCATATGGCGTCTAAGCAAACACCTCGATGTTAGAGATCAAGAATTCCATGATCTCTATTCTCTCGGGGCTAGACAAGGATGAGCCTAGTAAAAAGAATTTTTTTAGGACCTTCTCATCTATTCTGACCTCTACAATATCTTCCACTGCTTTTTGCTCGATTGTTTTGCTGACGTCTGCGAACAGCTCGTTGTTTTCTGGCTCATCTATCATTTGTACAAACCCTTTGGCAGCTCTACTGTCGTTCACTGTCATGAAGCATTGCTTGGACATGATTTGGTCTCCTAAGACCTTCTCAATCATTCCGGCTTTGTTAGGGAATCGTATTACCTGGTGGTAAGTTGATGCTGCCACTCGAATGACATATTACCATGCTCTTTCCAAGATTATGTTGTAAGTGGAAGGGACTTTCAATATCCAAAATTCCACTTGTTTTGTCATTGTTCCAGCTTTGACTGGTAGAATTATCTTGCCAACCGACTACTCTGGCATTGAGTTGAAGTCGACCAGGGGAGATGTTGTGGGTGCTAGATCTTTGTCTTCCAACTTGAGTTGTTTAAAGGTCTCATAGTACATTATCTCGCATGAGCTCCCTTGGTCTATCAAGATTCGTTTGATGTTGAAATTCTTGATGCACAGTGTAACTACTAGTGCGTCATTGTGTGGGCGTTACAACCTTACTAAGTCCTTGTCAGAGAAGGTGATGACGTTTATCGCCTTCGTTTTTTTCTTTTTCATCGTAGGCTGTGAACTCAGTACTTCTCTCATGTGCTCAGCCTTCTTGATCATCCCTCTGAGTTTGCATACTCATTCAGGCTTGATTATCCCATGTATCACATTGATTATGCCTTGGGGCAAACCGTCGGCTGGCATCCCAACTGGTCTGTTGCGGTCCTAGGGGGGCTGGCTATACTCCCCCTTCAATATACTGGTCCAGGTGGCCTGCGGCGACCAACTCTTCCAGATGTTTCCTTAATGGTGTATAGTTTTCAGTTTGGTACCCCTTTTCGTCATGGAAGGTGCAACGGTACCTATCATCGTAGTGCCTCTACGCTTCTCCCAACTTAGTTGGCTACCGAACGAAGGGTTCATCGCATATCTCGCTAAGAATCCGGTAGATAGGCTTATTGAACACCATGGTGATGGCAGTGCAGACTCTCAACCTTCTTGCCTGGGTGTCCTCACCGTTCGGCCGTCTACCCTGACCATTTTTGTTTGGTCGTTCTTCCCGACCGACTGTGTTAACTTTAGCCGCCGATTTTTTGTCTGACATCGTTGTCGTGCCAGACTTTGTCTTGGCGCGAACGCCATCTTCATCTATCCTGATGTGCTAGTGCACCCTCTCCATCAAGGCCTCCATTGTGAGGGGTGATGTCATTATCATTGAGTCCCTCAATTTATTACCCATTGGCAGACCCTGTTTGTACTGTGCGATTGCTAGGTTTGTGGGGCAATCTCCAATTTGATTAAAAGTCTCCCAATACTAGTTATTGTAAGACTTTAGTGTTTCTTTCTCACCCATGTCGATGGAGAGCAGCTAATCTATCTCCATCGGTGTCTTGGTGTTTGTCTTAAACCTGATAAAAAATGCTTCTGCAAGTTGCGCCCATGAACTATGCTGCCTTCTAGCAACCTCTCAAACCATGTCAAGCCTAGATCACCTAAGCTTGAGGGAAACAAGATACACATTAGAGCCTCGTTCCATCGGTATACGGCCATAACTTGGCAGAAGTGGCTCAAGTGCATGTAGAGGTCTGACTTCCCCTCATAAGTGGTAAACTTGGGCTAATGGAAGCCCAAGGGTGACGGTGCGTTCTCAATTGTCGAAACAAACTGCGAGCTTTGCAACCTTGCTAACGCTTTGTCTGCTGGCTCTTAAGTAAGACACGGTACTGGCATTCCAACCTCAACACTTCCATGTGTCCAAGGAGCCAACCATTGCAAAGCAGAGACCCTTTAAGGGTTGCGTGCATGGACTTCTTCTTTCCTTTGAACTCTCTCTTTCAATACTGTCACCAAGTTCACCGACCTAGGCAACTCAGTGTGCCTAGATGTCGTTTAGTGTGTATGCGAGGGCCGATAACTGCTTTCCTCCGTACAAGATCTTTCAGTCATCGTTCTCTCAGATCTAGAGATACTAGTCCTAGAAGTCCTTGATTGTGTCTCACCTGTCCTGAGGCTCCTGCTTTCAGTCTGGGATAGTGTGATTTGTCTGCCACAATCCCCTGAGTGGTGAGAACGCATTCTACCTTTTCGAATCTCTTCTCATGCCACGCCTTTACCCTTTATCTGGGGCTTCATTGTCTCCATGTGTGTTGTCATTCTCTTTATCAACTCATCTTGCTCCTTTAAGCGATCTTCCAAAACCTGAGGATCAATCCTTCACCTTTTCTTATCAGGGCTTTGAGAGCGACGAGGACTAATGCCTTGCCTCTCTCGCGTGTCCCTCCGTGAGTTTCGTCGCTAGGGGTCTAACTTTGCCATGGGAGGGACAACGAGCAAACCTTTGCTCATCGTGGCCCCTTCTGGGGTTTGTCCATCAATAGCGAAGTGTGGCAAGTCGTCATTATGCGCCATTAGTTAAAGGAAAATCTGATCAAAAGGTTTGTTCTCTGTCGTACTTCCCACAGACGACGCCAATTGTACGAGCATAGAATAATCTTCTCGCATAATGTTGTTGATCATGTTTGCACTCTTCCAAACATCGTCACTTTATTACCTGAAAACACACATGTGAGCTAGTTGGCAGGTGTATACCAGAAACCCCTCCAATGCCTAAGTCAGCAAATAGACAATAGACACAAAAGCTCTGTGCTTGAGAGTAAGAATTATATTACATGTACATAGGTCTTGTCACGAGCTTTTATTGATTCCGACTGGCATGATCCTAGTAAGACTCCACCTCTCCTTATAAGAATCCTCCCAAGAATCACACTTCCAAAGATAATGCTTATCCTTAGAACACCTTCATTACTGCAAGCCAAGTGAGATAGCTAAAATCTCTTACCTCGGCTAATAGTACGGTCAACCGAGCTAACATGGCCCTATCCTAAGCTAGATAAAACCAAGATGACGCTCTACCGAGCTAAATTCAGTTCGGCCCTCTATATTGGTGATACCACGTGTCACGACCCAAACCCGGCCCTATGGGTTTAGTACCGTAACCGGCCAGTAATCCGAGATTACCAAAGGCCTACTGAACAGTAATACAATCAGTCAGAGTACAGGGCCTGGCGGAAGCCAATACAATAAATAACTAGTGTCCATTGAGCTGTGGAAATCTGTATGTCAAAAACATTTTTCATACATTTATGCATTCAGACCAGTACAGTATATACAATCATTACAGACATTCAGTACGGGAACTCAATCCCTTGATAACAGTACAGAAAAACAGTCTATACAACAGTACAAAACAGTAGGAGACTAGTGGGGACACAAAAACACCCCAAGCCATGGCATGGCGTCTCGGAACCTCACAGTGAGGCACATAGGCTGGCTGACAAAACTGGGGACCAATCCCACGCTCCTAGCTTCGGTCTGGCGGCTGAGAACCTACATATATATATAACAGTGAGCTAAAGCCCAGTGAATAACATAAAGCGTAAAGAGGTTATGAATGAATGTCCTTGCAGTAAATGAAATCAATTCATTAAACAGTAGTTTCAGTCTTTCAGTATTTCAATCAATCAGTCATATGTGGTACATCCAATAGCCTATAACAGTAGGTCCAAAAGGACCGGGCCTTAATAGACCCAACAGTAATGATGGCCAATCATTCGGTAAACGGTATGGTTCCACAAGGAAACCGACAGAGCTCTGTAACAGTCAATAACAGTAGGTGCTAAGGATGCCACAATACAGTTCAGGAAATAGGACATACATTCATTCAGTAAATAATATCAGTTCAGTAAACAGTTCGGTAAACAGTATTCAAAAGATAACCATTTTGAACATATCTTTACACATCTGTTACTCACAGTGATTGGGCTATCAGTAGCTAGAGCGCGTCCCCGAGAGTCAACCCTAAACAGTCAATCAATAGAACACACACTAAGTTTACAGTTGGAAAGGATGATAATTAAATCTCTAAATTCCCTCGGTGTGGTTCTATGTCTAAATCCTCATTAAGATGCATTAAACTAGGCCTAAGAATGCCTAGGATGAGATGAGGATGCAAAAATACAGTTGGAAGGCACTTTTCAAAAGTTGCTGAAAACAGGGGTCTCGCTCGAGCGAGCCTTCCTTTGCTCGAGCGAGGTTGCAAAATCAAAGGCTTCGCTCGAGCGAACAATCCTTCGCTCGAGCGCTCTGATGAAACAGTAAAAATACTGGATGCTCAATTTTTACGCGCGATGCTCGCTCGATTCTCGCTCGAGCGAGCTTCCAAAATCAAAGGGTTCGCTCGAGCGAGCCTTCCTTCGCTCGAGCGGTCTGATGAAACAGTAAAAGTACTGGATGTTCGATTTTTACGCTCGAGCCACCAATATCTCGCCGGCGTAGCTCGAGAGAAACCTTGGTCGCCGGCGAGAATTCTTCGCTCGGCGAAGAAGCCAAATCTGGAATTTCAGTTGCCTTCCAAGCCCAAACCAAGTGTTCCAACACCCAAAACCCGACCTGTTGGGCCCAAATTCTGGGGAATACATCCCAACTCAATAAATAACAAGTTTCAAAAGCCAATTTGAGAATTTAAGCCCCAAAGGTGAGTCTATTCAAACCATTTTTCAAGAACAATTCAAGAACACTTTGTAAACATGCAATGCATGGGTTTCAAACCATTTACAAGCTTTAAATCTTGCTCTATTGAGCTCCAATCTTTGAAAACAACTTGAAAACATGGATTAATACATGAACATGAGCATGCATGTGACAATTAGCCAAGAATTCAACTCCAAACTCACTAAACTCAACATGCATGTAACAATGGAGCTCCAATTCATCTTGATTACACTAAAACATGGCCTAGCTCTCTATTTGGGCATGAAACATGTAATATCAAGCTCAAGAACAACAAGAAGATGGTGTCTTCCTTACCTAGAGTGTTGATTCAAGATGAGGAAGCTAAATTATGCCAAGTCTCTAGCAATTCCAACAAGTTCTTTAGCAATTTACAAGGTGAATTCAATTTCTCTTCACTCCCCCTCTCCCTAAGTCTTTGGTCGGTGGTAAAGGTAAGAAGGAGCTGATCAAATGTGTTGATTTAAGTGTATAGGCTCAAAACAATTGTTTAAACAAAAGGTCCACTAAGGTGGCAATTTAGTAATTAAGTCAAAGTTCTCAATCAACTCGATTTAATCTAATTTAATCATTCCTAATCAATTTTCAGATAAAAATACCATAAAATCACAAATATTATGCTGATTCCAATACTTCAAACGGTTTCTAATTCGGCCGCCGATAAGGCCTTCAATTAGCAATTTAAACATACAATGCAAACAGATAATCACACAATCAAATAGATGCAATATGCAATTCAATAGACAAACTCATTCAGTTTCGGTTTCAGTTTCATTCAGTTTGTTCAGTAGTTCATCCAGTTCACTTATCAGTCATTAGCAGTTCAGTTTATCAGTGATCAGTATCTAATTCGGTGGTTATTCAGTAATCGGTACGAGGGTTATTACAGTCTCCCCTCCTTATAAGGAGTTTAGTCCTCTAAACTCGAGTTACCTTCAGTTTGGAAGAAAACAGGATTCAGCGGGAACAAATCCGGATATCGCCTAGCCATGTCATCTTCCCTCTCCCAAGTGGCATACACACCACCATGGTTTTGCCAGTCGACTTTCACTAGCGGAATCTCTTTGTTTCTCAGTTTCTTGATCCGTCGGTTTACAATCTGTATCGGCCGTTCCTCGTAGGTGTAGTCATCACTCAACACGATACGGGTAGGCTCAATCACATGAAACGGATCTCGAAGATAGTCTCTCAACATCGAAATGTGGAAGACGTTATGCATATGCTCCATTTCAGGAGGAAGTGCAACTTGATACGCCACCGGATTGATTTTCTCAATAATCTGATACGGTCCGACATATCTCGGTGCTAACTTGCCTTTGACTCCAAAGCGAGTCCGCCTTCCATTGGTGCCACTTTCACAAAAACGTGATCACCCATTTCATACTCTCTATCCCGTCTTCTGACATCGGCATAACTTTTCTGACGGCTCATGCGATTTCGGTCTTTCTTTGTGACGCTTTTACCTTTTGGTTGTTTCATATACAATCTCGGGCCCAAGCAATGGCCCATCTCCAACTTCTGCGGCCAGATTGAGATCTACATTTTCTGCCATACAATGCCTCAAAAGGCGCCATTCCAATACTCGAATGGTAGCTGTTGTTGTGGCGAATTCCATACGGCAGATGACTTTCCCAATTCCCGGAAGTCAAGAACACACATTCTCGATGGGTCCTCTAGAGTCCGGATGGTCCTTTCTCACCGTCCATCTGTCTCGAGGATGATAGGCGCTACTCACCTCAATTCAAGACCCAATGCGATCAGAGGCTCGCGAGAACCTCGATGTAAACTTGAATCCCTGTCAGAAACAATAGACACAGGCACTCCGTGCAGTCTAACAATTTCATCAATATAAATAACAGCCAATCTATCTGCATTATAGATTGTCTTGACAGGTAGGAAGTGTGCAGATTTAGTCAGTCTATCAACAATAACCCAAATTGAATCCATACCTTTCCTGGAGCGAGGTAATCCAACGATAAAATCCATCGTGATGTGCTCCCATTTCCACTCTGGTATGGGTAAGGGTTGCAGTAATCCAGCAGGTCGTTGATGTTCAGCTTTGACTTGTTGGCAATGAAGACATTTAGACACAAAGTCGGCAATTTCTTTCTTCATCCCTGGCCACCAAAAATTCCGTTTCAGATCTTGATACATTTTCGTATTCCCCGGGTGAATAGAAAACTTTGAATTGTGGCCTTCTTGCAGAACTCTTCTTTTCAATTCAGCATCATTTGGTACACACAGTCTGTCTTGAAATTTCAGTACATTGTTCTCAAATTTGAACCCCGGTTTCGGTTTTGAATCTCTTTCCTCGATGATTTTCTTCAAGTAATCATCCAGTTGCTGTTTCTCCTTAATTTCCTCAATCAAAATTTGGTTGAGCAAGAATGGCGACTATTGTCCATACTGTTCTTTCAAAACAATTTCAATCTCAGACTTTTCAAGATCAAGAAGCAACTCTTTCTGTCCAGTCAGCAAACAGGCTAAGTTGGCAATCGATTTTCGGCTCAAGGCATCGGCAACGGTATTGGCTTTTCCTGGATGATACAAAATCTGTAGGTCATAGTCTTTGATCAATTCAAGCCATCTCCGCTGTCTCATATTCAGTTCTTTCTGTGTGAAAAAGTACTTTAGGCTCTTGTGGTCGGTGTAGACTTCACATGTTATTCCATACAAATAGTGTCGCCAGATTTTCAATGCAAAAACTACTGCGGCAAGTTCAAGATCATGGGTTGGGTAATTCTTTTCATGCGGTCTCAACTGTCGGGAAGCATAAGCAATAACTCTCCCATTCTGCATTAAAACACATCCCAAACCCTTATGAGAGGCATCACTAAAAACAGTGTAGCCATCAGTACCTGTAGGTAGAGTCAGAATTGGTGCAGTCACAAGTCTAGTTTTCAACTCTGAAATCTTGATTCCTACGATCACCCAGTCAAATGGTGTCCTTTCGAGTCAGTTGAGTCAGTGGTAAGGCAATTTTGGAGAAATCTTTGACAAATCTTCTGTAGTATCCAGCCAGTCCCAAAAAGCTTCGGACTTCAGTCACATTTGTTGGTCTAGGCCAGTTCACTACAGCTTCAATTTTCTGCGGATCAACAGAAATTCCATCTTTGCTAACAACATGCCCCAAAAACATAACATGGTCAAGCCAAAATTCACACTTAGACAGTTTAGCATACAGTTTCTGTTCTCTTAAGGTTTGCAGGGCAAGTCTCAGATGCTGTTCATGTTCTTCTATAGTCTTAGAATATATCAATATGTCATCAATAAATACTACAATGAAGTCATCAAGGTATGGTTTGAAAATTACATTCATAAGGTCCATAAATGCACTTTGGGGCATTCGTGACTCCGAATGGCATAACTAAAAATTCATAATGGCCATACCTCGTTCTGAAAGCAGTTTTATCAATGTCTTCCGGTTTGACTTTCAATTGATGGTACCCCGATCTAAGGTCAATTTTGGAAAACACTTGTGCACCTCAGAATCGATCAAACAGTCATCAATACGTGGTAAGGATATTTGTTCTTATTTACCTTATTCGATTAGCGGTAATCAATGCACGATCTCGATGAGCCATCTTTCTTCTTCACAAATAAAGCAGTAGCGCTCTACGGTGAAATACTAGGCCCGATAAACTTCTTGTCCAGTTCTCGCAATTGTACCTTCATTCTTCGATTCGGTTGGAGCCATTACGTAGGAGCTTTCGATAGCTTGGTACGTATTACTACATCAACAATGAACTCAATCTCCCTGTCAATCAAATCCCCTGGTAGATCATCTGGAAATACATCTGGGAATTCTCTAACTATAGGAATGCAATTCACATCAGTTTTAACATTATCGATGAGAATCTGATCGAACAAGACATAGCAGATAGCCCTTACACCCCTTTCTAATCAGTTTGACAGCCTTTACAGAAGAAATCAGATATGGAGGAGGTACTACTCCAACTCCACTAAATACAAATTCGGGTAAACCCGGCGGACGGAAAACAACTTGCTTGGTCACACAATCGATAGTAGCATGGTATTTTTGTAACCAGTCCATCCCCAATATCACATCAAAATGATCTATGTTCAATGGCAGTAAATCAATAAATAGGTGCATATCCCCAACAATAATCTCACAAGCAGGATACATATATGCACATGTCATGGATCCCCCAACAGGTGATGATACAGCTAGCAAATAATTCATGGGTTCTAAGGGTCTATTCAATTTCGTGAGAAAGCATGTGACACATAAGAATGTGTAGACCGAATCAATCAATACATAAGCATTACGAGCACGATAGAGAGGATACGACACAACGGTCTCGAGATTCGGGCGCCTCCGGTACTAAGGCAAACACTCGCCTGCCTCACGTGCTCTTTCCAGAGCTTTGGGGTTCGGTTTTGGTGCTACATTTGATCTGCGCTCGGTGCAACTTTCTTTAACTGCGGAGTAGAGGACAATCTTTAATTCGTGGCCCATCTTGCCACACGAAACAAGCTCGAAACCCGTAGCAAACCCTTTGTGCTTATTGCCACATGTGGAGCAGGGTGGAGTAAATCCACTCCCTTGGCTGGGGCTAGTTGTCGACCCCGTATTCTGTTTCTTGTTTGCTGGGTTATGCTTGCCTTTCTTAAACTTAAAACCCTGTCTTTTCCCTTGCCACTCACTTGTCGGTGTTTCAGATTGTTTCACGGTTGCAATATTTGACTCGGCCATCAAGGCTCGGTCGAGAACACCCACAAAAGTTGGCATTTTCAGAACATTTATTCGATCCTGGATAGCAGCACTAAGGCCGCCCTCAAATCTTCTGGCCTTCTTATATTCGGTATCCACCATATGGGGTGCATACCTAGCAAACTCGGTAAATTGCTTCTCATATTCGGCAACGGACGTCTTGCCTTGCCTCAGTTGTTCAAATTCAGTCACCTTTCTATCCCTGATGCACTGGGGAAAATATTTTTCAAAGAATGACTCCTTGAACTGAGCCCAAGTCACTACAGTATTTGCATCACGGGTCAACATCCACCACCTTCTAGCTTCTTCCTGCAGTGTAAAGGTGGCTAACAAGATACTTTGTGCTTAGCCGAGCGGAAACACCTCAAATAACTTTTTCGTTTCAGGACCCATGCTTGACCTTTAATGGTTCTAAGCCTCCTGAAAGACGGCGGTTTCATCTTCTTGAATTTCGAGTCGGTGCAATAATATCCACCTCATTAACATTCACATTCGTACATTTGGTGCATTACATTAGGTTGAACCGGAGGAGGAGGAGGTGGTGTTGGTTACATTGTTGGTCCATCTTTCAATTACAGTCCATCATTTGTTCAAGTCGCCATTCGGCCTCGAGAGGATGATGATTCGATTTCATTTGCATTATCCATTTCACTATAAAGCATGATTATAGCGATTATCATTATGAGCAGTTGTATCTTGAAACAGTTTAGCAGTTCAACATATAATCAGTCAGTAATAGCACAAACTTTTCAAATTCATGAGATGCCCTAATTGCTTTTCTAGGACACCCTATAGATCATTTGGTCACGTGTGTGTGATATAACTCGTGGTTAAGTATCGCTCGATACCACTGTCACGACCCAAACCCGGCCCTATGGGTTTAGTACCGTAACCGGCCAGTAATCCGAGATTACCAAAGGCCTACTGAACAGTAATACAATCAGTCAGAGTACAGGGCCTGGCGGAAGCCAATACAATAAATAACTAGTGTCCATTGAAATGGAAATCGTATGTCAAAAACATTTTTCATACATTTATGCATTCAGACGAAAGTATATATACAATCATTACAGACATTGATGCGGAACTCAATCCCTTGATAACGATGTAAAAAACAATATACAACAAGACAAAACAAGAGGAGACTAGTGGGGACACAAAACACCCCAAGCCATGGCATGGCGTCTCGGAACCTCACAAAGAGGCACATAAATTTGGCCGACAAAGCGGGGACCAATCCCACGCTCCTAGCTTGATGGGCGGTGAGAACCTACATATATATATAACAGTGAGCTAAAGCCCAGTGAATAACATAAAGCGTAAAGGGGTTATGAATGAATCTCCTTGCAGTAAATGAAATCAATTCATTAAACAAGAGTTTCATCTTCAAGATTTCAATCAATCACCATATGTGGTACATCCAATAGCCTATAACAGTAGGTCCAAAAGGACCAGGCCTTAATAGACCCAACAGTAATGATGGCCAATCATTCAGTAAACAGTATGGTTCCACAAGGAAACCGACAGAGCTCTGTAACAGTCAATAACAGTAGGTGCTAAGGATGCCACAATACAGTTCAGAAATAGGACATACATTCATTCAGTAAATAATATCGGTTCGAGAAGCAGTTGATGTGATATTCAAAAGATAACCATTTTGAACATATCTTTACACATCTGTTACTCACAGTGATTGGGCTATCAGTGGCTAGAGCGTGTCCCCGAGAGTCAACCCTAAACAGTCAATCAATAGAACACACACTAAGTTTACAGTTGGAAAGGATGATAATTAAATCTCTAAATTCCCTCGGTGTGGTTCTATGTCTAAATCCTCATTAAGATGCATTAAACTAGGCCTAAGAATGCCTAGGATGAGATGAGGATGCAAAAATACAGTTGGAAGGCACTTTTCAAAAGTTGTCAAGCAGGTCTCGCCGAGCGAGCCTTCCTTCGCTCGAGCGAGGTTGCAAAATCAAAGGCTTCGCCTGGGCGGACAATCCTTCGCCGGCGCTCGATGAAACAAGAAAAATCGATGCTCAATTTACGCGCGATGCTCGCTCGATTCTCGCTCGAGCGAGCTTCCAAAATCAAAGGGTTCGCTCGAGCGAGCCTTCCTTCGCTCGAGCGGTCTGATGAAACAGTAAAAGTACTGGATGTTCGATTTTTACGCTCGAGCCACCAATATCTCGCTCGAGCGTAGCTCGGAGGAAACCTTGGTCGCTCGAGCGAGGAATTCTTCGCTCGAGCGAAGAAGCCAAATCTGGAATTTCCAGATTTGCCTTCCAAGCTCAAACCAAGTGTTCCAACACTCAAAACTCGACCTCTTGGGCCCAAATTCTGGGGAATACATCCCAACTCAATAAATAACAAGTTTCAAAAGCCAATTTGAGAATTTAAGCCCCAAAGGTGAGTCTATTCAAACCATTTTTCAAGAACAATTCAAGAACACTTTGTAAACATGCAATGCATGGGTTTCAAACCATTTACAAGCTTTAAATCTTGCTCTATTGAGCTCCAATCTTTGAAAACAACTTGAAAACATGGATTAATACATGAACATGAGCATGCATGTGACAATTAGCCAAGAATTCAACTCCAAACTCACTAAACTCAACATGCATGTAACAATGGAGCTCCAATTCATCTTGATTACACTAAAACATGGCCTAGCTCTCTATTTGGGCATGAAACATGTAATATCAAGCTCAAGAACAACAAGAAGATGGTGTCTTCCTTACCTAGAGTGTTGATTCAAGATGAGGAAGCTAAATTATGCCAAGTCTCTAGCAATTCCAACAAGTTCTTTAGCAATTTACAAGGTGAATTCAATTTCTCTTCACTCTCCCTCTCCCTAAGTCTTTGGTCGGTGGTAAAGGTAAGAAGGAGCTGATCAAATGTGTTGATTTAAGTGTATAGGCTCAAAACAATTGTTTAAACAAAAGGTCCACTAAGGTGGCAATTTAGTAATTAAGTCAAAGTTCTCAATCAACTCGATTTAATCTAATTTAATCATTCCTAATCAATTTTTAGATAAAAATACCATAAAATCACAAATATTATGCTGATTCCAATACTTCAAACGGTTTCTAATTCGGCCGCCGATAAGGCCTTCAATTAGCAATTTAAACATACAATGCAAACAGATAATCACACAATCAAACAGATGCAATATGCAATTCAATAGACAAACTCATTCAGTTTCGGTTTCAGTTTCATTCAGTTTGTTCAGTAGTTCATCCAGTTCACTTATCAGTCATTAGCAGTTCAGTTTATCAGTGATCAGTATCTAATTCGGTGGTTATTCAGTAATCGGTACGAGGGTTATTACACCACGGCCTGCTCTTGGACCACATCCAGTCAACGTAGTCCAGGCTTTGGCCTAATTTCTGCTCGGCTTAAGACCGAATTTAAGTTCTTATCTTGGCCCACAACGTGGCCCAACGACCAAAGGAGACTCTACCTAACTCAATCTAATTTCAATAGATAAACTTAGCTCGGCCCAATTTACACGTAAATTACCCTCTCGCCTAGCATTATTGTTTATATTTACATAAATTATTTTAATTTTTTAGGCACAATTTAGATTAGTTTTCAAAAAAAAAAATTTCTAGAAAAATTAGAAACTAGTTTGGTGAATAAACAAAAAAAAAAATTATCATTTTAATAATGAACTTGCACCCATTTACACGTTGGTCTTGCACCACACACAAATTGAAATTGCACCTAGTAGAGATCAAACTTATATCGCAAACAGATCGAACTTGCACCCGGCACATATTGGAGTTGTAACTATATATAAGTTAGACTTGCACCCCACATAACATGAACTTGCACTCTACATAGCTTGAATTTGCACCTCAAAAAAGTTAGAACCATATCAAATTGATATTTTGTTTTACCAAATTAGATATATAGATATATATATATTTTAAAAAAAATAGAAGATAAAATTCAACCAAATATGTGAAATGAATTTCTAGTATCCTACTTTTTTGAAACTATTTTTAATGTTAAAATATATGTGACTATTTTCTTAGTGACCATTTTTATTTGTCTGGTTTGAGTTAATATTTGTATTAAATTTTATTGTCTAATTTTGAGTTAATAAAAATAAAAAATAATATTTGTATGGTTTAATTGTTATTTTTGTTGTTTGGTTTGACTTATTATTTGTATGGTTAAATATCATTGTTTTTATTCGTATAGTTTCAGTTAATATTATACAGTTTGAAAATTATTATTTTTTATTTTTACAGTTTCAGTTAATATTTGTATGATTTGAATATTGTTATCTTTTATTTTTATTACTATTGATTGGTAATTTTCCCTTTTACTTAAGTAATTATAAATAGTTTTTTTGATCATATTAACTTCAGCCATACATTTTATTTTAATTGTGCAATTTTTTATATTTATTTTAAATTATTATTTTTAAATTTAAAATTAATATATTTAATATTATTTTTATTTTAAAGATATTATCAATATCTTTTTAATGGTATTATTTTTATAAAAATTAAAATTTTATATTAAAAGTTATATATAATATATTAAAATAAATAATAGTTTAAAAAGAAATGAAAAATGAAAGAAGACATAAAGGAGAGACATCAAGAGAAAGGTGAGAAAGAAACACGAGAGAGAGAAAGAGAGTAGAGAGACGTTATTGAAAATGGTGGGATAGGCGCGTGTAACAACGCCCGCGGGGGACCTCGCTACAGCTCGGACTCGATTTTTGTTGCGGTTCTAAATCTCGAACCAAAGAGTCCAAATCCGGCAAATCGTTTTGAAGGAAAACAGATTTTTTGAAAAGAAGTGCCAAACATGGACTGCTTTGCCAGATAACAGAGTCGCCACCTAAATATTTTAAAATGGGAAATTTAGGAAACCCTGACTCGGTGCCGAAAGGCCACGTGTCCGTCATCACCAAAGTTGGCTCGGGAACTTGGGTACGATTAGGGAAGGTCACATCGTGGGCGGCCACGCACGCCCGGTCAAAGACCGGCCTCTACTAACCATGATATCTGATTTTGAAAACATTGTATGCTCTTATTCCGATTATTAGCCTAGGATTACTATGTGATGCTCGCAGCAAACAAGTATAGACTGGGCCGTCTGAATTGGAACAAAACATTTCATGTTTGTTTGTTTGAAAATGGTTTGCTACCCGCAGGTAGGCTTAAAATGTAGATTTTGCCACAATCTAGTGGGCTTAACAAACAATTGACGAATTGCTCCAATTCAGATAACTCAACCTCCACCCACAGGCATTCAAGGCAGTTATATCACATAAGCACATAGCCTCATGGTAAGCATGCTATCATGGCAACACTCACACGCATGCAAGGATGCTAAAGCATAAAACTTACCTAGTACTCCAAGCCAAAACAAAAGCTGATTAGAAATCATGCATGATCCCAAAATATACAGAATGCCTAATGCGACACATGCAAAAATGCAACTATAGCAGGCTCGGCTATTCTAAACATGGTATATGGAATGCAACAGCTAACATGTATTCAACTTTAGAATTGAAATACAATGCAGTTTGCATGATGTGCCGAGCCCGATGCATGCAATACAGATGAATGATGCAAACATGCTGTCATACTGTATGCTAATTGAAATATGCCCTATATCTAACCATTCAAAGCGGGTAAATAAAAGGGAGAAAGAAATGGGGGTTGGAAGACATACATCACACTCACACACCCTTATTACATTTATGCCCTCGCGCAGAGGGTCCGAATAAATATACAGTCCGAATAAAAGAATATACAGTCCGGAAATAAATATACAAATTCTAATTAATTAACAAGTTAATTACAAAAGAATTAAAACTGGCGTGCAAGCCGAGGCGCCCGCTTCGATAGATGATGTATCTGGATCGCTGGCGCGAAATCCACTGGAATGACCTGATTAGCCTCTGTTTGCAATATTTCTCGAAATGCGCGCTGGACTCCGAAAAGTTGATTGTTGATTTTGCTGCAACAGAGAGCAGGAAAAGGGCATAGCAATGTATTTTCACACAAATATATGCATGCCTCGATCCTCGTACCACCAATCACGCATACCGATGCATGATGGCAGAGGAACCGGATTGCACAACTCAATATGGGGATGAATGCTACAACAAAACTTAACTCCATCATGGGTAATCCGGAGTGTCGATGACTGGGGAATTGAGACACACTCTGTCGCTCGGAGTACAGAATGTACCTCGTTTCCCGTGCAATATGCATGATATGCATGAAATGCAACTAAGATACAGCCTGGTATGCACAATGCTGTGAAAATGAGATGAAAATGAGACGCCTCGAAAAGCGTGCACGCGGGCACGCAAACCGAGGCGATGATATGAAATGCAAATCGGATAAACCGAAGTGCCTCGAAGTGCGTGCCCGCGAGGCGCATGCGATGATGAAATACAAATCGGATAAAACGAAGTGCCTCGAAGTGCGTGCCCAAAACCGAGGCGATGATGAAAGATGAAAATCGGATAAAACGAAGTGCCTCGAAGTGCGTGCCCACAGGCGCGCAAACCGAGGCGATGATGAAAGATGAAAATCGGATAAAACGAAGTGCCTCGAAGTGCGTGCCTGGTAGCGCAAACCGAGGCGATGAAATGGGATGAAATGGCATACGGAATGCAACGATGGGCTTACACCAACATGGGAGAGCCTCACCTTACTCACATAGGAGGCCGCTTGATAAAAATGAAGTGCCTCGAATGCGCGTGGGCAGCACGTAAACCGAGGCAATGGCATACAAGCATGAAAATGCTACGCCAACATGGGCTTACGCCAACATGAGGGCCTCAACCACACTCACATAGGCTCAGTCGGATATAAAGAGAGGTGCCTCGAAGTGCGTGCACGCACGCAAATCGAGGCAATGCATTAAGGCATGAAATGACATGGGAAATGATATGCAAGCATGCAAACCATATTTCAGCAACTAAATGAAGGAAACAGCCCGAAAACAATTCGAAATGACACCCGAAGCATGCATTCATCCCGAAAGTGTGAAATTAAGCCCCGAAATGGCCTATAGCCATGCTATACATGCAAAATATGATCATGGCAGAAAGAACAGTAGCAAGGCAGTCCCAAATATGGCATTTTTCAGTAACAAACATGGCCAAAATGCAAGCATAGATGGATCAACAATAGCATGCAAAATTAGTGGCCAAAAGAGGGGTATTGAGACAAGTGATATATGAAAACCCCAAATGGACAAACTTTCTTCTACAACATTGAATATGAGCTAAAAATAGGCACAATTTCAGAAGATGACATCCTCAAAATCAGAATAAAATCATGCTAACAATTCCATGCAAAAATGGAGCTCAAAAGAGGTTATAACAAGAGTCATGCAAAGCAAGCACCAAATGACAAAATTTTCTTCATGAAATGTGTAAAGGGGGTCAAAATAAGACCAAAGTCAGTATGGGTCGAAGTCCCAAAAACAAATAGAAATAGGTCAAAAGTTGCATACAAAAATGGGCACACTTGATGGAATTTGAAGGAAGTGGTGGATACAATGGCCAAATGAAGTTGAGCCCTTCTACAATGTTGTAGAGGGGCTCAAAATGAGCACAAAATCAGTAGGGGTCGGACCCCTAAAAACAAAAGGAAATAGGCCTAAACTAGCATGCAATATAATGGCATAAAAGCTAGGTATTGAAACAAGTATATCATAGAAGCCTCAAATGAAGTTGAGCCCTTCTACAAAGTTGTAGAGGGGCTCAATATGAGCACAAAACCAGTAGGGGTCGGAGCCCCAATTCTCAACCAAATAGAGTATAGAAATGAATCAAGAAAAAGCCCTAAAAGTTGGTTTTGAAGACTTACCCTTGAAGACTTGTCTTTCTTTGATTCTTGGCTCTGATTTGTTGCTTCTTGACCTCTGAAGAACACCTCCTTGCTGCTGAAATGGTAGTAGGGATGGTGAGGCTAGGTGTTGATGAAGAGAAGACCTAGGGACTTAGAAGCTTTTTTGAGGTTTTAAGCTAAGGAAATGGAGGTTTTTGGAGAAGTGTTCTTGAAGACAAATTTTCCAACCCTGAAGAAGGAGAGGAAGGGTCCTTCAAATAGGCAAGAAATGGGGTGTAAAAGGGGAGGGAAAGCACCCAATCTTTCCCTCCCGAAATATCCCCCGGATGCCCCGGGATATGTTGGAAGATATCCGGACGGTGGGACAGTGGAAAGCAGTGGCCGGCCAGGTAATTTGTGGGAGGTGGCCGGCCACCCCCTGTCGGCCACCACCTCTGGCCCGGCCAGCCATGGCAAAATTGAAGTCAATATTTTGGCCGCCCACCATGACAAGGTGTCCTTCCAAGTGTGTAGAATAAGGCCCCAGGTTGGAATCGCAGGCAGAGCCAAGTCACAACATAGAGCTTGAAGGAGGCCCAAAAATGAAACCAACAATTCTTGGCCGACCACCAACCAACTTTGTGTCCTCCAAGATGTGTAGAACAAGGTTCCAAGGTCGGAAATTGGCAACACTGAAGCAGGAGCCACAACATAGAGCTTGAAGGAGAGGCCCAAAAATGAAACCCTGAATTTCTGGCTGACCACCAACCCTTAGGGTCCTCCTAGATGCCCTCATCACAGATATGTAGCTTTGGTTGGAAGAAAATACCCCAAGGTGTTCAACATTGGCGGAAGTGAGAAAAAGCGGGCTCGAGGAGCGAAATGGCTATCTGGGATAATTGCTGGCTTCTCCCCGGTGATCTTCACGATGTTGAAGCAGAGGTACCGCCAAGTTTGAACAAAACTAATGAGAAATGAACGCCGGAGCCAAAAGCAATTCGGGATCGAAAATGAGCTGCGGTGCTTAGGAAGTGGTATTCAGCGAAGTGGGCATCTGCGACCCAGTGTCCTCGGAATGACAAAACAGAGGTCCCTGCCAAAAATCAGAGAAAACCGACGCAAAATGAATGCTCGGGACCAAAACCAGGCAGTTTGGGGTCCGAAACCGATTCTGAGCACCGAAAGTGGCATCTGACCCGCGAAGTGGGCATCGGGGCCCAGGGTTCCTCGAAATATTAAAGCAGGTCTCCGCCAAAACCGGAAGCGGATCTGAAATGAATGCTCGGGGCCCAAATCACGCGATTCGAGGTCGAAAATGGGTCGCCGCACCTAAGTGGTGTTAATTGCGAAGTGGCATCAGGGGCCCCAGTGTTCCTCGGAACATTAAAACAGAGGTCTCTGCCAAAAACGGAGAAGTCGGAGATGGTTGGGCGGTCCCGAGCCGAGGCACCTGACGGCGACTCAGCAAAGGCAAGGCCCCGAAATGGGCAAAATGGCCTCTGACCCACGAAAAAGTAGCTCACGACCCAGGAGATAGTCTGAGACCACTCCCTTCCCTCGGGAAAAGCAGAGAAAAATGGAACTGGTTATGGCAAGAGACAAGGTAGAAGAGGGTTGGAAGTCGGGAGGCAGGCCATGACTCGAGACTTCGAGACGAAGCCTGATGCAACATCACCGAAGCGCTCAACCGGTGACGTCTGAGTCTTAAGGTCGGTCAAAAATGGGGTGTCTCTGATTGCCCCTCTTTGTGAACTTCGAAAGTCAAGTGGCGGGAGTGAATGTCAAAGCCCGAGCGACCCATTTTTGACAAGGTCAAGACTTAGACAATCGAACAAGATAAACAGAGATATGTGCCCTTGAGCAAAATGGGGCAAAATGCAAATGATAGGCACGAGCGGTGATCATGCAAATGCAAAGAAGTAATGAAGCAAGTATTCGCAAATAGATGCAACAGTTTTAAGCAAGAATGCAAAGCAAAATGCGACTACATTTCATGCGGTTAGGAATGCGGAGAATCATTCAATTCTCGTCGCGTCTCACACGGAGAAGATACGATACTGCGCGATTAAATGCAGTCGCACCGACCTCAAATGAACCGTACATACAATATCGTGCACGCAAAATAGAAATTCAACAGAACAATATGCCAACAACATACATTCAATGATTCCCATGACTCAAAGAGTTTGACACATCTGATGTCGATGAATGAATGCAACATAACGCGAGAAAAGATAATGCGACAACGCATGTTCAAGCATAGAAGTATTGTACACCGAGAAATCATGCATGACAATGCAAATCATTCGTGAGAATGCAGATTATGAGCCAAAGAACGTAAAGCGAGCACAAATCGGGATGCCCATTTGACATGAAATGACGAGCTGAAGCAGCGCATTTCGGCGGCAACTCGATCATGACCTCGATTCACCTCCGGAGAGGTCACAACATGTTTAAAAGGATACACTCTGATTTTGAAGAATAATGACGAGACACATATCGAAATTGCGGTTAAAGTTTATTGAACAATTCGCGCCCGAAGTGTACTTTTCTTCAACTTTTTGGTCAGGAGCTCGATTTTCCTCAAAATTTGCAGAGAGGTAGGGAGGAGGGAAGATGGTCGGCCAGCACATTGCCCTAGGAGGCCATCGGCCGGGGAAAAAGGAGATGGCGGCCGGCCGGAGTTAGGTGGTCGGCCGGCCACTGCTTGAGCGAGGCAAAATGGTCATTTTCATGTTTCTATATATACACACCACCATTGCCACCGAAATCACACCCAAAGTTGCAAAACTTCTTCCTCTTGCTCTCTAGACCATTTTCTCTCTCGGATCTGCATTTTATACGCCCTCGGCCTCCGCATAAGTTGTTTTTGCGAAATCTTTCAGATTTAAGCACTTTGATGCCACTAAATTTCGACTTTGGTGCTTCTCTTCTCATTTACACCACTTGACGAAAATTCGTTTCAATATTTGGAAAATTTTCCCGGGGGATGACTTTTGTTGACTTTCCATTTCCCGAGAGTTGACTTTTGTTGAGTTTGTCCAATTTTGGCTGATCTTGCTCATTTTTGCTAGTCTTTGCAGATTTCTCGTAATGGCAGGTCATTTCCCTCGACGGAGGTTTTCCGGTGCGGAGATGATTTTGACTTTATGGTATTCCCAGGGTTCGCCCTTTCTTTCGTCGATATGCTCCGGTTCATAGGCTTCATGAGCCACTTTCCGTCACTTCACCGATTTTAACGATCGGGCACGAGGATCTTCTTCTCACGAGCGAGGCGGCACCTCTCTTATGACGCAGAGGTATTTTACTTTATCCGCATCTTTCATGCATTTCATTCTCTGCCATGCTTAGACACACAGTTTAGCTTACGACACAATACTGGCATCCTGAGTACGCGACTTAAACACTTGAATTTCATGAACACTTGGCACAATGTATAATTGTGAGCATACGGTGCACCTTAGTTAGAGATTGAACACACGGCTCATACATTGATTCACCGAACACGTGGCTTTGAAGTTGAAAATGAGCACATAGCACATCTTGACCAAGAATAGAACACATGATCCCAAAACTTCAGATCTTACGAACACACGGCCAGCTTGAAGCGAACACGACCCACGATTGAGAGTAGAACACTGACCCTAAACTTGAAGCGAACACCGGCCATCGATGTTGAGTAGAACACCTGATCCCAATTTGAAGCGAACACACACTTGATGTTGAGTAGAACACACGATCCCAATTTGAAGCGAACACAGCCCTTGATGTTGAGTAGAACACCTGATCCCAATTTGAAGCGAACACCTGACCGCGATGTTGAGTAGAACACGATCCCAATTTGAAGCGAACACACATTGATGTTGAGTAGAACACCTGATCCCAATTTGAAGCGAACACACTGACCAGCGATGTTGAGTAGAACACACGATCCCAATTTGAAGCGAACACACAGCTTGATGTTGAGTAGAACACCTGATCCCAATTTGAAGCGAACACGCATTGCCCGATTTGAGTAGAACACCCGATCCCAATTTGAAGCGAACACATTGCCCTTGATTTGAGTAGAACACCTGATCCCAATTTGAAGCGAACACACGGCCTTGATTTGAGTAGAACACGATCCCAAACTTGAAGCGAACACACATTGATGTTGAGTAGAACACCAGTCCCAAACTTGAAGCGAACACATGACTTGATTTGAGTAGAACACACGATCCCAAACTTGAAGCGAACACTTGATTTGAGAAGTAGAACACATTCCCAAACTTTGAACGAACACACGACCCACTTTCACTTTATTTGCACGGCTCATTTTCACTTCATTTGCATGTAGCTCATTTTCACTTCATTTCTTGATTTATGCATTTATTCAAATCTTGAGTTCACTCTCGCCTGATCGAGGATATGGCTCCGTCTTGCGAGGAGTGGTATTCGAGCTTCAGGAAGCTGTCAGGGATTGATGGACTTTGCGGGTTTTGGGCCGTTCTGCGAAGGATTATCTCATTGCCTCATTAGTAGGACTTTATTCTTGCCTTGGCGAGAGATGGTGGGACACCACCAATTCTTTCCATTTTTCTGCCATGGGGATATGACCATGACCCATTGGACTTTCTATGATCATCGGCCTGAACGTAGGTGGTGTTTCCATTCCTTATAGCGAGGATATGGGCGATGGGAGGCTGCTGGATGCACTTATTGGGGACACACCCGCTTTGTAAGCGAGAGGTTGGGAGGGTCCGATACTCTGGTTTCTTTGCCCATTTCCGTGACCCACAGATGGAACTGAGACTCTGAGGCGGAGCGATATGCCGCGGTTTCCTCATGTAGCTTCTCGGCACCACCTTGTTTGCCGATAGAGGAACATGGTAGGCTTGTACCTCTTGGCGCTCTGGTGGACTTATCACGGGTTGGTCGATATGATTAGGCGGCCTTTGGCTACCTGTCTTGTTATATGGCGGTCTCTACACGAGGGACTTACTCGGTGGCTCTTGGAGCACAGGAGGTACATTCCGTCCTCTTGATTTACATTTTGCTCCTCATTACTTGTTCACTTGCACACGGCGCACTTTGCATTCTGTATTCTGCCTTTAGCACTTTGTACTCATATTCTGCATTGCTTTTCTCAGCTGTGGGTGTATGTGTACTTCCCCACACTGGCTCCGGAGATGGAGGTGGTGGGACCTCTTATGACTCTATTTTCATTGATGTTTGAGGGCGAGCATCTGGCGAGGCCTCGAGAGACTCTCTCCTCTCTGCGACGATACTTTGATACTGTTCGAGCGACAGAGGTATTGCTTGAACTCTCAGTTCCTTTTATTTTCATCTTTGATCTGCTCTGTATATCTGATTTCTGATTGATTTGTACACTGGTTATCCACAGATCACCTGGCAGCCTTGGGCAGTCTTCGGCGACGAGCTCGAGACTCAGTACCCTGGAGCGTCGAGTTGTTGTCAGTATAGATTCCTGCTTTCGAGGACGGTCGGCGAGGTTTGGTTCTGAGGAAACGCTTTGTTGTCGAGATATGGGGGCAATTCTCAGGACACTCCTGCTGTGCCTCCAGACACCGTGCGGACTGCTGATAGATTATCCTCGAGGAGGTCGGCGGTGTATTGAGGCGATGATGCTTTGTTGCATCATCTTGATGGGAACTCGCCACCTACCGCCGCATATATTTGATGCCCCCTTGGCGGAGTGCGGGCTCAAGACGAGGTCTCTGGCGCACCATCTTGGTCGCGCCCATACTCTGAATATCCCTTCTTCTAGCGGTGGCACATCGAGAGGTGGGGCGATTCGATCCCTCCGATCCCTCGACTCTTGATCATCGGGGTGGCGGACATGCCGACCGAGTTAATGACTGGCGATTTGGGGCGCCTTACGGATTCGCTAGAGCCTCCTCTGCCCGATCACAGATATGTTAGAGACCACGACTTCGCCCGGTATGTTTTCGACTTTGATTTATCGATCGGATATTTGAACATTGATTCCTTCTTGATAGTTTTGCATTTGTATTTGCGACCTCTGTTGAATATCTGGACGGTTGCTTTCGGGATCTTGGCCACATTCGAGGGCATGATCTTACGGAGGGAGCGAGATGAGCATCGTGGGTGTGGAGGTATTGTTCATTTTCCTGTACTAGCATGTTTACGATGATACTCGGGTTTTGAACCTTCTGCTGTATTAGAGCACATCTGACACACACCCTATTCACATTCTGCATTTGCACCTGCCTTTTATGTTTGAAGTAATGCATTGCACCTTGTATTTTCAGATGTCTCTAGTATATGCTTCGGCGAGGTGGGCCACGGGCCTTCTCGGAGAGGTCGAGTCTTGGGCCATCGGACCTTCTCGGAATTTGGGCCATCTAGGCCTTCTCGAGGAGTTCGAGGAGCGGTCGTCTCATGAGCCTTGAGGCACCCATCGTCGAGGATGACGAGGAGAGATCGCAGATCATGTGTCGAGAGGCATCCACGGAGGAGGCCTGGTCTTGGTTCCGAGGCGGAGGCGAGCTGAGGAGGATCCGGAGGATGGCGACTCCGATCCGGATGGTGATGATGATGTAGAGATTATCATGAGAAGAGGATGAGGGGCCTCCCTTCTCGCTCGAGGGCAGCGATGTTATTTCTGCTTTATTCTACTTTTTAGCTAGTAGTTTGTAGCACTTTGCACATTGTTAAGCGGTTTATTTTACGTAAAACTTGTACCTTTATTGTTGTAAGACATGATGAAATGAAACGACTTTTGAAAAGATGTTGTATTTGAAATTCTCGACATCGCATCGCATTATTTTGCACAAAATGGAATTGAATGGAAATCGCCTCATGTATTTACCGGGTTAGGTAGGAACCGGCGCAACAAAGCAAAACAAAAGCGACTCACTAAGAAATAAAAGCAGAATCTTAGCGAGTTTACAACTCGATAAACAAAGTACAATAATGTTAACGACTCAATAGACAAGACTTAACAAAATTGTGAAATCAAAAGGTAACAACTCAAAACACAAAAGCGATATTTCGACAAACTTACAACTCGATAATCAAAACAACAACTCGATAAGCAAAAATATAACACGATGTACTTCGGATGGACTATCTGGATAATGGAGTGTATCCAAAATTGATAGGCCTGGATGCCTTCTCTTTAGGGAGACAACCAGTTGCGAGAGTCCACTCTTTGCTATAGGTAATGTTTCCCACCCGAGCTCACTTATATTTGCTTACATCACTCGACCCTCGGGCTCGACTTTTCTCGCAAAACCCTTATCTTACTTTTCTCTCATCGCACATCTCTCTATTCTTTATTCTCTCATTTTCATCCCTCCCGAGATATGGTTGTGGAGAAATTGCAAGTTGTGGACTCTTGCCTGCCTATTGACAGCGGCTACTTCTTTCGGCAACGCCTAGTTAATGCTCGATGAGAAGTGGTGGCTCGAATGGATCATAACTTGTCGGCGATCGCATTGCATGGCGCCGTCACGGCTTACTCTTTCGGCGATGAGCTCTGACATGTTCGAGGATCTGGGATCCGTCGATCGGCTTGACTCCTTTGTATATTTTATTTCCCATTCCGTACTCGCGCGATTCGGTCATACAAGTTGGGCCTAAGTTGGCATCTGAAGCTTCGACTAGCTCACGGGAGGCGAGGACACTGACTAGACTATGCCCCATTTATTGCTTTATTAGTACTTTCAAGTTTTCTTTATGAGTGTAATAAAAACAACTTCAATTGTATGCAAGAGCAAAAGAACTCTGTTTTGAAATTAATGAAATTGAAGGTTGTAGTCTTGAAAATCCTCGCTTTTGGTCCAAAAATGGTCTTAGTTGTGAAAAGATTAATTTGAACAAAGTCAACTTTTATGAAAACTTTTCAAAACTATTTTCGATATGGATCGAGCTGGACACACTTTGAGATCATCCTTTGAGATGCACAACCGAATCCTAGGCTGGAAAGTTGCCCTAGTTTGAAAAAGGGCCTCGGCCATTCAATAAGCGGAAAGTTGCCCCTAGTCTGGATGACATCGGAACACTCCATTGCAGCGGAAAGTTGCCCCTAGTTTGAATAACCTGTCTGGGAGATCGTAGTGAATCTTGATGAATAAAGATGGTGAGGTGATCAAAATGCACTAAGTTGATCGAGGAAAACATTATGACTGAACTTCAAGATGAAGCTGCCTACGTATCCCAAAGATGGGAATCAAGTCTTACGTAGTTCAGGCTTAGGTTCGCTCGAGTGTTTTTGCTCTCCTTTTGCGCTCTAACTTTTGCCAAGGCCGCCCTTTGCGGGTTTTCAACCTTCTTGAGCTCGGTTTTATAATTCTCAAATTTTCTATGCTCTGAGTTTTGCCTAGGTCGCCCTTTCGGGTTTTCGGCCTAGCGAGCCTCTCAGGGATAATATTTCTTCAACTTGTCCATATTGATCGGTTGGGAAAACTCCAAGCCATCTAGATCCATCAGAACCACAGCTCCACGACAGATTGACTTGATGATGTAGGGACCGGTCAATTGGAGTGCGAACTTGCCCTTGGGTGCGTGGATGGGAGCTCGGTTGTCTTTGAGTACCAAATCTCCTTCTTTCAAGTTCTGGACTTAACCTTCTTGTTGAAAGCAGGCGATTCTGCGTTGATAACCTGAGCGTGATGCAGTGCTTTCAATCTCCTTTCATCAAAAAGCATGAGTTCTTCAAACCTACTTTGCTGCCAATCCGCTTCGGCTATCTGGCATTCGGCCAATACTCGCAATAACGGGACGTGAATCTCAATTGGTAGGACGGCCCCCATCCCATAGACTAATAGTCTGAGTCGCCCGATGAGAAGTTCGATCGAAGTCTGTAGCCCCATAGAGCAAGCGGCAACTTATCGGCGATCCTGTAGGTTTCCACCATCTTACGTAATATCGCTTGATATTCTTGTTGGCGGCCTCAAGCGCTCCGTTGGTTTCTTGCGGTAAGTAGGCGACTTATGAAAAGCCACGTTGTATTTCTCCAACAAGTCAATCACCTCCTTCTTGAAGTGGGAACCATTGTCGAAACTATTTCATTTGGGACTCGTGGCGACAGATAATGTTGTTTACGATGAATTTTGCAGCGTGTGAAGCTTTCAACCTTGCGTAAGATTGGGCCTCAACCCACTTTGTGAAATAATCTATCGCTACGAGGATGAACTCATGCCCATTCGACCCCTTCGGTAACAGGCTCCGATCACATCAATTCCCAGACGAGAAAAAAGGCCATGGCGAAGTCATGTTGTCTGCAGCTTTGGCGGAATGTTCATGCGATTTGCATGAATCGACATTGTGGCATCGCCGAACAAAACCGATACAATCCTCCTCCATGGTGGACCAATAATAACCTTGCCTAAGGATCTTCTAGCCAACATCACCCCATTCATATGTGCACCGCATTCACCCCGTGGATGGCTTCCATCGACGTTTGGACTCTTGACATCAACACCGGTTTATGCATTCCCGGATGACCTCTTCTATCTGATTTACCCTGAGATGATGAAGCTGGTGACATTCTTCGATTGCCCTCTTGTCTTTGGCATTTACCTGGCGGGTATGTTTACATTTCCAAAAAGTTCGGATGTCGTAATACCGGGGTGTTAGTCACGAACTTCATCTATGGTACAATCGACTCATAGGCGGTCGAATTTACAGTCGATAATATTTGGGCGCATTCGGACTCCGTGGGATGTCTATCATGGATGATAGAGTTGCTAAAGCGTCGTGAACTTGTTGTTCTCTCTTAGTAGATGAGTAAAACTTAACCTTTCAAACGAGAATCGGCAAATCCAAGGTTTGGTGATACATCATCATATTTTCTTCTTTTACTTTCCGGTCTCCTTTAGCTTGAGACACAACAAGATTGAATCTCCGATGGCGTCCGGTAGTCTTGCCCTAATTCTATTTGCTTCCATGCCCGACAATGCAACCGTGATACGCCCGTTATTTGAGACTTTGAAGCGGAGTTTGAAGGCTAGAGGATCTGAGGAATTGTCGGTGCTATCGGCAACACTCCTATCCCATACCCATGTTGATTTGGCGCTCCGTCAAAGTACATTATCCAACTTTCCTCGTCGATATGCGAAATTGCTTCATCTGGGAATAGGTACTCATTGCTTCATCCCCTCAACGGATGGTCGACAGGAACTCTGCTCTTTGCTACGCCCTTCTTGACTTCGCGTCACATATGTGAGATCAAATTCGGAGCAAAAGCAACCAACGAGCTAGCCTACCGTGGTATTTGGTTTCTCGAAAAAGATATTTGATGGGATCAAGTCGTGAAACCAACATTCTGAGTGAGCTAACAAGTAGTGCCGCAACTTCACGGTAGCCCATACGAGCTAAGCAAGCCTTTTCGGTGGCGTATCTGGGGTTTCATACTCTAGCATTTTCTTGCTCAAATAATAGATGGCTTTCTCCACCCTATCTTCTGATTCTTATGCAAGCATACAGCCCATCGTGGTCTCGATCAGCAGCAATTACAAAATCAATGGTTTCCCTGATTCTGGTGGTGATAAAACGGGTGGGTTCTGTAGATATTCTTTAATCTGTTCAAATGCAGCTTGGCATCGGCCGTCCCATTGGAACTTCTTTCCTTTCTTCAGAAGACCAAAAAGTGGTTCACAAGTCAAGGTTAGTTTTGAAATAAACCGTCTTATGAATTGCACTTTACCCAGAAAGCCTCGCACCTCTTTTTCAGTCTTTGGTGGTGGCATTTCTAAGATGGCCTTGATTTTGGAAGAATTCGACCTCGATGCCTTTGTGTGTCGAAACCTAGCATTTTTCATTTGTAACACCAAGCGTACATTTACGAGGTTTAGCACTTTGAATTCCACGATCCTTTGGAAAAACTTGCGCAAAGGCGGTGTAGTAGCCCTCTCTTTCTTTGGACTTGACAATCATGTAGTCACGTACACCTCAACCTCTTTGTGGATCATATCGTGTAATATTGTGGTCGGCCCGTTGATAAGTAGTGGCGTTCTTCAACCCAAAGCGGCATGACCCGTAGCGATATGTTCCCCGGGGTGGTGAATCACGATCTTTTCTCATCCTCTGGTGCCATCACAATCTGGTTGTAGCAGAAGCCATCCATGAGCGAGGCGATGCATGCCTGCTTGTAAGTCCACTAGCTCATCAATGTGTGGCAAGGAAAGTCGTCCTTGATGGCTCTGTTTAAATCCACGAAGTCTCGCACACCGGATCTTGCCATCTTTCTTGGCACCGGCACTATGTTGGCCAACCAAGTGGGATATTACGATACTAGCGAGGAAGCTGCGTCAATTTGTAGTGACCTCTTCTTTGATCTTGAGAGCCCAATCCGGCGGATCCTTGAGCTTACGCTTGATAGGTCGGGCCTCGGGGTCAAGGGATCGATCTTTGTACAATCTCGGGATCGATTCGGGCATGTCTTCGTAGGACCACGCGAAAACATCTTTGAAATCTTTTAATAAAGCGACTAAGCGCTCGCGTTCCTCCGAAGACAGCGTGGACCCGATCTGGACGGTAGCGGGTCCTCCTCGATCTCAATATTCACAGAAATGATTTCATCCGTTAAGGGTTTGACAAACCTCTCTTGCTCTTGCTCAATTAGTCGTTGCAAAACCGGAGGAACTTCGTCCTCGTCGTTTTGATCAAAATTTTGAAAGTCTGAATTAATGCAATAAATTAGGGGCACAGAAAAGTACTCGGAAACCACATTCACCTCATTCTCATTAAGTGCATCCAGATCATCCAATTCATCGGTTACAACAGACTCAAAAGAAAAGGAAAAAGACGACCTGGACAAGACTGTGGCATCCGGGTTGACACCCCGAAGTACAGACTCGGACTTCGGTCGGTGGAACTGATTCGACTCGAAGACTTCGGTGGAATCGATTCGGCTCACTACTGACCGGAGCTGGCTGGATAAGAATCCCTCCTCGTACTGCCAAGTGAGCGAGGGTGCGATCGATGCGTCCAAGATGGCTGCTGGTTGGCTCGCAGCCGTTTCATCTCCAATCATGGAAACCGGCGTTATTCCCCAAGCAATCCTGGTCGATCGGAGGATCAAGAGAGAGACATGCGATGCTACCCCATTTCCAATTCGGTGCCCTCGGGATCCTCTGCCGTATTCGCTCAATCTCGGTTGTTGGAGTGCATGCGCTCGCGACAGCGTCATCCCCGATAGTTGCGGTCGAAGAAGATTTGAAACACGATGCAGCGCTTCCCTCCGCGTTGAACCATGGTTACGGGAAGCGCAAAATGGAAAATCTTCCCCCTCCGGACGAAGCGTCCGTTCAGGGTACCCCAGATGGGCCTATCTATTATATCTAAAGGCTTCCCAGGCTGCTCAGCTTTGGCCCGGCTGGCCAGTTCCTTTCCCTTTCTCGCCCAGTCTTCTTTGGTAGGCAGATAACCTAATCAAGGTATGTGGATTATGTGGCACTTGACGACTGCGACACCTTCGGCCGCTTCTTCCCAATCCCATCCGGGATATCTTGTAGCTTGTTCATGAGGTAGGCGGCTTGGCGACGACATACAAACCCTCATTCACGACCATTATGTTTTGCACCACGGGCCTCGGCCAAAGTAAATCGATATAAACATATCCTCCATGCCGTGTTCAATCTCCGGTGGCGTAGATACCTCCGGAGGGATGGATTGATGAGTTCCCAAAAACAATGGCTACTCCTTTCCAAAGGGTATTTCACCATTTGATGTAGAGTAGATGAAGCGGCCTTCACTGATGCAACGAGTCGCCCCAAAAGCATGTTGAAAGATCACGAGGGACCTCCAAGACATGAAAATCTATTTCGTGTTGTCGGGCCCAATCTTGGTTTGGATTTTCTTGTCCCCAAGACATCCACCTTGTATTATCATATGCTCGATTACTTGAGTAGTCGGTGTGAAGTCATGAGCTTTAACCCAATTACATCGCCGTTACGGCGGACGGACATTGATAAGCGGACCGGTGTCAACAAGCACCACCGGAATCCATTTGTCCTTGCATTCTCTGAGAGATGTAGAGAGTGCATTATGATCCACGCCCTCGGTGCAATTCTTTGTCCGTAAAGGTCAATCTTGGGGAACCTCCTCCGGGAAGACCAAACCAACTAGTTGTTCGGCGTAGTTTCGATGGAAAGTTTAGCTCTGTCCATGGCGAGATAAAACTGACTGCCGGTGCACCCTCGAAGCCATAGCGATCCCCAAATGGAGATGTCTGCTTGTATTTTCTTTATTTGCTTGATCTGACCTCTTCTTCCACTTGCTTCTCTTTACTTCTCTGCCTCCTTATCTTTCCACGATGCCTCGGGTTGATCAAGGTGTGGGGGCTTGAAATACCGCCCACTTCTAGTCATATGGTCTACCTCCTCGAGGTGCAGTCTTGTCCGGTTAGCCACTGCCCGATCTTAAATGCGTGTGGGCAAGATACAAGTCGTCATCTTCCCACCACATTCCATTAGCGGCTAGGAGGCATCTGTCCGGTTCTGGCTTGTTTGTGCTCTCAGGAATTTCATTCCTCATGCTCCGGCATGTTAGGTCTTCGTGCGCTTGACACTCTCAACTTCCTCATGGTTCTTTGCTTTTCGGGCTCTCTCGAGTCCCATCTCTTTCTTGTTCCTCCGGCAACAAGCATGCGGTTTTCAAAATGTTTTGTTCTGGCGAAATTCTTCGTCCGGCGCTCTCCGGCAATGTAATCGATCCTCGGCCCTTAGGCCACAAATGGTACAATATCGGTGATCATCTAACCACCCGGCGACCTGGCGACTCCTCATTTTGAACCGGTTAATCGATGCATCCCGATTCTGCTTTCGTAGAATTGAAGGTTGGCGAAGTCCTCTTCCACATGATCAAATCATCCCCGTGATTCAAGCTTGTCCCCGGATCATACACAACTCGGCCTCTTCCGGCAACCCCATACTCGGCTTAGGCGGCTCATTGACAAGATATATCCACTTTCGGATCATAAGCTCTGCCGGCTAAATTCTCGAGATAGCTCCACCCAGATTCATGATTCTGCTCTCCTCGAAGCTTTGCCCGTTCCATTCTCGGTGGTCACCACCTTTGGCTCGGGTTGGGTTGGGGAGGTGTCCAACACGCCAAGTCGATCTTTGTCGGGAAGGACCACCTCGGCTTGGGTAGGTGGGAGGGAGTTATGTAGATCTTGGGATCGTAAGATCGCCCAGTATGGATAAGGTTGACTCTTTTGGTGGATCTTGGTTGTGTTTGGGGAGTGGGTTGTTTGTGACGTTGGGTCCTTGAGGAGGTAGAATGATGTTCTTGTCAATGAGGTCTGAATCTCATGGCCTTGACTGTAACATTGGTTGGTGTCATGACCATCTTCTTTGATGGTATTGGCAATATTTGGGTTTGGGTTATGGGAAGGGAGTGGATTCGGTAGAGGCCTCGGTTCCAAGGGTTTGGTGCCCTTCGACTAGAACCAGGGACTTTAGACAAAGACATGTAGAGTGGGAGAAGGTTCGTTGACCCACAGGTTGGTATCTTGGGGCTTGATTCTACTCCCGAGGCATCGAGAAAAAAGGTGTGGCAGCTGCGGACCTTGGTTGGGGAGGGATTGGTGGTGACCATTCCGACCTCTGAAGTTCTTGTATTGGAAGAGCCACTCGGACTGCATTGGTATTAGGTTAAATGTTCTCCGGGGTTGATCCCGATCTTGGTCAAACAGACCCTCTTTCTTCCCATCCTCTATTTGCATCCCCTTATCATGCTGATCCGCCAAAGTGGGGAAGGCGACTAGAATCATTTTCTTCATTAATTGGTGGAGATTGGGCACAATCATCTGGATCTGATCTCTATCTGTTGGCCTTAAGGTCATCATCGATGCCTTCGCCCTCCACCGGGTTACAAAGTCAGAAAAAGATTCTTTGGGCTCCTGCCTCGTTGTCTCGAGATCGAGTGGTGATCTCGTCTGCGTGTTATATGAGTATTAACGCGATGAAGGCCTCGGCCATCTCATCGATTGTTTTCACATCATCATCGAGTTTTGAGTACCAAGTGGATGCCACACCGGCGAGTTCGACCGAACAAAGAAAGCTTTTGCGGTCGGGTTAGGCCCATTGGTCTTAAGATGTCGAGAATAGCGGAGGTGGACCATAGGATCCTCGGACCCATCAAAGCGATCGATCTGGGGCATTTTAAATCTTTCCGTGAGTCACGGCCACATCGGTATAGCCGTCTTCAATATCTGGGATGGCCTTCACCCTTGAGACTTCTTAAGAGCTTCTCCAACTTGCTCAATTTAATGTCTGGTCTACCTCGAACTCAAATGGAAGTCAGGGTGGTTAGGGGTGATGTTTTGGGACGGTTGTGGTAGAAGCGGCGGAGCCGGCCAGATTGGATGACTGTGTCCTCTTGGGTGTTTTGTGGGTTAGGCGAGCATTTTGTGGATTTGGGAGGGTAGCTTGGGTATTCGGATTTGGAGGGGCATTACAGGGGATTTGGGGAGGATTACTTGATAGATGTTTGTTGACAATGGAGCCTGGTGGAGGGACTGGTGCGAAGCGATCACGGCGTTCTTTGTTATGTCTGGCGATCAACTTTCGGTGTTGGGCCATGACGGTGCTCGTTGTTTGGAAAATTCCGCCTGGCGGTTAGCATCATCTTGCTTTTGCTTCATGCTTTCAGCCATCTGGATCATCATCGCCTCTTCTGTTGTGTTTTGTTGTTCCATCTGAAAAACTGGCAAGTGTGTCTCTATAGCAGAAATAGGAATCTCAACCCGACTATCTGTTTCTAAAGTAGACTGCTGTACCAATAATCTCTGCTCTGATGGACTGCGTTTCCTTGGTCTCCTTTTAATAACCGGGGGTAGTGAGTGGAACACCGGATGTCCGTCAACTAGATCCTCGGATCGAGTAAGTCGGCGACCTCGTGTCCAGATTGCTTGGGAAATATCGACTGGCTCGGAAGCAATCGTGCTACAAACTGTCCCTAGCAAAAGGATAAATAAAGCGAAAAAGAAATAAATAACCAGAAATAAAACGGGCAGCATAACGGCTTAAATTGAATACACCACACGATCGGGTATACAACAACACACGGTTAGTAAGTGGCTATACTGCATCCTCAAATCTTGGTCAATATTCTGTATCAACATTACGATAAAGCTGAATCGATATCCGCGGACAAGCGATTCCCAAATCTTGGATAATGCCCTTGACTGATTCCCAAATTCAAAAGCGATGCCCTTGAACTGATGCCCAAACTCATCTTGATACATGCATTCCTGTAAAGGCACACTCTAACAAGCACATAGCGAGATAAGTGAGAGCCAAAACACCCCTATGTTGGGGTAGGGTTTCCTGTCCTATTTTGTCAAGAGCTAGGGTTTCACTACGCACCGGCGGTTTCAAACAACCTATAAGCGGGTAAGCAACTTTGTCCTAGTTTGGAATGGTCACTATGGATCGAATATGCACTAGGTCGAATGGTCAAAGGGTGCCGGTAAAACCGGGGTTTGTGTTCTATCTTGGCGAGCCGTAACCGTCGACCTTATGGACATGCCTTGACAAGACAAGCCTCCGGCAAACCGCTCAGGAATAGCAGATGGCAAACACGGTGTCCTAGGCGCACCGATGCAAATGCAATGCAAAGAAACACACAAGTGTAGTCAAAAACAGATATCACGAGTTCGAGTTAAGTTCTCTAAATCCCCAGCAGAGTCGCCAGAAACTGTAACAACGCCCGCGGGGGACCTCGCTACAGTTCGGACTCGATTTTTGTTGCGGTTCTAAATCTCGAACCAAAGAGTCCAAATCCGGCAAATCGTTTTGAAGGAAAACAGATTTTTTGAAAAGAAGTGCCAAACATGGTGCTTTGCGGATATGAGTCGCCACCTAAATATTTTAAAATGGGAAATTTAGGAAACCACGACTCGGTGCGAAAGGCCACGTGTCCGTCATCACCAAAGTTGGCTCGGGAACTTGGAGTGCGATTAGGAAAGGTCACATCGTGAGCACCCCCTCTCGCCGGTCAAAAGACCGGCCTCTACTAACCATGATATCGATTTTGAAAACATTGTATGCTCTTATTAGATTATTAGCCTAGGATTACTATGTGATGCTTTCATGACAAACAAGTATAAATGGGGTCTGCTGAATGGAACAAAACATTTCATGTTTGTTTGTTTGAAAATGGTTTGCTACCCTGAGTAGGCTTAAAATGATTTTGCCACAATCTAGTGGGCTTAACAAACAATTGATGAATTGCTCCAATTGAGATAACTCAACCTCCACCCACAGGCATTCAAAGGCGGTTATATCACATAAGCACATAGCCTCATGGTAAGCATGCTATCATGGCAACACTCACGCATGCAAGGATGCTAAAGCATAAAACTTACCTAGTACTCCAAGCCAAAACAAAAGTGATTAGAAATCATGCATGATCCCAAAATATCTGAGAATGCCTAATGCAACACATGCAAAATGCAACTATAGCAGGCTCGGCTATTCTAAACATGGTATATGGAATGCAATGACTAACATGTATTCAACTTTAGAATTGAAATACAATGCAGTTTGCATGATGTGCGAGCCGATGCATGCTGTCTGAGATGAATGATGCAAACATCTTTGTCATCTTGTATGCTAATTGAAATATGCCCTAATCTAACCATTCAAAGCGGGTAAATAAAAGGGAGAAAGAAATGGGGGTTGGAAGACATACATCACACTCACACACCCTTATTACATTTATGCCCTCATGCGAGGTCGAATAAATATCTGATCGAATAAAAGAATATCTGATCAGGAAATAAATATACAAATTCTAATTAATTAACAAGTTAATTACAAAAAATTAAAAGCTGGCGTGCAAGCCGAGGATGCCTTCGATAGATGATGGATCTTTGGATCGCTTGGCGCGGAAATCCTTTGGAATGCTGATTAGCCTCTGTTTGCAATATTTCTCGAAATCTTGTGGACTCGAAAAGTTGTTGATTGTTGATTTTCTTTAGCGAGAGGCGAGAAAAGGGCATAGCAATGTATTTTCACACAAATATATGCATGCCTCGATCCTCGTACCACCAATCACGCATACCGATGCATGATGGCGGAAGGCGGATTGCACAACTCAATATGGGGATGAATGCTACAACAAAACTTAACTCCATCATGGGTAATCCGAATTGTCGATGGTAGGGAATTGAGACACACTCCGTAAGTACAGTCTGAGAATGTACCTCGTTTCCGTGCAATATGCATGATATGCATGAAATGCAACTAAGATCTGACTGGTATGCACAATCTTTGTGAAAATGAGATGAAAATGAGGCGCCTCGAAAAGCGTGCACGCGGACGCATAAACCGAAGCGATGATATGAAATGCAAATCGGATAAACGAAGTGCCTCGAAGTGCGTGCGCAGCACGCAAAGCGGCGATGATATGAAATAAAATCGGATAAGCGAAGTGCCTCGAAGTGCGTGCCGCACGCACGCAAATCAGCGATGATGAAGTGAAAATCGAATAAAACCGAAGTGCCTCGAAGTGCGTGCCTGGTAGCATAAGCGAAAGCGATGATGAAAATCGGATAAAACCGAAGTGCCTCGAAGTGCGTGCCCACAGGCGCGCAAACCGAGGGGATGATGAAAGATGAAAATCGGATAAAATCGAAGTGCCTCGAAGTGCGTGCCTGGTAGCGCAAAGCGGCGACGATGAAATGGGATGAAATGGCATACGGAATGCAACGATGGGCTTACACCAACATGGGAGAGCCTCAGCTTACTCACATAGGAGGCCGTCGGATAAAAATGAAGTGCCTCGAAATGCGTGCACATGGGCACGTAAACCGAGGCAATGGCATACAAGCATGAAAATGCAAATTGGGCTTACGCCAACATGAGAGGGCCTCAACCACACTCACATAGGCTGCCGTCGGATAAAAAGAGGTGCCTCGAAGTGCGTGCACTGCACGCATAAATCGAGGTAATGCATTAAGGCATGAAATGACATGGGAAATGATATGCAAGCATGCAAACCATATTTCAGCACCTAAATGAAGGAAACAGCCGAAACAATTGAAATGACACGAAGCATGCATTCATCCCGAAAGTGTGAAATTAAGCCCCGAAATGGCCTATAGCCATGCTATACATGCAAAATATGATCATGGAAGCAAGAACAGTAGCAAGGCAGTCCCAAATATGGCATTTTTCAGTAACAAACATGGCCAAAATGCAAGCATAGATGGATCAACAATAGCATGCAAAATTAGTGGCCAAAAGAGGGGTATTGAGACAAGTGATATATGAAAACCCCAAATGGACAAACTTTCTTCTACAACATTGAAGATGAGCTAAAAATAGGCACAATTGCAGAAGATGACATCCTCAAAATCAGAATAAAATCATGCTAACAATTCCATGCAAAAATGGAGCTCAAAAGAGGTTATAACAAGAGTCATGCAAATCAAGCACCAAATGAGAAAATTTTCTTCATGAAATGTGTAAAGGGGGTCAAAATAAGACCAAAGTCAGTAGGATTCGAAGTCCCAAAAACAAATAGAAATAGGTCAAAAGTTGCATACAAAAATGGGCACACTTGATGGAATTTGAAGGAAGTGGTGGATACAATGGCCAAATGAAGTTGAGCCCTTCTACAATGTTGTAGAGGGGCTCAAAATGAGCACAAAACCAGTAGGGGTCGGACCCCTAAAAACAAAAGGAAATAGGCCTAAACTAGCATGCAATATAATGGCATAAAAGCTAGGTATTGAAACAAGTATATCATAGAAGCCTCAAATGAAGTTGAGCCCTTCTACAAAGTTGTAGAGGGCTCAATATGAGCTAAAACCAGTAGGGGTCAGGCCCCAATTCTCAACCAAATAGAGTATAGAAATGAATCAAGAAAAAGCCCTAAAAGTTGGTTTTGAAGACTTACCCTTGAAGACTTGTCTTTCTTTGATTCTTGGCTCTGATTTGTTGCTTCTTGACCTCTGAAGAACACCTCCTTGCTGCTGAAATGGTAGTAGCGATGGTGAGGCTAGGTGTTGATGAAGAGAAGACCTAGGGACTTAGAAGCTTTTTTGAGGTTTTAAGCTAAGGAAATGGAGGTTTTTGGAGAAGTGTTCTTGAAGACAAATTTTCCAACCCTGAAGAAGGAGAGGAAGGGTCCTTCAAATAGGCAAGAAATGGGGTGTAAAAGGGGAGGGAAAGCACCCAATCTTTCCCTCCCGAAATATCCCCCAGATGCCCCGGGATATGTTGGAAGATATCCGGACGGTTTGGGACAGTTGGAAGCAAGAAGTGGCGGCCAGTAAATTTAATGAGGAGGTGGCGGCCACCCACCTGGTCGACGACTACCCCTCTGGCCGGCCATGGCACAAAATTGAAGTCAATATTTGCTGGCCGACCACCATGCCAAGGTGTCCTTCCAAGTGTGTAGAATAAGGCCCCAAGGTCGGAATCTGGCAACGCTGAAGCAGAAGTCACAACATAGAGCTTGAAGGAGAGGCCCAAAAATGAAACCAACAATTGCTGGCCGACCACCAACTTTTTGTGTCCTCCAAGATGTGTAGAACAAGGTTCCAAGGTCGGAAATTGGCAACACTGAAGCAGGAGCCACAACATAGAGCTTGAAGGAGAGGCCCAAAAATGAAACCCTGAATTTCTGGCTGACCACCAACCCTTAGGGTCCTCCTAGATGCCCTCATCACAGATATGTAGCTTTGGTTGGAAGAAAATACCCCCAAGGTGTTCAACATTGGCCCGGAAGTGAGAAAAACGGGCTCGGAGGCAAGCAGGCTATCTATCACGGGATAATTGCTGGCTTCTCCCCAGTGATCTTCACGATGTTGAAGCAGAGGTACGCCAAGTTTGAACAAAAACTAATGAGAAATGAGCGCTCGGAGCCAAAAGCGAGCAATTCGGGATCGAAAATGAGGCTGCAGTGCGGAAGTGGTATTCACGGCGAAGTGGGCATCTGCGACCCAGTGTCGCCGGAATGACAAAAGCAGAGGTCCTGCCAAAAATCAGAGAAAACCGATGCAAAATGAATGCTCGGGACCAAAACCGAGCAGTTTGGGGTCCCGGCGATTCTGAGCACCGAAAGTGGCATCGTCCCACGAAGTGGGCATCGAGCCCAGGGTTCCTCGAAATGTTAAAACAGAGGTCTCATAAAAACCGGAGAAAGCGGATGCGAAATGAATGCTCGGGGCCCAAATCACGATTCGAGGTCGAAAATGGGTCGCCGCACCGAAGTGGTGTTATTGCGAAGTGGGCATCGAGGGCCCAGTGTCCCTCGGAATATTAAAACAGAGGTCTCTGCCAAAAACTGGAGAAATCGGAGATGGTTGGGCGGTCCAGAGCCGACTGGCACGGCTCAAACCGAGACCCGAAATGGGCAAAATGGCCTCTGACCCACGAAAAAGTAGCTCACACCACCGGAGATAGTCTCTGAGACCACTCCCTTCCCTCGGGAAAGAAAGCAGAGAAAATGGAACTGGTTATGGCAAGAGACAAGGTAGAGAAGAGGTTCGGAAGTCGGGAGGCGGTCTTGTGACCACGACTCTGAGACTTCGGAACGAGCACAGTATGTAACATCACCGAGCGCTCAACCGGTGACGTCTGAGTCTTAAGGTCGGTCAAAAATGGGGTGTCTACAGCGCGTGTGAGTGGGAGTAAATTTTCCATGAGTTAATAATTTTTGAGTTTCTTAGGATATCTCCAACGGTTTACTAAAAATTTTATCAAATCTGAGTAAAAAAAGAACGAATTCCTCTATTTGATATCACTTGCTCTAACGGAGGGATTTGGCTTTTCATCAAATTACCGGTCGACCAGACGGATGACCGAGAGGACGACCGGCCGGTCGACCAGTCAGTGCAAAATTTTCACTTTAGTTTACATCTGAGAATGACACTTTTTGGTTGTTTATCCAACCATTTTCTATTCTATTTCCACCATTGTTTTGGGTCAAGGAAGCGATGTTAGAGAAGTACCCAAGAAAGAAAAGAGAGTCATCTCTCTCTAGAGTTGTTGTTGTTGTTGTTGTTCTCGCATTCACTAGTTAGAAGACGAAGTAAAGAGACACAGCTATAGAGAGAGAGAGAAATGATGAGTTGATTGGGGCAAAGAATCAGAGGATGTTGGCCCCATCTTCGCAATCTACTAAAATTGCATGCAATTTGAGCTCAAATCTCTCTTGATTCTCAAGATTTGTGCCACAAATCTCTCTTGAAATGTTGAGTTTAGATCTGGTTGGTTATTTTCTTGCTCAAATTGGACACTGGTTATACTGATTTGAAGTTTTGGGACACATCTAATTAGGGGTGTAATTTTGGCCCGGCCCGGCCCATTCGGGCTTGGGGCGGGCCTAGCCCATGTCGAGCCTTTTGGGCTCCCACCAAAAAATCGAGTCAGGCCGGGCTGGCCCACGAGCCAAAAAACTAGGCCCAGGGGTATTCGGGCTTTGGGCGAACCAGTGGGTCGGGCCTCGGGCCGAGCCACTGGGCTTGGGCCTGAGCTTGGGCTTTGGGCCGGCCTAAACAATTTTTTTAATTTTTTTCACCAAAATTTTATTATTTTCCATTAAAAATAACACTGGGCCTCAGGTGGGCTGGGCTTTTAGGCGGGCTGATGAGCCGGGCATCAAAACGATGACCCAGGCTCTGGCCCAAGGCCTCGGGTTGGGCTTGGGCCTAAACGGGCCTTAACGGGCCGAGTCCACCTCGGGCCGCGGGCCAAAATTACACCCCTACATCTAATTGTTTCTCTACATTCAATGTTGCGTTTTAGATCAAACTGAGTACTTGTTGAACTGAGAGTTTTGTTAAATAAAGATATGAACACCCACATCCTCAAAGCATATCAAAATCCAAATCTGTTCTGGCAAGTGTTTTATTAACTGGATGACCACGGGGACAACAGTCCGATGGGTCCCATGACCAACATCTACGCACAGTAAACTGGTAAATGCTTCCTAGATCCTTAGTTTGGTGAAACATTTCACATTTTCTCAATTTGATACCGTTTTGGTGAAATTATTGGAGCACAAAAAGTACCTTTTTTTCACCAAATTTGAATTTGGTGATGCATCTGATGAACCGTTGGAAATGGCCTTACCACTTTGAAATTGTAGATTTTTGTCCTAATGACCAATAAAAAAAAAATTACGTATAGGTCTTATTAAGTGAACTTATTATTCAATAGGTTCTATCATAATTAATAGTATTTTAAATTATCGCTAAAACTTAACAATTAATAATATTTTTACGGAAGCAAGAACACTAAACATTAACAAAAAGGAGACGGAAGCAAGAACAGCAGCACTAAACATTAACATTTTTAACTACTTGAATAAAACTTAAAATAAAACTTACAATTGTTTACTGGAATGAAGCAAACAGTTCTTCAAAATACATGACTTGAAAACAAATTTGAAAATATAAAATTACAGAGATAGCTATTTTCTTGAGGAATGAACACTCAAATTTTCTAACTCTGCCTTATTCTTAACTGAAGAGGCTCTTAAATAGATGAAAGGAGTTACTGTGAGCCTTGTGAAGGAATCTGACTTTTGAAAGAAGTACATGGGAGCTGTCTGCAACTTTCGGTGAGTGACTAAAGTTGATGGCTACCTCTGAATATGTTGAATTTGTCGGTTTAATGAATAATGATGAATCATGAATAGTAATGTTGACTTTTTGATTAATAGTGAACAGTAAATTTGACTTTTTTCACTATTCATTTGGGAGCATGTGACTGAGTGGAATCAATATAGATATATATATATCAGCAGTTTTTCTCAAAATGAGAGTATTGATTGAAGCTGATAACTATAGCTATATAGAATCCAATGACTGCATCAAGCATATGGGTCTTGAGCATCTTGAAACTGGGGCCCGTATGGATCCTAATTGGTTGAGCCTTCAGAAGAGTTAGAACCGTCTGAACCTTCTTCTGAACTATCTTCATCGGTTTGTGACTTGGCTTAGGCCATGAGAAGGCGAGCTATTTGAAGGAGCTCATCTTTTGATGACTTGGACTTGACTTTAGTTTTAGCCTGGGCTGATAAGGGTTGTGTTTTAGCTTTGGACTTTGAATGAGAAGATTTGGGCTTTGCTAACTTGGGCTTAGAAGAACTGGATATTGGGCTTCCAAGATTAACTGGAGGAAGTGAGCTTCCTTGTGTTAATGGAGCAGTTGGGTTCTGCTGAGCTTTAACCATAGCAGGTGTTAAAGCATGAATATTGACTGAAAATTCTGCTTGGACTTGTTCAATGATCCGTGGAATTTTGAAATTATCCCACCATTTAACAAAGTGTTGGCGAAAAATTATGTCATCAGAAATAGCATATTGCCATTTAAATAGCCAGGGAATTTTGTATTTGGAGATAAAAATGAGCAATTGAGGGAATTGTTTTTGTTGTGGGCTAAATGAGAAAACATTAGAGAAGTAGTTGACTTGTTCAATCATGATAGAGGGGAAGATATCATTAATAGCCCTATTTTGTGACCACCAACGCAGAAACCAAGTGGGGAGTTCCGACTTGAATTTATGATCAAATTGGAGGAACCAGGAATGACTGTTTGACTCATTTTGATACAGGAGGACCTTAAACCATGCATCGATATAGTCATAATAACTATATTGGATTACATAACCAGGTAAGTCTCTAAGTTAGAAAGGAGATCCCCATTCATGCAAGGAGACTCTATTGTGAATATATAATGAATGGTACACAATTTTACTAGTGTAAGTTCAATTATAAATAGGCTTAATAACAATGGATTGATGATTGAAAAGGATGTCTTTGTAATAGGTGATTGACTTTTCTGGATAAAGAGGAACAAAATGCCATCCAGGAGGGAAATAGGATTTGACTAGGTCAAGAACAGTATGGGTATTTTTGTGACTAGGTTCTTTGAAAAAGAGATTAGTTGTATGACATTTAACATAGTCAGAACGAGCTGATTTAATAGGGTTAAGAGGGTAAGGAGTAACTGACTGAGAAGAAGAGGCGAATGGATCAGTAACCAATGCAGAGGTATAACTTGGTTTAGGTATATTACCAAGAACTTAGTAACAATTGACTAATTCAGCAGGATGATATCGGGTGACTAATTCCAAAGGAGAAACTGGTTGATTAGAAGGAACAAGAGCATTACTAAAAGGTCTCAAAGGTCTCTGAGCAGACATCTGAAATAAAATAGATGGATTGAAATTAGTATAAGGATATCTAATTTGCTCATATGATAATCAGCACAGTTAATATAGTGAGCCAATAGATTACGGCGACTACAAATGGTGTGAAATTGAATAAATTGAGCACGTTTAGTAGATTTTTTGGCTAATTTAAGGCAAGCAATATGGTGAGCAATTTGGTAAATGAGGTTTTGGTAATAGGTAACTCTAGATTTATGGTAGGAAATAAAAGGAGTTGCCATCCCTTACCCCCCTGTAAAAATTCTCTGGTAAGGAAATCAAGAATAGAATTTTGACAACCATGTATATATTCAATATCAAAGTCAAAAATACTTAAGATAGATTGTCATCTAGCAAAAATTTGTTTACTAGCAAGATTTTGAACATCTTTTTCTAAAATATATTTAGCAGATTTGCAATCAATATGAAGTAAAAAATTTTGATTTAAAATATTATCTTGAAATTTACTAATATATAAAACAGTAGATAAAATTTCTTGTTTAATAGTACTGTAATTTTTTTTGTGCTTTGTTCCAGACACCAGAATGAAAACAAACAATTTGTTTGGAGGACTGAGGAGTGACTTTCTGGAGAAGGATGCCACCATAGCTAATATTAAAGGCATCAGTTTGAATAATTTTAAATGAATTTTCAGTAGGAATACCAAGGCATGGCAAAGACTTGACATATTTTTTGACTTGTTTAACAATATCAGTATGAGTAGAAGACCAAGAAGGAGGATTATCCTTCAATCGATCAAAAAGTGGTTGACAGGTTTTCCTAAGGTCTTTGTAAAATTCAGCAATATAATTAAGCAATCCTAAAAATCTTTGTAATTAGGTTTTATCTAGGATTTCATCAGGAAATTTAGAAACGAATTCAATGGATCTACTAATAGGTAGAATGTTATTCTGGTAGATGTCATATCCTAAAAATCTGACTTTGGTTTGAAAGAGTTTAATCTTAGGAGCAGAAATGACGAGACCATGAGTTTTTATGGTATAAAAGAAAGTAGTAAGGTGTTTCTAATGTTCATTAAGGGATTTAGAAAAAATGAGAATATCATCTATATAAACGATGGAAAAATGACTAAAGGAATTGAAAATGTCATTCATGATGTTCTGAAATTCACTAAGAGCATTTTTTAATCCAAAAAGCATGACATTCCATTCATAATGCCCAAAAGGTGTAGTGAAAGCAGTTTTATAACGATCCTGGGGGTGAATTTGTATTTGTCGGAAACCACTCTTTAAATCAAACTCACTAAAAATGACAATTTGGCTAAGTCTTTTAATTAAATTTTTTTTATTAGGAATTGGATAACGAATCCATTCTAAAACTTTATTTAAAGGTTTATAATTAATTACGAATCGAGGAATGCCACGTTCTAACTCAGTATTTTTATTAACATAAAAGGCATGACAAGACCATGGTGACTTGCTATGACTAATAATTTTATTTTGCAATAATTCATTAATTTCTTTTTTGCACATTTCAACTAATTTATGATTCATTTGAATAGGTCTTGATTTAGTAGGAATTTGTCTTTCATTAAAATTCTTAATATATAGTAAGGTACATGTTTTTTTCTATGCCAAAAGGCAGTGGGTAAAGTAGAACAAACTGTTGATTCTAATTTCTATTTAAATTGTTCAATTTGAGAAATAGTAATGGGATCAATTAATTGTTGCTCAATTCTTTTATAATTTACTTCTTCTTTGAGATATCTGATTTGGCGAGTTAATCGAGTAATAGTTTTAGAAATAGAACAGTCTTTTAACTGGTTTAATTCTTTAACTTCAGGTGGAGATAAAAATTTAAAAGTTATGGTTTGGCCAAAGGCTCGAGTAGTTATTCCTTGATTATAAGTGGTGAATGGATAGAGTAGAAATATAAATGGTGTTCCTAAAATAACTTTATCAGTCATATTTCTAACTAAAACAAATAATGTTTTAAAGCAAACATTATTTTGGCAAATATAGACTTTTGATAATTTATATTTAATATGCATTTTGCTACCGTTAGCAGAGGCTAATTGTTCACCTGTTTTATGATAATATTTTGCAGGGAGTAATCCTTCTTGAATACAATTAAGATCAGCACCAGTATCTATTAATGCAATAACTTCTAATTCAAAATCATTGACAACTAATTTGATTTTTGAATGCCATTTTTTAATATTAATTTTATTGATAAGATTCAATCTTTTATTTTCAGGATTATCAAAAGGATTGGATTGATTGTCAAATAGAATATTATCTGGATTAGTGTTGTCATTAGTGCCTTCAGATTCATCGGACGAGATGGCATCATTCTATTGAAAGTTGTCTAAACTTTTATTAAGTTTTAGTACAGATATTTCTTCTTCTAAAATTTTATCTTTACTTTGTAAATCTTTGATAAGATGTTTAATCTGGTTAATTTCTTGTTGTAAATCTTGAAGAGTGATTTCTTTTTGTTTATTTTTAAATTTTTCTAAAGTTTTTGTTAGGCTAATGATTGGTTTATCAGGTTGTGGTTTAGTGTCTTTGTTAATTAATAATGATTTTAATTTTTTAGTATATTTTTGTTTTAATTCAAGATCATCTAATTTACTATTTAGTTCAATAAGAGCTGTTTCCTCTTGAAGTTGTTTAGTAAGGACAATGATTTGTTTAATAGGTTTACAACAAATATCATTGCATCCTAATTCAATGTTGTTATCAGAAGTATCACTAGGAGATTGATAATCAGATGAGGTATGTGAGTTGGGTATGTCAGTGGAGGAATTATGAGGAGGTTGATTTAACTGAAAATTTTCAAATAATTGATTTTTTGATTCATTATCTATTTAAAGTTGATTAATTTTATCTTTTAATTTTTGTTTTTCTTTACATTTATTGGAATAGTGACCCTTTTCCCGCAATTATAACAGGTAATATTAGAAGATTTTTGGAAGGAAATTTAGATTTTGACTTTTTAAAGGATTTAGATTTAGAATGTGATTTTGGTTTATCATAATACTTATCAAGGGACTTATAATTAGAATATTTCTTGCGATATTTATGACTTGATTTTTTAGAAAACGGGTTATTTCTTTGGGATTTTCTCCTAGAGGGTACGATAGGGGATAGGCTATATTGTTCACAGAAATTGCCTAGTTCATACTTAGCTTTATGTTTATCTTTAGTAGCTTTTTGACTAAGTTTTAGATCAATACACATTTTTAGTCCTTCATTTTGGATAGTACTAATTATATCACCATAGGTTAAATTATCATATTCAATGATTCCAGTAGGTTGACTAAGAACATCTCGAATCTTATGAGCAAAAATACTAGGTAGACCATTAATAAATTTTTCTTTCCAAAATGATTTAGCACAATCTTTGCGTAGCATTACTCTAGATGTAAAGACATCTTTATACCATCTGAAATCACTTAACGTGGAACAAGTAAGGTTATTAAGTTGATCATGTATTCTAGAATATATATTAGTAGGTGTGCCAATAAAATGTCTAACTATAGTATAATTAGGGTATTGACACCATCAGGCTTATAATAGCCAATTGTTTCATCAAATATGGGTGAATCATTTTCATCTTTTTGACTTGCATGTAAAATAGATTCTCTTTGATCTTCAGTGAGATATTTTTCCCTCCAAGATTTTAACATACCAGTAAAACCAGAGGTTATTAATGAAACAATTTCAGGTTGAGTATAATCTAGGTAATTACTATGATAACTATTGGCAACCATGGAAAAATGGTTTAATTTTGAAGGATTTGATCTTCACTAAGACCATCTATATTCCATTCGTAAAGTTTTTTAGCAGAAATAGAAAATTGATTATTAAGGTTAGTTTCTTCATATTGAAGATCAGCGGAAGTAGGCCTAGAGTACCAATTTTTTGTCAGAGTTGTAGGATTTACTTTAGGATAAGTAATTCGATTAAGATTAGAAGATTGAAATTGTTGAGCTAAAAGATTAATATCATTGTCAGATGTGTCGGTTTTTGAATGATGAGAAATAATATCTAGAGTAGGTTGTTGATTTAATATAGTAAGACCTTTTTTAGTTGAAGGAGAAGCGTCTTGTTCAATTGAAAGGGAGGCTAATTTAGTGAATAGTTGTTCTATGATTTTAACAGTAGAACTATCCTGAGTAACCAGACTATCTCTTGTGGAACATTGACTAGGTAAATTAAGTAAAGGTTTTTCTAAAGGTTGTTTTGTAGAAGAATGAGTATTAGAATAATCATCTAAATTTGTTTCTATTTTATCTAACTGTTTTCCAATTGTTTTTAGGCATTGGTTAGTATAATTATTTTGTTCAATGACTTTCTTTAATTCAAGTTCAGTGCCAGCTATCTTAAAGGGAGAAACTTTAATACTAGATCCTTGGTGTTCTATGATAATGGTTTCCAAGGGAGGGTGACTAGAACTAGTAGTAGTATCAAAAGAAGTTTTCCATTTAGTTTTTGTAATTGTATTGACCTTTTTGTAATAATTTTTCAAATATTCAGTGAAAGGTACTTCTATACTATGTTCAGTCATGAATTTATACCATTTTCGAGTAATTTTGGATTGTTGATAAGGATCATATTTAAGTCAGTAAGCTTGGCGTTTGACTTTATTATTTTTAGATTTAAATTCAATATGTAATTATCTAAGTTAGGAGCAAAAGGTTTACTAATAGTTAATAATTGGGCATTTATTGGGGGTATGACTTCAAAGTTAGTTTGTGTTGGTGAATCTTGAGAGATAGTATCTTCTTCAGGAAGATGAGTGTAACTTGAATAGACAGGTTTACTAATCTGGGAAGTTGCAGAATCATCGACTCCTTTCATTTTGCTATGAAAAGTTTGACCAATATGAATTTGACTGTTTTTTCTAAATAAAGGTGTATTAAATATTTCATCTTCTATTTCAGTGTTAGTTGGTATACTAGAAGTACTATGTCTAGAGGATTGTGTAGATCTATTAAATTTAATTATAACTGAGCCATCAGTAAATTGTTGAATGTCTTGGATGTCTTGACTAGTAGACTGTTTTTTATTATGTTTGTAATTTTCATTGACTGTAACCCATTGGTCTGAGAGAGTAATATCCTTCCATTCAATCATTTTAGGAATATTTATATTAGTATCATTACTACTACTTTGAATCAGTAAAGTTTTGTCTTTTGGACTTTTGTGTAAAACTTGAACATTTAAATTAGTTTTAATACATTTGTAAAAAACACGATAAATTAAAGCAATATTATGAACTTTTTCTTTCACATTTGTAAAAGAACCATTTAACTGAATATTCAAAGTTAAAGCATCTAATATATGTGGATCTCTAAGACTGAGTGTAAAGTCAGGAAAACAATTAAAATGGACAGGTCCACTATGAAGACCAATTTTCATCATACCTATTAAATGATCATTATAATCAAGAAAACGAGCATCTCTTAAACACAATAAAATAGAAGTATTTTTACCATGTTGGGTTAATGGTTTGATTCCAATTTGAATTAATTGTAAGTGAATAAAATTATGACCAGTTTTTAAATGACGTTTAATAGTATTAGTATCAAGTAATTGACATATTTTCCTAGGTTTTTCTAAAGTATAAACATGTTCTAAGGTTTTGATATGAAGATTAACATAAATTGTAGACTACATAAAATTAGTTTTATATATTTCTTTAATTGGTAATTGTGGTATGTTCCAACTCACATCAATTTTATCATTTTGTATTTCTGTATCTTCTTCATTAATTACTAAACCTTGATTAGGTATAGAGGGTAGTGTCATTGACCTAGAGCTAACAGAAGAGTTATTTCTAAATAATCGACTCATTTTTCCCTTTTCGTAAAATGGCTTACAGTGAGCTTAATACATTGTCTAAACTTATCATGTTTTCACATACGAAGTGTTCACACATACCCATTCCGGAAAACCCCTATGTATCCAATACTGCCTAACCAAAGGACTTACATAGGACCTGAGACGAAAGATGGGTGGTAAATAACAATGTGGAAAGACACAGATAAAGTTTTTGATAGATTAAGAGGACTACAAACAATGTTCTAGAAGAAAGAAACAGAGTGGATTAAATAGAAATAATACTTCAATAAATCATAACTTGGCTCTGATACCAAAAGAAGACGGAAGCAAGAACACTAAACATTAACAAAAAGGAGACGGAAGTAAGAACAGCAGCACTAAACATTAACATTATTAACTACTTGAATAAAATTTAAAATTGTTTACTAGAATGAAGCAAACAGTTAACAATTAATAATATTTTAGCGACAGTTTAGAAAAAGAAATATTTATCAATAAATCTCATTTCACAAACAAATACACCAATTAGTTTTAAGTTATTGATTTGTTAAGTCTTATAAGTGAGTAGTTTCTTTCCGTGTAATCCTATTTTTGATTTAAACAAATTACACTAACGGTCCCTATAGTTTTGAATTTGTATCACTTTAGTTCTTGACTTTTCAATTGTGACACATTTGACCTTGAATTTTGAATCTTGTTCTAAATAAGGACAATTGAAAATAACATTACTCAATTTGAAGGCAAAGTTGTCAATTTGATAAAATATAAACTAATTTGATAAAAGTAAATGTCAATTTTATTTTTATTTTTTTTTGAATTTTTAAAAATTATTTCCATCCACCAAAGATAAAATTATGTAAAATTGATAAATCTATTACACATTTATTTTTTTTACCAAAGTAATTTTAATTAATTTTTATTATGTGTTTGGATAATTATCATGTAATGGATGGTTGTTTTTAGGGTGAATTACACTAATGATCCCTATTGTTTGAGACTTGTATCATTTTGGTCCTTGACTTTTCAATTGTAACACATTTGATCTTAAATTTTGAATCTTGTTCCAAATAAGGACAATTGAAAATACCATTGCTCAATTTGAAGGGCAAAGTCATCAATTTGATAAAATATAAACTAATTTGACAAAAATAAATGTCAATTTTTTTAAAAAAAATTAAAAAAATTATTTCTAACCACCAAAGATAAAATTATATAAAATTAATAAATCTTTTACCTATTAATTTATTTATTTATTTATTTATTTTACCAAATTAATTTTTATTATGTGTTTGGATGATGATCATGTAATGGGTGGTTGTTTTTATTTTCATTAAATTAGTTTCTATTTTTTAAAATGTCAAATATGGCGACAACTTTGATATCATTATTAAACCAATCCATTAAATAAAAAAAATCTAAAACTAAAAACATTTTATATATTAAATGTATCAATTACACATTAAAAATCTAACAACCACCTATTACATAATTATCATCCAAGCACATAATACAAATTAATTTGATAAAATAAATAAATAAATGTGTAAAAGATTTGTTAATTTTACATAATTTTATTTTAAGTGGGTAGAAATAATTTTTTAAAATTCAAAAATATTTTTTTGACAATTTTTGTCAAATTAGTTTATATTTTATACAATTTTTGCCTTTGAAATTGAGCAATGGTATTTTCACTTGTTCTTATTTGAAACAAAATTCAAAATTCAGGATCAAATATGTCATAATTGAAAAGTTATAGACCAAAGTGACATGAGTCTCAAAATATAAGGATTGTTAGTGTAATTCACCCTTTTTATTTTAGTAGTGTTTTGGTAGACACCCTTTCATTAATGTGGCATGTGATGTGATATTCTAATGTGGAAGATATTAATGTAATACTTCAAAAAAATTAAAAACTCCTTAGTATACTTTTTTTCAAATACGACAACGTGGTTGGTATGATGTGACACTCTAAAATTTTTACTCAAAAATAATAATAATAAAAACAGCTTAATGTACTTTTATCAAATGTGACAATATGACGGGTATGATGTGGCACTTCAAAAAAAATAAAAATAGCTTAATGTACTTTTCTCAAATGTGACAAGGTGGTCGGTATGATATCACACTCTAAAAAAAAATTAAAAACTTTTTAGTATACTTTTTCAAATATAACAACGTGATGAATATGATGTGATACTTTAAAAAAAATTAAAAACTTCTTAGTTTACCTTTTTTAAATATGACACCCAATGTGTCGGGCAAATAAGTCATCACACATCCAAATTGACTAAATGGATTACAAGAAAAATATGAGACTATATGGATTATAATTCTAAAATATAGGACCTATTGGTCAATCTTCGTTAAAAAAATGTCACAAAAAAATTCATTAATTTTCAACTTTCAGTGATAGTTTAAAAAATTCATCACAGAAAAACGTTACTATTTGTAAGCTTTAGCAACAATTTATAAAAACCGTGACAAACTAATTGTCAATTTTTAGCGACATATGTAAAATATCCTCACAAAAAATTATTTTTAACGACGATTGTACTATGACTTATTTTCAATAGAATTTGATGAGAATTAAGTTTAATTATTAAGATCTTATTGGTAGTTTATCCTAAAAAGAACCCCTGCCACAACTGGGGCGTAATTGTCCCTAAAAAAATGGCGAAGTTACATATGTAGGTCATAATAGGTGGATTTATTGTCTAATAGGTCCTATAATAATTAATGACATTTTTCATCAAACACTTTTTAAAAAGTTACTAATTGTTAATTTTAGTAATAGTTTAAAAAATGTCACAAATTATAAATTTTAGCGACATTTAAAAAAAATATATCACTAATTTTTAACTTTCAGCAACAGTTTGAAAAATTCATTACAAAAAAATGTCACTAATTATAAATTTTAGCGACAATTTATAAAAATCATGATAAAAAAATCCCTAATTGTCAATTTTTAGTGACATATGCAAAAAATGGTCACAAAAAATTATTTTTAGGTACGATTTTACTAAAATTTATTTTGAATAGGACTTGATCGGAATTAAGTCAAACTATTAGGATTTATTGGTAGTTTATCCTTAAAAAATTGAGTTTTATAATATAAATTTCATAATTGTACCCATGATGACATTTTATGTCAATTTAAAAAAAAAAATGTATAGTTAATTATGTAAAATCAAAATTTTCTGTTATATCTTTGTGGATAATTTTTTACTATAAAACTTTTATGATCATTGTGGATGAATTATGGTACCTAAGTACGTATTATTTCGTTATAATAATATGAAAAGGTTTGGGGGAATCACAGTACTGTGGAGCAGAATAAAATTACAAAAATATGAGGAGGGTGCAAGTCAAAAGTTGTGGGGTTGCACCTCTCCATCAATACTGGCTCTGAGTTTTTCAGGACTTAAAGCAAGCACTAAAGCTATGTTTGGAAAGTGACTAAAATAATTAAAAAGTCAAAAAATTAATTAAAACACATCACATTATTTCTCTATTTTTCTGCACATCTTTTCGTAAAAAATTAAAAAGTTACTAAAATAGCATGTTCCCAAACCAAGCCTAAATATGTTACTCGTTTGTTTTTGAGTGTAGAGGTGGGATGAGATTAAAATGGAGTTGAGGCCCGCTTAGTGTTGTGTTTGTTTATAGAGTGGGGAAGAGATTAAAATGGAGAAGAGAATTAAGATGGATGTTGGAAAAGGGATTGAGATGAAAGAGGTGGATGTGGTATTAGAAAAATAGTGAAGGAATTAGAAATTTTTTTTATTTTTTTTTATTTTTTACATGTTGAACATTTTTTTTTTTATCATTAATGTTTATTTTTTTGTATTTTTTATTTGTTTTATTATTTTATAGAAAAATAATTTAACAATTCCTACACTAGCAACTATCATCAAAACAAACACAATTTTACTTAATCCTCTCATTATAAATCTCCTTCATTCTACATCTGAAAACAAACGAGGCCTTCATACATATTTAAAAAAATGATACTCACAAAAAATTTAATAAATTTTGCTTAAAAATATACCAAATTTTACAATAACAAAAAGGACCAAAATATAAGTTGGAGTACTAAAAAAGTGAACAAAAAGTAACAAAGTCTCATTTGAAATATACTTCGTAAGAATCATGATTGACCTGTTTAATATAATTTATCAAAAATTACTAATATCATCATCGTCATAATGCTAACAGTTGATCTTCCCATCCAAAAGAAACTTGATCCTCAATTATAACAAGTCCAATAATCAATAAACATAAAATAAAATAATATAAAAATTCATGTAATTATAATAGGAAAAAAAAGTATAATCATCATCAAACAAATATTTCATCAAGCAAAAACTTGAAACTTGTTTTATATAACAAATATGATATGAGACAAATAATAAAAAAAAAAAAACTAAAAAATATATAAAATGTTCAAAAATATAATAGTTCTCAATTAATTTCAAAAAATTTAGATGCATAGTTCTATAAAATCAATAAATAAATAAAATAGAGAGGATAAGAAAGTATCTTCACTGTTTGTGATGGATGAAAGTTGAGAGAAGATCAATAATATTGAGTCAGGCCTCCAATTTCTCCTTTTTTGAATTTCAATTAATCTTTGGGTGATTGTGTGTGGCTTGCTTTGCTCTAGGGCTTAAAGTCAAGTCTCTGTTTCCTCCCCCAATTTTGAATGCCAGACAAAGAGGCAACGAACGTCAACAAAGTATTATAGATTGGTTGGGCCTCAAATTATTTACACTTAGTTTTAAAAGTATTTATAATTTACATTGGGGCCTCAAGTTTTTGCCTTTTTAATTCAATTGAGGTTTTGCATTAAATATTATTTTGAACCTTTAAAATTCAAGTGAACCCTTTTTTTTTTTTAGATTGGGCTTCTTATTCATTTAGTTTAGTTTGAGCCTTTTATTTTGAACTTGTAATATTAAATTGGGTCTTTTTTTAATGGACTAATATAAGATTATAAATATTTTTGAAGCTCTATTTTCAGTCTTTTTTGGGGGGCCAAAGCAAATTCTTTGTGGGCTTGCCCTCCATTTTTGTGGGTTTTTTTTTTCCCAACCTTCACTAAACAATGGTTTTCCCAAAAAAATTTAGGTGCACAAAAAGAATCAAATACATAATACATATATAATACAAAGGTTTACATTTATAGATGTGAACATGCTTACAATTATATATATAAATATTTTGTCTTATATCTGTGCATTCTATTTTAAATTATTTGTGTGTGCACATAACATAGTTGTAATAATATAGATATAATAATAAATCAACTTATATTTTGAAGAAAAAAATGGATTAGTGAAAAACTTTATAAATTTTAATTATTAATTTCATTTTTTTTCGTAAGTATGTAATTATTTTTTAAAAAGACAACTAATTTGCAATTTTCTAAATAATACAGATATAGAGATTGGCATGATTAATCTTCCTCTGAACCAAAAAAAAAAAAAAAAAAAAAAGAAAAAAGAAAAAGAAGGGTCTTATGTATAAGTCCTAATAAGTGCACTTATTCTCAAATAGGTCTTATGATAATTAATGACATTTTTCATCAAACACTACTAAAAAAGTCACTAATTATTAATTTTCAACGACAATTTAAAAATTGTGTCACAAAAAAGTCACTAATTATAAATTTTAGCAACAGTTTAAAAAAAACCGTCCCAAAAAAAGCGTAACTAATTTTTAATTTTTAGTAACAGTTTAAAAAATTTATCACAGAAGTCACTAATTATAAGTTTTAGCGACAATTTATAAAAATCATGACAAAAAAGTCACTGATTGTCAATTTTTAACGACATACAAAAAAATTATTTTTAATCACGATTTTATTAGAATTTATTTTCAATAGGACTTAATAGAAATTAAATCTACCTATTAACCTCTATTGATGGTTTACCAGAAAAAAAAAGGGTAAATTACACTGACACCCCCTGAGATTTATATTTATTATAGTTTCTCCCATCACATTTTGAAAATTACATCTCCCTCCCTGAGGTTTAAAGTTTCATTACAGATTCCCCCCTCAGCAATTTAATTTTTTTAAATACCAATTTTGTCATCACTGGGCAAATTACATTGATGCCCCTCACATTTTAGAAATTACAATCCCTTCCCTAAGGTTTAAAGTAATATTACCAATTGCCCTCCCTCAGTTAGTATTAGTTGGAAAAGAAATTCATTGAAAAAAAAAATTAATTGGAAAAAAAATTAATTGAAAAAAAAATAATTGAAAAAAATTTTGATAGTAAAATTTTTAAATTTCTGTTTAAAAACCAACATAAACTCATTTTTTAAACTTATGTTTTTTTCTCAAATTTACAAACTGAGACAACAATTTATAAACTAAAAAAATTATCAAATAAGTTTTTATGATAGTTTTTAAAATTTTTGTAAATATAAATTGAAAACAGAAAACGAAATGGTTACCAAATATGCCTCAGATGGTAAAAATATAGTAAAATTAACAAATAATTAAATAAGTTACCAACGTAAGAAATGACTTATTAAAAGATTCTTAGGCTATATATGGTTTGATTTTTAGAATTTTTTTTAAAAAATTAAAAATTAATTTGGTTAAGAAATAAAAAATAAAAAATAATTATCATTTAATGGTAAAAAATAATTATCATTTTAACTTTTAGACAGGTTATATACATACGTATGACTGTTTCAATTTAATTTGTAAAAAAATATTTCTAGCCACTCGAAAAATAAAAATTATATAAAAATAATAATTATATTTTATTTTTTATTTCTTAACCAAATTAATTTTTAATTTTTAAAAAAAAATTCTAAAAATAAACCATACATAGCCTAAGAATCTTTTGATAAGTCATTTCTTACGTTGCTAACTTACTTAATTATTTGTTAATTTTACGACATTTTTACTATCGGAAGCCTGTTTGGTAACCATTTCATTTTCAGTTTTCAATTTATATTTATAAAAATTTAAAAAACTGTCATAAAAACTTGTATGATAATTTTTTTGGTTTATAAATAATTGTCTCAGTTTGTAAATTTGAAGAAAAAAATATAAATTCAAAAAATGAGTTTACGTTGGTTTTTAAACAGAAATTTAAAAATTTTACTAACAAAATTTTTTTTCAAGTAATTTTTCTTTCCAACTAATTTTTTTTTCAATAATTTTTTTTCCAACTAATACTAATCGACGGAGCAATTGGTAATGTTACTTTAAATCTTAGGGAGGGATTATAATTCTTAAAATGTGAGGGGTGTCAATATAATTTATCCAGTGAGAGCAAATTTGGTATTTAAAAAAATTGCATTGTTGAAGGAAAATCTATAATGAAACTTTAAATCTCAAGAAAGAAGATGTAATTTTCAAGGGCTTCAGTGTAATTTATCCTAAAAAAAATTGCTTCGGGGACATCACGGCATCCTCACTCAATAAATAAATAATAAAATTTCTATCCACAACTTGGCATCACAAACATTAAGGCCTTGTTTGGTTTGTTTTTGAGAGAGTAATTTTGGAAAAAAAAATTTTAAATTTTGTTTGAGTGATTTTGGAAAAATATTTTTAAAATCACTTTCTCTCTCCTACACATCAATCAATTATTTTTTCTCTCTCTTCTCCCCTTCTTAATTATTTTTTCTCTTTTCTCTCTCAAGAATGTCTGACTCTCTCGCCCATTCTCTCTCTACCAACGGTAACAAAGTAACCGATCGATCCCCGGAGGAGGAGGATCATCTGGAACGTAGCACTAAGAAGATCAAGAGTACCACGGGTGAGCAAGATGATCAAGAGATGGAGGAGGGATCTGCACAAATTGAGACACAACAGATGGAGGAAGAACCTAAACTTCCTGAAGCCAGCAATACGAAATCCTTCAAACAAGCCCTTACCGAGACCAAGAACAATGAGAAGGCATTTGATAATGACCTTGATCGTCTCTCCTCTGATGACGATTTCCTCACTGATGAAGAAAATAATGGAGCAGAATCAGACGAAGAGCAAGAGCTTGGGTTCAACCCTAACCTACCAAGAATCAAACTTCCCCCTAGATTGATTGCTTCAATCCGCAAACCGTGGAAGGACTGCCTCATAGTTAGACTTTTGGGGAAAACCGTAGGGTTCAAAGTTCTGGTTCACAGATTGAAGAAACTATGGGGATTACAAGGGGATTTCGAAGCCACTGATTTGGGACTTGGATTTTTCTTGATAAAATTCGAAATGTTGGTCGATTGCAACAGAGTTTACTCAGAAGGCCCTTGGATAATCATGGATCATTACCTAACAGTTAGACGATGGGAACATGATTTCAAACCATCTGAAGCAAAAGAGGTCACTACGGCACTTTGGGTAAGATTTCCACAACTTCCAATCGAATACTACAATGAAAAGGTACTCTACCATATTGCCAAGGTGATAGGCAGACCATTGAAAGTGGATTTAAATACAGCTATGTCAATAAGAGGCCGGTATGCTCGAGTGTGTGTAGAAGTGGACCTCACAAAACCCCTGGTCTCACGATTCGCTATAGGTAAGTATTCGTACACAATTGAGTATGAACATCTGCATTATTTTTGTTTTGCTTGTGGTAAGGTGGGCCACCGGAAAGAGTATTGTAATGCTAAAGGGACTACATCTCCACCTCCGGTGCCGGCGAGGCCAGGAGGAAACAATGATACTCAAGTCAGACCAGAGCAGGGATCAACGGCTAGTGCAATAGGAGCAAACACACAGCTGACACAACACGAGGAGGCCGAATTTGGTCCATGGATGCTTGTTACTAGAAAGGCTCGTAAGCCCATAGGAAATACTCGAGCTGAAGGAGCCAACACCCACCATAGGCCCACAAATAGGTTTGGGCCACTGGCTAACACAAAGAGAATGGATAAGGGGAAGGGGAAAGAGCTACCAGGAGCCCATACTTCTATTATCCATAAAACACATGCTGCATCTAATAATCCAAAGCCAGGTGCGGGGGCCTCTAGCTCAGTGGGTAACATAACTGAGATTCACTCTGTTCAAGCTATAAAGGATACTTCAACTCAAATGCAGGTTTCCCATGTGAAGCCTATGTCTGTGTCTGAATCTAGACCTGCAACAAGGCCAGGTATTGCCTCGGATTCTCTGATGAGTGAGCTGGGTACCAACATTGCTCCACCTTCTTCTACTCCTATCCCCCCATCTTCACCCCTACCATCCATCACTGTTATTACTCAACCAACCCCCCAACCACTACCGGCTCCAGAACATCACACACTAGTTCTTCAAATCTCACCCAAACAGCACCCTCCTGACTTGGAATATGAGCGAGAACTCCAACCTCATGAGTGCCACCTCCAACGCGTCCGAAATGGGGATACCGGAAGTACAAATATCCCAGATGATGCACAGTGCGGTGGGGTCATACCTAGAACCAGGGAGCGAAGCAATTCACCAAGTAAACATCGCTTGGTGGATCGACGAAACCCGCTTGAACATAGAGCCCAGATGGCAGAGCGTGGGAGGAAGACTTCTTCAGGCCACTCAGATGGCAGCCCTGCGTCCATTTACACTGAGTAAAAATATAGTGAGTGGAATATTAGGCTTGAGTCCCTCAGAGCCTTTACCAAAACTTCCCAACTGTTCATCAATGAATATAATGCTATGGAATTGCCGGGGAGCCGGTAACAAAATATTTCGCAGAAATTTCAAGGAGATTATCAGAACCCACAGACCTGATGTGGTGGCTCTATTTGAAACAAAGGTGTTGTTTAGTTCAATGGGACTATTTTTTAATAATTTAGGCTACACAGCTTCAACCATTGTGGATCCTGTAGGGAGAGTTGGTGGCATATGGCTCCTCTGGAACCCCACACAAGTCTCTGTCAACGCTTTCGTTGCCAACCAGCAGGTGATCCAAGCTACTGTGCAAAGGAAGGATTACGAAGACTGGGTTTTGGCTGTAGTGTATGCGAGCCCCAACCTCAGGCTTCGCCAAGCTTTATGGGAAGATCTGGAAGTCACGGCGGGATCTATGGCTAAACCTTGGCTCCTTGCTGGCGATTTTAATGAGATAGGGGGGCATAATGAGCGGAGAAGCTTCTCCCAGAACACTCACCAGAGCAGAAGTTGTAAATTTAATGAAAGCATCAATAGATGTGGACTTATGGACCTTGGATGTACTGGCCCCAAGTTCACTTGGACTAATAATCGTCAGGGGATGGCCAATACCATGGAAAGGCTCGATCGTGCGCTTTGCAATGAGGACTGGCGAAGTATGTACCCTCAAGGTACTGTCAGGGTTCTTCCTCGCACGTACTCTGACCATTCTCCTCTCATCATCTACACAGAAGGTATGACTAAACTCTCCCCCCTTAACCGCCCTTTCCGTTTTGAGGCTGTTTGGCTCTCTCACCCCCATTATAGAGATGTTGTTTGTTCTTCTTGGTCCCAGGATGTATCTCTTCATCAAAATCTTAGTCAGGTGGCTGTTGACTCCAAGTCTTGGAATTTAAAAACTTTCGGCAACATTTTCAAAAGGAAAAGGGTGTTAATTTCACGTATTGAGGGAATCCAAAAAGCTCTAGCACAGCATTTTTCCCATAACCTTTTTCTTCTTGAAAAGGACTTAATTGGCCAGTATAATAAAACCCTCTTCCAAGAGGAGGTCCTTTGGTTTCAGAAATCTAGAGTTAATTGGATTACCCAGGGTGAAAGAAACACCAGATATTTTCATATTTCAACAATTACTAGAAGGAATAAATTAAAGATTGAGTCTTTGCGGAATGATAATGGGGAGTGGCTGGTTGAACCTCAGGAGGTTAAAGCCCATATTCAAGGCTATTTTCAAGATATGTTTAAATCTGTACCTGTTGTCAAGTATAACCACTGGTGCAACATAGCATATCACAGACTTTCTCCTGAGGAGAATTATAAACTCTCCAGGAGGATTACCAATAATGAGATATGGGAAGCAGTCAAGAATATGAATGCCTTTAAGGCTCCTGGGAGGGATGGATTCCAAGCAATATTCTACCACAAGTTCTGGGACCTTATTGGCGGCAGTGTGTGTGATTTCATCCACAACTGTTACAGAAATAAGTTTATTCCTCATGAGACGAATAGAACCCTCATTGCCCTCATTCCTAAACTTGATAACCCGGAAACCATCCAACAATTTCGCCCTATTAGCCTTTGTAATGTATCCTATAAAATCCTCACTAAACTCCTTGTTAATAGACTTAGACCCCTCCTCCCCGATCTAATCAGCCCCAATCAAAGTAGTTTTATTCCTGGGCGCTCAACGCATGATAATATCATCATTTCTCAAGAGATTATCCATACTTTACATAACAGGAAAGGTAAGGTGGGTGGCCTCATTATCAAGCTGGACCTTGCGAAAGCCTATGATAAAATATCATGGGACTTCTTGAGAGACACCTTGGTTGAGTTCAATCTGAATAACCATTGGATTGAACTCATCATGTCATGTGTTTCGTCTGTCAACTTCTCGCTTCTTTGGAATGGTGAAACCATGGATGAGTTCACGCCTGGTAGAGGATTGAGACAAGGTGACCCGCTATCTCCCTACTTGTTTGTTTTATGTATGGAACGATTGTCGAATATGATCCGTCATAAAGTGGAGCACAAACTCTGGAAAGGTATAAAAGCAGCTAGACGAGGTCCTTCTATAACACACCTTTTCTTTGCGGACGACCTCCTCCTTTTTGCACAAGCGGATCAAGCCAACTGTGAAACTGTCATGCTTACCATCAATGAGTTCTGTAAATTATCTGGGCAGGTCGTGAACCTCCAAAAATCTAAAATGTTTATCTCTCCCAATGTGGAGAATAGGAAAGCTAGAGCACTGAGCAACTATTGTGGAATCACTCTCACGCCGAATTTGGGTAAGTATTTAGGTGTTCCTCTCCTTCATCGCAGAGTTAACAGTCAAATCTATCATAGCATTCTGGAGAAAATGCAGCAAAAATTGTCCAACTGGAAAGCTAATACTCTCTCCCTTGCCGGTAGAGCGACCATTATTCAGGCGGTCTCTTCCTCAATCCCCTCCTACCTCATGCAGACAACCAAACTTCCCCAACGGATATGTAAACAAATAGATCAAATTAATAGGAATTTTCTGTGGGGAGATCAGGATAATCGGAAAAAAATTCATCTAATCAGCTGGAAACAGGTATGCAAAGCAAAACAAGACGGAGGTCTCGGCCTTAAAAGAGCTGAGGATCAAAATGTTGCCCTTTTGGCAAAACTGGGATGGAAAATGCTCAATGATAATCAGAATGCCATCTGGTCAACAGTGCTGAAAGGGAAGTATCTGCAACGAGAAACTATGTCGGAATGGCCCAGTACTCGAACTGCATCTCATACTTGGCGAAGTATCATCAAAACTAGAGAGCTTCTCAAGAAGGGAGTTCGGTGGACAGTTGGTGATGGTAAAAACATATCACTTTGGCATGATTACTGGTGTGGAAAAGGCACTCTTGCAGAACAATGCATCGGAACACCCCATTTACCCAACATGAAGGTAGCCGACATCATTAAGGAGGATGGTTCTTGGAAGATTGATGACATTGCAGATCTTATTCCTACATCAGTTCTTCAAAGTATCCTCCAAATCCACATAGCGCAGTTTGTTACAATGACTGATACACCCCATTGGAAAGGAGCCCAATCGGGTACATTCACTGTTAGTGCAGCATACAACCTATTAACACAATCTGCAGAGAGCTCTAGCATGGTGGAGTGGCATTGGATCTGGAAATTGAAAATCCCACAGAAATTAAAAGGCTTCTGCTGGCTCCTCTTCAACGGGCGCTTGTTAACTAATCAACAGCGGTGCATCAGGGGTGTAGCTACGGATGATCGCTGTCCCAGATGCAAGTTAACTATTGAGGACATTCATCACCTTCTCCGAGAGTGTCCTAAAACGAAGGATCTTTGGAATCTTCTAAGAGGAGCCCGATGGTTAGAGAACTGTCAGGGTCAATCTTTGGACCAATGGCTACAACTTAATCTTAAAAATCAGGCAAGACAGATATATCACATACCTTGGAGTGTTGTGTTCATATACAGCATCTGGGAAATTTGGAAAGATCGGAACAAGGTGGTCTTCAACCAGGAGCATGGAAATATCCACGAAATGATTAGATCCATTCAACACCAAGCTACAGAAACTTATGAGGCTTTTCAGTCTGATAGATTTACAGGCCAACATTTAATCCGTATAACTCATTGGGTGTTGCCTTTTGCAGGAAAAATTAAGCTCAATACCGACGGATGCTCCAAAGGCAATCCAGGGCCAGCTGGGTACGGAGGGCTTTTCAGAGATGAACGAGGAGCTTGGCTTCATGGATTCCATGGCAAACTTGAGGAAGCAACAAGCATCGAGGCTGAGCTTTGGGCAGTATATCGAGGGCTCACCATAATGCTTGAAAAGGGAATGAAGGACATATGCATTGAAACAGACTCTGCACAAGTGGTTTCACTCATCAAGGAGTCATCATCCAAGCACTTTCAGCACAGAGCCTTGCTTGAAGATGCCAAGTTTCTACTACAACGATGCAACTGTACAATCGAGCACATTCGCAGAGAGGGAAACAAGAGTGCGGATGGTTTGGCAAACTTGGGTGTGAACCACCGGGACCCTTTTGTGTTTCTTAATGACCCCCCCACTGAGATTGCAAATCTGCTTGTTGCAGACATCATTGGGGCCTCTTCTTCTTCCTCCTCTTCTATGTAAGGCAGTTGTGCCTAGGATCTCTATTTGTTGTTGTTTAACCTTCTTATGAATCAAAAAAAAAAAAAAATAACAAAATATCAAATCATCCCAAACTCTCATACTCTAAAACTATTTTCAAAATATACAACCAAACAAACCAAAAAAATTTCTAAACTTTTTCTCCCAAATTCTTTTTTTGAAAATTTATCTCTCAAAATCAAACTAGGCCTTGTTTGATAACATGCTAACTTAGTAACTTTTTAGCTATTTGGCTAAAATATGAACTAAAAAAATAGTATGTTTAGAATGACTTTTTAACTTTTTACGAAAAGATGTGCAAAAAGTAGAGAGAAAATAAAATCTTTAACTTTTTGGTATAAGTTATTAGTTTTTTTTTATTTTTTAATAACTTTTTGACTTTTTAACTAAACCGACTAATCCCCAAACGAGGAAAAAATACACCATAAACTTTTGGATGCACACAAATGGAGGAAGCCAAGTGGTACTCCCACACCTCTCATCTAAGTTTGGGAATAAGAGAAAAAATCAAAAAGTCAAAAAGTTACTCAAAAAGTTAAAAAGTTAACACTATTCACCAAAAGTCAACAATTACGGCTGCACAACTCCCAATTCGAATTTTTTCCTACAAATCAATTTTTACAATTTTTTATTACACATTTTTCTATAAAAAGTCAAAAAGTTAACCCAAATATCTATATTTTCAACCTCAATTTTTTAGTTCAAAAATACAAAGAGTACACTTATTTAAGACACCTCAAATAACCCCTAATCTTCTTTAATAAGGCTTTATTTGAAAAGTGGATTGACTTTTTAATTTTTTAATTTTTTTTTTTTTTTTGGCTATTTAAACTTAAGATTAAAAAGTCTAGTTTAGAAAAAAATTTTAACTTTTTTGACTTTTTCGTAAAAGAAAGAATATAATAATTATGAATTAGATGTAATATTTTTTGACTTTTTCGTAGAAAAATGAATATAATAATTATGAATTAGATTTAATATTTTATGAGATTTTTATTGATAAGTCCAATTTAGAAGTGTTTTAACCCAAGAAGTCTATGAAGGAATTTTTTAACCCATTTAGTCCCATATATGTATAGTTTTATTCCATAAAGTCCATTTTCTTGATTTACACTATTTTCTTGGACATTTATGCCCTTATATTCAATTTTGATACCCTTATAAATATTTTTTGAAGGATTAGCAATTTAATGATGTGAAAATTTATATTTTAAAATTAACATTGATAGAAATGTAAAATTGGTATACTTTGAAACTTGCCGACGAGTAGGCGGGCTTTCATTGTTGACAATGTGAATATTCACATTGACATGTTAACATTCACATTAATAGGAGTGTAAAATTGGCCCGCGTCTCGTGGTAAGTAAACCCGGCTACTGACCATTGGTGGCGGGCAGGTCGACCGATTGACAATGTGAATATTCACATTGATAAGAGTATAAAATTAGTCCATGACCCATGGGCGGCCAAAGCCACAATGCCCGTGACGGCCCGCTGTTCGTTGACAATGTGAATATTCACATTGACATGTTAACATTCACATTGATAGGAGTGTAAAATTAGCCCGCGTCTCGTGGCTACCGAAACCCGCCACGTGGCGGCTGGCGATCCAGGCCACCTGTTAACAATATGAATATTTACATTGACATGTTAACATTTACATTGATGAGAGTATAAAATTGGTCAGCAGCCCAGGCGAGCCCGACCCGGCCCGTTGACAATGTGAATATTCACGTTGACAATGTGAATATTCACATTGACATGTTAACATTCACATTAATACGAGTGTAAAATTGGCCCGTCGTGGCGGTCGCGAAACCGCCCATGACCCATAGGCGACCAGGCGGGCGGTCCGGCCGTTGACAATGTGAATATTCACATTGACATGTTAACATTCACATTGATAAGAGTATAAAATTAGCTGCGGCCATAGGCCAAAGCCGCTTCGTGGCCGTCTGCCGTTGATAATGTGAATATTCACATTGACATGTTAACATTCACATTGATAAGAGTGTAAAATTGGCCTGCAGCCCATGGGCGGGCCGAAGCCCGACCGAAACCCGAGGCGAGCTTGGCCCAACCCGTGAAAATGTGAATATTCACATTGACATGTTAACATTCACATTGATAGGAGTATAAAATTAACCCGCGCCCCGTGGCTGCCCGAAACCCACCCACGGCCCGTGGACGGCCCGGGGCGGGCCTGGCCCGACCTGTTGACAATGTGAATATTCACATTGACATGTTAACATTCACATTGATAAGAGTGTAAATTTTGCCCGTGACCTCGGTAGCCAAAGGCGGCTGGCTGGCCGTTAATGTGAATAGTCACATTGACATGTTAACATTCACATTGATAGGAGTGTAAAATTGGCCCGCGGCAGACTCGAGGGCTTGGCGGGCAAGTGACAATGTGAATATTCACATTGACATGTTAACACTAACATTGATAGAAGTGTAAAATTTGTCCGCTGTCCGAAGCTCGCCGGCAGCTCGGGGTAGGCCCGGACCCAAACCCGGGCCGCCCTGGGCCGTCCATGAGACGCGAGTCAATTTTACATTCTTATCAATGTAAATGTTAACATGTCAATGTGAATATTCACATTGTCAACAAGTCGGGCCGGGCCCGACTCGGGCCGCCCGCAGGCCGTGAGCGGGTTTCGGGCAGCCACGGGGTACGGGTTAATGTTACACTCTTATCAATGTGAATGTTAACATGTCAATGTGAATATTCACGTTGTCAACGGCCGTTTAACGCCCGGCCAGCTTCGCCGCCCGTCACGGGCCAATTTTACATCATATCAATGTTAATGTTAATATGTCAATGTGATTATTCACATTGTCAACGTGAATATTCACATTGTCAACGGGCGGGCTTGACGCCTACGCCACGGGCCAATTTTACACTCCTATCAATGTGAATGTTAATATGTCAATGTGAATATTCACATTGTCAATGGGCCAGGCCGCCCACGGGCTTTGGGCCGCCCATGGGACGCGAGTCAATTTTACACTCTTATCAATGTGAATGTTAACATGTCAATGTGAATATTCACATTGTCAACAAGTCAGCCATGTCACGGTCGAGTTGGCACCACGGCGCGGACTAATTTTATACTCTTATCAATGTGAATGTTAACATGTCAATGTGAATATTCACATTATCGGGTCTGCCCGCCAGGCGCCCCACGAGTCATGGTGGGTTTCGGTCGACCACAGTCGGGCTAATTTTACACTCCTATCAATGTGAATGTTAATATGTCAATGTGAATATTCACATTGTCAACGGCCGCCTACCACGTCACGGCTAATTTTACACTCTTATCAATGTTAATGTTGATATGTCAATGTGAATATTCACATTATGAGCGAACTGCCGGCTTGCAAGTGACATGGGCCAATTTTACACTCCTATTAATGTGAATGTTTACTTGTTAATGGGAATATTCAGATTATCAACTAGTCGCCTATTTTTTTCGTGGTACCGCTCAATTCAATTTTTCCAGGCACCCACGAGGATCGACATGGGCCGGGTTCCTACACATTGACGATATGAACATTCACATTGACGGTGTGAACATTCACATTAGGGGTATTTTGGTAATTATGTCACCAATAGGACTTATTGAAATATGAGAAAATAATGTGAACTAAATAGAACATAAGTGGATGAAAAGGGTATTTTGGTCTTCTTATCTCCAATTGGACCTAATGGAATAGTCAAAAAGAATATGAGTTTGATGGAATAAAGCTCTTAAAAAATGAATTTATCAAAAAAAATCCCATATTTTATCTTATAAAATTAAAAAACTTATTTTATTTTTGTGATTAATCTAAAAAGCCCGATTTTGACTTCCCAAACGAAGCGTTAAATAAATAACAAATTTTCAATCCACAACTTGGCATCACAAACACTGAACTTTTGACACAGACAAATGGAGGAAGCCAAGTGGTACTCCATACCTCTCATCATATTCTCTCTCCTCCTTCTCTTCTTCCTCTTGAAACTCTTGACATCAAAACAAGAGAGATACAAGAATCTACCACCAAGTCCACCTGGGCTTCCCATCATAGGCCATCTTCATCTACTGAAAGAGCCACTGCACCAAACTCTTCATGCTTTTTCAGACAAGTATGGGCCCATCATCCTCCTCCGGTTGGGACCCAAAAAGGTGGTGGTCGTCACCTCTCCTTCCGCCGTCGAAGAATGTTTCACGAAAAACGATGTTGTCTTCGCCAACCGGCCCCGGAGCCTCGCCGGAAAACACCTCAACTACAACAATACCAATATGGGTGTAGCTCCATATGGTGAACTTTGGCGCAATCTCAGGTAGATTTGATTTGAGTTGGGTAATATATTGGTTTGATTCTAAAATATACTGTAAAAATAATCAATTTGATTTGATTGATTCGAATCAATCACTCAAACTTATCCCAAAAAAAATGTTTTGACCATTTTAATAAAAGAAAATTATCTCCCATCCCTACCTTTTTTATTTATTTAAAATTTTATTAAATTTGAATAAAAATATGACGGTTGAAAATTTGATGCGAGATTCGGTTTACAAAAATATTAGAGACAACGAAAAAGGTATCTCAAAACATTTCAAACCTGTCCTTGGATGACCCAAAAGCTTAAGATCCACTGGCCAGTCGGCTAAAAAAGGCTTCGAGATGATTTTTAGGAGAAGATTTTCTTAGTCCATAGCATATGGTTGTTTGGTTTGACATTGATTTGGTGAAAATTCTGTCTCCGTTGATACAAGTTAGATGAAATGATTGGACTTTACTTTTAACTTGTTATTCATCAATTTTGAATTTGATGAAAGATTTGAGAGAATTTAGGATGTGTTTGGTTGGAAATTTGAGAAAAGATTTGAAAAATAAAAGGGAAAAAATATGTAAAACTAAATGAAATGGATAAATTCCTTCCAAAATTTAGGGAAAATGTTTTTGTTTTGTTTTTCAAATTTAATTTGGGGCAATAGAAATGTGCAGTACAGTGTTGAGAACTCAGTTGGGTTGTCCGGAGGTTTACATTGCGTTTCGAACAGGGATTTGTTCTCTCTTGATAAGGCTTTTACTGGTTAGGCATTTTATTCTTTTACAAGTGAAAGATTTTGCCAGATTTTCATTGAATTCTGAAATGGTGGGCTAATTAGCCCATGTAATCTTGTAAGTTTGGCTGTTTGGTGGTTTGGAATGGGGTAAAGGGATCTCAAGAAGAACATTTCTGTTTGGTTGAGTTTTCACAAACTTATTTTCTGAACTTTTTTTTTTTTTTTTTTTTGAAAAATTAAAATTAGTTAGACAGAAATAAATGTCAAAAAAATATATTTTTTTGAATTTTTATATTGGTTTGATTTTTTTGGATTAAGTTTTTTGAAAATTGTGTTTTTTGAGTATCGTATTTTTTTTGTTTTTAGTTAATATTTTTAAAATTTTAAACATTTTTTTTTACTTTTTTAGATACACCTTACTTAGATGTATCTAAAAAGTAAAAAAATTTGTGAAAAAATATTTTAAAAAATTAATAAATACATAAAAGTACAAAAAAATATACTGAATTTTCGTATTTTATTTTTTTTTTTTTGTATTTTTTGTTATTTAATGAATTTTTAAAAGATTTTTTTCACAATTTTTTTTCACGTTTTAGGTATATTTATGTTAGGTATGTTTAAAATTTTTAAAAAATTAGTCAAAATATTAAAAAAATTCAATAAAAACAAAAAAATCAGAAAATAATAAAGTAGAATTTTCTGAAAAGTGTTTTTGAAAAACTCTAACCAAGCAAAGTTCAGTCCCTGAAAAGGGAAAATCATATGAAAATAAAAGGCATTTTTGTTTTTTTCGTTTTTTCACCAAATTAGTTTTTGCTTTCTTGCTATGCTAACCACTGCTTTCTCTGTTTCTCCTCTCCTCTCTACTCTGCTTGTAATGTTTGTGGTTATAATCAACATATATTTTTTCTTTGCCCGTCCAAAAAAAAACAAAAAAATGAAAAAGAAAAAAAATGTGACATGTTTTCACGAAAGGAAAATGTTATTCTTCTAAAATTTTCTGTCACTTATCATTAGTGTCAGTAGGAGTTTTGATATCAAGAAATATCATAATGGGTTTTGTTATTACTTAATAGGTCTACAATTCTGTCACATCATTATGTATGTAATATTTTGATTCAATTTATGTTTGTGTATTATTACTCTCTACAGAAACAATTCTACGTTTACATGTTCATTGTCTCTATTATGCATTGTCCATTGTCTCAGTAGAGGATTGGTTGGTCTTGGTTCTAAAAAACAAAAACCAACTATGTTTGGTTCGGTTTTGCATTTAGTTCTAATCTGAAGTAAACTGACTCGTGCATACTCTAATCTCAGGCGTATTACGACCTTGGAGATGTTGTCGACTACTCGCCTAGATAAGACATCTAGTATACGAGGAGAGGAAGTGAAGTTCCTGATGAATCAACTCATGAAGAATTGTGGTAGTGATGGGTATAGTAAGGTGGACTTGAACTCCAAGTTTTATGAGCTCTCATTTAATGTTATGACTATGATGATGATGGGGAAGAGGTTCTATGGAGAAAGTGTGGAGGATATTGAGGAGGCCAAGATCTTTCAGAATCTGATGAGAGAGCATTTTGAACTTGTCAAGAAAGCAGATCCCGCAGATCTTTTTCCGGTTTTGCAGTGTGTGGATTTGTTTGGGACTCAGAAGAAAATGATAGCCAACGCGAAGAACATGGACAAGTTTTTGCAGAAACTAGTCGATGAACATCGGAGAATCAGTGTATCAACAAAAATGAAGACACTGATCCACAATTTGCTGTCTGTGCAAGAAACAGAACCTGAGTTCTACACCAACGAGATTATATATGGGATTATAATGGTAAGATCCCTATGACATTGATGTTACTTTGAATAATATTTAAGTTTTAGATAATCAGAAACCACTTTCCAGATTTCAGAATTATATTTCCCAAAAATACGGTATTAAATTTTTAATATTTATGCTGCTTTTGAAACAGAGAGTAGTTTAATATGCTTCTATGTTTTTAACCTCGAAATTAGAAACATTGGATTCCATTGCATTTGCTCTACCTAGTTGCACTAATTGGAGAGTTGGTAGCTCTCATGTGACATTATTCCAGCATAGAAAAATAATAAAACATGTCAACACTCATTTTTTATCAATATTCAGTAGTAGTTGAAATTACTGCATCAACCAGTTCATTGAGTCAGAGAGTAAGCACTAATTTTATTTTATTTTATTTTATTTTATTTATTTATGATCAATTTCCTTTATGTATGACTGTCCTCGTGAAGTGAAATATATAGTTGTGTTTGTGCATATACAATATATAATAGATCACAATAGGATGACATAACGGTATTCAACACTATTGATTGATGCCAAGCATGTGTAACATTATGATTTTGAATTTCTAATGTCTATCAAATTTTTTTGTTAAGTAATTTGAAATCTACCCTCGTCTACACAGTTTTCTTTTTGGGCTTTGATAGGGACACAAAAATGGTGCTATAGAAATGAAATAGAACACTTTACATGGTGCATGGTGTGGACAGGTATTACTAATTGCTGGGACTGAAACTTCATCTACTACAATGGAATGGACAATGTCACTACTCCTCAACCATCCGGATGCAATGACAAAAGTTAAAACAGAAATTGATGCTCACGTTGGACAAGATCGCCTCATAGATGAACAAGACTTACCCAAGCTAAATTACCTATCAAATGTAATAAATGAAGCACTTAGATTATATTCACCTGTCCCACTTCTACTTCCACATGAAGCATCTGAAGATTGTACAGTGGGAGGTTATGATGTCCCACGCGGCACGATGTTGATGGTAAATGCATTAGCAATTCATAGAGACCCCAAGATATGGGAAAATCCGACAAAGTTCATGCCAGAGAGGTTTGAATCAGAGAGTGCTGGAGATGGGTGTAGGTTGATCCCCTTTGGCAGTGGGAGACGTGGTTGTCCTGGGACTAACTTGGCAAAAAGGATTGTTGGGTTGGCACTAGGAGCTTTGATTCAGTCATTTGAATGGAAGACAATTAATGAGGAGGAGGTGGATATGGCCGAAAGTTCTGGCCTCACCATGCCCAAGTTGAAGCCTTTGGAGGCCATTTGCAAGCGACGTCCATCCATGAGCAGGCATTATCTTATATGAGGGTTTTTCATGCAGTTTTTTTTTTTCGGGTGGGGATTGAAAAAAATTGGAAATTTACCCATAAGTCTCGTCTTAAAAAGTATAAATAATTATACGAGAAAGTCTTATGAATTCTCTTGTAAATTATTAAGTCCCATTAAATTTGGGAAGATACTCCGTGAGGTACTTCTACTATATTTCTTAGAGATTCTAAATGTGGGTATGTTTAATTTGTGCACTATTATTTTATTAAACTTTTACAAAATGCGTTATTCTTATAATGGGACACTGAGACATCATTTTAATGTGTACTATTATTTTACTAAACTTTTACTAATATGGGTTCATTCTAATATGTATTCATAAGAATTTTTATGAAGCTAAATGATTCATAAGTCATGGATATAAGATTTACTAGTAAATGCCAAAAAAAAAAAAATCATTCAGTTTTACTGTACAAAGAAAAATAATAAACCATATTAAAAATCTAAAAATCTTAGAGATATTGATTTGTGATTATGTATCAATTTTAATCAATAAATAACAACCCCAATCAAACAATCAAAGACAAATCGACACAATGATTTTACGTAAAAAAATCACAATTGAAGCGCCTCTAATTGTGATTAAAAAAAAAAAAAACTATGGATAAAAGTTACAAAACAATCCACTAAGAAAATACAAAAAAATTACACAAGTGTACTCTCAATTACCTAGCAAATTCACGCCCGAATCAAACCGACCCCAATGTGCCTCTTCTTGCCCCGTCTTTACCTCGGAATTGTTTTACCCAACATTGAATCTACAACGCCGATGTCGAATCCATAACGATGAGCCACTTCAAAATCCACAAAAGTTTTAGGCCCAAATTTCACAGAATCCAACGAAGAACAAATCTCTCTTTTGTGATTAAAACAAAACAAACAAACCCTTTGATATAATTCACTCAATTCATGATATAAACTCTCACAGGTATCAAAGAAATAAGCAAAGAAACTTCAGATAAAAACCCTAATACCCAAAAAGAAGATCTGGAAGTCATACCCTAAAACCTGACTGAACTGCAGCTTTTATAACAAATAGATTCGCGATCTTCGCTCGAGTGGAGTGACTAAAATACATGTGATATCAAGGAACAGATATCAAGGAAATAAGCAAAGAAACTCCAGATAAAAACCCTAATACCCAAAAAGATGATCAGGAAGTCGTACCCTAAAACCTGACTAAACCGCAGCTTTTATAACAAATAGATTCGCGATCTTCGCTCGAGCGGAGTGATTAAAATGCATGTGACTAAACAAGGTCTACGCTCGAGCACAGGAATGGCCACTTGAGCCGAAAAAAACAATTATCATTACTTTTGTAGGCGAGTGAAACTTCTGAAAAGTCGCGATCTCCGTTCGAGCGCATGAATGGCTGCTCAAGCGGAAAAAGAACTTCGATTGTAATTTTGCTTTTTGCTTCGAAGGCACTGCCCCTCGACCCCTCTTGGGTGTTGCCCTGGACTCACTATAGTCAGCGAAGTGGCAAACATGAAGGGATTAAAATCATAAACTTCTCTGTAAGGTACAATTCGGGTTAAATTCGCATCTAAATACTCATAGCCTCATCGAAATAAAAGATTAAATAAAATTACAACTAAAAGGAGTTTTGTTAAACAAAATTACCAATAATAAAAACTTAACACATAGAGTTACATAATAGAGGCAACGGCTGTAATGCGTAAACTTGCTCTAGTGTTTATTAGTCTTAATAGAATTTTAGATTTTGTTTTTATGTTTGTTTCTTCGTTGGAAACTAGATTGTATTACTATAAAATAACATTAGACTTCTATTTTTCTAAATTGTTGTAATGATTTTTCCGTATCTGAATCTATATAATTAATTTTAGGGAGCTTTTTTGATAAATCCACTTTCTAAGAGTTTTATTCCATCCAATCCATATTCTTTTTGACTATTCCATTAGGTCCTATTTGAGATAAGAAGATCAAAATACCCTTTTCATCTACTTATGTTCTATTTAGTTCACATTATTTTCTTATGTTTCAATAAGTTCTATGGGTGATATAATTACCAAAATACCCATAATATGAATGTTCACACCGTCAATGTGAATGTTCATATCGTTAATGTGTAGGGGCTCGGCCCATGTTGATCCTTGTGGATGCTTGGAAAAATTCGAGTCGGGCCGGGGCGGGCCTGGCCCATTGACAATGTGAATATTCACATTGACATGTTAACATTCACATTAATAAGAGTGTAAAATTGGTCCACGTCCTGTGGTGGCGCGAAACCCGCCCGCGGCCCATGGGCAGCCCGGGCCGGGCCCGGTCCAGCCCGTTGACAATGTGAGTATTCACATTGACATGTTAACATTCACATTGATAAGAGTATAAATTTGGTCGCAGCCTATGGGCGGCCAAAAGCCTGCTCGCGGCCCGGGGCAGGCTCGGCCCAGCCCGTTGACAATGTGAATATTCACATTAACATGTTAACATTCACATTGATAGGAGTGTAAAATTAGTCCGCGCCTCGTGGTTGCCCAAAACCCGTCCACGGCCCGTGGGGTGGCCCGAGGCAGGCCCAGCCTGGCCTGTTGACAATGTGAATATTCACATTGATATGTTAACATTCACATTGATAAGAGTATAAAATTGGCCAGCAACCCAGGGTAGGCCCGGCCTAGCCTGTTGACAATGTGAATATTCATATTGACATGTTAACATTCACATTGATAGGAGTGTAAAATTAGCTCGTGCCTCGTGGTTGCCCGAAACTTGCCCACAACCTGTAGGCGGCCCGAGGCGGGCCTGGTCATTTTTTTTTAATTCTTTTTAATTTTTTCTATCAAAATTTTATTATTTTTCACAAAAAAACACACTAGGCCTCGGCGTGGGCCAGGCCTCAAACCAACCCTTGAATGGGCTTTAATCGGGCCGATGGGCGGGGCCGGGCTTCAAAGTGATGGCCCAGGCCCTAGCCTAGGGTCGTTTAGACTTGAGTCTGGGCCCAAACGAGCCTTTCTCGGGCCAGGTCGGGTCGGCCCACGGGTCAAAAAATTAAGCCCAGGCCCTAGTCCTAACACAAGGGTATTCGGGCTTTGGACGGGCCGATGGATCGAGCCTTTGGTCGAGCTGGTAGGCCTAGGCCTAGCCTCAAGTTTAGGTCGGGCTTGGGCGGGCCTAGCTATTTTTTAAAATTCTTTTTAATTTTTTCTACCAAAATTTTCTTATTTTCCACAAAAAAATATATTGCGCCTCGGGCGGGCTGGGCCTCAAATCGAGTCTTGAATGGGCTTTAAGCGGGCCGATGGGCTGGGCCGGGCTTCAAAGTGATGACCTAGGCCCTAACCTAAGGTCTCGGACATGCTCAGGACCGGACCCAAATGAGTCTGCCCCGGGCCATGGGCGGGCTTCGGGCAGCCCACGAGCCGTGGGCCAATTTTACATTCCTATCAATGTGCATTTTAACATGTCAATGTGAATATTCACATTTTCAACGGGCCGGGCTGGGCCTACCCCGGACCGCGGGTAAGCTTCGGGCAGCGGGCAAATTTTACACTCCTATCAATGTTAGTGTTAACATATCAATGTGAATATTCACATTGTCACGGGTCGGGCCAAGCCCATCTCGGGCTGCGATCGGGCTTCTGGCCGCCCACGGGCTGCGGGTCAATTTTACACTCTTATCAATGTGAATGTTAACATGTCAATGTGAATATTCACATTGTCAACGGGCGGGGTTGGGCCCGCCTTGAGCTGCTGGCCAATTTTATACTCTTATCAATGTGAATGTTTAACATGTCAATGTGAATATTCACATTGTCAACACGCCGGGTCAAGCCCGTCATGGGCCGCCCACCGGCCGCAGACGGGTTTCGGACAGTCACGAGGCGCGGGCTAATTTTACACTCCTATCAATGTGAATGTTAACATATCAATGTGAATATTCACATTGTCAACGGATCGGGCCGGGCCTGCCCCGTGCCGCGGGCGAGCTTTTGGCAGTCCATGGACCGCGGACCAATTTTATACTCTTATCAATGTGAATGTTAACATGTCAATGTGAATATTCACATTGTTAACGGGCCGGACTGGGCCCGCCTCGGGCCGCGGATCAATTTTACACTCCTATTAATATGAATGTTAACATGTCAATGTGAATATTCACATTGTCAACGGGTCGGGCTCGCGCCCGGCTCGCGGGCAGGTTTCGGGCCACCCACAGGCCAATTTTACATTCCTACCAATGTGAATTTTAAAATATGAATGTTCACATCATAAAATTGCTAACCGTTCAAAAAATATTTATAAGGGTATGAAAATTAAATATAAGGGCATAAGTGTCCAAGAAAATAGTTTAAATCAAGAAAAAGGATTTCATGGAATAAAACTATACATACATGAGACTAAATAGGTTAAAAAAAAATTTCATGGACTTTTTGAATTAAAACACTTCTAAATGGAATTTATCAATAAAAATTCCTTAATTTTAATATATAATTTGTAGTGATTATATATGCAAATGTGATTACTAGTAAATAAACATTTGTTGACATACAATTTTACTTGCTAACATTATTATTAATATTTTTTTGAATATATACAGAGAATCCCACTCACAATTTACATATCACTTTACTCCTCTTTTTAATCCCGAGTGGGTGGCGATGGGTTCAGATTTGTTGGCCTAAGGCCTAACATCTTAGTAGGAGGTCAAATATTCGAGAGGTTGTAGCATTGTGGTAAAGCCTTGGGGTTTAAGCCCCAAGGTCACAGGTTCAATTCCCCACCCCCCCTGGGGCCAATCTCCTGGGCGAAGCACTGTTGGTTAGGAGGTTGGACTTCAAGTTGTCTAGTCAGCACTTGGTGTGGGTTCAATACTCCCCCGCTGTGCGAGTCCTGACTTAAGCGGAGCTTGTCTTGGGAGGTCGGGGCAAGTTCCCAGGTTATAGTCTCTCGCTTGTACCGGCTAACAGGACACTTTGGTGATCTCTGCAAGGGGCGCTGCCTTGGACCTGCGGAAGAGTGAGAGGATTTCCCTGTAACAAAAAAAAAAAAAAAAAAAAAAAAAATATTCGAGAGGTCAAATATTCGAGTTTTATAATAAGGTCAAGTTTGGCATAATCTAAATAATATAAAAAGTCAAAAAGTTACTATTCTATTTAAGTCACATCATCTTATTTAAATCACATCACCTCTCTAACATATCACATCAAACCCAATCCAAACCCAACCCAACCCATATAAGCCAATAAATCAAAAAGTACATTTTTTTAGAACATTCCAAACTAACCCTAAATAAAATTTCTCCTTTTCAAACCACGGTCTCCACAATGTATCCATGAAAAAATAAAAATAAAATCTGATTATCATTGCAAAACCATCTATGAAGGTATTGACACCGCAAAACTTGAGAAGCTGTAGCTCACTACTTGATGAACCACAAAATATTAAGAGTTAATTATAAAAAAATAAAAATAAAAAATAAAAAAAAATCAGAGTTTGATTTTTATAATAGAAGAAATATTTAGTTTAATTTTGTCAATTTAAATATTAATATTTTAATTTACTTTCAATCTAAATTATTTATTTATTTTCCTTAAAGCATCTCCAACGGTGAACTTCTTTTTTCACTAAATTTGAATAAAAAATGACTCATTTTCTCAATTTGATATCAATTGCTCCACCGGTGCATCAAAATCTCGTGGGTTAACCGGTTGGTCGACTGGTAAAGCCATTTTTTTTTTTTAGTGACTTTTAAACTGTTTGAACCTACCTATTTGAATTGTTTGAACCAGTTCGCAAGCCAATTTTTGCATGCACTGGTCGACCGGTTGGTCCACCGGGTGGTCGACCACCATGTGTAAAATTCTCAAGCGTTTCTGCTTTAACGGTCACGCACAATAATTTAGTGAAACCTGTATTCTGTTCTCAATTTGATGATTTTTTTGTTCAATTCTCAATTTGATACCAGTTTGGTGAAACCGTTTGAGCTTCAAAAAGTGTCTTTTTCACCAAATTTCAAATTTTATGCCAGGTTTGCTGAATCGTTGGAGATGGCCTTAAGTAAAACTAACCAAAAATAATATTTCAGCCATTAAATTCAATGTAAGTATATATAGAGTATTTAAAATACTATTTTTATTGAGTTTAATTACTAAAATATAATTTTTTCCTATTAGTTTTACTTAGTGAAAATAAGAAAATAATTTAGATTGAAAATACATTAAAAAAAATTAAGATTTAAATTTATAAAATTAAAAATTAAAAATTTGTTTTGTTACTTTTTTTTTTTTTGGTTATAATTATCTCAAATATTAGGGGTTGTTTGGGGTGTTCTAAATAAGTGCACTTTTTGTTTTTTTGAACTAAAAAGTTGAGGAAAAAAAGATGGATATTTGAGTTAACTTTTTGTTTTTTTACGAAAAAATGTGTAATAAAAAATTATATAAATAAAGTGTATAATGAAAGAAAGATGAGTAGTTGTACGGTTGCACTGCTACCCCAGCATGTTTTACTTGGAAAATAATTGCCTCCTTTCGGGGCAAAGTGTTTCGACAGTGATAGTCGGTCCGTGGGCAGGGCCGGCCTTGAGTTGAAGCGACTAAGGCGGTCGCCTCGGGCCCCTAATTTTGAATAAAATTTAGGGCCCCCAATTAGGGGAGTGTATCATGTCGTGTTATTTCATAATTACTTCAATATTTGTTCAATTTATTTATTTTCATGTTGCCGTATAGTGTTATTTTGATTCGTGTCCAATTGATATTTAATGTGAAAACTTTTACTTTTAGTTAAAAATAACTTAGCAAGTGTATGGAGAGATTAAAATTTTTTCCATAAGTTGAATTTTATAAAATTTATTTGTACAAAATGAAATTATTCATAGAATGTTTGATTTTAATTCATTTGCATTTTTCTAATTAAAAAAATTATACCTTACTACTATATATGGTTTACTTGATTGACTCTAAAATAGGTAACAAAAAAATGCATACCTTAAATGAAAAAAAGATATTAGCCTTAATTATTATTTTGCATACTTTTTTATTTAGTTAGATAGAGTTAAATAAAATATTAAAAAAATGTCACGACATCCTTTAGTTAACATTAAAATATATAACTAATAATTCATGTTATTGAGTCGTGTTATACTTGGATTCATGTTGAAAAATGGTCAACCCTAACTTGCTAATTTTAAACATTGATTGAGTTGTGTCGAAAATTCTCATCCTTACCCCAAATTAATTTTAGTTATTATAGTATTAGTAAGCTAAAAAATAAAGATTCAATTCAACTAATTGAAATTCAACTATTTTATATATACATATATATATATATATATATTTGTTATCTAAATTTTTTTAAATTGTAATGCAATAGAAATAAAAATTTTATCCTTTTTGTTTTATCCAAACAATTTTTTTTTTTGATATATGAAAGGTCCAATTTAAAAAATTCACTTTAAGCCCCTAATAATTCAAGGCCGGCCCTGCCCGTGGGGGCCACTATGGGTCACATTTTAATAATCTGAACCGTTAATATGTACAACTCGTCGAGTATTGTATACCTGTAAAAAGTCACGTTGATCGAATATCGATAGCTATACGATCAAATTAGTTTTTTTCAACAGTTAACTATCACACCATCCGGTTTGTTTATACAATACTGATTTGATCATATAGTTAATGATATCCGATCAACGTGATTTTTTATAGGAATATATTACTCGACGAGTTTTACATATTGAATGGTTCGGATTATCAAAACGGAACCCTTAGTGCGCCCCCAAGGGCCCAACATTACCATCAAACTTTATGACTTTACATATGTAATTTTTTTTTTGGCCCAAAAAGTGTATAATGGCCTTCCAGCTTCACAAATACGGCTGATACCATCTATCAAACTTTTGTATTATAAAAATATATAAAATATTTTTTTAATATTTTTTATTTATGGTAATAATTTTTTTACTTTTTATATAATCTTTTAATTTTTTAAATTATTTTAGACTTGTCAAACTAACCCTTAATCATTTGTTATTGCAATTTAAAGGTTCCAAGAGAGAGGGATGCTAATAGCTATTGCATTTTAATATCACTAACCATGACTACACATAACAATAGACATAAAAGTATGACTTACAAAAATATATATATATATATTTATTAATAATAATAATTAATTATTTTAAAATAATTTTATTTAATTATTAAATATTTTTAATATACTCGATCGGATCAAAATAAAATAAAAAAAATTATTCTATTTAGTTTTACATTTTCAAAAACATTTTTTAAAATGGAGAGAGTGTGGGCCACGCATTTACCATCGCAAGTAATAGATTGTAATGGCATCTGACACGATCGTGCACCATGTGATATATATATATATATATTGCTGGTAATATGACACGATATGGTCAATGATCATATGTAATTGAAAAATGTTGCACCTTCAAATTCCACCCTATCAACTTATTTGTCAGATTTTAATTTGTCTTAAAATATGTTCGGCCATTTTTGACTAATAATAATGGAGACTCTGGAGAAATTATTGAATATTTTAAAATAAGTTTAAGTAGTGCTCTAAATGAATAATTATAAATTTAAATTATAAAATTAATAGAATTATTAATTTTTGTGTTAAAATTTTAAGAAATAATAATGTGTAAGATATCAATTAGTAATAAAGTAGAGTATATTTTAAAACATATAATTTTTCAAATTTCAAAGTCAAAGATATATATATATATTTCGAGATTTAGAAAAAAAATAGGAAGGGAATTAAAACTCGACAATTACAATTTAATAGATGTAAGCTTGATCAGGAATTATCCCAACAAAGAGTCCCATATAATGGGTAAGAAACAACTAGCCCACTAGCCTAATAATCAATTTAAGATAGAGTCTCATAATATAAAACAAATAAACAATATAACAAAGTATTAAAGCTTCATTTGAGAATATGTTATTTTATTAATTTTTTAATTTTTTATGAAAATATTTATAGAAAAGTAGAGAGAGTGATGTGACAACTTATAATGACTTTTTGATTAAAATATATAGGTGACAAACGAGACCTTAATCTAAAAAAGAATCTCATAATAGAAAATAAATAAACAATAGAACAAAGTATTATGAGAAAATATATTAAATTTTTACATTTAATAAGAATTGATTTCCTAAATTCTTGAATGGAACCTCCTTTTCCCATTAAAAAAAAAAAAAAAAAAAAAAAAACCTCCTTGGAGAACTCTACGGAGTTGGCCAACTAAATTAAGCCAATTAATTTCCAAAGATATGCTTTGAGCAGGTGCATCTTCTCAATACTGGCCTCGCTAAGGCGATTAAGGCCGGTGTCTTAAGTTTCAAAAAAAAATTAAGAGAAAATTATCATGTAGTCCTATGTAGGAGATCTATTTCCCTTCTAATCCAAATTTATTTTTAATAGATTAATAAGTCCACAGTTTTTTAAGTTTTATACCCAGAGGTCCCGTTTTTTATTTTTGTATTTTTAAATGACTGTATTATCCTTTGTTTTGAGATCTATATATACGTGGGAAATCAAATTTTTGGTGCGTGAAAAAAAAGGAAATCAAATCTTCGTCTCTGCAATCGCGATTTCTGTTTGTTGTGGCGATTTGATTGTGCTGTGTGGTCGATCTGATTGTGCTGTGAGGTTGATCTGGTTGTGCGATCTGAATCTCTGTGTACAGGCTATATCTGCGTACGTTGTCTCTCTCTCTCTCTCTCTCTCTCTCTCTCTCTCTCTGTATCTGGTGATAGATATATGTATGTGTATGTATGTATGTGTCGATACATAGATATACATATATATGTATATATATATATGTCTGTGTGTGTATGTAGTTTGTATTTGTTGATACATATATGTATGTATATATAGATAAGCAAATTTGCGTGGTATGTGGTTTGTGTTTGGGAAATTTTGTTTGTTTGATTTTGATTTTGTTGATTTTGTTTGTCGTATAGTGTAATGTATTTTGAAGTTGTATTTTGGAATTGTGAATTGTGCAGTGTTGGTATTGATATGTTGTAACTGTATAATTTTGCAGTTTGGAATAGGTGAACAATTGTTTGTTGGTTTGTGATTTTGTAGTATGGAGGGGTGTTTCATGTTAATGTGCAAATACAGTAATTGTTGTGCTGCTATCAAGATTAGTGAGGGATGTAGTTATGATGAAGTTGTTGAGAAAATATGTGCGAAGTTCAAGGAGTTGAGTGTTGGTAACGTTTGTTTGTTTTTCTCTGTTCCTGAATATTCTAATTGTATTGTTGAATGTGATGATGATTTGAGGAATATGCTGTCAATGGTAGGTGGTAGTGGTTGTCATGTTGTTGATGTTATTGTGGGGGATAAGAGAGTTGTGGAGGTTGATGATGGTAATTCTTGTAGGATTGATTCTGTAACTTGTGAGAGTTCTTTTGTGAATGATTGTGATGATGTTGGTGGGTTGTTGCGTAGTTTTTATCCAGAAACAGAGAGAGTTTTGTTGTCTGCTAGTTGGAAGGGGATTATACATAGTGTTGGTCAAGAATTTGAAGGTGGAGTGCCGGCATTCCGCATTGCATTGGCTAAGTATGCAGTTGAGTGTGGTTTTGCAATGAATTATTTGAAGAATGATGCAACAAGGGTAACTGCTGAGTGTGTAATGAAGTCGTCTACGGGTTGTAAATGGTTTGTGCATGGAAGGGTGTTGATGGATTCCGGTATTTTTTTTATAATGAAGTTGGATAATGTGCATAGTTGTGGGGTTGTGGCTTGTAGATCTTGTAGCAAAATGGTTGGTTCTAGACTTGTGTCTGATATTGTGCAAAATGATATTAGTGATAATCCGTTGACTCGTCCTATTGAAGTTAAAAAAAAATTAAAGAAGCAATATGGTATAGATGTTTCTTATCGGGTTGCATGGTTAGGAGTTGATAAGGCAAGAGGTGGGTTGTTTGGTGATTTTGCAACTTCTTTTGACCAGCTTCGATGGTACCTTGAGACGGCTATGAGAACGAATCCGGGAAGTGTGTTTGAATTAGATGTGGATGAAAGTAGTGGGTGTTTTCAGAGGTTGTTTGTGGTATTTCATGGATGTTTGTATGGCTTTCAATTTTGTCGTCCGTTGTTGTTTGTTGATGGTACATTTTTTAAGGGGCGTTACAAGGGGCATTTGCTTGCAGCAATATCAAAGGATGGTAATCAAGGTATGTATTTATTTGCAGTTAGTATAGGTTTGGTTTGTCAGTGTGTTATTGTATTGTGAGTCTGCTAATTTTTGCAGTTTCATGTGATTTTGTTTGCAGGTCTGTTTCCTTTGGCTTTTGCTATTGTTGACGCTGAAAATCAAGATAATTTGATGTGGTTCTTAAGTCAGTTGTTAAAGGCTGTTGGTTCAGGCCAGAGATTGACTTTTGTGTCGGATCGTCAACATGGATTGCTAGACGCTCTTTCGGTGGTTTTCCCCAATGCACATCATGCTTATTGCTTGAATCATTTGAAGAGAAATTTGATTGACAAATTGGTAGGACTTCGTACTACCTATAAGTCATGGTTTGATGAAAATATTAGTCAAATGTGCTTATGCGCCCAACGGTTGCTTCTTTCCAACATTATATGCGTAAATTGAGGCGTATTCTTTGGGAATGGTAGAGTTGATAGTATGTTGGATGGTTTGCAAAATGATAAGTGGGCCAATGCATTTTTAGAGGGAAACGATATGGTGAGATGTCATCTAATGCTTTAGTCTTACAATAATTGGATTGGTGGGGCTCGTGAGTTGCCTATTACTTGTATGGTTGATATGATTAGGGTTCAAAGCATGACTCAATTGTCGGATAGAAGAGCTGAATCTAGAAGATGGAGTACGAAATTGTGTCCAGTTATGGAAAAGAAGTTGTTGGACTCTTTGGAGCTAGCTAAGTCTTGGGATGTGATTGTTGCTAGTGATACTGTGCTTGAGGTTCATTCTTCTATTTCTTTTTATGTTGATATTGGTAGACAGACTTGTTCTTGCCATGAATGGCAATTGAATGGTTTTCCTTGTTGTCATGCTGTGCATGCTTTGCGTAGTAGTGGTAGAGATGTGTATGATTTCATTGATCCTTTTTTTCATGTAGATTGTTTTAGAAAGTCATACAAGGAATCTGTTTATCCAGTGCCTTCAAGTGAGAGATTTGGTTTTGATGGTGCCAGTAGTTCGGTTATCAAACCTCCTATAACGAAGAAGCAGCCCGGGCGGAACAAGAAGAAGAGGATACCTTCTAGGGGTGAGAATGTGAAGCAAATCAAGTGTGGGAGGTGCTTGAAATATGGGAATCACAATAAGAAGACGTGCAAAGCTGCTATTTGAGGCCACAATCTATTCTTTTCTATTTGTATTTGAATTTGAGGAATTATGAGAATAAAAAATATGATACTTGGTATTATGGAAGTAATGAATAAAGTTGGTTGAATTGTTTTTTGTTTGTTGATGTGTTCTTTACTTATTGAAGTTGTTTTGTAACAGTCTGGTTTTGTTTTTTATTTTTATGGAATGTAGAGAAGGTTGTTGAAAATTTCTTATTGAAATGCAGTTGATATTTCATAGCGACAAAACTGTATAATTTTGCAGTTTTAAGAATTATTAGAAACAACCTGATGGAACCGCATAATTTTGCAGTTTTAAAAATCATTAGAAACAAGCTGATGAAACTGCAAAATTTTGCAGTTTGAAGAATTATTAGAAACAACCTTTACTGTATGAAAATATATGCAACCAGAAACAAGTAGACAAATAATCAGAATAACATCCACAATAATGATAATAAGGAGAAGAAGAGCAACAAGAACATCTATCATTTTCACCATAACCATAATAACCAGAAAATGATCATTCCCAAAAGTATATAAAGTACTTGTCACATGTTAAAAAAGAAAAATTTAAAAAAAAAAAAAAAAAGGTACAAAGATATGTTCCCTTGAAAATTTGTATTGTCAAGAAGTTTGTTCATTATTTCTATGGTTTAGTATGCTTTGTCAACATTTGGTAGTGCTCGAGTTTCCAGGATCGGTTGTCATCATTGAGGAATTGATTGATGATTTGTGCTCGAAATTTGACCCACTCAGTTGGACGAAGTTTTTTCTGCACAGGTTGCCAGTTGAGATATTGGTTGATAACATTGCAGACGGCGATTGCATAATCATTCCTGCAGTGTTTGAGATGAAGTTAATTAGTTAGGTGAAACTGCAAAATTTAGCATATTGGAAGATTAGTTTATGGATTTTGTATCTTACGAGTGTGGGGTTTGTTGTGGGCATTCCTCAATTGATGCAATTTCTGTCTCGCACTCTTGAGATGAAAACATGTTTCCCTGTTTGCTGAGTAATGCTTTATTTCATGTCAGTTGATGTTGTTGCTACAAAATAGTTAGTGGGTGTTTTTGTTAGTTATAGTGGTGAGTTGATATGTTTGTAAAGGAAAGGAACTAAGTATGAAATTTTATTTTAACTTACAATTTGTTTTGCAATTTCAAAGTGCTTGTTGTGACAATCTTTTGCAGGTCTCAAAGAGTCATAGTGTCTCCATATTCCATCAGCATTGTCAAAGACCACAATTGTCCAATGGTTGTCGTGGTTGATTGGGAAATGGATATATCTGTTTTTCATTGCTTCTGGAAAATGGTTGTCGATGAGTTTTTCTCTGAGTGCTTGATCTTGGTTTTGTAGTGGAGTCTGTAAGTTATATATATGTTTGAAATGTGTTATAAAACTATGTAGTAATAAATGTTGAGAAAGTAGAAAATTTTGCAGTTGTAAGGTATGTTAAGTTTTGCTTACATTGATGAGTGTTGAGAAAACGTAAGATCTTCCTGCATATGGATTGCTTGCAAAGACTAGATCGTTTTTCTCAAATTCTTCAATGGTTGGTTGGAGTGCCAATTGCTTTTCTGCGAAGGCATCAATGACCTGAAACATGTTATATATGAGAATGTGTTAGTTTTGTGGAATAGGTTATTGAATATGTACAGAAACTGTAAAATTGTGCAGTTGGAGACCTACATTCCCATATAAGGGTTCCTTGTTGGTCAATCTGCATATATTTGAAAAGTATACGCAGTTTTCATCTTCGCTGCCAGACCAGACACAAGCACTTGATTGTGTGTTGTTGATGAGTTGAATTTGGTCTTGGTCTTTTTTGGATAGGCTATGCCAAACCTTGTTTGTTTTGCGGCATGAAATTGTGAGTGGCTTGTTTGGGATTGAATCTTCCTGGAAATCATCATCACTTTCCAATATTTGAAGTTTTGTTTTTTCTTGATTGGCATGCTCTTTTGGGTTTGTTTCAGGAGCAACTGCTTTCTCTTGACCAATATGCTCTTGCATCTTTTCTTTGTGCTGTTGTTTTGCTTCATGAGCACCTTCTTTGTTGTTGTCATTCTCCTTCTCTTTTTCTTCATAGGTACCCTGTATTGGTTTGGGTACATCAGTAGCAGTTTGTGTCTTGTTTGTTGCATCTTCTTTGGGTTTGGTTATTGGTTGGTATTCAAAATCTGGGTGATGTACTTGTTTTCTTGATTTTTGTTTGATTCTCTTGACCATGGATCTTTGTTGGGGACTGCCAGTTTTTTTGGTGGACATTTCCTTCAGTTGATCTTATTTTTTACGCAGTTCAGCCATGAATTTTTGTTCCATTTCTTGCATTTGTGCTCTCATGTCTGATATGAGCTTGTCCTTGTCATCCTCTTTGGTTGGTGTTTCTGGTTGGTCATGACCTATAAAATGTTGGATTGTGTTTTGGTTAGTTTAATGAAATTTTGCAGTATGCTTTAATATTAGACAATAGTTTACCTTGTGCATGAAATATGTCAGATTTCTCTTGCAGTTCTTCTTGTTGGTTTGTCAGTTCTTGTTCATTGACTTCTTCTTGTTGGTCTTCTTCTTCATGAAGGTCTTCTTGTTGATCACCTTTTGTTTGTTGTCTTTCTTCTGCTTTATCATTGCCATGTTGTTCATCGTGTTCTTGTTCTTTTCTTCTTCTTCTTCTTCTTCTTCTTCTTCGCTTGCTTTCTTCTTCATCACCACTTGATTTTTTTCATCATCACTCTTTTCTTCTTGTTCATCACTTTCGGTTCTTCTTGTGGTTTTTGCTTTCTTTCTTTTTTTTTGTTTTTCTTCGTGTTCTGATTCTGATTCTCATTCAGAATGATGTTCTCCTTCGAGAAAGTCATCCTCATCACTCTGTAGAAGTGTTTTTTTTTTGTTTCTTTTGTTTTCTTTTTTCGCTTATTGTCCTTTTTGTGGTCATGTTTCTTTGCTGAGAAGTCTGTTGATGTGCTTTGATTGATATACAATAACTGTATTTCTTGTTCAGTTGGGGTTAAAGGACTTTGGTTAACCTGCATTGGAACAATGTGGCATATATCAGTAGTACTGTAAATTTGGTTAGTTTCTTGTACTGTGAGTAATGTGGGTTAAGTGACAAAATATGTTTTTGGAAACTGAAAAATGTTACAGTTTCATAACATGAGTGATGTTAAATAAGTGTGTTCTTTGAAACTGAAAATTTTCACAGTTTCATAATATGATTTGTACTACAATGAATGTGAAAGGAGAGTTGAATAGATTTGTGCTATGATAGTATAGAAGAGTTTGAATACCTTTTCAAAGTGAGCAAGGCTAATGTGTTTCCACTTGGAGTACATTCTGCCAAGGTTTCATTTCATAAACCTTGGGAAGCCTTCTTTGTTGGATGGTCGGAGGAGTTTACTGTGCTCACAAAGACCAAGATCGTTAAAAAAAAAATTGAAATATGTTAGATAGTTAGAAATAGGTGGATGTCTGATATTTTTGTGGGAAGTAGTTGAGCAATGTGTTTACCAAGAGTAACATGACGCATCCAAAGGACATGCCTTGGGTTGTTGTTTGCATTTGCCATTGAATTCATCAGTGTGTCTTTTATTGCCTTAACCCAATTGTATTTCTTGATGTTGTTGAGATTGTCGACATAGTTGAGGAAACTCCAACTGAGTGTATGGCCTGTTGTGGGGATGAGAAGTTTCAAGCACAAGTAAAGGGTGATTACCCTTGCAAGATCTTGACGATCATTGGTTGATTTTCCTTTTTTTGTTTGTTGAAACATTTTGGCCAAAGACTTGCCATCCAATCTCTTGACTGATTTGCATCTTCGTTTGTAAAATGGAAGCTCAAAATCCTTTGGTGTTGCATAGGATTTGGTGGTGATGCTGTCTTCTCCACAGTCAATACCAAAAATGAGCTTCACATCACTGCTTCTGAGTTTCATTTGCTTTTTGCCAAGTAGAAATGATCTTTTTCTTTTGTTGTAGAGTGTTGTCATTTCTGCTACAATGGAGTTGTAGCATCTGCACCAAGAGGCCTTCAGTTGTGTTGAGGAGAGGGCATTTATGAGGTGCCAAAAAGGGGTTTTTGCTAAATGTCATTGGGCTTTTGTGAACTTGACCCCCTTCAACAGTTTGATTACTGTTCCGATGTTGGAACGATAATTAAATTGTTGGACTCTCTTTGCAGGGACTGCTGCTTTTTTTTTCTTTTGATGCCTTGGTTTTTGTTTTGGGAGTTGATTGGCTTTCTTGGAGCTTTCTTTTTTTGGTCGGAGGAGCTTCTTGTTTTGTTGTTGGCTTTCTTTTGTTTGTTCTTGTTGTGGTTGGAGGTGTGGTTGGTGTTTGTTGTGTGGGTGGGGTCTGTGGTGCAGTTCTTGGGCTTTTTCTTGTTGGTGGTGTGGTTGTTTTGTGGGTTTTTTGGTGGGGTCTTTTGGGTTTGGTTGTTTTTGGGTGTGGTTGTTTTGGGGTGTGGTGGTTTGGTTTTTTGTGGATGGGGAGATGGTGGTGGCTTTTCAATGGATACAGGAGATGGACTTTCAAAAGGGGAGATGGTTAAATCCTCGATTGGATTTGTGGGCATATGGGTTTGTTTCTTCCAATATCTTCCAACAAATTGTTTCGAAAAAATGAAAGCGACATGGTATGAGTAATATAGTGACAAAAGCGTATAATTTTGAAGTTTTATATGCGATTTCATATGAAGTTATATGTATTTTGTTGGTATGATTCTGGCTTGTATAATTTGGATGCTTGATTTGCACTTTATAATAAGTTATCTACTTATTTTGAGTAGTGGTTAAAGCGTGTAATTTTGCGCTTCATTTGCGCTTGAATAAATTGAGATATGTTATTTGTGTAGTGGTGAAATGAAACACTATGATGTTGCGATTTATAAATAGTATGAACAATAATGTGACCCTTTGTATTTTGTAAAAAGCAACAATAACAATGAGAAGATTAAAAATTCAAAAATAAGAATAAGAGACGCCAATATTGAACAACAAGAATAAGAATAAGGTGTTGAATGTGTAAAAATAGGGATTTATGTGTAAAAAAAGTGTTTTAGAATGTTGAAAAACAAGGGAGTATAATGTTTGAAAACAGGGGATTATATATAAAAGAGGGTTTATACATTTTGAAGTATGTAAAATGTGTATATAAGAAATATGTACAAATGTGAATGAAAAATAGTGAATAGGTGAAGAGAGATGTTACTTTTTTTCTTCATTTTTGTGAATTTGAAGTCAGGAACTATGAAATCTCTTCACAGTGGTGATGGTTCTTCGTGTTGTTGAGAGTCGCCGATTGGAGAATATGAACGGCTTGGTGTTGTGTTGAAGATCAACGGTTTGGTTTTGTGGTTAGGGTAGGGTTTCAGAGGGAATGGAATCGAACGGAGGAGAGATGGAGGATTGAGAATGCGATTTCGAGCGGCGGAGATGTGATAGTGTACTGATCAGACTGAGATGATTGTGGGTGATGAAGATGAACTGTTACGTTTTCTGGTTAGGGTTAGGGTTTTCAGAGGCGATGGAGTTGAACGGAAGAGAGATGGAGGACTGAGGAGTCGATTTCGAACGGCGGAGACGTGACAACGTACTGATCAGTCTGAGATTTTTGGGACGTGGGTGATGGTTGCGCGCGTGTAAATTGGATGATGTATTGTGGGTATTTTTGTCTTATTGTTAATTTGAGGACTTAATGGAGTATTAAAATTGTTTTGGGCTTAAACGTGGTAGGATATGTTGGGCTTGGACCTTTGGGTCAGTTCCCCAAAATTAATTCAAAATAAAGTCTCAAATTTAGTTCTGTTTTATAGTATCTTACAAATTCAAATAGGCTCAATTTATTTTTGTTGCTTATAGGACCAATCTAAAAGGCCTAAAAAATTTTGTTGGACCATTTGAAAAGAAAAATTTATTTGTAAGTGTGGTTTGGCCCAATTAAAATTCAAATATATACAAATAAGTTGTTTGGGCTTAGTTTTTAGTATTTTTTAGTATTTGTAATCATTTCTTCTTATTTTAATATATAAATTATTATATGTGTAAATAAATTTAAATAAAAAGCTTCTTGATACTTAATATTTTATGCAGAAATTATATATATATATATATAAGAGGGCCAATTTTTATAATCGCCTTAGGCCTCATAATTGTCAGGGCCAGCTCTGCATCTTCTTAATAAGACTAAATTGTTACTAGAATATCTTTATGTATTTTATTTATTTATTTATTTATTTTTAGAGGACTAGAATATCTTTATGTATTCATTAGCTTTCAAACAACCATCTCGTTAATGAATCTATGATTAATCAAGGTTTTATTTTTGTTTTTGTTTTTGTTTTTTCGAACAAACTAATCAAGGTTTGTTTGACTATTGGAAATTTCACAACTTGAAGTTAAAAGGCTTGTAATGTGAAAGGAAAATTTCTTTACAAAAATTTTTTATTTAGAATAATGCAATAATAACTTTTTTTTATAATTATAAATTATAATAATAATTTTTTTAACTGATAATCAATAAATATAAATGATGCATAATATTTTGCATAAATTGTTGTATATAAATTCTTACAAGATTGATTTAGACTGATTAATTAAAATTTTATATTTATTATATCACATTATTATGAATCAAATTATAATTATAATTTTCTTTTTAAGGATCTCAAATATTTTTTCATATTTATTTGTGTAACATTAACAAATATGAAATTACAACTGCGACATCCAAAGTCAACGCCGATAACGTAAAATTGTAACTAGCTCTTTTGCGGCTTCAAAGCCTTCCCAAAATGTTGACCGACTTTGGCTCCTTCTTGGTCAAAAGTATTTTGCTACAAATAGCTCCTTTGGCAAAAAAAATTAGTTAAAATAGTAATAAAAAATAAAATAAATTTTTTATTCTAATAAGATAAAATATCACATCTAACTCATAATCATTTTATTTTTTTCTTCACAAAAGTTAAAAAAAAAAAAAACTAAAAAATTTATCTCAAACAAGATTTTTTAATCTTATGCTAAAATAGTTAAAAAGTCAAAAAATTAACAAGCTAACTCATATCATAAACGAATCCAAATTAATACATAAAAATGATTTACTTGTGGGGGTGGTACAATAAGTCTTATACAATTTAAATTATTAAAGTGAGTTCAAAGGCACTGTTTAGGAAGCCAAAGCTGGGTTATTTTAGCTATGTCAAGACAAAATTGACTTTTTTTAGCTATGTCACGACAAAACCCTCATAATCACTTGGCAACAAACATTGCATCGGTAAATTTACGAAAATAACCCCCATGAGAGAGGGGCATCACCTCAGCCTTTCTCATACAAAAGCTTCATCACTTCCAAAGAACACGTTTTCCCAGAAAAAGAACTAATGGACGTTGAAAAAAAAAATTAAAAACATTTTTTTTGATTTTTGTTAAAATATTTTATAAAAATAAATTCAAACTCTATTTATAAAAATATTTTTAAAAATTTTAATATTTTTGTTATGTATTTGGTTATGATTTGAATGTAGAGTTGTAAAAGTAGTATGGAGTTTCAAGTTATGTATTTGGTTATGAATTGTACAAATAATTTACTAATAAAGTTTTATTTTATGTGTTTGGTTACGATTTGAGTGTAAAGTTATTTTTAAATTAAAAATATTAACATTTTAAATTATTTAAATTTTTTGAATATTTAAAAAATTAAAATAAAATTTATTTGAATATTTAAAAAATTAAAATAAAATTTATGATTTAATTTTTTAGATTATTTAAGTTATTTAATTTTTAAATAAAATTAAAATTAAATTAAATATTTAAATTAAAATTAAATTAAATATTTAAAATAAAATTAAATATTATTTAAATATTTAAAATTAAATTAAATAAAATTGAATTAAAATAAAATTAAAATTAATGTAAAATTAAATTAAATATTTAAAATTAAATTAAATTAAATTAAAATTAAATTATTTACAATACACAGGACAATAGAATAAAACCTCACTTTTTATCATTTTACAGAAAATAAAAAAAAAATAAAAATAAAAAACACATAAAAAAATCATTTGCAAAAAAAAAAAAAAAAGCCCTAAAAAAAAGACCTAAAAATACACAGGATAATTATTTAAAACCTCACTTTTTTTTTTTATCATTTTACAGAAAATTAAAAAAAATAATTTTAAAATCAAAATAAAAAACACATGAAAAAACTATTTAAAAAAAAAAAAAACAAAACCAAATTAATGTAATAAAAAAAACAAATATTAAAATCACCAAAAAAAACCATTTGGGTCAACAATTCCAGCTGCCGAAATAAAAATAAATTTTTTTTTAAAAAAAAAAAGGAAACGTGAGTGGTGACGTCACTGTCAGGGGTAAAATTAGTTGCCAGGGGTAGTTTAGTAATATTACATATAGACACCTCATCAAAAAGTCAAAAAGTTAAAAAATTCAAAAAACCCTTCCTAAACTAAACTTTTTAACCCTAGACTAAAATAATCAAAAAAATTAAAAAATCAAAAAATCAACCCACTTCCCACACGGGGGCAAAGTAAGCTTACAACTTCTCCATTGGATCTTCTGGATGAATTGCCATGACTTTTTCACAATTATTTTGTTGTCGTTTTTTATCATAGAAAGACATGTCAAATTAAAGGTTAAAATTAATATAAATAACATTAAAAAACTAATTCTAAATTGACATAATATTACTTTAATATTTAATATAACCTATTGAATTATCAAAACCAAGGTAATTGTAAAGAATTCTGATCCTAATGGAATGGATGGAAGCTTCTTCCAAGACTTTTATATCCTCAACAATGGTTGATCAAATAATAATAATACTAGGGACATAACTAACTGTCCTCAATTTGCAATCAATCAAAGCCTTGACTTCTTTTTTTTGGTGGTTGTTGGTTTCTTTGGATTCATAAAAGGAAATTAAATCCTTACAAGGGTGGAAAGAAGAAGCATAGAAGCCAAAGAGACCATAGATTTTTTGCAGGAAATAGAATGGAGGAAGCCAAGTGGTACACCATATCTCTAATCATTTTCCCTCTCCTCCTACTCTTGTTGAAGCTAAAACAAAAGAGATACAAGAATCTGCCCCCAAGTCCACCTGGGATTCCCATCTTGGGCCATCTCCATCTACTAAAAGAGCCACTGCACCAAACTCTTCAAGCTATTTCAGACAAGTATGGGCCCGTCATCTTTCTCCGTTTAGGATCCAGAAAGGTCCTTGTTGTCAACTCTCCATCGGCCGTGGAAGAATGTTTCAAGAAAAAAGATATCATCTTTGCCAACCGGCCACGTACCCTCTCCGGAAAACACCTCAACCACAACTACAGCAATATAGGTGCAGCCTCATATGGGGACCTTTGGCGCAATCTCAGGTAGGGTACTCATAAAACTCGAGAACTTAACTAAATTCGACTTTTATAATAAACTGATTCAATTATGTTTTTAAAATAAAGATGCATATTAGATAGATTCAGTTCTCACTTAAGCATAGTCTAATTCAAACCAACTCGAGACCCAAACATATCTACAGAAAGAAATGCATTTTACCTCTTCGGAGTTGAGTTAAAAAAGGCATTACTAGCCTAAAATTTGATTTGTGACAATAAATCTCCTTGGGATCGAAACCAAAGTGCAAAATTCACGTTTATTACTATCTAAATTAACAAAGTGTGACGTGACATCAACTTAAATTTTGAATTGCTAATATTTAAATAAATGCCCTTGAACCCTTTATGTGTGGCTTAGAGGCAAATTCCACTCTGCAATTTTGGGTTTTGCAATTTGCTTTCATTTGCCATCTCAGCCCAGATCTGTATGGGAAGTTTTAAAAGTGAATTGGGGATCTGATATGATTTTGGGGAATTTATGTTGTTAGAATTGTCTTTAAATGAAAATAAAACTAAGAATAAAAAAATTGTGTAATGACATACTTTTGTTTTTGTTCATCTGTTACATTGTTCAAGGTTTGTTAATTATATTTGTTTATTTTTTCCTTGCAAAATTTATGATGATTGAAGATTGAATTTGAGGTTATGTTTTGTGGGAATGATTCACATATTTGTCATATAACGAAACTATGTTTCTAATCCGAACCAACCCAAATAATAGCAAGTTGGTTTGGTTTTATTTCAATGGATTATTGGCTCAATCTTGGATTTAAAAATTTGATTTAGTTATGATTTTAGTTTTAACCCAAACTAAACTGATCTATGCATACCTTAATCTCAGACGTATTACAACTTTGGAATTTTTCTCGACTGCTTGCCTAGAGAGGACATCTAATATACGAGGAGGGGAAGTGAAATTCTTGATGAATATACTCATGAAGAACTGTAATACTAATGGGTATAGTAAGGTGGACTTGAAATCCAAGTTTCATGAACTCTCATTTAATGCTATGACCATGATGATCATTGGGAAGAGGTTTTATGGAGAAAATGTGGAGGATGTTGAGGAGGCCAATCTCTTTCAGAATTTGATGAAAGAGCATTTTGAACTTGGCAAAACGTCGAATCCAGCAGACCTTTTCCCAATGTTGCAATGTGTCGATTTATTTGGGATGGAGAAGAAAATGGTAGCCATAGCGGAGAAGATGGACAAGTTTTTGCAGAAACTAATCGACGAACGCCGTAGAATCAGTGCATCAACAAAAACAAAATCATTAATCGACAATTTGCTGTCATTGCAAGAAACAGAACCAGAGTTCTACACCAACGAGATTATATATGGGATTATAATGGTAAGTTCAGTATCACATAATGTTTTTCGTTTTGTTTTTTGGAACAGTATATAGTTTTCAAATAATCAAAAATCATTGAATCATAGTAGTTCAGAATATTATTTCCCAAAAATATCCTATTGAATTTTTAACATTTATCCTATCTCTGTATCGTGGATTTGTCAAAGAAAATAAAATTTCTTATAGATCTTATAATTTTTTTGGGGGGAGGTAGGTGACAATTTTTTTTTTTCATGATATTTTCTGTATATTGTTTTTATTTTTTTTGTATTTCCTTTACCCATTCAAATAAAATAACTTTTTACACTTAATTTTCTTTCTATGCTATTATTTTTAAATTTTGTTTTCCACAAATCCAAAATTCAAAAATAGTTTTTTTTTTTTTAAATAAAAGAAGAGAGAATTTGTTGATGTTTAACCATTGAAAACAAAAGATCCCAATGTGTTTTCCCTACCTAGATGCATTAGTTGAAGAATTCGTAGCTCTAATTTCTTGACTCACAGAGTAAGCACTAATTTCTTTTTCTTACTTTCTTTTATTTATTTAACCTTTCTCAGTAATAGTTGCATTTACAGAAGATTTAACAAGTGACAATTAGGATGACAGAACAGTATTTAATAGTCTACTTTTGATTGATGCAAACATGTGTTCAGATTCAGAACCACAGCAAGAAGCTTATGAGTCTGAATTCCTTATGTTATCATAGTTTTATGAAGTAATTTGAAGATCAGCTGCTTCTCTTCTACACATTTTCTTTTTGGGTTTTGGTAGGGACACGAAAATTGTGCGCAAAAATGACACAAAACCTTTACATAGATGGTCATTTATGCAGCATAGTTTCGGTGGCCCTGTTTGTTGCAGTTTAATGTAACTTTTGTTTACAGTTGATGTGGTAAAATAACTTATAAATAAGAAAAAAAAAAAAAACATGGTTATTGGAAAATTGGAGGAAATATACATTTAATTTATGTTTTCTGATTATCAGATCTTGCTAATCGCTGGGACTGAGACTTCAGCAACAACAACAGAATGGGCAATGTCACTACTACTCAACCATCCAGACACAATGACAAAAGTTCGTGCAGAGATTGATGATCATGTTGGACAAGATCGTCTCATAGTTGAACAAGACTTGCCGAAGTTGAATTTCCTAACTAACGTAGTCAATGAAGCACTTCGATTATATTCACCAGCCCCACTTCTACTCCCACATGAAGCATCTGAAGATTGTACTGTGGGAGGTTATGATGTCCCACAAGGCACAATGTTGATGGTAAATGCATTGGCCATTCACAGGGACCCTAAGTTATGGGAAAATCCCACAAAATTCATGCCAGAGAGGTTTGAAACAAGGAGTTGTGGAGATGGGTATAAATTTATTCCATTTGGCAGTGGAAGGCGCATATGTCCAGGGACTAGCCTAGCATACAGGATGGTTGGGCTGGCACTAGGAGCCTTGATTCAGTCATTTGAATGGAGGAGAGTTGATGAAGAGGAGGTGGATATGGCCTCCGGTTTTGGCATCACCATGCCAAAGTTGAAGCCCTTGGAGGCTATTTGCAAGCCGCGTCCTTTGACGAGCAAAAATAGTCTTGTATGATGATTTTTCATTAAGTTTACTGTAGAAAAGAAGAAGAAGAAGAAGAAGAAGAAGAAGAAGAAGAAGAAATCGAAAAAGGGATACAGCAACAATGTGTGGAGTCCAAACACACCCTTTTGTCTATTATGTGTTTTTTGTGTGTCCTTAAAATGTATCTTTTGGATTTGTGCAATGCGTTAACAAACTTTCTGTTCTATATAAATTTCTCCCAGCTGTGGATGCTATGCTATGCTATGCTTTTCTGATATTCATTTACATTCCTTTTTCTTGGGTGAATGTTCATTTACATTACTAGTTCCTACATAAAAGGTCTAATTTCAACAATGAAAACTGATATCCTTGCAAAATTAATCATCACAGCATTATTTCCAAATCAAAACCTCAATGAAATTGGATCTTAATTAATCCTGAACTTGGAAAAGATTAAATATGGCCGGATAGAGAATATTGCTTCAAGGTGCATTATAGACGTCATTGTCCTTAGAACGTTATTTGCCTTCACAGATAGTGTAACAGGTAATGACATGATCATCTCCAACATATAATGGAGGCCTACCAATGTTGTTTCTCAATATACATTGTGCACTAATGAAGACTGACACTAAAATACTTTTGGTGATGCACAGAATTGAACAGGGTCTGGAATTCTATTTCTGCAGAAAATAGAACCCAGAAACGAAGGAGAAGAAGAACAATAGAATGCCTTACAGAAAGCCTTATGAAAATAGGAAGATTAATATGAATTTTTCTATATGACCAACAATCATGTCTCTATTTTTTGAATTTGAATAATATGACTATTATAAACACTTATAAACTATCATAAGGATAGTTTAAATTTTGGTCATTTGATCATAATATTAGAGCGTTTTGGTTGTTTGATCATTGCAAATCATGATTGAAAAAAATTAACTGTCTTGATCAAACATCACATGTAAAAGTGCCAAGTGCACATCTAAAGGGCCACAATATGCTCAGTTGCTAGGGGTGCAACTCGGATGGGTGGAGAAATTGTTCAAACCCAGTCTGAGTTATGCTGATAGCTGCCGAGGCCCACTTTGTAAGATGGTCTTAACAATGGCAATGGATCGGAGTTCCCGTGAGGGTGTTTATCACGCAGAAGAATACAATTTGGAAGAGGAAAATACTGAGAGAAAAACAAGTAAATTGAACCCATGTTCTGTAGATATATTTATAGTATATATGGTGGCTATTGATCAATGGTTGCAACCATTGAAATCAAACTCAATAGTCACCATGTTTCCAAACATTGTGACTCTTCATTCAAACTTCAAACTTCCGGTTGCTTCATCCTGCGGAAAGATTGTATCACCATATAAAGATTTGATTCAGTGTGAGAGGGTCTACCATATTATGATGTGATAACTTCTCATACCTTCATCTCCCACTTGATCATATTATAATATTGGTGATAAAAACTAAGTTGGACATGTTTACCTTGTGTGGAGAAGTAGTTTGGAAATACTTCAAGATCCAGTAAGACGTTCTTGATCCTCTAATTGCCACTTGAAAAAAAGGATGAACACTCCGGTCGGGGGTGCTGGAAGTTAGTATGCTCTCAACTTTACTTCTATCTCAAGTTATTTAATCTATTCTCACATACCTTTTTTTGGTTGATGTTCCTCTATTTATACTAATATCTAGTCCCAGGGGTCGGACCCACTCTTAATCCAGCGCATGATTGCTTATTCGGTCTTTCGATTGTATGCCGGTTCCTACTCGGCTCATTGTATGGTCGACTGCACGGCCGATTTGAATATTTGGCTTCGACCCCTTTGGACAAAGCCGAATCGTCTTTGGCCTGATTTCCTTCAAATAAATTTGGCTTTCCTTAGTATATAATTATTCGGCCTCCACAATTGCCCCCCAAACATCTAACTAACACCAATTAGTCGGCATGTTTGGTTTTATAACTGGAAAGTCAAAAATACGGCGCTTGCACTCCTTTCAATATTGAAGCATCAGAATGTCCACGCTTTTAGAAATCATTATAATTTCCCGCCTCTTCGTACGCGTCGTTCATTTAATGCGATTTGAAACCGTGTTGTCTCTTCGAATATTTTTTGAATACGCAAGGCTTCTTGGTTGCCTCTCAACATCTCTCTTTCATATCACGACCTTTGCAACTTCCATCCGCTCCCCATTGTCCTCTCTGCACCTTGTAAGTTCTTCTCTTCTTCATTCCAACTCCCATTTCCTTGTTTGTTTTTAGTTTAGAGTACTTTCTATTTTGACTCGGATTGCGAAACATTTGAAAGCCCTCCTTTCTGCGGATCGTGTTTCCATTTTTTGACGCCATTTTTCCATTCCTGACGATGTCCATCTGTCATTCGTAGCAGATAGCGTAGTTGACATGGAGAGGACCGATGTGAGTACGATCATCTTTCCTCTCCTGTCAATCGCTGAGGGCAGAGTCTGTTTCCCCTTTCACTCATTTTTAAGGGCTGTCCTTCGCTACTGGGGTCTACTCACTTCTCAACCTAACATAAACTTTTACCAAATCATAATGGGAATAGTAGAATTAAACCACCGACTTAGGCTTAATCTTGGAATTCCTGCTATTCGGTATTATTAGTCCTTGGCCAAATCCTCTGATCGGTAGGGACGCTACTTTCTTAGGGCTAAGGACACCGACCACCATTTGGTGACTATGCTTGCCAGTTCTGGGAAGCATGTTGATGATGTCATGGTCGTTGTCTGAGGCAACTGGGAATTCGACGAGGGCGAAGATCGCCTAGATCCTATGCCTAGACAAAAAGGCAAACCAAGTGGCCGTGTAGTCCCATTTTTCCACGCATTACTTATACGTTTGTTCGGCTTAAATCCCATGTACTAATCGTTTCAGTTTGTATAGGTAACGATTTGAAGAAAGTACTTGCTTCGGCCGACGACATTGTACTTCAACAAGTCAAAACCGCGCTAGAATTTTTTGGCCGTCCCAACCTCCAAAAACAAGGGTAGGCTGCCCATATACTATTGCGATACGAACCTACATACGCAACTTTGTCAGCTGCGGATCACATTCTGATTCCGAAGGGCGAACAGCAGCTCACGACACTCATTTTCCCAAACTATAAGAACCTTAAGGAAATTGGTGTTGGAGATTCGGATTTGGAGCAAGGTGAAGTCCGTGATCAGGTCGCCAAACCAAATGAGGCCGATTTGGAGGAAGTCGACGCGGCTCTCAACTTGGCTTTTAAGGAAGTCAAAATTAAATCTCCATCCACTTCAGGCCGGGTTGACACATCGTTGGAAGATGATATTTTCACCGATTTAGGAGATCTTCCCGGCACGGATCCTAAAAACATGGACGGGGAGTTGCTTGCACAAATGGCCAAAAGAAAGAATGCCGAGAAGATGGAAGCTCGAAGAAGGGCAGAGGCTGCCAAGTCTGAACCCCCACCACTTGTTCAGACTGATTCTCTTCCTCCGACTCTGGTTGAAGCTGAATCTTCTCTAACTCTTGTTGAAGAAACGGAGCAAGTTATTGTGGATGAGTCCGCCATTGAGAAATCGAATGATCGATTGGCCGAACAGAGGGGGGAAAAATGCCTCGCCGAGGTTAGAGCCGATTCTTCTGAAGACTTATTCGATAAACGACCACGTATAGAAGAATCGTAGGATTTGACGGCACCATTTATCATCCAACCTAAAATAAAGAACACGCCGGTTTCGGCTGACGCATTGGCTTTGAAGGACCCCGTTGCGGCCCTAAGTGTGGCCTCGTCGATATCCTTGCCAAGATGAAGCGCCCGCAGACGTGGTGTTGATAGCGCTTAGTCGCCAAGCGGTATTGGTAAGTACTTGACTTTTTTTTTTCTTCTTTGAAATGCCGATTAACTTACGCGTGCTTTACTTCAGGCGGCTGGCAGGATCGCAACAATCAGTTGCCGTCATTATGACGCCGTTATGCAAATCGGCTTACTTAAAGCTGAAATTGAAATCGAAAAGGGTAAGGCTAAAGAGGCATTGCCTGAACTGGCGGTGGCATCTCTCAGGGCCGACTCTGAAGCCAAGAAGGCGAAAGAAGAGCAAGCAAGGGCCAATGTCGAGGAAGAGAAGGGTAAACACTCAGATCTTCTCAAGATAGCCACCAAGGATAGAGCGACCGTTAGTAAAGAAGCGCTAAAGTTAGCCAAGGAAGCGATTACGAGGTTGGAGGCCGATTTGGAAGAATCAAAGAAGGCAAAAGAAATTGCTAACTCCGAGGTTTCCAAAGCGTTCAATGCCGGCGAGAACGCTGCCTTGGAGAAATATGTGGAAGAAGTACCTCAATTTGAAAATTGAGGATTCAAACACGGCTGGATCAAAGCTTTGGCGGCAGCTAATGTAGTATTGGATTTGGATCAGCCAATTCCATACGAGCAGCTAGAGGTTGAGCCACTAGAGTCTGACCCTGAGGAATAAGTAGTTTTATGTAATTTTGCTTTTTGATTAGTATTTTCTTGTATGTAGTTTTTTGTAGATTTTTGTAAGGTAGTTTTCATGCATAAAATGATGACTGATTGTACTCAATTTATTAATGAAAATCATCCATTTGTTTATTTTTTGTGTGCTAATTTGAGAGTGCAACGCCATTAGGCGATAACTAATTTTAGTCAAAATAAAACGCAGCTCAATCCAGCTATAATATTGTATGCCGAGTTCAATAGTTTGCCAGTTTTGACAAGTTAATGCCGAATAACTTATCTCGTAGAGTGTAACCTCTAAATAAAATATATTATCATTCGGCTAATTAACAGCTAAATAGGAGTGCAACGCCATTAGGCGATCAATGACAATTCGGCTTAAAGTTAGACGTCTGGCCAAATAAGGTAATGTATTATCATTTGGCTATATCATTAGATGCCGATTATAGTGACGCTCTTGCCTCATTTGGGCATATCGTTCCAACGCCGAATAACACGTGTCCCTTGCAAGTTGTAACCTTTGAATAAAATATTCGGCTCAAAGCTAAACGTCTGGCCAAATGAGGTAATGTATTATCATTCGGCTATATCATCAGATGCCGATTATAGTGATGCCCTTGCCCCATTTGGGCATATCATTCCAACGCCGAATAACATGTGTCTCTTGCAGGTTGTAACCTCTGAATAAAATATTCGGCTCAAAGCTAAATGCCTGGATAAACGAGGTAATATATTATCATTCGGCTATATCATCAGATGTCGATTATAGTGACGTCCTTGCCCCATTTGGGCATGTCGTTCCAACGCTGAATAACATGTGTCACTTGCAAATTTGGACATATTTCAAACCCTGCTATAGACGCGGGGTTAACTGCTGGGCGTATCGGAAATGCTGCATCTGTAATTAATGAACGAGGTATTTAGTACTTAGGAAGCTGCGAGCGTTGTGGAACGAATTTGGCACAAACAACGATAATCGATAATTGAAGGAAGAGTAGAAACATGAGTTGGGCCATAGATGTCGCATAGGCTGTTCTTCAATAGTAAAGGAGAAGCAAGAAGTTTGGCTGAACTGGATGGTGAAATGCATCGTACTGCTAGAGTCGAAGCTCAAAGAACGGGGGATGTAGTAGCGGAGGGGAGGGAGATACGTCGGTCGCCCAGACGTTAGAGTAGGTCCCCTAGAAGAGGTGACGCAGTAAAGTCTCCTAGGGATAGGATGTAGCAACGAGGGGGATCAAGGAGTCATATCAGTGGTCAAAGCACTACGCGAAGTGAGCCGAGCAAAGCTCCATGTCCGTTGAGCTTTTCGGTTTTCGTTGGGAATAAACCGATGACAGAAGCAAATTCAATCGTCCGCGATCCAAATGTGACAGTCGAGTTTGCTCGACAGATTTTTCCACCCGAGGTCCAGCAATCAATGGTCGGTCGGCCTGATTATGAAGTTTTTTGAGAGGGTGTCCATGGAGCGGTAAGGGGTCTATACACCTCTTATGAAATCGGCATGCGTCTTCGTGTCACACAAAGGGAGATAGAGCAGAAAGACAGCGGCATTCGAAGCTTGGAACAACGTGTAGAAAAAGTCGAGAATGAATTGAAAAAGGCTAAAGCTTTCGAAACGCAGTCGGCAAGTTAAGTTAACTCGATCATGGTGGAAAGGGTAAACCAGCGGCTTTTAGATCATGCGATTGCCGATCGAGATACAGCGAGCATGTTCACAAGAGAAGCAATAAGAACGAAGGCCTACGAATAAGGCTTTTTTTATGGCCGAAAAATTGGTATCAATAAGACGAAAGAAAAGTTAGCTGAGGATGTCGTCGGTGCGAAAATCGTGGATTTAAGCATGGATGGACTAAGGCTCTATAGGCCGCGGGTATCGATTCGGCGTCACCTCTATATCAGAATTACAAATTTCCCTTTGAAGCTTATGACGCCGAGAAGACCGATGATGAAGAGGGTGCTGAATAAATTTATGTCGATACGCATTGTACCCTTTAAGTTTGTCGAGAGTCATGTATTTATGCTTTATTTAATGAAATAAACATTTTCCATATTGTTTCGATTAATGCTTGTATTTACTTGTGGTAATCGTATACTGATCCATACCATTATATCGCCAAATTTGGTCCTTCCGAATTTGAAGGATGATTCAGCCATTTGTGGTTATAAACGAAAGGTGCTCCGAATTAGGAAGATTATTTGTGGTTATAAATGGAAGGGACTAGAGTTGGCCAATCGTGACATCCATGAAGGGCGCTCCGAATTCGGAGGCTTATTCGGCCCAAACGTGGCATCCACGGATGGGGCTTCAAATTCGGAGTCTTTAATGTTGACCAATCGTGACATCCATGAAGGGCGCTCCGAATTCAGAGGCTTATTCGGCCCAAACGTGGCATCCACAGATGGGGCTCTGAATTCAGAGTCTTTAGTGTTGGCTAGTCGTGACATCCACGAAGGGCACTTCGAATTTGAAGGCTTATTCGGCCCAAACATGGCATCCACGGATGGGGCTCTAAATTCGGAGTCTTTTTTGGGTTGGCCAATCGTGAGATCCACGAAGGGCGCTCTGAATTCAGAGGCTTATTCGGCCTAAATGTGGCATCCACGAATGGGGCTTCGAATTCGGAGTCTTTAGTGTTGGCCAATCGTGACATCCACGAAGGGCACTTTGAATTTGGAGGCTTATTCGGCCCAAACGTGACATCCATGGAGGGCGCTCCGAATTCGGAGTCTTATTGTCTTGGCTAATCGTGATATCCACGAAAAGCGCTCCGAATTTGGAGTCTTATTGTTTTGGCCAATCGTGATATCCACAAAGGGCGTTCCGAATTCGAAGGCTTATTCGGCCCAAACGTGATATCCACGGAGGGCGATCCAAATTCGGAGTCTTATATTCGTTATTAAACCATTATTAACGAGATTGCGATAAGAAAAGGCACTGCACTAGGAAATTGAAAGATCTATGCATAACATCAGCAAAAATTTGAAACAAACTAACGTGCCATATAAGTGGCTTCGTGATAAAATTTGCGCAAATGTGTGGAATTCTAGGGGCATGGAAAACTTCTCCCAGCCATGTCTTTGAGCTGATATGCCCCAGTTCCGGCGATTGAATCAACCTGATAAGGGTCGTCCCAGTTGGGGCCTAATTTTCCATCTGCCGGATTCTTAGTAACAAGAAGTACTTTCTTGAGGACCAATTCTCCAGGCGTATAACGACGCAACTGCACGCGCTGATTATATGATTTAGCGAGCTATTATTGATACCGCGCCATGCAAGCAAGGGCATAATCTCAGCGTTCTTCAATCAGAGTCAAGTCCAAGGCCAACATCATGTCATTACAGCCCATGTCAAAAGCCTTGGATTTCATCGTAGGTAGGTTGATCTCCAGGGAAATAATTTCCTGGGTTCCAAAGCACAAAGCGAATAGCTTTTCTCCAGTGGACCGCCTTGGAGTAGTGCGATGAGCCCACAATACACTGGGTAACTCTTCGACCCATTTACCTTTAGCTTTATCCAACCTTTTCTTGATGTCGTCCAGGATAACTTTATTGGAGGCCTCTGCCTGACCATTGCTTTGTGGATATACAAGCAAGGAAAAGTAAGGCCGGATACCATACGTGTTGCATAATTCTCGGTAGATGCCACAATCAAATTGGGTGCCGTTGTCTGAGATGAGTGCTCTTGGTATGCCGAATTGTGTTATAATGTTTTTCCATACAAAACACTTAACATCAATATCTCAAATATGTGTTAAGGCCTCAACTTCAACCCATTTTGTAAAATAATCTGTCGTGACAATCAGGAATCACTTGTTTCTTGGAGCTCGTGGTAGTGGTCCGACAATATCAAGTCCCCATTGAGCGAACAACCAAGGATTGGTGATAGAGTTTAATTCCTCGGCTAGCAAATGAGTTAAAGGGGAAAACTTCTGGCACTGTTTGCATTTCTTGCCATAATTCTCAGCATCTGTTCACATGGTTGGCCAATAATATCCCTATGTTACGGCTCAGTGGGCCAATGAGCGTCCTCTAGAATGGGCACTACAGCTACCTTCATGTATTTGAGTTAAGAGTTCCTCAACTTTATCTAGGTGAACACATTCTAAGTACGGCCTAGAGAGGGATTTTTTGTAAAGCTTTCCTTGCGGATCCAAGTAGTATCTCAGGGCTTTATTTCACAATTTGTGGGCTTTCTTCTTTTCCATTGGGAGTTGCTCTGAGGAAAGGAATGCGCCGATAGGGTCCATCCAACTTGGTCCTGGTTCAATGACATTAATTTGAACTGGTTCAGAAGAGATAATACTCGGCTTAGGGATGAATCCTACTTTGATTGTCCATTTGATTTCTGAATTGATAGTAGAGGCTAGGCAAGCAAGGGCATCCGCATGCGTGTTATAATCCCGGGTTATTTGATTTAATTCATAGTGGTTGAATTTTGCGAGCAAGGAATTCGCCGTTGTCATATAGGCTGCCATGCGGTCATTTTTAGCTGCATACTCCTTTTTCAACTAGTTGATGACTAGTTTCGAGTCACAGAAAACAAGCAACCGCCACGTACCGAGGTGAAGTGCATTCCGAAGGCCGGTCTGTAATGCTTCGTATTCGGCCTCATTATTTGATGCATCAAAGCCAAGTTTAACCGTCTGCTTGATTATTGCCCCTTCGGGGGTCATGATTACTACGCCTGCCCCACTGCCACGTTGGTTGGATGACCCATCACAGTACAACTACCAAATGTCTCCAACATATATTCTTCAGTTGGGTTTAGATTGCACTTGTTCGGACTTGAAGTTGGTAAGGCATCCCGTGAATTCTTCTACAAAGTCAACGAGTACTTGCCCCTTGATGGCAGTTCTAGGCAAAAACTGGATATCATACTGGCTGAGTTCCAAAGCCCATTTCAAAACATGCCCTGATCCTTCTGCGCTACAAAATGCCGACCGGAGGGGACAGTCCGTTAGTACACCTATGGTATGCCCCTGAAAGTAATACATTAATTTTCTTACAGCCATAACGAGAGCAAGGATGAGCTTTTCCATTAGTAGATAACATGTTTCAGTGTCGGTCATTACTTTGCTTACATAGTAAATTGGTCGTTGCTCCTCGAGTTCCTCCTTTAAAAGTACGGCACTGACCGCCCGGTCAGATACCACCAGATACAAAATGAGAGGATCACCTGCTGAAGGGGTTTCTAGGAGTGGTACTAATTGGAGATAAGTTTTCAAGCCGTCTAAGGCGGCCTGGTACTCGGGAGTCCATTCAAAAGCTTTGCCTTGCTGAAGTGTGTGAAAGAATTGTCGGCAACGATCTGTGGAACGGCTGATAAATCTGTTGAGCGCGGCGGCCATTCCCATCAGCTTCTAAACCTTTTTAACCGACTGAGGAGAGCCAAGTTCTAGAATTGCTATTATTTACCTTTGCTGGCCTATTCTATGAGTGGTTCTAAATGTAGCTAGAATTTTTCGATCCGATGTCGAATGCACACTTTGAGGCGTTCAATTTCATTTTGTACTTTTGAAGAATGCCGAATGTATCTGCCAAGTCGGCTAAGTGGGCATGTTTTTCCTTAGATTTGACTACCATGTCGTCGATGTATACTTCCATGGTGCGGTCGAGCTATTCCTTGAACATGGCAGTAACCAATCTCTGGTAAGTTGCCTCCTCATTCTTCAGGCTAAAAGGCATGACCTTATAGCAATAGGTGCATATCGGGGTGAAGAATGCATTCTTTTCTTGATCCTTCGGTTGCATGGCAATTTGATGATAGCCTTTGTAGGCGTCCAAGAAGCTCATGCGTTGATGATGTGCCGTTGCATCTACAAGTTGGTTTATTTTGGGGAGGGGAAAATAGTCCTTAGGACAAGCTTTGTTTAAATCCGTGAAGTCCACATAAACACGCCAAGATCTAATCTTCTTCTTTATAACCATGATATTGGACAACCATGCAGGATAGGTTACTTTGCGACTTGCCCGAGCCTCTAACAGTCGGTCAACCTCTTCAACAATGGCCGAAGCATGCTCCGCGGCTGACCGCTGACTTTTCTGAATGATTGGCTTACATTTTGGATCAATGTTTAAGCGGTGTTGGGCCATAAATGGATCCACCCCTGACATCTCGTATGGTGTCCATACAAACACGTCGAGGTGGCCGAGTAAGAAGGATACAAGCTCGTACCTGTCAACTTCGTTCAAGGAAGTGCCGATCATGAAGAACTTGTCAGGACTCCCGTCAATCTCGACCTGATCCAGGTCTTCAGTTGCCTTTTCATTGGGGGTCTTCCCAATATCCTCGAGGCTCTCCCGATCCGGTATTTCAATCGAATTCACTTCCAGTTCTTTTGGTCTCCTTGCAGCAGTAACAAGGTAGCATGCCTGTGCCAATTTCTGAGAACCCTGAATTTGTTCAACGCCATACTCAGTCGAAAAACCAAGTAATTGGTGGTAGGTGCTCGGCACAGCTTGCATAGTATGCAACCAAGTTCTTCCCATGATGAGATTGTATGGTGAAAGAAGTTTGACAACCAAAAATTCTACGTCTACTGATCTAGTGCCTACCCGAACTGGTAGTGTGATTTTGCCCAAAGGATACTCGGGGTTAGCATTGAAGCCGAATAATGGGTAATCATCCAGTGACAAATTCGAGTCGGTGAATCCGAGTTTAACAAACGTTTTGTAATACATTATTTCTGAAGTGCTTCCCTGATCAATAAGAATATGTTCAATGGTGAATCTGTTCACACGTGACTCGATGACGAGGGGATCGGTGTGGGGGAGAGTTACCCCAAGTAAGTCAGTGTCGTCGAGACTAATCATCCCAGTCTCATGGGGCCGTTTTGCTGGTGTGATCGGCCTATGCAGGCTAGATTGCAATTGAATTGTCTGTATCTCAGCTGACGACGGCAGGCTATATATTATGTGAATCACACCAAATGGAGGTGAATCCAGCCATAGGGCTACCGTGTTCGATGGATTATTCTTTCAGATGTGTTGCGCCAGTTGGCCGTCTTGTACCAGTTCCTTTAGGTGGTCCTTCAATGCATAACAACTATCAATGTCATAACCATGGTCCTTGTGGTACTCACACCACTTGTCCCTTTTCCTTGTATCGGGAGGTCCCATCATTTTGGGAAGCCATTTAAAGAACGAAAAGTGTTGAACTTTCAACAAAATCTTGCTGATCGGCTCTGCTAACTTCGTGTACTTTTTGTTCGAGCGTCTCGTGCACCTGCTATCCACTTGATATTGTTCATTTGATCGGTGTGAACACTGATCACTCGATCGGCGCGAGTCACGCCTTTTGTCTCATTTAGCCCGATTCCACGGTTCAGGGCTCCTTGATGGCACGACGCTTATCGGCTTAATGATTCCAGGAAGAGCCGTCTTAACGGCTTTTGTTCGGCTTTGACCTGCAGGGCATCGTCTTCCACCTTACAATATTCTTCAACTTTCTTCATTAATGCCCAAACTATTTTTGGAGGTCGTCTGGTCATCGAACTGCGGAGGGGACTATCAGAATGTAATCCCATTTTAAAGGTGGTGATGGCCATGGAGTCATTACAGGCATCGTCTACCAGGTTAAAGCATTCCCAATAGCGTGCCGAATATTCACGAAGGGTTTCTTCTGGTTTAATTTGCATTGCCCAGAGAGAGTCAGTTTGCTTTGGCTAGATTTCATTGGTGATGAATCTTGCCCTGAAGGATTTTTGGAGTTGATGGAAGCTTTTAATCGATGCCGACACCAGTTTATAGTACCATCTGACGGCTAACGGTCTCAGGCTGCTCGGAAACATTCGACATATGAGGGCTTCATCGTCAGCATGCAGTGTCATTGATTGTTTATAATGACGAATATGGTCAGTGAGATCTAATTTTTCGTTATACAGGGTGAATGACGGGGCTTTGAACTTCTTGGGTAGCATAGCCCTTGCAATTCGTCGCACAAAAGGGTCATGCTTGTCTTATTTATCCGAATCATCACTTCTCTTCCCTCGCTTATGTCATACATATGGACTTCCTTCGGACAAGTTGGGTACATCGACTCGTCCCTTCTTTGTGGGTTCTGGGGATGATGAGTCAGAATCACTGTCATTATCATGTTTCTGAAGTCGACGTCGTCAATCATCCTTCTTTCCTGAAAGTCGACCTCGGTCGTAGCATGCGGCCTGCTCGAATTTGGCTAGCTCTAGGGCCAACTCCTGGCATAGGCGCTCGTTCTTAGCCATTATGTTTTCCATACGTTGTTCATTTTGCTTTGCTTGATCCACGATTGTCTGCATTGTCTCTTGCACCGATGTTGAGGGTCAAGTCTGGGCAATTGAGTCGAAGTTCAAGACCCGTCGTGCGGTGATATTCTCCGGTCCAAGCATGTTTCTTGGAGTGATGTCATCTCTTAGAGTAATGTCATCAGCAACTATCGGAGGATCATCTATTACGCCAGCCGTAGATGTGCTTGAGTATTCCCACAGACAATGCCAATTGTGGAGAAGTGGTTTGGAAATACTCTAAGATCCAGTAAGGCGTTCTTGATCCTCTGATTGCCACTTGAAAAAAAAAGATGAACACTCCGGTTGGGGGTGCCAGAATTAGCACTCCAACGAACAAGTTAGTATGCTCTCAACTTTACTTCTATCTCAAGTTATTTAATCTATTCTCACATACCTTTCTTTGGTTGATGTTCCTCTATTTATACTAATATTTGGTCCCAGGGGTCGGGCCCACTCTTAATCCAGCACATGATTGCTTATTCGGCCTTTCGGTTGTATGCCAGTTCCTACTCGGCTCCTTGTATGGCCGACTGCACAGTCGATTTGAATATTTGGCTTCGACCCCTTTGGACAGAGCCGAATCGTCTTTGGCCTAATTTCCTTCAAATAAATTTGGCTTTCCTTAGTATATAGTTATTCAGCCCCCACACCTTGGTACCAAAATTTTGCCTCATGCCAACTTTCATCTATGAAATTACCTTATAGATCGACGTCTGATTGTGACTTGGCCATGCGTGTGCACGTTTTTGCCACCAATCTGACCGCACCCGTACGAATGTGTGCTCCCACTGACAACACACTCCAGATGGCTTCAATTCACTATATTTCAAGTGAACGACATCAATTATCAGTGCTAGGTTCATAGTCCATACCCAATCACCATTAACGACTTCAGCCGTACACATTTTTCATGTGTCGACCTGCGCTGAAATTATCGTTAAGTACTTCTTTTAAGGCCATTCCTGAAGGTTTTCCTTAACACACCTTATCAGCGACTTTTTGTTGATCAAGTAGACAACATCATCTAGTCAGCATGTTGCATATTATGGACTTTACATTTCATGGTAACTATGATGTCTGTACCTTATCAGTTCCTCTACCTTATTACCTGACCAAACACATGTTTCTATACAAAATAGAGTCGCATAACATCGGTTATCCAAGCGTCCCCAGAGTCATCCAACTATGCTTTTATCTAAGTAGCTAAAATCACCTAGCTAGGCATTTTCAATCCCATATTAGCTACATGTTCTCTGAATTTTTCCAGAGACAACCTTTTGGTCATAGGATTGGCCACCATCTCTTCTGAGTATCGTTGATTTAAATTTCTTCCCTCTTTACTATATCTTGAATATAGTGGTAATTTACATCAATATGTTTTTCCTTAGAGCTATTCGCTCCATTTTTTATTAATGAGATGGCAAACTGATTGTCACAAAACATATTGACTGGTCTGGCCGATATACCTAATTGTAAACTGTCAACAAATCATTTTATCTAGATTGTATTACTCACGGCTGTGCTGCAAGCCATGTATTCAGCTTCCATAGTATACTTTGCAACACAACTCCATTTCTTACTAAACCAAGAAACTGTTGTTCCACTAAACAAGAAAACATGACCACTAGTAGATTTTCTATCATCTACATCTCCTACAAAATCCGCGTCAGTGTATCCTTTTATGTCTAGATCACACAAACCAAAACATAGTTTCAAATTTTAGTGCCTTTTAAATATCTGAATATTCTTTTGACTACTTGCCAATGTTCCTTACCTGGATTGGATTGAAACCTACTTACCAATCCGACTGCATGACAGATGTTAGGTCTTGTGCTTGTCATTGCATACATTAGGTTGCTGATTGCCTGTGCATATGGGACATCTCTCATTTCCTCAATGTTAGATTTATTTTGAAGACTCATACTTTTACTAAGATTTTGTCCCTTCTAAACAGGTGTGCTTAAAGAATTACAGTTATCCATATTAAATCTTTTGAGCACTTTGCCTAGATATTTTTCTTGATCTAGATATAATAATTTTGAATTTCTATCTCTTGAAATTCTAATTCCTAGGACATAGGTTGCAAGACCCATGTCTTTCATTTCAAATCTAGATACCAAGAAAATTTTGGTTTTTATAATCATATCGTGACAATTTTCAGCTAACAATATGTCATCCACGTATAAATACAATATTGCTAACTTATCAGCATTTTTCCAAATATAAACACAGTGATCTAATGAACTCATAACATAGCCTATTTCTAAAATGGCTTGGTGGAATTTCAAGTATCATTGTCTTGAAGATTGTTTGAGTACATACAGGGATTTTTTCAATTTGTAGACTTTATCCTTGTTGCCTTGGATCTGGAAATCATCAGGTTGCATCATATAAATTTCCTCTTTTAATTCTCCATTGAGAAAAGCTATTTTAACATCTATTGATGCAATTCCAAGTCCATCCTGGCTACTACCGCCATTAGAATCCTTATTGAGGCAAATTTTGCAACAGGAGAATATCTATCTACGAAGTCTATTCCAGGTTATTGAGTGAATCCCTTGGCTACTAACCTGGCCTTGTATTTCTCCAAACTTCCATCTACTTTGAATTTCTTTCTAAGAACCTATTTGCAACCAATGACTTTTCTTCCATTCGGTAGATCGGTTAATTCCCAAACATTATTTTTCTTGATCGAGTTAAGTTCTTCATTCATTGCCTTAAGCCATTATGCAGCATTACTGCTACTCATTGCCTCATAATAACTAGTAGGATCATCTACTAAATTATTAAGTTCTTCAACTTGAAAAACATAATGATCATTCAAAACGTAGATGGACGTCTTGCTCTCTTACTCCCACTTATCTCAAGAATTGAAGTAAGTAAAACAACGTCATGTAATATGCGTTTCCTTCCACTATTAGATGGTTCTAGGAGAATTTGTGGATCGGGTGACAAAGAAGGAAGAGAAGAATCCTGAGATACTTCGGAGAGCAATTCAATTTGTTCAATAGGAGTAACAAGATCAGTGGATTCAAGAAAAATAACATCTCTACTTTTTATTAATCCACGTTCGGGATGGTAAAACGATAACCACTCCCATTTTCAACATAGACAATAAACTTGCATTCCCAAGTTTTACTTCCCAATTTATCCCTTAAAGGTTTGGGAATAAGTACATGTGCTTTACATGCCAAAACTTTGAGATTTTGAACATTAGGTGTAGTACCATGCCAGCATTCATAAGAAGTTAGACGTTTGTGTTACCCAAAAAGCAACCTAAGAGGGGGTGAATTAGGTTTCTACAAATTAAAATTAATAATACTCCGATAAAATTAACTACTAGTACGACAAATTATTAACAAGCACAATGATGAACTTAGCAGTAAATGATCAAGAAAAATAACAATGAAGTATAACTAACATATAGGGTAAATCAAATGATTAACACATGAATATTAGATAGCCATAGCAGTAGTAGGAAAGTAAAAAGATTAGGGAAGAGGAGACAAACAAATTTATAATGGTTCGGCTTCAACCAAGCCTACATCCACTCCTCAAGCTTCACTTGAGATTTTTCACTATTTTCTAGCTTCACAGGAGTGCTAGCAACCTCATAAACATGGAGCAATCCTCCATAGATTCTACACAGACTTCACAAGCCCAAACCTTTGCAAATCTTAGGTGATTCACAATCACTCTTAAGATTTCAAGAACATAGTGTTTGCAACACTTTTATAAGTTGAAATTGTATTTTTGCTTTCAAAGAAAGCTTACAATAAATATCTCTCCCAGATAGATATACAAAATGAAGCAATGATTTTTTTGTAAACCTCACATAGGAAAGATAGGCTTAAAGCTATATATCTCAGTGTATAATTTCTGAAAGAGGATGTAAACAAAAATTGAAGAACACTTCTCAGAGAATTTTTTAGAGAATAGATGTGAGTGATTATAGATCAAAGAATATTTTTTGATTTTTTTGTAACTTGTTTACATTAGAGGCTTTGGTATATATAATGAAACTTATAGCCGTGGTATTCATTTGAATTTATAGCCGTTTATAGCCGTTGTACTCCATCATTACTAATTTGAATTTCTGCCACTCCATCATTACTAATTTGAATATCTTCCACTTGAACCTTTTGGCCTACTGCTGTGCTGGGCTGTTTGAACCTTTTGGCCTGCTGTTGGGCTGGGCTGTTTGAACATCTGTTTTGGGCTATTTGAACTCTTGATTTAATCAAATATTAAATACATTCTAACAACATTTAGGATAAAGGTTTAAGTAAGAAATAATGAGACAAAATAAATTTTGATTCTATTTTTCTCTTTCAAATAAATTAAAATATAATTAAATAAATCATCAAAATAAATTTTGGATTCTATTTTTTTTTTCAAATAAATTAAAATATAATTAAATAAATGATCAAAATAAATAAGTCTAACAATCTCCCCATTTTTGATGATGGCACACAATGATGTTTTGATTTGATTTGGGAGTAAGAAAAGTTCCCTCTCAAGTCATGCTCCTTGAATTCATTTCTAAATACATAGGTTAGCACATGTATAATAAATAAGCTTTAATTAGAAACATGATATGAGACTAAGATATCAAACTATAAATACATAACATTAGAATAGTTTGAAAATAATACCATAATATATAACATCATAACATCATAAGTTTTCTTCCCCTGTGACATTATCAAAAGGAAATCATGGGTCAGAATCTGGGGAGGAGGAGAAGGAAAATGATAGGGATAAATGGCATCAAAAAATAGATAATCAAAACATATATATACATATACGCAGACACAGACAACTCTCCGTGTCTCTCTCTTTTTTCGCAAAACGCGGTTGCCACGCGGCCTGGCTTTTGCTTCATTGGCCGACAAAAGCAGCTCTCCTCGATTGCCGCTCGACTCGGCTATCTCTCCCTCATTGTCTTCTTCTCTTCAGCCTCTTCTCTTTAGCCTTCTTCTTAATCACACTCATCTGCTTCTTCTTCTTCACCTCACTCTATTCTATCTCTTCTTCATCATTCTCTTCGATCTTCTTCTTCCTTGAGAGACAGAACAGAGAGACTGAGCAAAGCAGAAAGGCTGCCAAAAATGACCCTCCTTTCGATTACATCTCTCTCTTCTACTTCATGGCCTTGTCCCATCCTCTTACTCTCTTTCCGGACTTGAATGATCCCATAAGCGCTACTGAGCCGAGTGCCCCAGCTCCTACTCTTCCCAACCTTCCTATGATGTCGATTGAGTAAATAATGGTAGCTTAATCAGACAATGAAGCTAATCATTTCACACTGAAGTCCTGTATGGAGACGGTGACTGCAGTCACAAAATTGGCTCACCGACTGTAGAACAGGACGAGTGAGCTCCATCAGGTCAATGCCCAACTCTCTCTGCTCTAGCTCATGTACAAAGATGTGCGAGCAGAGATAGGCGTACTGAAGGCCAAAAATAAAGAGCTTAAACGGAAGACCACCTCCATGGCCCGATTTGGAGCAACGTCGTTCTTGGCTTTTGATAGTCAGCGGGGAGTGCTTGCTCCCGACAAAAGCACGGGGACAGGGACATCAAGCGTCGCCCAAGGTGATAAAAAGAAGAAGAGAGCGGTGAAAAAGACGAGTAAGTGAGGTCAATGTACGGCCGGAAAAAAAAATAAAAAAATGAAGGGTTTTTTTTTTTTTTTTTTAACGTAAATATGTTTATTGTGATTGGCGTAGGGCCGTAAAAAAAATGAAGGGTGTTTTTTTTTTTTTTATAAATATTTATATTTTGATTTGTTTCTGTTTTTATATTTAAGTATTGAAAAATGAAATTAAAAAGCAGAAAATAAAAAAAAATAAGAAAATAAGAAAATTAAGCCCAAACAAAAAATAATAAGAAGAAAAGAAATAAAAATAAAATAAATTAAGTCTAATCGCAAAATAAAAAAATAAAATAAAATAATACTAGCAGAAATTAAACTTAATAGGACGTTGGTGTTGCTGGAATGGTAATGCAAAAAAAATATCATGAGGGTTTAAAAAAAATAAATGTATGTAAAGTTAATTTTACCTCAGGATGCAGAACCCAAAAAAAAAAATTACACAGTTGAGAATAGCAAACTGTTAAGGAGATTAAATGTATGAAGGACTTGAGAACATTCAACTGATATAAATGCTTCCATATCAATGTAGCATCAAGCTTAGATAAATGCCATGGGTGCAATAAGGAGAAGTTTCAAAGGTCAAGAATGAGACACACATGCTGTTGTAGCAAGATAATATGGGAACAATGAATCAATGAGCTTATCCATTATGAAGAATTCATGCTATTTCAATCTATTTTCAAGCAAGAGCCAAGGAGATACCAAATTGTTAAAATTATATGTGAAGCAGGTGAGCATGATCTAACAATCGATTTGAGCATGATCTAACGATCAATTTCTAGCAAGAGCATACAGATTTTATACAAAATAATTAAAATATATATATATATATATATATGTGAGGTGCAAGCTCATAAGTATGATATCAACAATAGAATAGAATCTGAGGGGATTTTTAAAAAAAAAAAAAAAAACTAATCAAGTTTAAATTCTTCCCCTTGTTTCATTTAGCAAAATCAATAGGAGATATGAATAATGAAAACTCATAACTGAAATGTTCTCCTCAATAATATCAAATAGGATGCCAAATGTTACCAATAAGAATGTCAAAATGACACCAACATGTAATCTACCAAGGATACCAATATGCAATCTAGAAAATTTAACAATCATGACTCAAGTATTATGTAGAATATCAAATATTGCTCATAATATGTTAAACTCAATATAATCTCATGGAGCTAATGTAAATCGAAAAAATGAAGCATGTTCAAGGTATAGCAATCCATATGCCAAGAAAAATCGTGAATTTCAATATATAGCACACTTTTTAAGCATAGGCATGATTTTTAGGCAAGAGTATCATCAAAGAGTATACATTGCAAATCATATGAAGCATAATCTATCTTTTTCATATCAAAATAATAACAATATTAGCTCAAAGGATATAAGATAGAATTTTTATCTTAAAAGCTTAAGAGAGTGTACGAGGCATACGTTAGGTTCAAGAGATGGAAGCTTTTCAATCTTCAATTTTCTTTCATGAAGAGTTCATCTCAAAAGGGTTTAACAAGTATGTTAGCAAAATGATTTCTTCTCCTAAGTTGGTGCTACCCTTTTCTAATGTGATTTGTGTAAATATAGCATTCATAGAACAATCACTATTACTCAATAAAAATACAGCACAGATCACTTCTTATCACAAACTCAAAAGATGAAAAATAATTCAATGATTAAACAAGAGTTTGGAATGCTATTTTTCAGAATTTTCAAGTTGTAGCACATAGCATAATATGCATCAGAAAATAGTGTTATGCTCTTTGTTTTATTAAAAAATGATGTAACAATCTCATTCAATCACATAACATTATCAAGAGGCATTTTCATCAATTCAATCCACATACTCAAGTGTGATAAAACATTTTACTCAATGTGGAACACAACATGAATGCTATAAACAATTAATTCAACAATTTATCAATCAAAAGCATTCATGAGATGTATGCCAATATAATCCATATTCAGAAGATATTCAATAGGATAGATGCAATGTCTCTACAAACGTATGATACTTTTTTTCATTTAGACATTGTTGATGGATCATAATCAACGAATTTCGTAAATCATTCAAATATTCCAATGTAAAGCATATAAGCATGAAATTTTCATATTGAGTATATTCTTGAGATCATAAATCTACAATTCAAATTATAGATAGTATACATCTAAAAAACATACTATGACATCAAAATTGACTCTATAAAGATATGACTAAAAAAGGAATTAATATATTAGTATGAAGTCATATATAAGATGTGAAAAGTATGCTCACAAAAAATATTTATCACTTCTTATCTTTTTTTCATAGCAATGGATGACATGATATATAATGTTAATGAATACATGAATCATTCATATTTTAATAGGCATTCATCAAAATAATATAATTCTCATTTTTGAGTTCAATGAAGGTTTGAAAGAAACTAGCAGAATATGACTTAGCAAACTTAGTACAATTAGGTTACATGGAAGCAATGATTAGACACAACCTATTATATACAAATCACACCTTAAAGAATATAGAACTTTAAGCTTAAAGGTGTGTTAGGAGTTATAGCTTTATTTACCTCTTTGGAATCTTCACCCATACATTACCTTTATTGTTCATCTTGGTGATTTTCATTTCATCATTCTTCTTCTTCTTGTAGGGGCTGATTTTGCTATTTTGATTGAACACTCTTGTTGTGCATTTCCTCTCAAAGTCCTTGGTGTTCTTTGAGATTCCACCTACAAAATATCTTGATTTCTTTCTTAGTACCCATACTATCTTGGGTCCATAGGGATTAGTCTCAAGAACATTTAATCTCATAAAAGGTTTAGAAGGATCAAAACCAACGCCTACTTTGTCAAAAACATATTTTTTTATTTCCAAGAAACTTGTTGAGGTTTTCTTTTCTTTTTACAAAATTTTCAAGAGTTTTGTTTAAATCCTCAACATTGTTTTTCAAAATGTTTTTCTCATTGGCAATAGACGTAAAGTCATTTTTCAAAGTAGTATTTTTCATTTTTAAAACATCCACATCATTTGAAAAAGAAGTAATCAATTTCTTTAATTTAGAATTCTCAACACAAACATTTCTAAATATGTCATGTAATTCATTGAAAGCACTTTCAAGTTCTACATAATTAGAAATTACCTTATCTTGAGTGAATTATTCTTATCTAAGAGTCATGAGACACAAGTTGGCTACTCCATCATTTTCTCCCCAAATGGCTTCCTTTTTGCTGCCATCTATCATTGAAAGTTCATAAGCCATGAGTGAGCCTAAGAGTTCTTTAATGCCTAATTTTGTTAGGTCTTTTGCTTCTTGGATAGCTGTAACCTTAGTTTCCCATTCATTTGGCAAAGACCTAAGTATTTTTGTCACAAGCTCACCATTAGTATAAGATTTACCAAGATATTTTAGAGTATTAATAATATTGGTAAATTTATAAAACATCTCAGAAATAGATTCAGATGATTCCATAGTAAAGAGTTCATAATCATGAATAAGCATGTCAATCCGACTCTTTTATTTGGCTAGTTCCTTCATAGGTGATTTCAAGTTTATCCCAAATCTCTTTAGTAGTAATACATCTAGAAATTCTATTGTACTCATTTGCATTTAGTCCACACAAAAGAATAAGCTTGGTTTTAGCATTAGCTTGAAGGAGCTTATAATCACCCTCATCAAATTCATCCTCAAGTTTAGGCACACTGATATGGTCTACTACATTGGAAGGGATTTTAGGACCTTCAGTGATAATGAGCCACAAAGCATAATTGGTAGCATGAAGATACAAAGTCATTTTTTCTTTCCAATAAATGTAATCACTACCATCAAAGAGAGGTGGCCTATTGCTAGCTTGTCCTACAGTAGAGTAAGTAGAATACATGGTTGCTATGGATCAAAAACTCAAGATTGTTAAATCTGAACAAGAGCCCCAGGCTCTGATACCAATTGTTACCCAAAAAGCAACCTAAAAAAGGGTGAATTAGGTTTCTACAAATTAAAATTAATAATACCCCAATAAAATTAACTACTAGTACAACAAATTATTAATAAGCACAATGATGAACCTAGCAGTAAATGATCAAGCAAAATAACAATAAAGTGTAACTAACATATATGGTAAATCAGATGATTAAGAGCATTTCCAACGGTTCACCTAATGTTTCACCAAATCTGAGTAAAAAAATAGCCATTTCTTCAATTTGATACTTCACGCTCCAATGGTTCATCAAATCCCATATCAAATCCTGTGAGTGAACCGGTTGGTCGACCGATAAGTGTATATATATATATATTTGCAGCTTTAAACGCTGTGTAAATAATTTCTGAAGAGTCTTTGGATGGAAGTGTCATAAGCATAAATATCACTTCTTGCGATACAATCCTTGCTTTTTTTCAACATTCTCATCTTCTCTTTGCCCTCTTGAAGCCTATTGATCATCGCCATAGTCTGGCTAGTTGCAACTGCAGAGGAACTTCTCTCATCTTCAAGTTCCACGTATAAAGCATGTAAAGCTTTTCTCTCAGATCTTAATGGAAAGCATGTAAAGCATGTAAAGCTTCAAGTTCCATTCATCAATTGTGTACCCAATTCATCAAAAGACTCTTCAGTACCCAATTCATCAATTGTGTTTCTTTGGTGGGTGACGGTTGGTTGGCGGTCCAACCGTAAGGCAAGTTATTTATTTATTTATTTATTTTTTTACCTGTTTGAACCTTTTTTGACCGGTTTGAACCTACCTAATTTAAAGGACACCGGTCGACCGGTTGGTCAACCGGCCGGGCAACCGGTTGGTTGACCGGTGTACCTCTTTCAACGGTCAGTAACAGTGATTTGGTAAAATCTGTGTCTCGTTCTCAGTTTGATGCTTTTTTTTGCTGAAATCTCATTTTGATATCAATCTGGTGCAACGGTTGGAGCATGAAAAAGGGGCTTTTTCATCAAAATTTGAATCTGATACTGGGTTTGGTTCACCGTTGGAGATGGTCTAACACATGAATATTAGATAGTTATAGCAGTAGTAGGAAAGTAAAGAGATTAGGGAAGAGGAGACAAACAAATTTATAGTGGTTTTGTTTCAACCAAGCCTACATTCACTCATCAAGATTCACTTGAGATTTTCCATTATCTTCTATATCTTCTAGCTTCACAGGGGTGCTAGCAACCTCATAAACATGGAGCAATCCTCCATAGATTTTACATAGACTTCACAAGCCCAAACCCTTGCAAATCTTAGGTGATTCATAATCACTCTCAAGATTTCAAGAACACAATGTTTACAACACTTTTATAAGTTGAAATTGTATTTTTGCTTTCAAAGAAAGCTTACAATAAATATCTTTCCCAGATGGATATACAAAATGAAGCTCTGATTTTTCTGTAAACCTCACACAAGAAAAATAGGCTTAAAGCTATATATCTCAGTGTATAATTTCTGAAAGAGGACGTAAACAAAAATTGAATAACACTTCTCAGAGAATTTTTCAGAGAATAGATGTGAGTGATTATAGATCAAAGAATATTTTCTGATTTTTTTTGTAACTTGTTTACATTAGAGGCTTTGGTATATATAATGAAACTTGTAGCCGTTGTATTCATTTGAATTTATAGCCGTTTATAACTGTTGTATTCATTTGAATTTATAGCCGTTTATAACCGTTGTACTCCATCATTACTAATTTGAATTTCTTCCACTCCATCATTACTAATTTGAATATCTTCCACTCCATCATTACTAATTTGAATATCTTCCACTTGAACCTTTTGGCCTGCTGCTGTGCCGGACTGTTTGAACCTTTTGGCCTGCTGCTGGGCTGGGCTGTTTGAACCTTTTGGCATGCTGCTGTGCTAGGCTGTTTGAACCTCTATTTTGGGCTATGTGAACTCCTGATTTAATCAAATATTAAATACATTCTAACAACATTTAGAATAAAGGTTTAGGTGAGAAATAATGAGACAAAATAAATTTTGATTCTATTTTTCTCTTTCAAATAAATTAAAACATAATTAAATAAATCATCAAAATAAATTTTGGATTCTATTTTTCTTTTTCAAATAAATTAAAATATAATTAAATAAATCATCAAAATAAATAAGTCTAACAGTTTGGCTTTTGTTTTGACTCTATTTAATATGTACGTAGTGGTGGACAAGGCTTCCCCCTAAAAATGAATAAGAAGATCAGCATGAGCCATCATAGACTTTGTCATTTCCATTAGAGTACGATTTTGTCTTTCTGTGACCCTATTTTGTTGTGGTGTGTATGGCATTGTAAACAAATGTTTTATGTCATTGCCCTTGCAGAAAGAATCCATAGCTTCATATTCGTCACCTCTATCATTATTCAAGTGTTTAATGGACCGACCAAGTTGCTTTTCTACCTCTAATATATATTCTTTAAACTTGTCAATTGCCTCTGATTTGAGTTTAAGAAGGTAGATATGTCCATATCTTGAATAATCATCAGTGAAACTAATAAAGTATTCCATGCCTCGATAAGTTTTAGTTTTTAAAGGGCCACAAATGTCCGAATGAATTATTTCAAGTAACTTTGATGATTTCCAATGTTTGAAAAATGGCTTGCTAGTCATTTTGCCTTTGATACATGGTTTACATATATCAAAATCATCGGAAAATACTTTAGGCAACAAACCACTTTTAAACATTCGAGACATTTTATTTTTATTAATGCGCCCTAACCTTAAATGCCACAAATAAGAACTATTACTTGTAAAAACATGCAAATAATCATAAATATATACTTTATTATTATCAATAGGAAGAGAGTAAATGTCATTCATTCTTACACCTTTCAATAGGACACTTCCTTTCTTAATCAATACTGTGTTAAACCTAAAATTAATCTCAAAACCATTTTGGGTTAACACCGGAACTGAAATTAAATTTCGACAAATGCTGGATACATAAAGCACATCATGAAGCACAATGGAAGTTCCATTAATAGAAAATTGACAGTTGCCGATGCCCAAAACATCACTATGGGAGTTGTTGCCTATGTCGATTCTGTGTTCACCAATCTTCTTTTCAGTAAATTCCACGAACATGTCTTTGTTTTGCACGATATGCCTAGTTGTAGCAGAATCAATCCATCATTAATTTGATGAAGGTTCAAGCACCATTGCTTCATAAACGGTCATCGTAATGGGATTATGATCCTTTTTCTACTTGTTCTGAGGACAAGTGACTTTGATATGACCTCTTTGACCGCACTTGTAACATGGACCAACTTGATGCTTGTGATGTTGTTGTTTTTGCCATCTTTGTTGCTTCTTTCATCCTTTTTGGATCCCTTCTTCCATTTTTTCTTGAAATAAGTAGTCTTTTTCTTGTTTAATAGGATGTGGGAATTATTATGTGGTTGTGGTGAAGATTGTGCCATCAACAAGTTAGAAGACAAACCTTCTCCACGCCTTCACTTCATTGTTTCTTCTTCCAAAACTAAGAGTACAGGCAATATTACCATTGAAATCTCTCATCCGCTATGAGTTATAGATGTGACAACATGATCCCAAGACAATGTAAGACTATTAAGTGTTGTAGTTACTTGCATCTTGTCCGACAAAGAGTGATCACCGTTGGATAATTCTTTAGCAATTAATTCTATTTGATTAACATGATCACCAACAATATCATTATCACTCATACGAGTGTTATTATATTTGTCCAAGAGCAATTAAATTTGAGTGTCCGATCGAACTCTATACTTACTTTCTAGTGCTTCCATTAATTGTTTTACAGTTTCATGTTCTTTAAAAAGCAGAATAATGTTGTCTTTCATAGTATGTAACATAGTTGCCTTTGCCATTGCATCATCTTCTATCCATTTAGTTTGAAACCAATTAGAATCATCATCAGGTTTATAAGTGGATAAAGTGTGCAATGTTTTTCATGTGTAAGAAGATAAGAAATGTGGCGTTTCCATGCTCGGAAATTATTTTCGTTAAGCATCTCAATTCTTGAAGAATCCATGGCATTTTTAATAGCCATACTAAAAACAAAATATGTGATAATAAAAAAAACAAATGTGGATATTACAAATTAAAATAAGCAAATACAATAACAAGTCTTAATAAGAATAAGCCTTGTAGTTGTTAAGTCGACCCCTATGATAAGCAAAAAATCGGTTGTCTTGCCTTAGGTAAGAAGAATGATGAAAACCCAATGGCGTATTAAACCCTATACTCTGCTTATGAGTCTTGTAAAAATATTTACGAGCCCAAGGTACACAATGGTGCTTATTAAATATTTTTTTCTTTGGATGTTTTCCTGAGTGACACCCTTAGATAGCCTCTTTCTCTAATTATTTCTTCTGGAATTTTAGTATAATTACCCACGGAAAAATTCTGAAAAGAATTCTAGAGATTTTTGCTTTTGAATGATTGAAAATGGCTTTGAAATGAGCGAGAACGAACAAAAAAACCCCCTGAACCAGGCTACTACCGGTTCAGGGCTGTGGGTAAACCGGGTTGAACCGGCTGGGATTGAACCGGCAAGACACGCGGGTCAGGTGCACGTGGGTCAGCGCGCAGAGCACTAGGTGATGGGTCGATGCGCGAATCTTGGCGTGAAGCGCTGGGCCGTGGCTTTGGGCTGCTTGGCTGTGTCACTGGACTAGGCTGGCTCTGTAGCTTTGGGTTGCTGGGCTCCGCCTGGCTGATTTAGGCCGACTGTTGGGTTGGCCCAAAAAATTTCTTTTTAATTGTTAAGCCCAAAGGTATGGACTTTCTAGCTGTCACTCTAATTTTTGGGCCTTTTCTCTTTATTTTTGAATTTGGTCCAATGGATTGATTATTCAAAATAAAATGTACAATGGTATTGCACAGGTTGTCTTCTCTGGTGACGGGAGTCGGCTACCAAACACTGAAATTCGTACTTTGTGGATAAAATTTTCGCCATTTTTCACGATGAATTTCACCATTGTGAATTTTTTTTTGAGAAGAACAAGATGGTGCTAATTTGGAGACGCAATTTGAATCGAAAAATATTTTATAAAATTGCTTCCAACGGTATAATTCGGCCTCACTTTCGGCAAGGTTCGGAACAATATTACCACCAACGGTTATTTTCTTTGGATAGTTTTTTGGGAATACAATGCGTTGGTGATGATTAAATAAACAAATGGAATTAACCAAAGCCAAAGATTGACGGTCAATAATTTTCTGAATTTTTGGTAAAAAGAGTTCAGAAAATTTTTGTTCTTCCGAACTATATTTCGATATCTGTGATAATGTGTAATCCAAGCTCTGATACAGCTGTAAGATGGTCTTAACAATGGCAATGGATCGGAGTCCCTATGAGGGTGTTTATCACGCAGAAGAATACAATCTGGAAGAGGAAAATACCGAGAGAAAAATGAGTAAATTGAACCCATGTTCTGTCCACATATTTATAGTATATGGTGGCTGTTGATCAATGGTTGCTACCATTGAAATCAAACTCAATAGTCACCATGTTTCCAAACATTGTGACTCTTCATTCAAACTTCAAACTTCCAATTGCTTCTTCCTGCGGGAAGATTGTATCACCATATAAAGATTTGATTCAGTGTGAGAAGGTCCACCATATTATAGTGTGATCACTTCTCCTACCTTGATAAGCTTGAAGTATAACTTGATGTTGTCTAACAAAGACTCGAATTGACCGAGTTGTCCCAATTGCACATAAATTTGAATCTTTTTTTTCTTTTCTTTTTTTTTTTGGTATAGCTAAATTAATTAATTTGTTAAAATTATGTTAATAATATCAAAACAAATAATTTATATAATGTGAAAAAGATGAGAATTGAAGAACCGATGTGCTGCTACGATAATCTTTACACTTTCTCAGTGACAAGAAAAATGTAAGATTTTGTATTGTGTTATTTATTTATATGATATATATTCAATTTAATCGAACGATCTAAATTATTTTAATATCATCCAATGGTTGATAATTTATATGTGTATTTGGTTAGTTACCTGAAAGTTCTATTGGTAATGTTGGTGTCTCATTAAGTCTTGTTTCATTGTTTTTAGGAAGACTTACGTGTAGGTCCTAATATGTGAACTTATTGTTCAATATATCCTATGATAATTAATAGTGTTTTTTTTTTTGTCAAACACTATTAAAAAATATCACTAATTGTTAATTTTCAGGGACAATTTAAAAATTGTCACAAAAAATGTTGCTAATTATAAGTTTTAGCTACAGTTTAAAAAAATAGACACAAAAAGTCATTAATTTTTAACTTTTAGTACGGTTTGAAAAATTCGTTGTAGAAAAACGTCACTAATGGTAAGTTTTAACAACAATTTATAAAAAGCGTGACAAAAAGAAAGTCACTAATTGATACTTTTTAATGACATGTAAAAAATCGTCATAAAAAATTATTTTTAGCAACAATTTTATTAGAACTTGATAGCAATTATGTCAAACTATTAGGACCTATTAGTAGTTTACCCTTATTTTTGTTTTTAACCCATAAAGTCAGGAAATTCTATTTCACATATCAAATTATCTATGTTTATATCTTTTCTCAATCCATACATTTAGTAATTTGATTTTTACTTCTTTATCTCAGTCCACATACTTCACATTCCAAATATACGCTCACTTTCTCTGTGCACATTCTCTCCTTCCATCCTTTCTCACTCCAAAAACCTACCGGCAACAGCGACGGCGACGGCGACGGCAGCAGCGACAACATCAACTACCACCCCTTCCCAGCCTTTTAGCCATTCTCACATAGCCACTCACGTTGCCGTCACCTCCATCGCAATCATCGCCAGTCCCCGTCACTTCTATCGCAATCATCACCAGTCACATATTTTTGCTTATATGGTACGTTCTTGCAATACCGAGCATGTTATATAGCACCCTTAAGAAGCAACAGTTGATGGTTGGGTAATGGCACAATCTGGATCTTCCAATCCATGAACACATCACAAGAACTTGGAGCAAGTCCTCGATTATCTGATCTTTCTTAGCAAAATTAGTGAGATTCCTACAATTGTTTTCCAGAAAAGAGCTTAATTGCAATAGCATTCCATGAATTGAATTAAAAGAAACATTGTTCTTTTCATTGTTCATGCTGACTGGATAGATGGGTCTGAAGTTGACATCATTTGACTCTCTCTACAAGGCAACTCGGAGGCAATATTGGGGTGAGATGTGTATGGAGAAATTGTGAGATGTGTGGGTGAGATGGTGGTGGGTGAGATAGTAATTTTGTTAAAGGATAAAATTGTGATTATGAAAAAATTCATTAAGTGTATGGAGTAAGGAAACTTGGTGTGTGGAAATAGAATTTCCCCATAAAGTCCTATTTTTAAAATATTTATGTATATATGATTGCTTTATACTTATTAAAAGACAGAAGGAATTGAGAAACGTTAATTCATTGAGTGCTAATAAAAAATTATTAAGTATTACAAGTGTATCATATGACAATGTTATTCACCAATCACCAAGCATTATGCCTCATACCTCATACCCCATACCCCAATACAAAATTGGGGGTCACACCCTTTCCACCAATCACAAATCTTTTAGTAACCACTTAACCATGCCTGAAAAACATTAGATAATTTCTCTTATTCAACTAGGGATTGCTAGTGCCACATTACTTTTGTTTTGTTGTTTTAAAACTTTGTTTAGTTTGTTTTTGGGAGAGTTATTTTTGAAATTTTTTTTCAAAATTTTGTTTGGTTTGTGATTTTTTTCAAAAAATTTCTAAAAGCACTTTCTCTCTCTTGCATATCAATCAATTACTTTTTCTCTCTCCTTTCTCATTCTCAATTATTTTTTCTCTTACACACATCTACTCAATTATAATAAAATATGAAATCATCCCAAACTCCCCAACTCCAAAACTACTTTCAAAATATACAACCAAACAAATCAAAAAAAATTCTAAACTCTCTCTCCAATTTTTTTTTTCAAAAACAACTCTCCCCAAAACAAGCCAAACAAGCCCCAAAACTTCCTAACTTTATTATACACATTTTAAAAAAAAAAATTTAATGTAAATTATTTTTTTTTGAAATTTACACAATGAGATCTATTAAGACTAATATTGAATATAAAATTTTATAAAAATAAAATATTATTTTTTTAGTTATATGAAATTAACAATTTCTCAGTTTGCGAAACTATTCAGTAAAATTGAGAAATTTCTCAGTTTTTTCTAGTATTAATTGAGAATATTATAAATTTTTTGAGAAATTTATTATTTTTTTCCAGTTTTAAAACTGGAAAAAACTGCGAAATATCTCAGTCTTGCACAGAAATGTTTCCATATAATTGTTTCATTAACTAAGAAATTTCTCAGTTTTCTTAGTTTCATAATTGAGATATTTTTCAATTTGTTTATGTATGAAAGATATATTTTATTTGTTTAAAATTTTAACTTATGGTCAGAAATTAAGAAAATTGTAAATAAAAAAATTAATATTGGTCTTATTTGATAGATTTCGTTGGGTCCATTCTAGAAATATAAATTTTGTTAAAAATAAATATATATTGTAAAAATTATGATGTTTTGAAAATTTGAAAATCAAAATAAATGTTATATCACAATATATATATATATATTTTATAAACAATTACAAATGATGAATAACCATTGTTTGAAAGGTAATTTTGTCTATTAAAAAGTAATGGGATTTAAAAGAGTAACAAGTCATATCTAGGACTTAATGGAGTATACGTTCACAAAATCAGACTTATGTATAAATGCTCTTTTAATATATATATATATAATTCGGACTTGAGATAAATTTAATTTAAACTTCTATAGTTTTGCACAAGTTTACACTAAATTTAAAAATACTTTATCTAAATTCTAAAAAAATTTAAATTAAATTTAAATTGAATCCGTCCAAATTATACCCATACCAACTGCCCACGCCATGCCTGGAATGGAACATACTAACTTGTAACTAGTACAACTAGCAGCCTTTGATTCTACTGTGGGACAGAAGAAACTAGAAGAACACTTTTGGAAAGGGCTTGAGGCTTGCCAGTATAAATGCCTTGGGTATGAAAGTTGGATTTCCTATAAATTCCTAAGTCTACCACCCGTGTTGTTATGTACGAAATAATTATAAATATTTTTATTTATTTAAAATTTTTTTAATATATAAATTTATTTTTAAAGATTTTTTTTGTAAAAATAATTTAATATTTTTATCACTAATCATAATATATGAGAGAAATTAAAAAAGTTACTACAGTAACTATGCACGAGTTGTATCTATAATTATTTATATGAGGGGATTTTAAATGTTGATCATGAATTTTTAACAAATCAATAAATACAGGTATGTGGAAAGACATGTGAATTGAAAAAAATTAATAAATGCTGATCAGAGAATTTTGACCAAATCAATAAATGCTGAGCTTTTTTTTTAAATAAAAAATTTAGAAAATTCAGATTGGGAGATTGGAGCTCCCACATAGCTTGGGGGTTAGAAATCCCATTTTCTTTAATATATAGACTAGCCTATCACGCGTGCTATGTGCGGAATAATTATAGATATTTATATATTTTTTAATTTTTTTAATATATAAATTATGTTTTTTAAGATTTTTTATAAAAATAATTTAACAATCTTATCACTAATCATAGTATACAGGAGAAATTAAAAAGGCTACTGCAGTAACTATACACAGACTGCATCTATAATTATTTGTATGAAGGGATTTTAAATGCTAATCAAGGATTTTGACCAAATTAATAAATGCAGGCATGTGAATTGAAAAAAGTTAATAAATGTTGATCAGGAAATTTTGACCAAATCAATAAATGCTGAGTTTTTTTTTTAAAATCAAAAATTTTAAAAATTAAGATTGAGAGATTGGAGCTCCCATTAGGCTTGGGGTTTAGAAACCCCATTTTTCTTAATATATTTACAATTATCTATATATGTGAATTGTAATTTTTAAATGTCTTTTTTTTTTTTTAAAAATGTCTTCTTTTTTTCCTTTTTTATATTATATTAAAGTTTAATATTTTGATAATAATCATATGTGTTGGACTTTTCAAGGAATTAAATGTCTTCTTATTTTTACTATATTATATTAAAATTTAATATTTTGATAATAATCATATGTGTTGGACTTTTCAAAAAAAAAATTTATGCTCGTTCTTAATACATTAAAGTGTTATTATGAGGGATAATAATCATATGTGTTGAGACTTTTCAAAGAATTCATATGTGTTGGATATCAAAAAAAAAATTTTATGCTTGTTCTTAATGCATTAAAGTGTTATTATGATGATAAGACTTGGGAGTTAGAAGAAATTAATAAATGCTAAGTTTTTTTTTTTAAATAAAAAAATCAAGAAATTTAGATTGGGAGATTGGAACTCCCACAAGACTTGAAATTAAAAACCCCATTTTGCTTAATATATAGTATAGATTTTAACAGTATTCTATTTGGGTAATATTAAAGATACTAAATTTTTTACTAAATAAATGACTAAAGATTTCACATGAAGTGAGGTTCGCAATTTTACGTACTCCATACTCATGTGAGATATTGATCATTTATTTGATAAAAAATTTAGGACCTATAATATTTTTCATTTTATTTTGATGTGTCTCTGCTCCAATGGATACAACCCTCAACAACTTTTCTCAACTCTTAATATGAACCGTTGATCAAGCATTTTCAGAACCAAGAAGGTAAATTAGATCGACCTTTTTTTAATAGCCGCGCAATACAGGCTAGTGCACAATTTGAGAGTGCTTCACACTTTGGGCAATGGGTTTCATTTAACTCAAATCAAATATACATAGAATAAGTTTATGTGCATTGCATATAAACCATTCACATTCTTAGGGGTTATTTGGAGTGTTTTAAATAAGTGTATTTTTTGTCTTTTTGACCTAAAAAGTCACTATTAAAAAAAATACTTTTTGCGACCGCTATAAACCGTCGCAAATAATAAAAAATAGTTACAAAAAGACTTTTTGCGACGACCCATGCGAAGGCAAATGGGAGTCGCGAATATGGGGGTGGCAAATACTTTTTGCGACAGCAAAGCAACGGTCGCAAATTATTTGCGACCACCTAAACTACTTATAGCGACCGCTATTTTGCCATCGCAAAAACAAAGAAAAACACTAACATGATCTTTGGCGACTATCTTGTTACCGTCGCAAAAAATTAAAAATTAAAATTAAAATTAAAATAAATAAATATGACGAGGGGAAAAGCTCCTTCATTTACATGCATTTATTCTCCATTCCATAGTAAAAAAGAAATACTTAAATCTTGATATGTCTTTCATATTCACTTATTCTTTACATTGACTAGAAAAGGCATAAAAAATGTGTATGTTTGGGTTAACTTTTTGACTTTTTATAAAAAAATGTATATTAAAAATTGTATAAATAAGTGTGTAGGGGAAGATTATGATTGGGAGTTGTACAACCGTACTTTTTTTGGGAGTGGAATTGATGCTAAGTAATGATTGGCTACTAAATGGGCATTGCACTGGACGATTTTGTTCGGCCCGTGAGGTCCATCACGGGTCCTATTTTGATAATCTGAACTGTTGAATGTGTAGAAATCGTCGAGTATTATATGCCTATAAAAAATCACGTTGATCAGATATCGATAACTATCATATTAGATTTGTTTTTTTTCAATCGTTAATTATAACACCATCCATTTGTTTATACAAAACTAATTTGATCATGTAGTTATCGATATCTGATCAATGTGATTTTTTACAAATATATAGTACTCGACGAGTTTTACACATTGAACGGTTCAGATTATCAAAACGGGACCCGTGATGGGCCCCCATGGGCACACAAACGCATTAATAGAGTTGAACATGTCAGATTCTGAGTTGTAATTTTTTTAATATTTTTTTTGTGAATAGTGATAACTTTTTCACTTTTTGAGTAATTTTTTGACTTTTTAATTTTTTGGGGACATGCCAAACTTGGCCTTAGTATTCCCTTTTGTGAATAATTTCTGTATTTTTAATATTATTGTTCCACATACAAACTGTTTACTACCAACGTGAGACAAAACATAAGGCAAAAAAAGAACTTATTAACAAAGAGCTTGCCTCGACAAATTCTCTTTGAATTAAGGAGAATTTTTCACTATGTGAGACAAGAGACAAGTAAAAAAACAATGAGAAAAGTTTTGAAAACAAAAAATTCAAAACAACTTTTAAATAATTTGAAAATATTTCAACAATGTTGACAAGCAAAAGAAAAGAAATTCAATAATTCTAAGTAACTACAAAAGTTATTTAGAATTTTATCTAGAATAAAATAGTGAGTAATTTAAATTAAACTTTGGTTAAATTTATATTTAGAACGAATTTTTGATCACACAAGTTTTTATTGAAACGAATTACTTCAATGAGTTAGTGGTGGCTTGCCTGATCATTAATTTTAGAGTTCTGAAATTAGTTGAGGTGTGCACAAATTGACTTAAATATCTGATTATTAAAAAAAAGAAAAACCATACAAAGACAACACTATAAAGAGAGACAAAATTATACTTGTTAGTATATATTAGTATATTGTATATATATTAGCTGTCAGTTATGTTGGGCAGCTGTAAGGAACATTGCAATCATATTGTTTGGTTGCTTTTGGCCAAAAGCCTCTTTGGACACTCTCTCCTCCTCTATAAAAGAGAGTCTCTCTGAACATTGTAGATACACTGTAAACACACGTTCAATATAATCAATACACTCAATTTACTCTCTCTCTCTCTCTCTCTCTCTCTCTCTCTCAACTCTTCTTATATGATATCAGAGCACAGTTGTACACTTCTGGCATTTTTCATTTTTGGTGCTTAGTCCCGTACACAGTGGCACTATACTAACTTGCTCGGCATCACCTCACGATTCCAACGGCACCACTCCCGCCACCAGAAACGCCGTTACGCACCTTCACACACCACCTTTGTGTTTGGCGCGTCTCAGCTTCCGCCGCCATTCGCACACGCGTCTTCACGCACCCTCCGTTGCTTGCTCACGTTAGCATCTGACATCAGCCCTGCTCTTTCATGCGTCGTGCCTGCTGCTGTGCGCCTCACTTGCGCCGTTCTGCTATTGTGCACCCGCGTGTGCCAATCTGCTCCCGTGCGCCGCGTGTGCGCCATTCTGCTATGGTGCACCGCACGCCTTTCCTACTATCGTGCTCCTCACTGCAACCTGTTATTGTGCGCCGTTGACATCATTTTAGCATCTGCTGACGTCATCTCTGCACAGCACACATTTCCTAGCTATTTTCAACCTTCCGGACTCACTGGTACACTCTGTTTTACATAATTTTGCTCCTACAGGTCTGTTTCTATTTATTTAGCCCTATTCAACTATTATGGTGGATCGTCATGATACCTCCCATTCAATTTATGTTTTTCTTAATGGTTCTAACTATGTTCTGTGGGCCCAAGTCATGTCTTCCTTCCTCAAAGGAAAGAAGCTCTGGCGTATTATCACCGGGGATGTGACCCAACCGGTGAAAGACAACAATGAAACTACTGCTACTACTGCTGTATCATATGAAGACCGACTTGAAGAATGGAACAGTAAGAACTACCAGATCATTACCTGGTTTCGAAATATCTCTGTTTCCTTCATAAGTCTTCAATTTGGTCGTTTTCAGCTTGACTCTGTTACCATTCCTGCTAAAGACATTTGGGATTTTTTGAAAGAATGATACCAGACTACTGGTCTTGCTCATCAATATCAACTTCAGAGTCAACTTCACCGCATGCGCCAAGAATCCAGTCAGTCTATTAATGACTTTCTTTCTCAAATGTATTCTGTTTGGGACTAGCTTGCTCTCTTAGAACCAGTATGGCCTCACCGAGAAGATGCTGCTTTATTTACTACCTATTGTAATAAGCAGTGGTTGGTTCACTTTCTCATGGCTCTCACTCCCTCTTTTGAGCCTGTGTGTGGCTCTCTTTTTCATCGCCTTCCATTGCCCACTCTTAAACAAGCTATTTCTGAGCTGCTATCTGAGGAGACTCGTCTTGGTACTCTCCAAACTCATCATGTGGACTATGTTCTTGCCACTCCTCAGTCACGGCCCTCACTGACCCAGCGGACCACTGCTTGCATCTATTGTCAGAATCGAAGCCTCTCTTTAACTTATCTCCTGGTTCATTGCCCTGTCAGATCCTGCCAATACTGTAACAAACTTGGTCCTAGTTATCTGCAGTAGGATTGTTTTCACAATCCATTACGATCATCGTCCACTAGTCACTCCTCTCGCGGTGGTTCTTCCCGGGAGAGCTCTCATCGTCCCGGGAATCAGTCTTTTCCTACTCATCGCACTGTTGTGGCTGCCTCTGAGGATTTCTCTGAGTCTCCTGCTCCGTCTACCCCTCTTTTTTCTCAAACTGATGTCGAGGCCATGTTCAAACAGCTTCTCTCCACCTCTGGTACACCTCCTCCTACTACTTTATCTGTGACCCCAGGTAACTTTTCTTGGTATTTTGACCCCGCTTGTTGTAATCATATGACTTTCAGTTCTTCTATATTTTCTTCCATCTCTTCATCTACTCATATTTCCTCAATTCATACTGCTGATGGTTCTCTCATGTCTATCAGTCGTGTTGGTACTATTTCCACATCTCCTTTGTCTTTACCTTAAGTTTATCATATCCCTGCTCTAACCTTAAACCTTATTTCTATTGGTCAATTATGTGAGCTTGGTCTAACTGTCACATTTTCTGCTCATGATTGTTTGGTGCAGGACCCTCAGACGGGGCAGATTATTGGGATCGGCCGTAAACATGGACGTCTCTATGAACTCATTCACCTTCATGTTCTTGACTCCCCACAAATCGCTGCTCCTGCATCTGCTTCCTCATTATCTCCTTTTCATCTTTGGCATTGTCGCTTAGGGTATATTTCTGTTAGTCGCTTAAAGTCTTTGGTTTCTAGTGGTCAATTGGGTCATGTACTTCCAGATACTTTCGATTGTATACCTTGTCAACTAGCAAAACAACCTGCTTTATCATTCAATAAAAGTACTTCTGTTTCCAATACACCTTTTGATCTTATACATTCAGATATTTAGGGCCCATCCCCTACTACTACCATAGGGGGATCTCGTTATTTTGTCATTTTTATTGATGATTTTTCCCGGTTTACTTGGCTTTTTCTCATGAAAACTCGGTTTGAACTTAAACACCTTTATTATAGATTTGCCAAAATGGTCCACACCCAATTTTCAAAAACCATCAAAATTTTTCGCTCTGACAATGCTATGGAATATCAGGATTTTGATCTTCTTTTCTTTCTTCAAAGTCATGGTACACAGCCTCATCGTTCCTGTGCTGGCACGTCCTAACAAAATAGCCGTGTTGAATGGAAACATCAACATATTCTTGACACTACTCGCACTCTCCTTCTCTCTTCTTCCTGCCATGAAAACTTTTGAGGGGAAGCTGCCCTTACTATTGTATACACTATCAATTGTGTTCCTACCCCTGTCATCAATAATCAAACTCCCTTTGAACGTCTGCATGGCACCCCCCTTCCAGACACTAATCTTCGGGTTTTTGGCTCTACCTGCTTTATTCTACTTCAATCCCATGAACACACCAAGCTTGAACCTCGTTCTTGTCTTTGCTGCTTTCTTGGGTATGGGATTGAACATAAAGGCTTTCGCTGTTGAGATCCTCTCTCTAAGCGTCTTCGTATCTCCTAACATGTCGTTTTCTAGGAGCACAAAATGTTTTCCTCCCTGTCCTCCTTTCACTTACCCGCACTCTCTACTATTGTCCTGCTTACTAATCCTTCCATAGATCTCTTCTCTAATGACTTTGATACAGGTTCTTTCTTCATCAAGACGCCCTTGTTGACCCCTAATCCCGTCCAGACTGCTCTCCCTGATGGTCCACCTTTCATTGCGCCACCTAGTTCTTCTCCTCCTTCTACACCAGCTCTTCCTCTCACAGATCCTCCCACAGGTCGACCACACCAGGTAATTCAACCACCTATTCATCTTCGTGATTATATTGTTGGGTCTATTGCCTTTTCTACTTATGAACCAACCTTCTATCATGAGGCTTGTACTAATCCTCTTTGGCATCAAGCTATGACTGATGAACTACAGGCTTTGGACAAAACTCATACTTGGGATGTTGTTGATCTTCCTTCTGGCAAGACTGCGATTGGCTGCAAATGGGTTTACAAAATCAAGACTCATTCTGATGGCTCTATTGAACGCTACAAAGCTCGTCTTGTTGCAAAGGGTTTCAACCAGGAATATGGCATTGATTATGAAGAGACCTTCTCCTATGTTGCTCGGCTTACCTCTGTTCGTAGTTTGCTTGCTGTTGTTGTTGCTGCTGCTTGCCACTGGGAGCTCTTTCAGATGGATATCAAAAATGCTTTCCTAAATGGTAATTTTCTTGAGGAGGTCTACATGCACCCTCCCCCTAGGTCTACCTATCCAACTCATAAGGTTTGCAAACTACAACGTGCCATCTATGGTCTCAAGCAAGCCCCCCATGCTTGGTTTGCTAAGTTCAGTTCCACCATTCATGACTTCGGGTTCACCTCTAGCTCCTATGACTCTGCTTTATTTGTTCAGACTACTACTCATGGTACCACTTTTCTTTTTCTTTATATGGATGATATGATTATTACTGGTGATGATGCAGTTGGTATTCTTCGCCTCAAAAATTTTCTCTATCGTCAGTTTGAGATGAAGGACCTTGGTACTCTTAACTACTTTTTAGGGCTTGAAATCTCCCATGATTCCACTGGTTAGTATTTGCCCCAAGCCAAATATGCATCCGATCTTCTGGCACATGCTAGTCTTACCGATTGCAAAACTACCTCTACTCCAGTTGATCCTCAGATTCGTCTCACTCCTCTCAATGGGGATCTTCTTTCTGATGCTACTCTTTATCGCCAACTCGTCAGCAGTCTCGTCTATCTCACTGTGACTCGTCCTGACATTGCGTATGCTGTTCATCTTGTTAGTCAGTATATGTCGGCTCCTCGCACTCCACATTATACTGCTCTACTTCGCATACTTCGTTACCTCAAAGGCACTCTGTTCCATGGACTTTACTACTCTTCTTCCTCTTCTCTTGAACTGTGTGCCTTTTCTGATGCTGATTGGACTGGGGATCCTATGGATCGATGCTCCACCACCGGTTTCTGTTTCTTCTTAGGGGATTCTCTTTTTACTTGGCGCAGCAAGAAACAAACCCTCACTGCTCGCTCTAGTACCGAAGCTGAATACCGAGCTCTCGCTGATACTACTCAGGAACTTCTCTAGCTTCGATGGCTCCTTGCTGATATGGGTGTTTCTTCTTCTGGTGCTACCTTTCTCTATTGTGACAATCAAAGTGCCATTCAGATTGCTCACAATGATGTTTTTCATGATCGCACCAAGTATATTGAGATTGATTGTCACTTCATTCACCAGCATGTTACACGTGGCACTGTTCTTCTTCTCTCTATTGCTTCTGTCGATCAACCTATTGATATCTTCACCAAGGCTCATCCTTCTGGTCACTTCAGTGATCTTGTTTCCAAACTCCAGTTGGTTGATGCTTACTCTTCTTGAGTTTGTGGGGAGATGTTAGTATATATTAGTATATTGTATATATATTAGCTGTCAGTCATGTTGGGTAGCTGTAAGGAACATTGCAATCATGTTGTTTGGTTGCTTTCGGCCAAAAGCCTCTTTGGACACTCTCTCTCCTTTATAAAAGAGAGTCTTTCTGAACATTGTAGATACACTGTAAACACACATTCAATATAATCAATACACTCAATTTATTCTCTCTCTCTCTCTCTCTCTCTCTCTATCAACTCTTCTTACAATACTTAAATTAAATAATAAAGGAAAAAAAGGATTGAAAGGTTTGGGAATGTCTTAACATCGGCGGTGGCTTGCCTCTAGTTCATAATTGGAGGATCCAGTTCGGTTCATTAGGCTCACTTTTAGACCCTTTTTTTGATAATTCGAACTATTCATATTTTAGGATTTGTTGAGTACATTATCCTTGTAAAAAATCAAGTCGATCGGGTAATGGATACTATGTATTCGGATCATTTTTTTATGAACCATTAATTTTCTAACCGTCCATTTTTTTCTAGATAAAAGTTATCCGAATATATAGTATCTGTTATCGTGATTTTTTACAGAAATAATATACTCAATAAACCTTAAAATGTGAACGGTTTAGATTATCGAAAAGGGGCCCAAAAGTGAACCCAATAGGCCGAACTGAACTAGACTGTTTCAAATCTGGACCAAAGACAGTCCAAACCTTATTCTAATTCAGCTTGTCCTAAATTCAATATCCACAATAAATAGAATATATTTGATATTTAGAAGGATCCAAAGTATAGATGCTGCTGATGAGTTTCAAACATATTTATTTCTTTCACTTTTTTCTTCTTCTCTTTGGTATTGATATAATTTTAAAGCCTTTCACCAAAAAGAAATTACTGTAAGCTTGGATTTGGTGGATTTGGATTTGAATAGAAATAGTTACTAAAAATGAAGTGTGTATTTAGGTTTTGAAGTTGTCTAGGAATGAAAAAAAAAAATAATAATAAAATAAAATATACTGACACCCCATAAGATTTGAGTTTAATATGAATTCTTCCTTTACCTTTCAGAATTACATTGAAAACCTTGTCAATGGTTGATATTAAACTGATGAGTTAACAGAAAACATAAATTTGCTTTAATACCCTCAAACTTAAAAGAAAAGAATAGATTATAAATATATTTCTTGAGATTTACTTCAAATGTAAATTATCCTTAATAGTTTGAAAAATTATAAATATCTTCTTATAAGAATTTTTTATTTAACAAAATTAATTGAAAAAATAATTCATAACTATTCTCCTATATAATAACAAAAATACTTGAATTATTAATTAAAATATATTTATGACATCACTAAAAATTATTAATTGACTTAATGAATAATTAATAATAAAAGTTGTTTAATATGAAATTAAAAAAATTACAAAATAAAATTTAATTTTCAAAATTATAAGAGACAATTTATATTTTAAATAAATTTAAACAACGGGGGATTTTTTTTAAGGTCCCTAGTATTAAGATTTTATAGCTTAAAGGACATCCAATATTTTTATAATCTATATTGTCCTTCAACATCGATCTAGAGAAAATTCGACTCAGAGAATTTCTCTGGCTTTCTCAGAGATTTTCTTTTTAGAGAAATTCTCTCAATTTCTCTGGACCCCCCCAGAGATTTTCTCTCCAGAATTTCTCTGCACTTTCTAGAGAATTTCTTTGGACCTACCATAGATTTTCACTCCAGAGAAATTCAAAATTTCTCTGGCCTTTCCAGAGAATTTCTTTGTGTTTTTGACCAATTTTCTCTGGTTTGCTCATAATTTTCTTTGTGTTTTTAATCAAACCAAACTGTAAGCTATTTAGACAACAACAAACCAGAGAAAATTGAACAACCACCATTTTGACCAATTTTTTCTGAGTACCAAAGAAATCCATAAAAAATTGTGTTAGGGAAAATTTGTATGGCTTTGTGTCGCTTTATCCAGAGAAAATTGTGTAGAGAAAATTTGTGTAGCTTTGTGTGGCTCTATCCGAAGAAAATTGTGTTAGAGACAATTTGTGTGGTTTTGTGTGGCTCTATCTAGAGAAAATTGTATTAGGGAAAATTTGTGTGGCTTTGTGTGGCTCTACCCAGAGAAAATTGTGTTAGAGAAAATTTGTGTGACTTTGTGTAGCTTTATTCAGAGAAAACTGTGCAGAGAAAATTTGTGTGGCTCTATTAAGAGAAAATTGTGTAGAGAAAATTTGTGTGACTTTGTGTGGCTCTATCTAGAGAAAATTGTGTAGAGAAAATTTATATGGCTTTGTGTGGCTCTATTCGGAGAAAATTTGTGTGGCTTTATCGAGAGAAAATTGTGTTAGAGAATACTAAATAAGGAAACACATTTGATGCCTTGCAATATTCAAGTAATGAAAATCGAACAAGGATGGCAAGCACTAGAATAACCTATCAAGCTTATCAATTGGAAAAAAACAAAAGGATGCGAACTTGATAGAAAAGAACACATGTTCACATTTCTACTTTTCTATCATTTAGCAATAGAGAGGGAGTTACACTCTGTAGTTTTAGAAGCATCCATCCAAGATCAAAATAACACTTGCACTGGGAAGCCTCTATTACAAATTCCCTCCAAACCATCACGCTACGAGCAGTCTCTGCCATAGCCTAAATATGTTTGGAGGATCTCAATTAAAAACGGATTCAAGATTAGTAATAGGAAAAATAAACAAAAAAGAATCACCAATCAAACACCTTGGTATGTAACCGATCAATAATATTTGGCATTGGGAGATAGAGATTTGAGCCCATCTACATTAGCGGTAACTCCGACGGTGCTGAAATCGACTCCGACGATGATGGTATTTGTGGTGGTGGCGATGGCAGTGGCTATAACAACCTTGACCTCTGATTAATGTTAATTCATGATTAAATGAGCCTAATCAGTAATTAAGTGAAATTCTAAATTAATTGCATGTATGTGTTGCATTATTGTGCTTATATCTGTTTAACATAGAAAGATCTGTTTGCATTTCTGATTCTTCTTGTGAATTGAAGGCCTTATTGGCAATCGATCGCGAAATTGTCTTGAATTATGTGTCATTTAGAATTTTTAGAACATTATGGTAAGTATAATTAGAATTCGATTCGGAACGATTAAATTAGAATAAAATAGTGTCCATTTGATTAGTGGTAAGCTTGAATGATTAAACTCCATAATCAAGCCTATAAAATGCTAATTTAACTCATTGAGATCATTTTCACACCTTTATTTCATCCTCCTTGAACTCCAAACGTGATGAAGAGTAAGAAAAGTGAGCTTAGACCCATTTTTGGAAAGGAATTAAGTTCAAGCTAAGGGAATTGCTAGGAAGGAGAAGGATTGGACTTAGAGACTCAAGAATTTATCCTCTAGCTCTCACCTTGGAAAGTCTAGGTAACAATTCTTCTCTTTGAATGTACAATTTTGATGCCTAAGCCATGAATTCAAAAGAGTTAAGTTGAGTTAATCTAGAATTAAGCTATTGAGTTGGTAGAAAGATCATATCATGCATACATGCCCGTTTGAGCTTAATTTGAGTTTGATTTCGAGAGATTCTCTCATGCACGTGTTCATCTTACCATTATTTTGAGAATTCATCTTGTTTGATACCATTTTATAGCCAATGATCATGGTTTAGAAGCTTTAAAGTCAAGATAAAGCTTGCGTGTCATACATGTTATGTTTTCAAAGAAATGAAGAATTGTTTTGCACAATTGGCAAGTTTTTAGGCCTTGATTCTATGAAATGATCTTTAGTTCACCATGTTTTCCAAGTTTATATGAGTTTTCTCAAGTTTTTGGCCCAAAAGACCATGATTTGCAGCTTTGAAATTGAGTTTTGCGCTGGACAGAGCAATCTGGAAATTCCAGATTCTGTTTCTTTACTTGAGCGACATATCCTGCGCTCGAGCAACCACACTGTGTTTTGCACCTCCGCTCGAGCGACCAATAGTGGGCTCGAGCGTAAATTTCATGCTCCCAGAAGTTCACATGTTTTGTAGACTGCTTGAGCGACAGAAGTTGTGCTCGAGCGAGGACCTCAGTCTCATGCTCGAGCGATCGTTGAACGAGCATTGAACGAAAATTTCACACAACCAGTACTTTTTCAGAGTTTTAGACCGTTCAAACGAGGAAATCTACGCTCGAGCGGCCTCTCACATGTTTCCATGTTCGCTCGAGTAAGGGAAGTTGCACTCGAGCGTGACCCCTATTTTTAGCAAGTTTTGTTAAGAGTCCCAAAGTGCATTTTGGCATTCACATTGCATCCTAGGCATTCCTAGGCCATGATTAAGACTCAATAAGAGGCTAAGACTTAGAAACACACTAAGAATGAAACGAAAGAAGTTAAGTACCAATTGAGTGTGTGTTTCATTATGTGTTTTTGCTATATGTATTAGGTCATGCGCCGCAAGTTATCTGATTTGTCTGCTCTGCAAGTAGAGCCATCTGTGAGTAATAATTTTGTAAAGTTATATTTAACTTTAACTATTTTCTGATGCTATGAAATGATTAGTTTTTAAAATACGACATTTTGTATGAATGAATTATTGTCAAAATTTCTGAAATGTATTTGTGGCATCCTTAGTACAAGGCCCTTGCCCGGGGGTAACAGTACCGTGCCTTTTTAAGCAAGTCCCTTGCCTGGGGGTAATAATTGTAATAACCCTGACCCTGATTAACGTCAATTGGTACTTAATTATGCCTAATAGTAATTAAGAGGAAATTTGGAATTTAATTTGCATATGTGTTGCATATTTTATGTGCCTCTATCTGTTCAGTGTCGAAATATCTGTTCACGCTTTAAACTTCAAACTGCGAATTGAAAGCCTTATCGGTGCCCGATTCCGAAATTAATTAACGATCCGTGTTAGTTGGATTTTATGTGATTTTATGGCATATTTATCTGAAATGTGATTTGGTATGATTAAATTAGATCAATTGAGCCAAATTTATAGAGTTTGACGTATTTACCATTAGGCCATTGAGTGGGCCACTATCTAAGACATATTTGAAGCCTCATTACACCTAGATACAACATTTGCTCAGCTCATTTCTTTGCCTTAGCCGACCAAGAGAGAGAAAGGAGGAGAGAATTGATTTCATCTAGGCATTTAGCTTGGAGACTTGAGGGAATTGGAAGATAGTTGTAAATTTGAGCTTTCTACACCTTAAATTCAAGACTTAGGTAAGGATTCAACCACTCATTGTTGTATTTAAGATTATTCTTGCATGGTTCATGGTCCATTTAAGGGTGGAGTCTAGAATTTGGTTTGAATGTTGAATTGGGTAGAAATCCATGCATGCATGCATGTTCATGTTATGGCATTTTGAGCCTTGTTTTTATAAAATTCTCACATGCATGTCCATGTAATTGTTGTAGCCTTGAAATCATCTTATTTTTCCACCAAATTTCCATTCTAATCACGAGTTGAAGTGTTGGAATTCAAAGAAGTTCTTGCATGTTGTAGTTGAGTTATGTTCTTGAAGTTTTCTCAAAATGGTGTCTAATTGGACTACCCTTGGACGTTGATTTTACAATTTGGCTTCTGAAACTTGTTGTACTATGGGTCTACATGTATTTTCCAAAAGTTGAGCTCAAGAGGTTGAGTTTTGAATGGTTAAAAGTTGAATTTGAGCACTGGAGTTCAATCTGGAAATCTCAGATTTTTGACTCCCGCTCGAGCGGGGGAAGTCGCGCTCGAGCAGGGAATTCGAGCTCCCAGCATCTTGCATTGCATTACAGTTCGCTCGAGCGGGGGCGTGTGTCTCACGCTCGAGCGGGCATCGAGCGACCATCGAGCGTGAATTTCACCCATCCAGCACTTTTTATAGTCCGCTTGAGCAGAGGAGTTGACGCTCGAGCGGATACCTTTGTTGCATGTCCGCTCGAGCGGGGAAACCCACGCTCGAGCGGGGCCCTGTTTTCCTGAAAATTCTGAAAAATGTTTCTGAGTCATTTTTGCATTCTCATTCCATCCTAGGTATTCCTAGGCCATGTTTGAGACTCTATAAGGGGAATTAAAGGGTAGAAACACACTTAGAACCAATGACATAAGTTTTGTATAGTTAGAACGTGTGTTTCATGTATATGTTTGTTATGTGTTATGTAGGTCACGCGCCGCACTCTGTTTGATCTTTTGGCTCCGTCCGTCTGTTTCAACGCCCACTGTGAGTAATAACATAGTAAAGATATGTTCAACTGTACTTATTTTCTATGTGGCAAAATGAGATTTGTTTTCGGTAATGATATGTTCTGTACAATGAATGATTGTTCAATTTCTGACATGTATTCGTGACATCCTTAGTATCATGTGATATCTATAACCGTTACCCGGTATCGGAGGTTCCTTTATGGAACTGGTCCTGTCTGTGCACTGTTACCCGTACCGGAGGCCCGCCATGGGGGCTTAGTTGTCCTGTTCTGTGACCCGGATCCGAAGGTTCCTTTTTGGAACTAGGTTATTCATAACCTTACGCTTATGCGTCCTGTTCTGTTACGCTTATGCGTCCTGTTCTGTTATGCTAATGGATGTATCACGTAAATGTAACCAAGACTTATGATTTCTATCTGCATATGATCTGAACAAGTATGATTTTGATACAATATGAATTAATTTCTGAAATCTGTACGAACTCATTCATTGAAACCCCTTTACTTTGCTTATTATTCACTGGGCTTTCGCTCACAGTTTATTATATATATGTAGGTGAGGCGGCACATGACCCGAGCGAGTTGAGCGGCCTTGATTACATTTTTGTCACCAAGCGTTGCGCCTCGAGGAGGTTCGCTTGAAGCCTATTGACATTTGTTTTTGTGACCATGCTAGTCTGTAGGTGTGTTATGTAAAGTCAGGTTTTGGGGACTATTCTCTGTAAATATTGATGTATCTGACTAGCATGTTTTTGTATATAAATAAGTTTTGAGAAGTTCTGTTTCATGTTCGGTATCACAGCTTATTGGACCTTATTTATTTTATATATTTGCTTCCGCAGCCCCTTATTATTTGTTAAAATCTTCAAAGGCCTTTGGTAATCCATAGATTACTGGCCGGTTACGGTGCCAAACCTACAGGGGCGGGTTTGGGTCGTGACAGAGTGGTATCGGAGCACGAGTTATACCGCACACACAGGTCCGTATGAGCTTAGGATGTCCTAGTAAGAGTTAGGGGCATTCCATCTGCATGCATGAGTGTGTGGTAATACAACTGAATATTAAAATTGAATGTACATTTGAATAATTGAATTAAAGGAAATGAATAAGATTATGCCTATGTTTAATATCACTTGATATCTGTAGTGTAAGATGGAGAATGCAAGGGGAACTGGTAAGAGTGAATCTTCAGAGGCTCGCATGGGCCGAATGGAACAAATGTTGGCAGCATTGACTGAGACCTTAACACAGCAGCAAAGACAACAACCTTTACCCCTCCGCCTCCGCCGGCACAAGCCGAGGCAGATAACAATGACATTATCAATCTGACACAGAAGTTCATGAAATGAAACTGCCAACGTTCTACGACGGAATTGAACCCTTGAAAGCTGAGACGTGGCTACTTGAGATGGAAAAGTTGTATGAAGTATTTCCATGTTCTGAAACTCAAAAAATCTTGTTAGCCACCTACACTTTGAAAGACGAAGCCCGCAGGCGGTGGTTGTTAATCCGAGGCGGCAATGGGAATATGACATGGGCACAATTTAATGCCATTTTCTACAATATGTATTTTCCCCAATGTTTCAGGGATCGAAAGGTGTCCGAATTTCAGGAACTTAAACAGGGAAGAATGTCAGTAGCAGAATATGAAGCTAAGTTCACCGAGTTAGCACGATTTGCTCCACATATGGTGGACACAGATTACAAGAAAGCCCGAAAGTTTGAAGGAGGATTGGATCTTGATGTGTTTGATTGGGTAGGCGTTCTGAAATTGCCTACTTATGTGGAAGTCCTAGACAGAGCCTTAATGGTAGAGGCTACCCTAGCTGCCATGAGACAAAGCAAAGCCCCAACACCTACAGCAAATGAGTGGAGAGGAAAAAGATCCGGGTTTGGTTTTAGGAAAGGCTGGTCCTTTAGTAATAAGAAGCAAAAAACAAGGACTTGGAGCAACTCAAGTCAAAGTAGTGGGTCTCTCATGGTTTGTTCTGATTGTGGTAACAGGCACAGGGGTGTGTGCCACCGAGCATCCGGTGCTTGTTTCCGATGTGGCCAGCCGGGTCATATGATGAGAGATTGTCCGTTTAGATCTGAGACTACTAGCCATCTTGCAGCAAGTTCAGCGGGATCCACTTCAGTGGCCAAAACCAATGTCAAAGCCAATGCAGGAAAGGAACCTTTGAGACAAGGCCGAGTGTTTGTCTTAGTGCCCAGTGACGTACCGAACACCTATACTGTGGTGTCAGGTACACTTTCTGTATGTTCTCAAAATGCATGTGTATTGATAGATTCTGGTTCTACACATTCTTTTGTGTCACATGCTTTTTCTCGAAAATTGACTGGGCCATTAGAACTTATGACATATGTGCTATCTGTATCTACGCCATCTGGGGACTCTATGATGTGTACTAATGTATATCCAGCATGTGATGTTACGGTTGGTGATATGATATTATATGTGGACTTATTACCTTTGGACATTCATCATTTTGATTGTATTTTGGGGATGGATTGGTTGACTAAATACTGTGCTACCATTGACTGTGCAAACAAAACTGTTGTGTTTAGACCGCCGGGTATGCCTGAATTTACTCTTAGTGGGAGTGGGGTAGTTCCTCCCCCATACTTAATCTCGGCTATAAAAGCTGTAAAACTACTTAGGAAGGGATGTAGGGGTTATCTGTGTTGCATACTGACCACATCGTCCGACAATCTTACCGTAGAAACGATCCCTATTGTTTGTGAATTTCCTGATGTGTTTCCAACTGATTTACCGGGGGACTTAGTTGACAGAGAAATTGAATTTACTGTTGAGGTGTTTCTGGCGACACAACCTATTTCCAAGACTCCCTACAGGATGTCTATCTCTGAATTGAAAGAATTGAAAACCCAACTTCAGGAACTGTTAAATAAGAACTTTATCCGTCTTAGTACTTCACCTTGGGGTGCTCCAGTCTTGTTTGTCAAAAAGAAGGATGGATCTTTGAGACTGTGTATAGATTACCGGGAACTGAATAAAGTGACTATCAAGAACAAATACCCTCTGCCCCGAATAGATGACTTGTTTGACCAACTTCAGGGTGCCCAAGTGTTTTCTAAAATTGACCTCAGGTCGGGGTATCATCAATTAAAAGTTAGAGCCGAGGACATAGAGAAAACTGCATTCCGAACTAGATATGGACATTATGAATTCTTAGTAATGCCGTTTGAGATGACCAATGCACCTGCTGTTTTCATGGATCTTATGAATAGGGTGTTTAAATCATATCTGGATGACTTTATTGTTGTATTTATTGATGATATTCTGATATATTCGAAAGACAGGAAGGAACATGAGAATCATCTGAGAACTGCCTTGCAGATTTTGAAAAGAAATTGTATGCTAAACTGCCCAAGTGTGAATTCTGGCTTGACAGTGTGGCATTTTTGGGTCATGTTGTTAACAAGGATGGTGTTTCTGTGGACCCTCAGAAAATTGAAACTGTTGTGGATTAGCCTAGACCTACAAATGTGACAGAAGTCTGAAGTTTTCAGGGATTAGCAGGTTACTACCGGAGGTTTGTGAAAGATTTTTCTAAGCTTGCCTTACCATTAACTCAGTTAACTCAAAAGAATATGCCATTTGACTAGACTGAACAAAGAGAGACAACCTTTCAAGAACTGAAAACCAGGTTAGTGACTGCACCAATTTTAACTTTGCCTAATGGTATTGATGGGTTTCAAGTGTACAGTGATGCTTCTTATAAAGTCTTGGGGTGTGTACTAATGCAAAACGGAAGGGTGATTGCCTATGCTTCTAGACAACTCGAACCTCATGAAAAGAATTACCCAACATATGATCTTGAATTGGCAGCCGTGGTGTTTGCTTTGAAGACATGGCGTCACTATTTGTATGGGGTAACTTGTGAGGTTTATATAGACCATAAAAGTTTGAAATATTTCTTCACCCAGAAGGAGTTGAATATGAGACAGAGACGTTGGTTGGAACTAATCAAAGATTATTACTTGCAAATCTTGTATCATCCTGGAAAGGCTAATACTGTGGCAGATGCCTTGAGCCGAAAATCTGGTGCAACTGTGTCGTGTTTGTTATCCAGCCAGAAAGAATTGTTGACCGACCTAGAACAAGATGGACTGTGTTTTGCTATTTCTGCTCAACCTGCTATTCTTGATGAGATCAGACAAAAACAATGTGAAGATGGACACTTGAAAAAGATTATGGAGGAATTTGATTCGAAACCGAGGCCAGGATTTGTGATTGAGAATGATGTGCTGAAATTCCAGAACCGTCTTTGTGTGCCTGATTGCTATGATTTGAGGAAACGTGTTATGACCGAAGCTCACAGTAGTAAATTTGCTATGCATCCGGGGAACACGAAGATGTACCATAATTTGAAACAGAATTTTTGGTGGCCTGGAATGAAAAAGAGTATTGCAGACTTTGTGGCTAGATGACTGCATTGCCAACAGGTTAAGACTGAACATCAACGACCTGCCGGTTTGCTACAACCAGTCCCAATACCGGAATGGAAATGGGAGCACATCACCATGGACTTCATTGTGGGATTGCCTCGTTCTTCTCAAGGTATGGACTCTATTTGGGTTATAGTTGACCGTTTAACTAAGTTTGCACATTTTCTGCCTGTTAAAACTATCTATAACGTTGATAAATTGGCCAACATCTATACGACTGAAATTGTGAGATTGCATGGAGTGCCAATGTCAATTGTGTCTGACAGGGACTCAAAGTTTGTATCAAGATTTTGGCAGAGTTTGCAACAGGCCTTGGGAAATGAATTGAGACTGAGCAGTGCCTATCACCCACAGACAGATGGCCAGACTGAACGAACAAACCAAACTCTGGAGGATATGCTTAAAATGTGTGTGTTAGACTTCCAGGGAAATTGGGAGCCATTGGCCGAATTTGTATACAACAACAGCTACCACTCCAGCATTGAAATGGCGCCTTATGAGGCCTTATATGGGAGAAAATGTCGTTCTCTGGTATGTTGGGCTGAAGTAGGTGATAGACCTTTATTGGGGCCGGAACTTGTGCAAGAAACCACCGAGAAAGTGAAAGCGTCTGATAGCATCTCAAAAGCGCATGCAGTGGCGGAAAGAGCTATGCCGATGTTCGAAGAAGAGAAAGGGAGTGCGAAGTTGGAGACCATGTGTTCATCAAAGTGACCCCAATAAAGGGTCAAACTCGGTTTGGTGTTAAGGGAAAATTGGCGCCAAGGTATGTTGGACCTTATAAAGTTCTCGAAAAGATTAATCCGGTGTCGTATCGGATAGCCTTACCTCCTGTCATGGAACATATGCACAACGTCTTTCATGTATCAATGCTTCAGGAGTATTTGAGAGATCCGCTCCATGTCATTGAACCGACACATGTACTTCTGAAAGATGATTACACTTACGAAGAAAGGCCTATCCAGATTGTGAACCGCAGAATCAAAAGGTTGAGAAACAAAGCAATACCCTTAGTGAAAGTTGATTGGCAAAACCACGGGGGAACCTATGCAACTTGGGAGACCGAGGAAAACATGAAGAAGAGATATCCGGAATTGTTTCCGTTGAACCCCGTGTTGATTTCGAATGAAGGTAATTTGAGTTTGGGGACCAAACTCTTTTAAGGGGGGAAGACTGTAATAACCCTGACCCTGATTAATGTCAATTGGTACTTAATTATGCCTAATAGTAATTAAGAGAAAATCTGGAATTTAATTTGCATATGTGTTGCATGTTTTATGTGCCTCTATCTGTTCAGTGTCGAAATATCTGTTCATGCTTTAAATTTCAAACTGCGAATTGAAAGTCTTATCGGTGCCTGATTCCGAAATTAATTAGCAATCCGTGTTATTTGGATTTTATGTGATTTTATGGAATATTTATGTGAAATATGATTTGGTATGATTAAATTAGATCAATTGAGCCAAATTTATAGAGTTTGACGTATTTACCATTAGGCCATTGAGTGGGCCACTATCTAAGACATATTTGAAGCCTCATTACACCTAGATACAACATTTGCTCAGCTTATTTCTTTGGCTTAGCCGACCAAGAGAGAGAAAGGAGGAGAGAATTGATTTCATCTAGGCATTTAGCTTGGAGACTTGAGGGAATTGGAAGATAGTTGTAAATTTGAGCTTTCTACACCTTAAATTCAAGACTTAGGTAAGGATTCAACCTCTCATTGTTGTATTTAAGATTATTCTTGCATGGTTCATGGTCCATTTAAGGGTGGAGTCTAGAATTTGGTTTGATTGTTGAATTGGGTAGAAATCTATGCATGCATGTTCATGTTATGGCATTTTGAGCCTTGTTTTTATAAAATTCTCACATGCATGTCCATGTAATTGTTGTAGCCTTGAAATCATCTTGTTTTTCCACCAAATTTCCATTCTAGTCATGAGTTGAACTGTTGGAATTCAAAGAAGTTCTTGCATGTTGTAGTTGAGTTATGTCCTTGAAGTTTTCTCAAAATGGTGTCTAATTGGACTACCCTTGGACGTTGATTTTACAAATTAGCTTCTGAAACTTGTTGTACTATGGGTCTAAATGTATTTTCCAAAAGTTGAGCTCAAGAGGTTGAGTTTTGAATGGTTAAAAGTTGAATTTGAGCACTGGAGTTCAATATGGAAATCCCAGATTCTTGACTCCCGCTCGAGCGGGGGAAGTCGCACTCGAGCGGGGAATTCGAGCTCCCAGCATCTTGCATTGCATTACAGTCTGCTCGAACGGGGGCATGTGTCTCACTCTTGAGCGGGCATCGAGCGACCATCGAGCGTGAGTTTCACCCATCCCGCACTTTTTACAGTCCGCTCGAGCGAGGGAGTTAACGCTCGAGCGGATACCTTTGTTGCATGTCCACTTAAGCGGGGAAACCCACGCTCGAGCGGGGCCCTATTTTGCTGAAAATTTTGAAAAATGTTTCTGAGTCATTTTTGCATCATCATTCCATCCTAGGCATTCCTAGGCCATGTTTGAGACTCTATAAGGGGAATTAAAGGGTAGAAACACACTTAGAACCAATGACATAAGTTTTGTATAGTTAGAACGTGTGTTTCATGTATATGTCTGTTATGTGTTATGTAGGTCACGCGCCGCACTCTGTTTGACCTTTTGGCTCCGTCCGTCTGTTTCAACGCCCACTGTGAGTAATAACATAGTAAAGATATGTTCAACTGTACTTATTTTCTGTGTGGCAAAATGAGATTTGTTTTCGGTAATGATATGTTCTGTATAATGAATGATTGTTCAATTTCTGACATGTATTCGTGACATCCTTAGTATCATGTGATATTTACAGCCGTTACCTGGTATCGGAGGTTCCTTTATGGAACTGGTCTGTCGTGCCTTGTTACCGTCTGGGAGACCCGCCATGGGGCTTAGCCATCTGTTACGTGACCCAGATCCGGAGGTTCCTTTTTGGAACTAGGTTATTCATAACCTTACGCTTATGCGTCCTGTTCTGTTACGCTTATGCGTCCTGTTCTATTATGCTAATGGATGTATCACGTAAATGTAACCAAGACTTATGATTTCTGTCTGTATATGATCTGAGCAAGTATGATTTTGATACAATATGAATTGATTTCTGAAATCTGTACGAACTTATTCATTGAAACCCCTTTACTCTGCTTATTATTCACTGGGCTTTCGCTCATAGTTTACTATATATATGTAGGTGAGGCGGCACATGACCCAGGCCAGAGTTGACGGCCTTCAGTTCTGTTTTGTCAGCCAAACGTTGCGCCTCCCGAGGAGGTTCCGCTTGGAGCTTATTGACATGGCTGTTTTTTGTGACCATGCTAGTTTGTAGGTGTGTTATGTAAAGTCAGGTCTTGGGGACTATTCTCTGTAAATATTGATGTATCTGACTAGCATGTTTTTGTATATAAATAAGTTTTGAGAAGTTCTGTTTCATGTTCGGTATCACACCTCATTGGACCTTGTTTATTTTATATATTTGCTTCCGCAGCCCCTTATTATTTGTTAAAATCTTCGGAGGCCTTTGGTAATCCACGGATTACTGGCCGGTTACGGTGCCAAACCTACTGGGGCGGGTTTGGGTCGTGACAATAATACCATGGTCTCATGGCCCTTGCCTAGGGGTAGCAGTACCGTGGCTCAAGTATATTACAAGTTCCCGGTACCGGAGGTTCCTTATGGAACTAACAAGCAAGATAACACTAATGGATGTACCATGTATGATTAAGCATGAATTCTGATTTCCATATGAAGTTTGAACAAGAATATGAATATACATCTGTTTTTTATATGAATTCTGATTTCTGAATCTATTAGGGACATCATTCATTTCAACCTTTTACTCTGTTATTATTCACTGGGCTTTCACTCATTATTTATATTATATATGTAGGTGAGCAGGCGCGTGACCAGGCCTAAGTTGCTGCCTGGGGTTTTGGGTCAGCCAGCCACTATGCCTCCCTAGGAGGTTCCCTTTTGAGATGTCCAGTTTTATAACCTTGCTACAAATGTTTTTGTTTTGTTTTGCTTATCTGTACATTGGGCTAAGCCCCCTTTTTGGCTTCATTTGTATTAATGGGTGACGTATGACTAAAGTATTTTTGACATAACGCATATATATATAAATTTGTTTTGAAGATTTCTGTCTCATATACGTTAACACAGCTCTATGGACATTGTATATTCTCTATTTGCTTCCGCTGCCCCTTATTTTATGTTGTTCTGTTAAGAGGCCTTTGGTGATCCATGGATTACTGGCCGGTTACGACGCTAAACCTATAGGGGCGGGTTTGGGTCGTGACAGAGTGGTATCAGAGCACGCGTCTTACCACATACACGAGTCCATATGAGCTATAGGATGTCCTAGAAAAGAAGTAGGGACATTCATGTGCATATATGAGTGTGTGAGTTGATTACTATGACAACTGGATCTGAACATGAATTCAACTTGACCTCATATAAATGAAACAAATGAACTGAAACTAAATATTCTGAACATTATGGAAGGGTTTATGTCACGACCTAAACCCGCCCCTATAGGTTTAGCACCGTAACCGGCCAGTAATCCGTGGATTACCAAAGGCCTCTGAACAGATTAGCAAATAATAAGGGGCTGCAGAAGCAATAATACAAAATAGACAAGGTCCAATGAGCTGTGATAACGTACATAGGGCAGAACATTTTAAAACTTATTTATATGTACATAAACATGCCAGTTCAGATACACAATATTTACATAATATTTACAGAAGTGAACTTCCCAAGATCCGACTTAACAGTGCAAATACAAAGACTAGCATGATATACAAAAACAACAGTGGCATTAGACTCCGATCGGAACCTCCTCGGGAGGCACAACGGTTAGCTGACAAAAACAGAACAGAAGGCCATCAACTCTGGCCCTGATCATGTGTTGGCTTACCTACATACATAATATAAACTGTGAGTGAAAGCCCAGTGAATAATAACAGAATAAAGGGGTTATATGAATGAGTTAAATGCAGTTCGAAACCATATTCCAGTTACATATCAAATTCATAATTTGTCCAGATCATATACAGAAATCATAAGTCATGTTCGATCATACATAGTCCATCCGATAGCACTAACAGATTAATTACAAAGCATCTTAGACCATACTTGTCAGTTCCATAGAGGAACCTCCGGCCGGGTGAGAATAACTTGTCAGTTCCGTAAATGAACCTCCGGACTGGGAACTTGTGAACTTGTCAGTTCCAATTAGGAACCTCCAGCCGGGCATAGATAGCTTGTCAGTTCCATGAAGGAACCTCTGGACCCGGGTACAGAGAACATATTTCACATGATGCTAAGGATGTCACGAATACATAACGGAAATTGGATAATCATTCATTGTACAAAACATGTTATTTCAGAAAACAGATCTTATTTTATCACACAGAAAATAACTACGGTTGAACATAACTTTACTAAGTTATTACTCACAGTGGGCTTGGAGACAGACAGGCAGAGCAAATTGATCACACGACACGCGGCACGTGACCTTAAGTCTTGAATTCCAAGTCTACGAGCTCAAATTTGCCAAGCCTCCTCAATTCTCCTAAGTTCCAAGCCAAAACTCTTGATGAAGTTAAGTTTTTCTCACTCTCCCTCTAACCCACGGTTTTTGACAAGAAAAATGGCTAAGAAGAGATGTTTCTAAGTGTAATGAAGTTGGTCTTCAAACAAGCCACTAAGTGGCATTTGTGTAATAACTCAAACAAGTGTAAATTAACATGATTTAATCTAATTTAATCATTCCAAACCGAATTTTAATTGAACCTACCATAAAATTTTATAAATCCTAACTAGCACATAAATCAATTCAATTTCTGATTCGAACGCCGATAAGGCTTCCAATTCGTAGTTTAAAGTCAAAGACATGAACAGATCATTATAACGCAAACAAATAGAAACACATAATTAATGCAATTCAAATACAAATTAATTTCAGATTCCTTCTAAATTGCTGTTAGGCATAATTAATCATGATTTAGCATTAATCGGAGGTCGGGGTTATTACAGTTTTCCCCCCTTAAAAGAGTTTGGTCCTCCAAACTCGAATTACCTTTGTTTGGAATCAACATTGGATCTAACAGGAACAAATCCGGATATCTCCTCATCATGTCTTCCTCGGTTTCCCAAGTTGCATAGGTGCCTCCGTGGTTTTGCCAATCAACTTTTACCAACGGTATTTCTTTATTTCTCAACCTCTTGATCCTGCGGTTCACAATCTGGATAGGCCTTTCCTCGTAAGTGTAGTCGTCTTTCAAAAGCACATGTGTTGGTTCGATGACATGGAGTGGATCCCTCAAATATTCTCGAAGCATCGATACATGAAAGACGTTATGCATATGTTCCATTACTGGAGACAAGGCTACCCGATACGATACAGGATCAGGGCCAACATATCTTGGTGCCAACTTTCCCTTAACACCAAACCGAGTTTGACCCTTCATCAGGGTCACCTTTATGAACACATGGTCCCTAACTTCATATTCCCTATCTCTTCTTCGGACATCGGCATAACTTTTCTGTCAACTCTGTGCAGTTTTCAGGCATTGCTGGATTAGTTTCACTTTCTCGGTTGTTTCTTGCACAAGTTCCGGTCCCAACAAAGGTCGATCACCTACTTCAGCCCAACATATCGGAGAATGACACTTTCTTTCATACAAAGCTTCGTAAGGAGCCATTTCAATGCTTGAATGGTAACTGTTGTTGTACACAAATTCGACTAATGGCAAGTAGGTCTCCCAATTCCCTTGGAAGTCTAACACACACATTCTGAGCATATCCTTCAGAGCTTGGTTCGTTCGTTCGGTTTGGCCATCTGTCTATGGGTGATAGGCACTTCTCAGTGTCAATTCAGTCCCCAAAGCCTGTTGCAAACTCTGCCAAAGTCTTGATACAAACTTTAAGTCCCTGTCAAACACAATAGATACTGGCACTCCATGCAATCTCACAATTTCAGTCATATAGATATTGGCCAATTTATCAGCGTTATAAATAGTTTTGACAGGCAGAAAATGGGTAGACTTAGTTAAACGGTCAACTATAACCTAGATAGAGTCCATACCTCGAGAAGAACGAGGCAATCCTATAATGAAATCCATGGTAATGTGCTCCCATTTCCATTCCAGTATTGGGAGTGGTTGTAGCAACCCGGCGGGTCATTGATGCTCAGCTTTAACCTGTTGGCAATGTAGACATCTAGCCACAAAGTCTGCAATACTCTTTTTCATTCCAGGCCACCAAAAATTCTGTTTCAAATTATGATACATCTTCGTGTTCCCCGGATGCATAGCAAGCTTACTACTGTGAGCTTTGGTCATAACACATTTTCTCAAATCACCATGATCGGGTACACAAAGACAGTTTTGAAATTTCAGCACATCATTCTCAAACAAAAATCCTGGCCTTGGCTTCGAATCAAATTCCTCTATAATCTTTTTCAAGTATTCATCTTCACATTGTTTTTGTTTGATCTCATCAAGAATAGCAGGTTGAGCAGAAATAGCAGTTGACAGCCTAACTTGTTCTAGGTCATTCGGCAATTCTTTTTGGTTGGACAACAAACATGACAAACTTGGGCCGAATTTTTGGCTCAAGGCATCCACTACGGTATTAGCTTTCCCTAGATGGTACAAGATTTGCAAATCGTAATCTTTGATTAACTCTAACCATCGCCTCTGTGTCATGTTCAATTCCTTTTTGGTGAAGAAGTATTTCAAGCTTTTATGGTCGGTGTATACCTCACAAGTTACCCCATACAAGTAGTGACGCCAAATTTTCAAAGCAAACACCACAGCTGCTAACTCAAGATCATACGTTGGATAATTCTTTTCATGTGGTCGGAGTTGTCTAGAAGCATAGGCAATCACCCTTCCGTTTTGCATTAGTACACACCCTAAGCCTTTATAGGAAGCATCACTGTACACTTGAAACCCATCAGTACCATTAGGCAAGGTTAGGATTGGTGCAGTCACCAACCTGGTTTTCAACTTTTGAAAAGCTGCCTCTCTTTATTCATTCCAGTCAAATGGTACATTTTTCTGAGTTAATTGAGTCAATGGCAAGGCAAGCTTGGAAAAGTTTTTCACAAACCTCTTGTAGTAACCTGCAAGTCCCAAAAAGCTTCGGACTTCTGTCACATTTGTCGGTCTAGGCCAATCCACGACGGCTTCAATTTTCTGAGGGTCAACAGAAACTCCATCCTTGTTGATCACATGTCCCAAAAATGCCACACTGTCAAGCCAGAATTCACACTTGGACAATTTAGCATACAATTTCTTTTCTCTCAAAACCTGCAAGGTGGTTCTCAAATGATTCTCATATTTTTCACTGTCTTTAGAGTAAATCAAAATGTCATCAATAAATACAACAATGAAGTCATCCAGATATGATTTAAACACCCTATTCATAAGATCCATGAAAGTTACGGGTGCATTAGTCATCCCAAACGGCATTACTAAAAATTCATAATGTCCATATCTAGTTCGGAATGCAGTCTTCTCTATGTCCTCAGCTCTAACTTTTAATTGATGATACCTGGACCTGAGGTCAATTTTGAAAAACACTTGGGCATCCTGAAGTTGATCAAACAAGTCATCTATTCGGGGCAGAGGGTATTTATTCTTGACAGTCACCTTGTTCAGTTCCCGATAGTCTATACCCAATCTCAAAGACCCATCATTCTTTTTAACAAACAAAACTGGAGCATCCCAATGTGAAGTACTCGAGCGGATAAATTTCTTGTCTAACAGTTCCTGAAGTTGGGTTTTCAATTCTTTCAATTCAGAGGTAGACATTCTATAAGGAATCTTGGAAATAGGTTGTGTCCCCAGAAACACATTAACAGTGAATTCAATCTCTCTATCAACTAAGTCCTCAGGTAAGTCAGTCGGAAACACATCAGGAAAGTCACAAACAACCGGAATTGTTTCTACAGTCGTACTGTCAGATGGTGCAGTCAGTATACAACACAGATAACCCCTACATCCCTTCCTAAGGAGTTTTACAGCTTTCATAGCCGAAATCAAATACGGGGGAGGAACTACCCTATTCCCAATAAAAGTAAATTCAGGCATACCCGGTGGTCTAAACACAACAGTTTTGTTTGCACAGTCAATGGTAGCACAGTATTTAGTCAACCAGTTCATCCCCAAAATACAATCAAAATGACTAATGTCTAAGGGTAATAAATCCACATATAACACCATATCACTAATCATAGTATCACATGCCGGATAAACATGAGTGCACATCATAGAATCCCCAGATGGTGTAGACACAGATAACACATAGGTCATAAGTTCTAATGGTCTAGTCAATTTTCGAGAAAAAGCATGCGATACAAAGGAATGTATAGAACCAGAATCTATCAGTACACATGCATTTTGAGAACATATAAGAAGTGTACCTGACACCACAGTATAGGTGTTCAGTACGTCGCCAGGCACTAAGGTGAATACTCGACCTTGTCTCAGAGGTTCTTTCCCAGTGTTTGCTTTTGTATTTGTCTTGGCCGTAGAGGCGGATGCAGCTGAACTTGTCGTGGGACAACTAACATTCTCAAACCTGAGTGGGCAATCTTTCACTACATGACCTGGCTAGCCACACTGGAAACAAGCACCAGACGCTTGGTAGCACACACCCTTGTGCCTTTTACCACAATCAGAACAAACCGGAATAGACCCACTACTCTGACTCGAGCTGTTCGAAGTCCCTGTGCTTTGCTTCTTACTAACAAAGGACCGGTCTCTTTTAAAACCAAACCCGGATCTTTTTCCTTTCCACTCAGTTGTTGTAGTTGCTGGGGCTTTACTTTGCTTCATGGCGGCTAGGGTGGCCTCTGCCATCAATGCCTTGTCAAGTACCTCCACATAAGTAGGTAATTTTAGGACACCCACTCAGTCAAATATTTCCAGGTCCAACCCTCCCTCAAACTTCCGTGCTTTCTTGTAATCAGTATCTACCATATGTGGAGCAAAACGTGCCAACTCGGTGAATTTGGCTTCATATTCTGCTACAGCCATTCTTCCCTGTTTAAGTTCTTGAAATTCAGACACTTTCCGATCCCTAAAACATTGGGGAAAGTACTTGTCGTAGAAGATAGCATTAAAATGTGCCAATGTCATATTCCCATTGCCATTTCAGATCAATAACCACCACCTGAGAGCTTTATCTTTCAGAGTGTAGGTGGCTAGAAGGACTTTCTGAGTTTCAGTATAGGGGAACACTTCATATAACTTCTCTATTTCAAGTAGCCACGTCTCTGCTTTCAATGGTTCAATTCCGCCATAGAACGTTGGCAGTTTCATTTTCATGAATTTCTGTGTCAGATTGATAATGTCATTATTATTTGCCTCGGCTTGTGCTGGTGGAGGCGGAGGGGGCAAGGGTTGTTGTCTCTGTTGTTGTGTCAAAGTTTCAATCAATGCTGCAAGCATCTGTTCCATTCAGCCCATGCGAGCCTCTGAAGATTCGCTTTCACCACTTCCCCTTGCATTGTCCATCTTGCTATACAGGCATCAAATGATAACAAACACAGGCATAATCTTATTCGTTTCCTTCAATGCATTTATTTAAATGTACATTCAGCTTTTATATTCAGTTGCATTACCACACACTCACACATGTAGATGAAATGCCCTTAATGCTTACTAGGACATCCTAAGCTCATACGGACCTGTGTGTGCGGTAGAACACGTGCTCTGATACCACTCTGTCACGAACCAAACCCACCCTTGTAGGTTTAGCATTATAACCGGCCAGTAATCCGTGGATTACCAAAGGCCTTTGAATAGATTAGCAAATAATAAGGGGCTGCGGAAGCAATAATACAAAATAGACAAGGTCCAATGAGCTGTGATAACGTACATGGGGCATAACATTTTAAAACTTATTTATATGTACATAAACATGCCAGTTCAGGTACACAATATTTACATAATATTTACAGAAGTGAACTTCCTAAGATCCGACTTAACAGTGCAAATACAAAGACTAGCATGATATAAAAAAATAGCCATGGCATTAGACTCCGATCGGAACCTCCTCGGGAGGCACAACGGTTGGCTGACAAAAACAGAACAGAAGGCCGTCAACTTTGGCCCTGATCATGTGCCGGCTCACCTACATACATAATATAAACTGTGAGCGAAAGCCCAGTGAATAATAACAGAGTAAAGGGGTTACATGAATGAGTCCGTACAGATTCAGAAACTATATTCCAGTTACATATCAAATTCATAATTTGTCCAGATCATATACAAAAATCATAAGTCATGTTCGATCATACATAGTCCATCCGATAGCGCTAACAGATTAATTACAAAGCATCTTAGACCATACTTGTCAGTTCTATAGAGGAACCTCTGGCCGGGTGAGGATAACTTGTCAGTTCCGTAAAGGAACCTTTGGACTGGGAACTTGTGAACTTGTCAGTTCCAATTAGGAACCTCCAACCGGGCACAGATAGCTTGTCAGTTCCATGAAGGAACCTCCGGACCAGTCTGAAGAAGCAATTTCACATGATGCTAAGGATGTCATGAATACATAACGGAAATTAGACAATCATTCATTGTACAGAACATGTTATTTCAGAAAACAGATCTTATTTTATCACACAGAAAATAACTACGGTTGTACATAACTTTACTAGGTTATTACTTACAGTGGGCTTGGAGATAGACAGACAGAGCAGATTGATCACACGACATGCGGCACGTGACCTTAAGTCTTAAATTCCAAGTCTAGGAGCTCAAATTTGCCAAGCCTCCTCAATTCTCCTAAGTTCCAAGCCAAAACTCTTGATGAAGTCAAGTTTCTCTCACTCACCCTCTAACCCACGGTTTTCAACAAGAAAAATGGTTAAGGAGAGATGTTTCTAAGTGTAATGAAGTTGGTCTTCAAACAAGCCACTAAGTGGCATTTGTGTAATTACTCAAACAAGTGTAAATTAACATGATTTAATCTAATTTAATCGTTCCGAACCGAATTTTAATTGAACCTACCATAAAATTCTATAAATCCTAACTAGCACATAAATCAATTCAATTTCTGATTCAAACGCTGATAAGGCTTCCAATTCGCAGTCTAAAGTCAAAGACATGAACAGATCATTATAACGCAAATAGATAGAAACACATAATTAACGCAATTCAAATACAAATTAATTTCAGATTCCTTCTAAATTGCTGTTAGGCATAATTAATCATGATTTAGCATTAATCGGAGGTCGAGGTTATTACAGTTTACTTGCCTATGTTTATTATTGTTGTGTTTACCTATAGCTAATGGAGAATGCAAGAAGTAATGATACAAGTGAATCCTCAGAGGCTCGCATAAGCCGAATAGCACAAATGATTACCCCTCTAACTAAAGCAATAACACAGTAACAAAGACAACAACCGATGCCTCATTCACCCCCTCCGGTCCAAGTTAAGTTAGATAATAATGACATCATCGACCTGACGCAGAAATTCATGAAGATGAAACTGCCAACTTTCTTGGGTGGTATTGAACCATTGAAAGTGGAGACATGGTTACTAGAAATGGAGAAGTTATTTGAAGTGCTTCCCTGTACTGAGACTCAGAAGGTTTTATTGGCCACCTACACTCTTAAAGATGAAGCTCGGAGATGGTGGTTATTAATCCAAAATAGTAATGGGAATATGACCTGCGCTCAATTCAATGAGATCTTCTACAACAAGTACTTTTCCCCAATGCTTTAGAGACCGAAAATTTTATGAATTCCAATAATTAAAGCAAAGTAGAATGTCCGTAGCCGAGTATGAGGCTAAGTTTTCTGAGTTGGCCAGATTTGCTCCTCGTATGGTTGACACAGATTATAAGAAGGCCCTGAAATTTGAAGGGGGCTTAGACCTGGACGTGTATGATTGAGTGTGTGTATTGAAAAACTTATGTGGAAGTGCTTGATAGGGCATTAATGGCAAAGGCCATACTAGCAGCCAAGAAATAAGCTAGAATTCAAACAACTGAGTAGAAAGGTAAAAGGGCCGGATTCAATTTCAAGAAAGGCCGATCATATTTGAAGAAGCAAAATACTGGATCGTCAAGTAGCTCAAGACAAAGCAGTGGGTCTATGCCAATTTGTCCAGAATGTGGAAGGAAACATAGAGGCATGTGTCATCGTGCATCTGGTGCTTGTTTTCGATGCGGCAAGACAGGCCACATGATTAGAGATTGCCCGATGAGACTTGACAATACTGGAGGATCTGCTCCTGCACCAAGAACCAATGTGAAGGCCAATACTGGAGGAGACATCTTGAGACAAGGTCGGGTTTTTACATTAATACTTGGAGATGTACAGAATACTGAGTCAGTGGTGTTAGGTATAATTTCTATCTGTGCTCAGAATGCCTATGTGCTGATTGATTCTGGTTCCATGCATTCATTTGTATCGCATGCTTTTTTTTCAGAAATTAACTAAACCATTGGAACCTATGAACTGTTTATTATCTGTGTCTACACCGTCTACTAGTTCTATGATATGTGCTTATGTCTATCTGGCATGTGATATTATGATTGGTAATATGACATTGTATGTTGATTTGTTGCCCCATAAGCATTGATCATTTTGATTGTATTCTGGGTATAGATTGGTTGACTAAATACTGTACCACCATTGATTGTACAAATAAATCTGTTGTGTTTAGACCACCTGGAATGCCTGAGTTTGTTTTTACTGGAAAGGGGGTAGTTCCTCCGCCATACTTGATTTTATTTATGAAAGCCAGGAAATTGTTAAGAAAAGGTTGTCGGGACTACTTGTGTTGTGTGTTGATTGAGTCTTCGGATAGTGCTAACGTGGAAACGATACCTATAGTTCGTGAATTTCCTGATGTGTTTCCTAATGACTTACCTAGGGAATTAATTGATAGGGAAATTGAGTTCACCATTGATGTAGTACCCGGGACGCAACCAATTTCTAAAACCTCATACAGAATGTTCACTTCTAAATTGAAAGAATTGAAAACCCAACTTCAGGAACTGTTAGACAAAAATTTTATTCGCTTGAGCACTTCACCTTGGGGTGCTCTAGTGTTATTTGTCAAAAAGAAAGAGGGGTCTTTGAGACTATGTATTGACTACCGTGAATTAAACAAAAAAACTGTCAAGAACAAGTATTCACTACATCGAATAGATGATCTGTTTGATCAACTTCAAGGAGCACAAGTGTTCTCTAAGATAGACCTTAGGTTCGGATATCACTAGCTAAAGGTGAAAGCAGAAGACATTGAGAAAACTGCTTTCCAAACTAGATACGAATATTATGAATTCTTAGTCATGCCATTTGGGGTAACTAATGCACCTGCAATATTCATGGACTTAATGAATAGAGTGTTCAAACAGTTCCTTGATAAGTTTATTGTTGTGTTCATCGATGATATATTGATTTATTCTAAAAGCAGGGAAGAACATGAAAATCATCTAAAAATTGCTTTACAGATTCTAAGAGAAAAGAAGTTATATGCAAAATTTTCCAAATCCGAATTTTGGCTTAACAGTGTGGAATTTTTGGGACATGTAATCAACAAGGATGATATCTCCGTCGACCCACAAAAAATTGAAGCTATTGTAAAATGGCCTAGACCAACAAATGTATTAGAAGTTCAAAGTTTTCTAGGACTTGCAGGCTATTATTGCAAATTTGTAAAAGATTTTTCCAAACTTGCTTAGCCACTCACTCAATTGACACAGAAAGCTACACCATTCGATTGGACTGATCAAAGAGAGACTGTTTTCCAAGAGTTAAAGACCAGATTAGTAACTGCACTAATTTTGACTTTGCCTAATGGTACTAATGGGTTTCAAATTTACAATGATGCTTCCCATAAAGGTTTGGGGTGTGTGTTGATGCAAAATGGAAAAGTGATTGTTTATGCTTCTCGACAACTCCGCCCTCATGAAAAGAACTATCCAACCCATGACCTTAAATTAGCCGCTGTGATATTTGCTTTAAAAATTTGGCGACATTATTTATACGGTGTGACTTGTGAAGTGTACATTGATCATAAAAGCCTCAAATATTTCTTCACCCAAAAGGAACTGAATATGAGACAAAGACGATGGCTTGAGTTGATCAAGGATTATGAATTGCAAATTTTGTACCATCCGGGAAAGGCCAATACCGTTGCAGATGCCTTGAGCCAGAAATCCATGGGTAATTTGTCATGTTTACTCACTGGTCAGAAGGAGTTAATATATGATCTAGAAAAGAATGAGATTGAAATTGTGTTGCGGGAACGAGGTGGGATCTTGGCTGCCATTTCTGTCCAACCTGCAATCATTGAAGAAATTAAAGAGAAATAATGTGAAGATGAGTTTCTAAAGAAAATTATTGATGAGATTGACTCAAAACTGAGACCGAGATTTGTGCTTGACAATGATGTATTGAAATTTCAGAATCGTCTTTGTGTGCCAAATTGTTTTGACTTAAGGAAACGCATCATGATTGAAGCTCACAATTCGAAATTTGCTATACATCTGGGAAACACAAAGATATATCATGACTTGAAACAAAATTTTTGGTGGCCGGGAATGAAAAAGTCTATTGCAAATTTTGTAGCTAGATGTTTGCATTGCAAAGCTAAACATCAACAACTTGCCAGATTACTACAACCGGTTTCAATACCGGAATGGAAATGGGAACATGTCATAATGGACTTTATTGTAGGATTACCTCGCTCTCCTCGAGGTATGGACTCTATCTGAGTAATTGTTGATCGTTTCACTAAATTTGCATATTTCTTACCTGTCAAATCTTTGTATAATGCGGATAAGTTGGCTGACTTGTATGTTAATGAGATTGTGAGATTACATGTTGTGCCAGTATCTATTATATCTAACAGAGATCCTAAGTTCACTTCAAGATTTTGGCAGAGTCTACAACAAGCTCTGGGAACTGAATTGAGACTAAGCAGTGCTTATCACCCACAAACAGATGGCCAATCTGAACGGACCATTCAAACGTTGGAAGATTTGTTACGGATGTGCGCCCTAGACTTTCAAGGCAGTTGGGAAACCTACTTACCATTGGCCGAGTTTGTGTATAACAACAGCTACCATTTGAGCATCGATATAGCTCTGTATGAAGCTTTGTATGGTAGGAAGTGTCATTTTCTAATTTGTTGAGCTGAAGTAGGTGAAAGACCGTTGTTAGGGCCAGAACTTGTGCAAGAAACAACTGAAAAAGTGAAATTGATTCATTAACGCCTGAAAACTGCACATAGCCGTCAAAAGAGTTATCTTAGGCGTTCAAGGCGTAATATAGAATATGAATTCGGAGATCATGTGTTTATCAAAATGAATCCAATGAAAGGTCAGACACGGTTTGGAGTGAAGGGTAAGTTAGCACCGAGATATGTTGGGCCTTATGAAATCCTTGAGAAAATTAACCCGGTGAGGTATCGGGTAGCCTTACCTCCGATGCTGGAAAATATGCACAACATATTTCAATTTTCAATGCTTTGGGATTATTTGAGAGATCTATTACATGTCATTGAACCGACACATGTATTTCTGAAAGATGACTATACGTATGAAGAAAGGCCAATTCAAGTGGTAAATCGCAGAATCAAAAGATTGAGGAAACAAAGAGATACCATTGGTAAAAGTTAATTGGCAGAACCATGGAGGGACCTATGCAACGTGGGAGACAGAAGAAGATATGATGAAAAGATACCCAGATTTGTTCCTTCTGAATCCGATTTTCTTTTAGAATAAAGGAAATTCGAGTTTGGAGGACCAAACTCTTTAAGTGGGGAAGACTGTAACAACCCCAATCTCTTATTAACGTTAATTCATGATTAAATGAGCCTAATCAGTAATTATGTGAAATTTTGAATTAATTGCATGTGTGTGTCGCATTATTGTGCTTATATTTGTTTAACGTAGAAAGATCTGTTTGCATTTCTGATTCTTATTGTGAATTAAAGGCCTTATCGACAACTGATCGCGAAATTGGCTTGAATTATGTGTCATTTAGAATTTTTAGAACATTATGGTAGGTTTAATTAGAGTTCGATTCGGAACAATTAAATTAGAATAAAATAGTGTCCATTTGATTAGTGGTAAGCTTGAATGATTAAACTCCCTAATCAAGCATATATAAGGCTAATTTAACTCCTTGATATTATTTTTACACCTTCATTTCATCCTTCTTGAACTCCAAACGTGAGGAAGAGTGAGAAGAGTGAGCTTAGACCCATTTTTGGAGAGGAATTAAGTTCAAGCTAAGGGAATTGCTATGAAGGAGAAGGATTGGACTTGGAGACTCAAGAATTTAACCTCTAGCTCTCTCATTGGAAAGTCTAGGCAACAATTCTATCCTTTGAATGTACAATTTTGATGCCTAAGCCATGAATTCAAAAGAGTTAAGTTGAGTTAATCTAGAATTAAGCTATTGAGTTGGTAGGAAGATCATATCATGCATGTATGCCCATTTGAGCATAATTTGAGTTTGATTTCGAGAGATTCTCTTACGCATGTGTTCATCTTACCATTATTTTGAGAATTCATCTTGTTTGATACCATTTTATAGCCAATGATCATGGTTTAGAAGCTTTGAAGTCAAGATAAAGCTTGCGTGTCATACATGTTATGTTTTCAAAGAAATGAAGAATTGTTTTGCACAATTGGCAAGCTTTTAGACCTTGATTTTGTGAAATGATCTTTAGTTCACCATGTTTTCCAAGTTTATATGAGTTTCCTCAAGTCTTTTTGGCCCAAAAGACCACGATTTGCAACTTTGAAATTGAGTTTTGCACTGGACAGAGCAATCTGGAAATTCCAGATTCTGCTTCTCCGCTCAAGCGACATATCCTGCGCTCAAGCGACCACTCTGTGTTTTGCACCTCCGCTTGAGCGACCAATAGTTGGCTCCAGCGTAAATTGCATGCTTACAGAAGTTCACATGTTTTGTAGATAGCTTAAGCGACAAAAGTTGCGCTCGAGCGGGGACCCCAGTCTCACGTTTAAGCAACCGTCGAGTGGCCATCGAGCCAAAATTTCACACAACCAGTACTTTTTCAGAGTTTACAGACCGCTCAAGCGAGGGAATCTGCGCTCGAGCGACCTCTCACATGTTTGCATGTTCACTCGAGCGAGGGAAGTTGTGCTTGAGCGTGACTCCTGTTTTCAGCAAGTTTTGTTAAGAGTCCTAAAGTGCATTTTGGCATTCACATTGCATCCTAGGTATTCCTAGGTCATGATTAAGACTCAATAAGAGGCTAAAACTTAGAAACAAAGTAAGAATAAAACGAAAGAAGTTAAGTACCAATCGAGTATGTGTTTCATTATGTGTTTATGCTATATGTGTGTAGGTCACGCGTCACAAGTTATCTGATTTGTCTGTTTTGCAAGTGGAGCCATCTGTGAGTAATAACTCTGTAAAGTTATGTTTAACTTTAACTATTTTCTGATGCTATAAAATGATCAGTTTCTTGAAATGCGATGTTTTGTATGAATGAATGATTGTCAAAATTTTTGAAATGTATTCGTGGCATCCTTAGTACAAGGCCCTTGTCCAAGGGTAACAATATCGTGCATTTTTAAGCAAGTCCCTTGCCCGAGGGTAATAATACCGTGGCTCAAGTATATTACAAGTTCCTAGTACCAGAGGTTTCTTATAGAACTAATAAGCAAGATAACGTTAATGGATGTATCATGTATAATTAAGCATGAATTTTGATTTCCGTATGAAGTTTAAACAAGAATATGAATATGCATCTGTTTTTTATATGAATTTTTATTTCTAAATCTGTTAGGGACATCGTTCATTTAAACCCTTTACTTTGTTATTATTCACTAGGCTTCCGCTCATTATTTATATTATGTATGTAGGTGAGCAGGCGCGTGACCAAGTCTAAGCTGCTGCCTAGAGTTTTGGGTCAGCCAGCCACTATGCCTCCCGGGGAGGTTCCTTTTTGAGATGTCCAATTTTATAACCTTGCTACAGATATTTTTGTTTTGTTTAGCTTATCTATACATTGGGCTAAGTCCTATTTTTGGCTTCATTTGTATTAATAGGGTGACGTATGACTAATGTATTTTTGACGTCACGCATATATATATAGAAGTTTGTTTTGAAGATTTCTGTCTCATATATGTTAACACAGCTCTATGGACATTGTATATTCTCCATTTGCTTCCGCAGCCCCTTATTATAAGTTGTTCTATTAAGAGGTCTTTGGTAATCCAAGGATTACTGGCTGGTTACGACGCTAAACCTATAAGGACGGGTTTGGGTCGTGATAGTGGCCATTGAAGGAAGTGAAGTGAGGTTTGGATTTAGAGAGAGAGAGAGAGATGAAATAGAGAAGGTAAAGAGAGAGAATGAGAAATGAGGTTTGATGTGAGAGAGTCAAATTTCTTTGCGATATATGGATGTAGGGTTGAGGGACCTTAGACATCATAAAATAATATTGTAAATCTCTTCCATTACTAAAAATAGAGGGACCTTAGACTAATTTTCCCTTTAAACAACCTCTCCAACTGTATTTGTAATTTATTCAAAAGAAAATTACCTAATTATCTCGGTTAATAACAAACCCTTCTTCCTCTTAGAGCATCTCCAACGCAAGAGCCAAAAGGGGAGAATTAGGCATTTTGCCTATTGAAGTTGGATTTCGAAGCTCCAACACGCTCTGCATCTGAGGAGGCATTTTTCCAATTCTCGTTTTGGCTCTCCACAGGTAGCCAGCATCCATTGCTAGGCAAAGCACTCTTCCCGCCATTGGGTTGGCCTCCATCGCTGCTTGTTCCATCTCTGTTCTAGCCCATTGATGATCACAGGTATGGCTCTCTTTCTCTTTCTCTTTCTTCACTTCCCTGTTCTTCCCCATCATCTATCTGCAAGCAAAGGAATACATTATTTAGGGCAATCTATTTGCAAAAATTGGGTTTGTGTACTGAAATTGGTGCCCTTGTTCATGGAAATTTAGTTTTTTTTTTTTTTTTTTTTTAAATTCTATTGTTTTATGCTTCCTCAATCTTCGTTTGGTTAAAGTTACAGAGGTAGAAAAGACCAATCATAAATTGGGTTCTCAAAATATTATCATATTAGGACTTGTCTTTATTTATGGAAACTTGATTTTATTCTTTTATAGGACTTTTTTTTATGTGTTTTTTTGTTTTTCACTTCTATTGTCTTTCCTTGGCAAAATTTCTGTTTTATGTTTCCTTGATCTTCGTTTGGTTAGGTGGATGAGGTAGATTTTCGAAATGCACTCAAGGTGTTCGAAGAAAAGACAGGTTAGAATTTGGGATGCATGAGTTGAATTGTGAACCCATGTGATGCATGAGTTGAATTGTGAACGAAATTATTTCTTGAAAAAATTAAACACTTTTCTGCATATGAAGGTAAGAAATTAGTTTTAGTAGATTGTAAAATTTGGAATTATAAATTAATGAACAATTGGAACATTTTAATTTGTTAATGCATCACATTTGTTAGTGCATCACATTTTAATTTTAGAACTGTGAATCAGATTAGGCGTGAATCATAATTGTGAAACTAAGATACACAAAGGATTATCTAACAAAGCTACAAGCATATCTAACCCATCCATTATCACATGACATTATTTGTTCTTTCTTTCCACATGGTATCCAATTACCCAAAAAAATAAGATTATTTGGATTTGGATTTGGATTTGAGGAGTGATATGTAAAAGGTGAAAAAAGAAAAAAAAAGAAAAAAAAAAAACAAGCTCATATTCAAAATTTGGTAAGTCATTTGAAGACTTTAGGTGACAAATTGACATCAGTAAAAAAAACTCTACCCGATATGCCAAAATTAACATGGACCATTAAAATTAAAAAACGAATCAAAATTGATATCTCTCTCACCCATGCCAAATTTGACATGGTTAAAGTCTCTGTCAATTCCATGTAAGATTTAAACACCAGGAGCCAATTCTATTTGTTATGTTTGCCAACTTAGATACAAAATTTTGGGCTGAGATGCTCTTATATTTCTCTCTGTGGTTCCTAGTTTTTTTTTTTTGTTTTTTTTTCCTCTCCACAAATTCATCCTCAAATTCATTATCCAAACAAAACCTAAAAACAAACCAACTTAGGATTTCACTTTATTTACCTTTCACATGAACAATAAAATCAAACAAAGCAAATATCTGTGTCAAATCACAATTGAAACATGGTCATACCCTATGACCGGCACAGATGCTCTTAGCTTTCTCCAAAATCCCGATTGAAACCACCTTGTTCTATTCTTGAACAGAGTTCACAAACTCAGAATCTGTCATTAAAAAATTTCAGCACAACTTGCAAGTAGAAATATATACCTATTAATACAGACCTTAAACCTCCAATAATCATCAATCAGTATTTCAAATACAAAATCACTTCATTCTTATGTATGGGATCTCATATATTATGTGGAAGTATTACTTAAAGTGTATTATGCCAAAAATGTTAAAACTATTCAAAATAGATTTCAGAGATTTCAAAGTGTATTAGTATAGATGTTTATATATATATATATATATATGTATATCAGTATAGATGCAAATACATTGGCGTGCTTCATAGGATAGTATGTTTGAAGAAATTATAGTTTGTCTATGTTTTATAATTGTGAATCAGATTAGTTCCCATGCATTAGGGAAATTTTAGATGGGATCAAATTACTTTCTATGCATTATGAATCAGATTTGTTCTATCTGTGAATCAGGAAACTTTTAAATTACTTTCAAAGATGTCCAATTATGTCCAATTATAAATTACTTTGTTCCATTATGAATCAGATTTGTCCATTATGTCCAATTATGTCCAATTTTAAATTACTTTCAAAGATGTTCAATTATGTCCATTATGAATAAGATTTGTTCCAATTTTAAATTACTTTCAAAGATGTTTATGCCCATTATGAATCAGATTTGTTTCAATTTTAAATTACTTTGTTCCAATTATGTCCACCATTCCCTAATTCATTATTTTTGGAATTAGGCCATGAATTGATACTTTTTCTTTTCTTTTCTTTTTGTGTGGTATGAACAATTGTGCTTTAGATGGAATATCAAGGAAATGCGTATTTTAGCAACCTAGTGAACGAGTTTGACGTTGACCATGATTTTGCCACTGAATCTCCTCAACAAGAGAGTCAATCTTTATCATTCTCTCCTGAAATTATTACTCAAACTACAAAAATATTACAACGCAAAGGGAATTTCACCGAAGAGGAAGACATGATGCTCATATCTTCATGGCTTAATATTAGCTTAGATCCAATTAGAGGAAATGAGCAAAAGTCAAAGGCATATTGGTTAAGAGTGTGGGAGAACTACAACAAGTACAAAACCTTCGATTCTGAAAGAACTCAAACTTCTCTAATGAATCGGTGGTCGACGATTCAACTTGCCACAAATAAATTTTGTGGATGTTTTGCTCAAGTTGAACGGTTAAATCGAAGTGGTTCGACTTAAAAAGACAAGGTATTACTACAATTTAATTTTGTACCTATAATGAATATATATTATTCATTGCGTGATAGTGATTATTCTTTAATCTATTTTTCAGATTTAGGATGCGAAAAAATTGTACAAAGACTTGTATCACTCGAACTTTCCCTTTAAGCATTGTTGGAATGAATTGAGATCCCAACCAAAGTGGATGGAAGATACAACAACAAAGAAGCAAAAAAGCACAAAAAATGCATCTCCGGCAACGTCAACCCCTTGTATATCAGATTCAGTAAACTTAGAGAATAATGATAACTATGATGTTGTGGAAAGACCAATAGGAAGGAAGGCCACAAAGAAAAACAAAGCTAAAGATTTAGGAAATAATGTTATAGAGTCGCCTTTTGTGAAGCTCTTAGAAGAGATAAAGGTAAAGAATGACATAACAAATGAGAAGAAAATAGAGATATTTGAGAAATCTTATCTTCAAGAGGAACGGAGGATTGAAAATGAGAAAAAGAGAGAGGAACGAAGGCTTGCATTAGAGGAAATGACAGAGGAAGAGAGAATCATGTCAATGGATACGAGTATTATGCCTCCATTGCAAGCACAATATATTCGCCAACGTCAGATGCAAATCCTTGAAAAAAGGAATTAATTGTTTTTATTTAACTTTGAAGCTATGTTTTTATTTAATTTAAGTTTGACTAGATTTTATTTTTGGGTTTGCCGGCACATATGTTTTTGATATTCAAAATTTTAGTGCTTTGACTTGGATTTAGAGTTGGGTTTCTTTCAAATTTTGCTGGTTGAAATATGAAATGGAGACAGTGCTTTGAAATATGAAATGGAGACAGTGCTTTGAATTTTGCTGGTTTGAATTCTTGTTGGATTTTAGTGCTTTGACTTGGATTTAGTGCTATTTACATTTAGTGTTATTTATATTTTGCTCTTTAAACCACTCACTAAATCCTGGAATGAATTCTGCTGGTTTGAATTCTTGTCCATTTAAGTCCTGGTTTGAATTCTGCCGGTTTACATTTAGTGCTATTTATATTTTTGCTCTTTAAACCACTCAGTGCTTTGAATTTTGCTAGTTTCAAAATTAATGAGAGATGTAAAGAAAGATTAAGAATTCTCCATATTCTCCATATTAAGGATTTATTGATAGAAAAAATTTATTCTAAGTATCACTAAAGATCATAGATTAAAAACAAATCACTAGTGATATATTATTGAAAGCACATAAAGTAGTACAAATATTTTTGAAAACATACTCATTAAAGCATATAAGCTAGTACATAAATCAATAAGAACCAACTAGTATTTCTCACAAGGAGTCTCCATGTAGTGTCCACAAGTGTTCAACCAATCCTGTTTGAGTTTGGAGTGAGTTCCTCTAGCTCTGATGCGATGATGATTTTGAATGAATTCAAAAAGTTCTGGTGTACGGTCATGAGACATTGGTGGAAGACTTTCACTAATTGTATCATAATTAAAGTCTAATCCATTGGCATCCCTCTCATCTTCAACAATCATGTTATGCATTATTATGCATGCCATCATAATATCTTCCATTATTTCCGTTTTCCAAAAACGTGCAGGTCCTTGCACAATCGCGAAACATGCTTGGAGCACACCAAATGCTCGCTCAATATCCTTTCTTGCCGATTCTTGAGTTTTTGCAAAATATATTTGCTTATTCCCTTGTGGAGATGAGATTGTTTTGACAAATGTTGCCCATTGCGGATATATACCATCGGCAAGATAGTATCCCATTGTATAATCATTTCCATTGATTGAGTAATTGATCAGAGGAGCACGACCTTGAGTAAGGAGTGAAAATACAGAAGAACGATCTAATACATTGATGTCGTTATGAGATCCGGGCATCCCAAAAAAGGCATGCCATATCCATAAATCTTGAGAAGCCACGACCTCTAAAATAATAGTTGGTTCATGGATGTGACCAGAATACATACCTTTCCGTGCAGTAGGACAATTTTTCCACTTCCAATGCATACAATCAATGCTCCCTAACATACCAGGAAACCCGCGATTGCTTCCCATCGCTAATAATCTTGAAATATCATTGTTGTTAGGGCTCCTCAAGTACGTCTCAGAAAACATTGCAACCACCGCCTTAACAAAGTGTTTTAGGCTCTCTATGGCGGTGCTTTCACCAATTCTCACATAATCATCCACCGAATCTACTACTACTCCATAAGCGAGCATCCTCATAGCAGCTGTCATTTTTTGAAGGGATGACAAACCAATGATTCCAACAGCATCTGTTTTCTGGACAAAATATGGATCGTATGCTTCCACTGTAGATAGAATATGAAGAAAGAGAGATCGATTCATCCAGAATCTCCTCCTGAATAAATGGGCAGGATATATAGCTGTTTCTGAGAAGTAGTCTCGATAAAGTCTCTCATGGCCTTGAGCTCGATCGTGATAAATAACTGCATGGCCTTCAATGGAACCACTACGTCTTCTCAAACATCTTTCTCTATTGAGTCGCTCTTCTTCCATTGCAGCTATCGTTATTAACTGCAATTCGTCATCACCGTCAAAGTCGTTAAAAATTATTTTCATGGTATTGCGAGCCATGATAATTAAAAAATGAATGAAGTTGAGAAATATAGTTCAAATTGGTAAAAATGAAAGAGCAAATCTTTTTTATAAACAAAAATATATGACTGTTAGGAATATGTCCGTTACAGAATATTACCGTTAGAGAATATTACCTTTTGAAAATATGACTGTTGAGAGAATATTACCGTTTGAAAATATGACCGTTGAGAGAATATTACCATTTGAAAATATGACCGTTGAGATAATAAGATTGTTTGAAAATATTTTTTTATAAATAATTTAATTATATATATTAAATAAATAAATATTTACAAATGCCACGTCAATATATGCAGCATGTTATAAAAAGATTATTTATTTATTTATTAATGTTTATAATAGTTTTCTTTTAAAAATTAATTAAATTAGTTTGATTAGTTAGCTAAAATAAAAAGTATGGTTAAAGTGTACACTAACTAAACTAGTTAGACAAAATAAAAAAATTAATTTTTTATATACTTTGAAAAGACATTTTAAAGAGCATGGTTGGAGATGCTCTTAAGACTCCTCACTCTGTCCACTGTTGACTCTCTTCCATTTCATCCATAATCTCCCACTAAATGTCCTTCATAACCCACCTCCCTTAAATCTTGCAATCATTGAACCCCATCATCACCAAATCAATACCCAAATCCCCGAGTTTTTTTTTATTTTTATACATGTTTTATTTTTTTTATTTTTATAAATATTTTAAAAAATTGAAGTATTTATATAAATAAGTAACTTTTCAAATCATTTATCAAATTAACAGAAAATATCGTTTCACTTCAAAAACTCTTACGTATTTTTTAATTTGATCCTCAGACCTTAATTAATATTAATTTTACACCTAAATTTTCAAAATTTTAATCAATTAGCCCTTGCCGTCACGTTTCGTCTACAATTAGACGAAATGTGATAACGTGTCAGGTAAATTAATTTTTAAGGTATAATTTGGAAGGTAAATTGATTTTTAATTTGGGAGGCAAATTGATTTTAAAGTATAGTTTGAAGGGCAAATTGATTTTTAATTTGGGAGGACAAATTAATTTTTAAGATATAATTTTGGGTGTAAAATAAAATTTCTAATAAATTTTGGTGCGACGTCAACACATTTTGTCAAATTATAGATAGAATGTGACGATAGGGGCTAAATTGATCAAAATTTCAAAATAAGTGTAAAAGTGATATTAATCAAAGTCTGAAAAACGAATGCAAGCTTTGGGGGACAAAATGATATTTCCTCTCAACTTACTTTTTAAAATCACAAATTCAAAATACAATTTCGCGATGAAATCACATTTTGAACATACAATTTCATATTGACATAGTACACATTTATATATCAATAAGACAAGTTAATGTAAAATTATATCTTCAAGATTCAATTCTACCAAGAAATGGCATTTTAAATCTGTAATTTCGTGATGATTTACGTTTTTTTAAAAAAAACAAGTCAGTTTATAAATAGTTTAAAAACGTAAGTCACTTTGATAAATAATTTAATTTTTTAGAATATTTATAAACAAAACTCCCAAATCCCCACTATAAAGAGATGGCAAAGTTCTGCCAAACAAAAATTATTAATTGGTCTACCGATACCCATGATCTCACCTCTTCCATCAATCACATACATCACTTGGCGGTGCCCACTCACTCCTGCCAAACCTTCACTGTCTTTTCGTTAAGGTTTTAAAAAGTGACTGCGGTTGCCGTAACGATAGCAATGACGCAATTACGGTTACGGGTTGGAAAGGCCATAGTATAACGGTTGCGATAATCGAAATCGTAAATTTTTTTATTTTTCGTACAATTTGAAAAAAATTTACCGATACGCATATTTTTTTTCCATGATCATATTTATTGGGTTAAAAATAAATACTGATTAATTTTTGTAAATTTTTAAGTGTGATGTAAATTTTTAAGTGTGATCCAATATATTTCATATTTTTAAATTACTACAAATTGAGTTTTTTATATTTTATTTTAATAATTAATGACTTCATATTTTACAAAAAATTAATCACTAATTATTATATATAAGATAAATAATGACAAAAGTAGGAGAATAAATAAGAGCCTAAATATATATATATATATATGTACATATTTTAGCCAAGTCAAATAGATAATGACCTCACTTATTATTATTATTATTATTATTTTTAAACAATATATATATAGACACATACAAACAAAATGGTTTAGTGATAACAGCTGAATAGAATAGTATAGGTCTTATAATTTTAACAAATCAATAAAATGTTCTTCATCTTCCCTCTTCTCTCTCTCTCTCTATCTCTTGCTCTTCTATTTTCTCTTTTTATCTTTCATCTTCTCTCTATCCCTTTTCCCTCATTTTCAGCTTTTTTTGTGTGTTTTTTTGAAAGAAACAGTTTGGAACCATTACGTAACAGTGCGTAACAGGTCGTTACGGCTGTTACGGTACCATTACAATCGCTACAGCAGCCGCTACGACTGACACACTTGTGAATCTCAATCACACTGTAAAAGCGGCCGTAACGGGCGGCAGTAACCGCCAAAACCGTTACGTAACGGCGTTACGTAACGGTTGCGGCTATTTTTTAAAACCTTGCTTCTCGCCGTCTAGCACAACCAGGCCGTGGACGATGAAATCCAACTCTGCTCCATTCTCTCAATCAGCCTCTCTTCGATTCTCTATTTTGATTATCTCATTGTTTTTTGTTAATGTCTTTTGGAGCAAATTGTGAGTCTTCGAAATTTTTTGGCGCAAATCCTCTCGTCCACTTCTCTTTGAAACACACCCACACGCATTACGAACCATTTGAGATTGAGGGTAACAATGGTGGGTTTGTGTGATTGATCAATTTGCTAGCATCATTGGTGGAGTGTTGGTGCAGTATAATCATTGTTACTGCTGTGAGATTGGGTTTGTTGTTGTGTTGGTATGTGTTACTGGTTGTATGTAGAAAAGGAATTACCCAGTTGATTGATTATGGTTATTTATTTGGGAAAATTACCCTTCAGTGGTAATTTGAAAAAAATATATATATTACACATGTATGGAGAAATTTATAATTTTAATTATTATTATTGATAAAATTTATCACTAATTAGTAATTATTTTTCAAGTTTAACCCTATTTATATTTCATTGTTAATGTGTTTGATGTTGAAATTTTGGTGCTCATTTGTTTGTTGTCAGTAGTGGGCAAGGTTTTGAAAGGTGATTGTCGGCTGCATAACGGTTGTGGTGGCACGGTTGTAGTTGCGAGGTGTAAAGATCGTAGTATAATGATTGCGGTAATCAGAACTGTAAATATTTTAATTTTTTACACTTTGAAAAAAACTTATCAATGCGTATATTTTTTTTTCCAAAATCACATTTATTAGGTTTTAAAATAGATTTTGATCAATTTTTATTAGTCTTTAAAATTGTTCCAATATATTTCATATTTTTAAATCACTATAAAATGAGTTTGTTACATTTTATTTCAATAGTTAATGACTTTAAGAATAATTGATTTTAAATGTCTATAAAATTATTTTTGACTAATACTTGAACTAACCAAATAAAAAAATATTTACAATTATTAAATAAAATGATTATAAAAAAATTGTGCCATAAACAAAAATTATTTTTGAGCTAATGATTTTTTTAAAAGACATTTTTCTTAAACAACTTTATAGCTAACTAAATAAAATTATGTACAATTAAGTATTAAATAAAATGATTATAAAAATAAAAAGAATAATGCTATATACATCAATTAGTATACTAACAAATGATGTGACATAATTTTAGAGGCTTTAGGTCTTTGTAATTTGTATAATAGGTAGGGTCATAATTTTAAAATGATAATGTCATAACATATGTTGGTACACTAATTGGTATACCAATTAGTGCGTGTAGCACCACTAAAATAAAAATTGTGTCATAAGCAAAAATTATTTTTGAGCTATTGATTTTTTTTTTAAGACATTTTTTAGATAACACATTATAGTAACAAAATAAAACTATTTACAATTAAATATTAAATAAAATAACTATAAAAATAAATACAACCACTGTTTATATATATTTTATTTAATATGCTAACATAATAAATTAAAAATTAAAAAATAAATTATAAAGAAAAAAAATTCATACAATGTTTTTTCTTTAGGTTTGGATCGCTTCTTTGATAACCATTCCGTTTTCAGTTTATATTTACAAAAATTTTAAAAATTGTCATAAAACTTGTTTGATAATTTTTTTGATTTATAAATGGTTGTCTCAGTTTATAAATTTGAAGAAAAAATGTAAACTCATTTTTGAAATTTTTTTTCAATTTTCATTTTTTTTTTCAATTAACTTTTTTTCAATTATTTTTTTTCAAATAATTTTTTTTCCAATTATTTTTTTCAATTAATTTTTTTTCAATTAATTTTTTTTTCAAACATTTTTTTCCCAATTAAATTTTTTTTCAATTATTTTTTTTCAAAAAAAAAAAATTTCAAATAATTTTTTTTCAATTATTTTTTAATTAATTTTTTTTCATTTTTTTTTATCAAATAATGTGTTTTAAATAATTTTTTTCCAATTAATTTTTTTTCCAATTAATTTTTTTAATTAATTTTTTTTCAGTTATAATGTGTGTGATCCCATTGTCATAAATAATAAAAATAAAAATAAATATTTTAGGCCTAAATAAACATATTTTTTAATTTATGTTTTTAATTTTTTTTTAACATTTTGTTCAAACTAAATGCGTTTATAATTTATGTTTTTCTAAAAATAAACAAAAATCAGTTTATAAAATTTTTGTAAACATAAACAAAAAACGTAAACGTTACCAAACGCTACCTTAAGTATTTTTTTTTTTTTTGTAAGAATTTTCTTTTTAAAAAAAGGAAAACTATTCAGAATATTATAACGGTGTGTAACGGGCCGTTACGGTACCACTACAGTCATTGCGTAATACCGAAACAACCATTACATATGTGAATTTCTGTCACTGCAAAAGCAGATATAATGAGTAGTATTTACCATCACAACTGTTACATAACACCGCTTTTTAAAACCTTGGTTTTCGGTGCCTATGCATTGTTGACTAGGTGTTTATTTCACCATTTCATTTTGGGATTTTGCACTAGTTGTTTTGCACCAGGTTGTTTCACTAAAAACGTTATGCGTGATGCACATTACATGTTTGATTAATTGATTCAAAGAATTAATTTTCTCAACACAAGCCTTCTTTGATTTGTGAGGTGATGATGTGAGAAGCAGTAAGAAGGATAAAGAACCTTGAGGGAGTGATGGTAGTGTTGTTTATATGAAGAGAGAAAGAAAATGCAGTAAGAGGAGGGAAATAAAGAGAAGGTAAATTGGCATCTATAAAACATTAACAGCTTGACATCAACAAAAATTGCTAGTTGACTTAAAGATCAACGAACGAACGTAAGGGGTAATTTGTAATTTGATTTTAAACATCAAGAAAGTTGGGTAATTTTTTTGGAAATTTGTATGGGAGCGAAATATCCTCTGTTTTCCGTACTCCTTGGACGTCACGCTTCTCGTGACGGCATCTGATCCTGCGACACAGAAATGGTGAGCTGCCCGGCGGTGGTGTGCCGGATAGACCCTCCGACAATCAAGTCAGGCCACTTGAGGAAGAAGAAGGCTATCAGAGAGAGTGTTTTTTGAGGAGTGAATTCGCATACCTATAACGTTCGTCTTCTTCCATATTTCTAGGCTGGCCACACAGCCCCGAGATTGTGCGCGCACTACCTCTGCTGTCCTTCCCTGGACAGGTGGCAGTGCTCGCCTCTCACCACCTTACACATGTAAAGGCTTAGTCTTCCCACCAATACACACAGAACTGCCCAACGGCAATGAGGCGTGCGTGGAGCAGAAGTCCTCTCCCTTACGCCATTGGCCCAGGTGGCATACTTAACCGGAATACCATGACCGGCCTGTCACTTGTGGAGAGTTGCTATTACATGCACATGACCGAGCTATGTGTCGCCAACCTATAACTTAGAATCAGGCGAAAGCCCGACCATCTTAGCCGAACTATCCTTAATCGGTGCATCACGACCAACCGGTCGCGAGGCATGCCGGCCTCCAACCGTTCTACTTTCAATCTCGGTCACACGAGCCACTCTATATCGACTGATCGGTCCAAGGCGTACCGGCCTTGATCGAGCTCACGGTCTAGCTCGGGTTACCTTTTAGCCCGGTCAGCATCCGTTAACCTGCGCTCCGTCCAATACGTGCAAGACGCAGCTCGGCTACGCCAGTTGGTGCCTGACCGGTCAATATTTCCGACCATGCAAGTCAGGCCGCTGGCCATGTCAACAGAGAGATTAGCTCGGCGCTGTGCGGTCCGTCACATCTGACGTTATGTTAGCTCGGCCGTACAGTCAGGTGTAAATCTCCCCTCTCAATTGCCCCTTAACCCCATCCGAGCTAATCGTGATTGGGGTTACCACTTTATCCGAGCTACGGTTGTGTTGCGCCCCGGCCAGGCCGAGCTTGATTGGAGAAATATCTACCACCGAGCCATGGTTGAGCTGCGTCATTACCTAGCTAAGCCTGATCGGGGATACATCTACCGCCGAGCCATGGTTGAGCTGCGCCATTACCTAGCTGAGCCTGATCGGGGATACATCTGCCGCCGAGCTGTCCCGTTTGGTCGGCCATCACCTCGGTAGTCTTATCAATGGCCGTACAGCCGTACTGACAGCCGCCCTTCTAGTGCCACGTGGCTTTACGCCATTGGGTCGTGCATCCAGCTGTCTGGCACGCATAGAATTCAAACGGCGCAGCTGTTTGGGTTCCTTTCCCCCCTCTTTTGTATTCCAACGAGGGGGCCCAAACCCTTCACTCTCCATCTTCTCCTCCACACAAGCCCTAAACCCCAGCTCTTCAACCCTCTTCGTTCTTTTTGCTGCTGCATCGCCTCACGTCCTCAACTCGTTTATTCTTGCCATTTCTGACGCTGCGTTCAAGCTTTCGAGGCCCATCTCTCCTCACATCCGTTTTTGGTAAGTTGCATTACCCTTCCCTTGCATTTTCAGCCTCTATTTTCATATCCTTCGAACTTGTTCTTCATTTTTATGCCCCTGTTCTTCACGTTTACGATGGGGGCCATTAGCGTTGCTTTCCCTTGCTTAGATTTGGCACACCCTAGGGCAAACAAAAACAATGGGAATGGATGGGGCCTTCGTGCCCCTTGTTCCTCTTGGGTTCGAACAGATTCATCCCATTTCTGGGATGAACAGTTTGAATCTGGATAGGACCGAGCTAAATGCTCATTTAGATCCGTAGGCAGAACTTCGGCCGAGAAAAAACTAGTTCGTGGCTTCTCGCAGAGGCTGCAACCGTGCTGCCTGACCAATTAGGCCGGTAATAGGGATGAACCGAGCGAAAATGAGGTCGTCACTTGGGGCCTCGACCGAGCTAAACCATCAATTAGTTCTTCAAACAGGACTGAGCCGAGCTAAAACTAGTATCTCCTTTTTGGGTCTTGACCGAGTCGGAAATGGAGAGTTAGAGCCGAGCTAGGGAATCGACCAAGTAGGCTAGCCGAGATAGGTCGGACCGGCCAAAACCTAGTGATCCTTTTACTGAGCCATTTCCCATAGGAGCCGCGCAATCTACGCCGTGCTAACCCTTGGCCTTATTTTTTTTAAGATGTAGAATAAATAGGACCGACCAAGCCAGTCCAGCATTATAATTGGTGGAGCTCAAAGTCCAAGCAAACACACCAACATTTTTGACCGAGATACAAAACCAAATAAGACCAACATAAATGAGGAAGTACCGGTTCATGGTTAGCACGCCCGGTGCGATGGCCGAGTTCTGTAAGGAATACAACGTCCCGAATGACGTGGTCTTAGAGCTTGCTAAGAAAGGAGACACACCATGGGGAGACTTAGACCGGTGCCCCTTCACGGTCGTTTCCATTGTTGAAGGAGGGCTTCGCTTCCCCGTACAACCTTTGATCTGTGAGTTTTTGAGGCAGACAAGGCTTTGCCCGACCCAAGTCTCCAATAACACGTTCAAGATAATAAATGGCGTCGCCGAGCTGAACCGAAGGCTCGGTCTCAATCTCGAGAAATTTCCACCAATATAGCCTAAGTAAAAATAAGAGTGGGCTTTGCTGGTACCTCAAAGTCAAGAAAGGCCGAGCAAAGCTCATTGAAGGCAACCCAGACAAAGAAACCAACGACGACGACTTCCTCTGGGTGTTTGGTAATTACGAGGACACCGAGGCGCCCATATCGGGCTGGTACATTAGGAAAGATTTTGGCAGTGCTGGTAAGTAGCCCGGCTGACCGCACTACCTTCTTTCTGCATTTCATTTTTGTCATCTTTTGCCGGTCTAACATTTGTCTTCTTCTTGCAGATAGACACTTGGCAGCAGACTACCATCAGGCCGACCCAGAAGCCATCCAAGCTCTGCTGCGCCACCCAACCGAGGAGAGAGAAGCATCAAAACTTCTCGGTTTCGAACAGACCTACCACTACACTGCACCGCGCAAGAGCCGAGTTACCGACTTCCTGCGTGCGGCGTCCCCAGAACCAGATCCAAACTTGCCACCGATCAGACTCGTTCCCCTCACCGCTGAGCAAGAAATGGCAAAAATCAGGGCCATCAAATCCATGATAACCGGGGAGGAAGGCAAGTCCCCACTACCAGAAGCAACTGGGGGGACATCCTCTGTACCCGCCGGGCTAAGGGGAGGCGCGGTACTAGCCCTTGCCAGCGAACAACCGGCTGGCCGGTCAAAAAAGAGGCCGAGGAAGGAGCAAGCTGGTCCAGGCCTCGCCGACAAAGAATCCACCGAGCTGGGCGACCAGGCCGAGCAACAACTGCCCGGCAAATCCAAGGGCAAGGGTCCAGCCACCCCCCCGGTCTGGGCGCCCGAGTTCAAATACCAGGGCCGGCCGGTTTCTGCCGAGGACTCAGTCTACGCTGACAAGGATTATTCCCTTGGCTTCAACATGACTAAGGGTCTAATCCTCCCAGCCGACATGAAAAGGCATGACGAGTTGTCCGACCTGAAGGTACTTCGCTCGGCAGCAAAGTCAATCGTTCTGGTAAGATGTTCACTTTTTCTCCAAGTTATTGCTCGGTTTTTGCTCGGTTTCTCGAATACTAACGATCTGTCATTTGTTTGCAAGCCGCGCAGAAGAACTATCTTGCCCACGATCGCATGATCAAAGTGCGACAGAGTCTTCGTAAGGCCATTGCCGAGAACGAGGCCCAAAAGGCCGAGATATCAAAGCTGAAGGCCGCGCAAGATGCTATCGCGGCGGAGCGGGATGATCTGAAGCAGAAAGTTGACCGAGCACAAGCTGACAAACAGCGTGCCGTGAAGTCAACCAAAGCTCAGTTTCTCGCCGAGCTGCGCAAGATGCGTGATACCCAAAAGGCAGAGAAAGACAAGGCGGTTGAAGATGCAGAAGACCGTGGATACGCTCACGGGGAGAAGACCTACGAGCGTCAAGTCCAGGCGACCAAGGACATCTTCTTCCAGTGCGGCTGGAAAGCTGCCGTGGAAAAAGTTGGCCTTGGTCAGGATTCTGACATGTTCGTCAACCCCCCTGCTGCCTATATCCCGGTTTATATGCAAGCATATTCCAGGGCCGCACAAAACCAACTAATTGCAGAGGCAAGGAAGGAGGCTGAGGAAGAAGCACGTTCTTGCCAACCGAACAAACTTCTTCTCCTGCGGTATCTCCAGATGCCGAAAATGAGGAAGTTACTGATCGGGAGGTTGTCACGGTGGAAGGCACTAACAATGAAGCCGAAGAGAACCTGCCTAAGCAGACTACCGGTGCCAGATGGAAGCAGAGCCTTGAAATTTGGATTGATGATTTTCCTCTTTCATTTTCCTACTTTTTTTTTTTTTTGATGTAACCGGGCTATGCCCCCCCTTTTGTACTGAAATTGCCCTTTATCAATGAAACTTATGGCGTTTTGCGCGTACATTTTCTATTTCCGTTCTGTTGGCATGTGTACATTTCTCGATTCAAACTCTAAGCGACTGGCTGGTCGGCTAACCGCACAATACGCCGAGCTAGAATCACCTCGATCGTTTTCTAATCAAACTGGCAGCTCGGCTCCTTGAACTCTCAAATGAATCGACATTTTAACTGAGCCGAGCAAAATCTGCACGGCCTTGAATGATTTACAGACTAAAAAATCCAATACTTCAAATGTGACCGAGCAAAATCCGCTCTCCTTAAGCCGGTTAAACCGCCAACAGTCCCTCTCTGCCGAGCAAAGTCGGCTCGGCTTCATATCGGTTGGACTAAGCACCAACATTGCAAATTCGGCCAAGCAAGATCAGCTCGTTTTCCATATTGGACAAGACACCAATATGTCAGCCGGGCCGAGCAACATCAGCTCGGCCCTTACATTGGGCAAGACACCAATGTTTCAATTAAGTTGGTCATGACGCCAATATTTCAACCGGGCGAGCAATACCAGCTCGGCCCTAGTGTGAATTGGTCATCGCGCCAATTATATAGTTGGACAATGCACCAACTGTTTGCGCGGTCTGCTCACATTTTGGCGAGAGGAAATCAGGTCGGTCTCTTTGCCCCTGGCATCCATAATTGTCTTGTCCTCGCGATGTCATTGTACAAAAATGTAATTCCAAACAACAAGTGGGCCATTTTTCATTACAAAAGCATTGCTACCTCTTACATCAGGTGCCAAAAGGCTACAGGTGTAGAAAAGCTAAACAACACAAGCAAATTACATCTTAAAAGTAAAAGACCTTAAGGTTGGCCGCATTCCATGGTCTGGGGACAGCCTTGCCATCTAAATCTTCCAGATGGTATGCCCCTTTACCAGCAAGACCAATCACCTTGTCTGATCCTTCCCAATTTGCACCGAGCTTCCCTTCGCCAGGGACCACCGTGTTGCCAAGCACCTTCCTCAAGACCCAATCCCCAATCTTGAATAGCCTGGGGTGCACTGCCTTGTATTTTTTGGATAGTTCTTGTTGGTAAGCGGCAATGTGGATCAGCGCTCGCTCCCTCCTTTCCTCAGCAAGGTCAAGTTCCAATGCTACGGCTTCATCGTTTAGATCGGGTTGGAAACTTTCAGAGCGGATGTTTGGCATGCCGATTTCTAACGGGATGATGACCTCCATGCCGTATGCCAACGCGAATGGTGTTTCCCCGGTCGACCGTCTTGGAGTAGTGCGGTACGCCCAGAGCACGTTGGGGAGTTCCTCAGCCCATTTCCCCTTAGCTTTCTCAAGTCGCTTCTTTAGCCCATCCAAGATGGTCTTGTTTGAGGCCTCTGCTTGATCGTTAGACTAAGGATAGGCCGGCATAGAATTGTAGAACTCGATCTTCAACTCTTCGCAAAATCCGCGAAAGAGCTTTCCATCGAATTGAGTGCCGTTATCTGAGACGAGGGCCCTGGGTATACCGAAGCGAGTGATTACGTTTTTCCAAGCAAACTTCTTCACATCCTTTTCCTTTATGGTCGTCAGCGGCTCGGCCTCCACCCACTTGGTGAAGTAGTCGGTGGCGGCGATGAAGAACTTGCGATTGCCTGGCGCTGCTGGGAGTGGCCCAACAATATCCAATCCCCAAAGCGCGAACGGCCAAGGACTAGTGAGAGGGAGCAAATCTCTAGCCGGTTGGTGGATCTGGTGAGCGAACTTCTGACACTTCTCACACCTGCGAACATATTTCTGCGCGTCCGCTTGCATGCACGGCCACCAGTAACCTTGGAAAATTGTTCGGTACGCCAAGGACCTGCCTCCAGTATGGCTTCCACAGATGCCCTCATGTATTTCATAGAGAAAAGCCTCCACTTTGGCGGGGTGGACACACTTCAAATACGGCCCGGTGAAGGACTTCTTATACAAGGCTCCGGATGGGGAGAGCCAAAACCGCTTTGACTTTGCTCGGATTTTGTGGGCTGCCTTCTTTTCTTCCGGTAGAACTCTATCTTTCAAGAAGGCGATGATGGGGTCCATCCAAGAGGGACCCAAGTCGTATGAAGTACCTCGGTTATACGGTTCTTCAATGCTTGGCGAGGTAAAACTCAATCATCAAGGGGTTAGGAAAAATTTATGCAGTGGGCGAGCCAATTCGTCGGCCGAGTTGTTTTCTTCGCGGTTGATCTGTTCCACTCTTATCGCGGAGAACTTCTTGATCTCTTCTCGTACCAACGCTTGATACTTGGCCATTCTTTCATCCCTTGCCTCATACTCCCCTGAGACCTGATTGACCACCAGCTTGGAGTCAATGAAGACCATAAGGGCGGTGGCTTTCATTCTCAATGCGCTTCTCAGACCGGCGAGGAGGGCTTCATACTCTGCCTCGTTGTTGGATGTCGGGAAGCCGAGCGTAATTGCTTGCTCAATAATCATCCCGTCTGGTGAAGTCAGCACAATTCCTAGCCCGGCCCCATGCTTGTTGGACGCCCCATCGACGAAGAGCTTCCACATCTTGCCAATGAACAGCTTCCAGCAATCAGACGGGTTTTGGGAGCCTCTCAATTCAATGTCTCTGGTCGGCTTATTCTGGTCATTTTTCTCGTCTCTGTTGGGTTCATCTTCCCACGAGTCGTCGGGCTTTTCTAGTTTAGCCGAGCTTTGCCCTTCTCCCTCTTGCGAGCCAACACTCGTCTTCGTTGCCAAAACCTTGGGTTATGCTAAATCTGCACCAACCAAATCAATCGGGGAAACTGGATGCGTCCCAGGGGCAAATTCCGCCACAAAATCTGCAAGAGCTTGAGCTTTGATTGCGGTGCGCGGGCGGAACTTGATGTCGTACTGCCCGAATTCCACAGCCCATTTCAGAATCCTCCCCATGAAGTCAGCCTTTTCAAAGAGCACCTTGAGGGGAAATTCGGTCAACACAATTATTGTATGGGCATGAAAATAGTGTGCCAGCTTCCTTGACGCCATCATAAGGGTCAGCGCCAATTTTTCCAAAGGAAGATATCTCGTCTCAGCAGGGAGCAAAGTCTTGCTCACATAGAAAATAGGCAAGTGTTGAACGCCTTCAGCACGTACCAGGACGGCGCTCACCGCATGTTGAGAGACTGCCAAGTAGAGATACAACTCTTCGCCCGGCTGAGGTGTTACCAAAATAGGAAATTTGAGGAGATGCGCCTTTAGGTCCGATCTTGGCGGTCACACTCGTCATCCCAAAAGAACTTAGCCTTCAAAGTCTTAAAGAAGGGCCTGCAACGATCCGAAGACTGGCTGATAAATCTATTCAACATTGGTTGCCATCCGGCAAGATCTTTGCCGTCTTCGTGGAGTTTGGCGCTCAATTCTTATATCGCCTTGATTTGAGATGGGTGCCCGATTCCTCGGTTTGTGACGAAAACCAGAACTTTCGATGCCAACTCCAAAGGCGCATTTGGAGGCGTTCAAGCGAAGCTTGTGGTGCTTGAGTATGGCAAACATTTCTGCTAGGTCGGCGAGGTGTTGGGACTTCTCCTTACTCTTCACCACCATATCGTCGATATAGGCTTCCATAGTTCAGCCCAGGAAGGGAGCGAACATCTTTGTCACCATACGCTGAAAGGTCGCCCCAGCGTTCTTCAGTCCGAACGGCATGACCTTATAGCAGTACAAGCCTCTGGGGGTGGTGAACGACGTGATCTCTCTATCCGGCTTATACATGGCTCTCTGATAGTAGCCGCGATATGCATCTAGGAAGCTAAACCTCTGATGGCCAGCGGTCAAGTCCACCAGCTGGTCAATTCGAGGGAGGGAAAAGCTATCCTTAGGACAAGCCCGGTTGACGGTCTTGTAGTCAACGCAGACTCACCACTTACCGTTCTTCTTCGAAACTACCACCGTGTTGGATATCCACCGAGGGTATTGCACCTCTTCTATTGCCCCAGCTTCCAGCAAATTCTTCACCTCTTCCGCCACCACTTCAGCATGGTGCAGGGCTGAACGGCGCGTCCTTTGAATGATTGGGCGCGCATTGGGGAATACATTCAACTGATGACAGATGAAGCTCGGGTCGACGCCAGGCATATCGTAAGGCGTCCAGGCAAAGGCCTCCAAATTGGAAACCAAGAAGTTGACATAATCCGTCCGCTCGGCGCTAGACAAAGATGATCCCAAGAGGAAGAATTTAGTTGGATCGTTTTCGTCAATGCGCACTTCCACCAAATCTTCGACCGATTTTTCCTCGGCCTTCCTTTCCACGTCTTCAAGTACCTCCTTTCCCTCGGGCCCCTCGATCATCTAGACAAACCCTTTCGCTGCTCGGCTGCCATTTACCGCAATGAAGCATTGTTTTTCCATCACCTGATCTCCCCAAACTTCCTCTATTTGCCCGTTCGACGCCGGAAAGCGCATGACTTAGTAGAAGGTCGAGGCAACCGCTTGCATGGCGTGCAGCCAGTTCCTGCCTAAGATCAAGTTGTAGGTGGATGGAACTTTGAGCACCCAGAACTCCACTTGCTTTAATACTGAACCCGCTTTGACTGGCAAAATAATCTTTCCGATTGGCCACTCCGGCTGTGAGTTGAAGCCGACCAAAGGAGATGTCGCAGGGGCCAAGTCCTTGTCTTCTAACTTTATTTGTTTGAACGCGTCATAATACATGATTTCGACCGAACTCCCCTGGTCGATCAAGATTCTCTTGATATCAAAGTCCTTGACGCGAAGAGTCACCACCAAGGCATCATTGTGCGGCATCTGAACCCTTTCCAAGTCTTTGGTTGAGAATGAAAGGATGTCTCTTTCTTCGGCCTTTCCCTTCTTTACAGCGGGCTGGACAAAGAGCACTTCCCTCATGTGCTCGGCCTTCTTAATCATCCCTCTAAGCTCGCAGACCCTTGCTGGTTCGATGATGCCGTGGATGATGTTGATTACACCTTGCGGGGGTGCTTCTAGGGCGGCCATTCCGTTAGGTTCGGTTTGTCCAGTTGGCGCGGCCTTGACTCCCCCATCTATGTATTGGTCAAGATGCCCCGCTGCCACTAATTCCTCCAAATGCTGTTTGAGCAGCAAGCAATCCTCTGTCCGGTGCCCCCGTTCTTCATGGAAGGTGCAGCGGTATTTTGGATTGAAGCCTCATTGCGTACTTCCTAATTTGGTCGGCCAACGGACAAAAGGCTCACCTCGGATCTCGCTAAAAATGCGGTAGATGGGAATTTTGAAGACTGTGGTAATTCCTGTCCGCGCCTTTAGTTTTCTCTTGGCATCTTCCGCCGCGTCGCGTGGTGCGTCAGCTCGGTCGTTTCTGCGACCCTTGTTTCGGTCATCGCGGTTTGGTCCACGGCGTTGATCTTTTGCCGTCGCTTGGCGGTTACCCTCTGCAACCGAGTGAACTTTTCGACCACCTTCGTCGCGCATGGATTAGACTTCTCGATCCTTGCGGCATCCTCCTCAACGCGGATGTGTTCATTGATCCGCTGTATCAAGGACTCCATAGTTGTGGGCTGACGCATCGTGAGCGAATCTCGCAGTTTATGTCCGACTGGGAGACCTCGCTTGTACTGAGTGATCGCTAGATTCGTAGGGCAGTCGAGGATCTCGTTGTATGTTTCCCAGTACGTCGCATTGTATGCCTTCAACGAACACCCAGACTCCATCTTGACGCCTAGGAGATGGTCGACCTCCTTCGGCGTTCGAGTATTGGTCTTGAATCTAGTGACGAAGGCTTCTGCTAGTTGTTGCCACCCCTCTATACTCCCCTTCAGGAGCCTTTCGAACCACTTCAAACCCAGCTCTCCCAAGCTTGCTGGGAATATGAGACACATCAGAGTGTCGTTGCGCCGGTGGCCAGCCATCACCTGCCGGTAGTGACTCACGTGCATGTACGGATCCGTCTTGCCGTCGTACAAAGTGAACTTTGCCTGGTGGAATCCGGCAGGGAGTGGTGTGCTCTCGATCTCTGGGGACAATGGCGTGGCTGTAAGTCGGGTCAGCTCTTTGTCCTCCAGCGCAGGGGATGCTACTTTGGGAGCTGGCATCACCACTTCTTCATTATGGAATGAGGCGCTCAACCTCTGTAATGCTGGCACTCTCTGAGCCTCCCGACGGCGCGCCCTTTCCTCCAATACATCTCTCAAGTCCCTGGAACGTGTGGAGAAAGAGGATTACGACGTCGACGTCGGGCGTGAGGGGCGGTAGGTGCTGTCGCGAGTGAGGAACCTGCCCTCTCTTTGGTCGGAATCTCCAACCCCATAGTTCCTGGTGATGGAGATAGAGTGAGTCCTCTTCTGGCAGCGACTGCTAGAACAAGGGGAGGGAGTGCGCTCACTGAGGTTGCCCTCTCCAGCAACACCCTTCCCCTTAATCTGGCGCTTCAGCAGCTCCATCTCCGCCGCCATCTTGCGAATGAGGGCATCTTGGTCTTTGAGTCTGTGCTCCAGGCGCTACGTGCGGGACTTCTCCCGGCGTCAGCGGCCTTCTGGGCTCTGCGAGTGATCAAAACTCCTCCCACGTTTGTCTCGCACACCTCGCGAAGAGGTTTCCAGGCCCGCCATGGCTAGAACATTCGGGAGGCCATCTCTCCTTCGGACATACTCCGAAGTGACACCATCGACGACGGACAGCGAAACTTCATCGTTGTTGGCCATGGAAATGGTCGATGAAGCTTGAAGAACAAGGGAATCAAAATTTTTCCCACAGACAGCGCCAATTGTGCGGGAGCGAAATATCCTCTGTTTTCCGTACTCCTTGGACGTCAAGCTTCTCATGACGGCGTCTGATCCTGCGACACAGAAACGGTGAGCTGCCCGATGGTGATGTGCCGGATAGACCTTCCGACGATCAAGTCAGGCCACTTGAGGAAGAAGAAGGCTATCAGAGAGAGTGTTTTTTTAGGAGTGAATTCGCATACCTGTAACATTCGTCTTCTTCCATATTTCTAGGCTGGCCACGCAGCCCCAAGATTGTGCACGCACTACCTCTGCTGTCCTTCCCTAGACAGGTTGCAGTGCTCACCTCTCACCACCTTACGCGTGTAAAGGCTTAGTCTTCCCACCAGTACACACAGAACTGCCCAACGGCATTGAGGCGTGCGTGGAGCAGAAGTCCTCTCCCTTACGCCATTGGCCCAGGTGGCAAACTTAACATGAATACCACGACCGACCTGTCACTTGTGGAGAGTTGCTATTATATGCCCATGACCGAGCTATGTGTCGCTGACCTATAACTTAGAATCAGGCGAAAGCTCGACCACCTTAGCCGAACTATCCTTAATCGGTGCATCACGACCAACCGGTCGTGAGGCATGCCGGCCTCCAACCGTTCTACTTTCAATCTCGGTCACACGAGCCACTCTATATCGACTGATCGGTCCAAGGCGTACCGGCCCTGATCGAGCCCACGGTCTAGCTCGGGTTACCCTTTAGCCCGGTTAGCATCCGCCAACCCGTGCTCCGTCCAATACGTGCAAGACGCAACTCAGCTACGCCAGTTGGTGCCTGACCGGTCAATATTTCTGACCGTGCAAGTCAGGCCATTGGCCATGTCAACAGAGAGATTAGCTCGGCGCTGGCCCATAAGTCATCTGATCGGCGTTATGTTAGCTCGGCCGTACAGTCAGGTGCAAATCTCCCCTCTCAAAATCTATATTACATGTAGTTTACCCTCCCTCAAAAAAAGTTACTCGTGCGATGTAAATTAAAATGTACTGCTCTATGCTTACATTCCAAATGAATCTAGCCCATACATACACATCATTTTCTAGCAACTTCTAAAGGCTTTTTTGGATTTGGTTGCACGTTGCAATCTATATGATGGTAATATCTAACACTTGAGTTGAGAGATTATTGGGCAAAATAGGAAAAAGCCATTCTTTGGTGTCACCCACTAATGCATTGAATTCTGAAAATAGAAAGTCAAATAGAAGTTTTGAATGGCTTTATCAATCACAGATGGTTTTTTTTTTTTTTTTTGAAACTATATTAATAAACAACAACGTTATATAAACAAGACTCGAAAGGGTAATTCCAACCAAAATAAAATAAAATCCGCCAAACAAATAGTTATGAGTTAGGAAAAATCACTGATTTTTTCAAAGATGTGGTTTAAAAAGTAAGATCTGTTTGAAAGCCTGTCATCCCTGTCGTTGCTGCCCAACTCTGCCACCGCCTTTGCCGGATATCGAACACTGCTAGAAGCTAGAGTTGAGAAGGAAGTACACTCACAATGGTATGAGAGAAGGTTTGAGAGAGGGGAGAACTATTGTGGTTGTTGAAAATCTAAAATCTATGTTGAAATTGGAGGAGAAAACTCTCAAAATTCCTATTTCAGACATAAAAAGTCCAGATCTACACACAAAAACTACAAATCTATACTTTAGGAGTATAGATGTACACTTTGTGTAAAGTGGGTCGCCGAAATATCGTCGAAGCATTGCCAGAGAACTGCTTGAAATCACCTAGAGAGAGTTGCCCTCTCTCTCACGCAAAAGATTCTTTATTTATTATAATTTTAATATTTTATTTTGCCGGTTTCTTTTATAGTTTGAAGGCTTCCCGAAATGGTGAAATACAAAATGTTAGAGACCTCAAAAATATTATAAAAAATTATATATAAGTGAGGCACCATGTGATGTGAGTCCCACATTTTGTAAGTATTGTATAAAATATATATTTGATAATTTTTCTTTTATAATCCCAACATTGCTCTCTTAAAGACTATGTTTGGATTGAATGATTTGGAGAGAAAAGAAAAGAAATGAAGAGATATGTGTTTCTCTTACTTGTTTGGATAACTTAAGTGGAAAGAAATGAGAAGAAATGGAGAGAAATAGAGAGAAACTCATTTATCTTATAAGCCTCATTTTCAATCTTTCCAAAAGTGGAGAGATTGGGAAAGAAAAGAAACCACTATTTTCATAATACCAATTTTGTCCCTATAAAAATAAAAGAAATAAAATGATTGAAAATATAAAAGGTTATTTTAGTAATATAACATAAAATAATTTCTTTTCTTTTCTCTTAATGAAGTCTAACCAAACAAGAATGAGAGAAATCAAAATCATTTCTTTTCTTTTATTTATTTTTTATCTAAACAAAAAGGAGAGAAATCACAATCCTGTCATTTCTTTTCTTTTCTCTTATAACTTAAGTAATCATTTCTTTTCTTTTCTCTCCTAGGTTGCCAAACATAGTAGATGACTGTTTATAACTAAAGTAAAGCCATTTAAATTTATCTTGCTTTTATCATTATCTTCATCTATATTGAGATATTACTATAGAATATTTTACTCAGTCAAACTCATTAAACTACAACACAATACAATTATTCTTGTCAATGCTATTTGTTTGTTGCTTCTCCTTGGACACCTTGGCCAAGTTGATTCTTTGCATATGTACATATCAACAACACGAGGAGTACTATAGTCTTCCATTACTCAAACAATAAGCCCGATTTTTTTCTTCTCTACTTTGACATCAAAGGCTAAACTTTTGAAAATACAGAATGGTGGAAGCCAACTGGCACACCATATCTCTCATCATTTTCTCTCTCCTCCTACTCTTCGTCAAGCTCTTCTTAGGAAAACAAAAGAGATACAAGAATCTACCCCCAAGTCCTCCTGGGCTTCCCATCCTGGGCCACCTCCATCTACTAAAAGAGCCACTGTACCAAACTTTTCAAGCTTTTTCAGATAAGTATGGCCCAATCATCCTCCTCCGGTTTGGACCCAGAAATGTCCTCGTTGTCAACTCTCCTTCAGCCGTCGAAGAATGTTTCACAAAAAACGATGTCATCTTCGCCAACCGGCCACTTAGCCTCCACTCAAAACACCTCTCCTACAACAGCACCACCATTGCTGCAGCCCCTTATGGTGACCTTTGGCGCAATCTCAGGTAAGAAATTCAGAAAATTCAAGCTATCAACTTGACTTTTTATCTATTAGGCTGAATGGGTTTTATCAATATATTGGTTTGATTTTGAATTTAAAAATAATGAATTGGATTTGTTTTATTCCCGGGTTAAGCATAGACTAATTTGAATTAATCCGAGACCTGAACCTAAAGCTTCTTTATTGTATTGATTTATTATTGATTTTGAGAAATTTCTAATTATGTCATATTGAATTTTAGGCAATGATTTATAAAGAAATGATTCACTTTTATTTTTCCTGTGAGGGAACCACAGTTCTAACCGATACCAACCCAAGTTATATTGGGTTAGTTTGATTTGGTAAAAATATGAAACCCCTGTTATTTCCTTCAATTATGAGTTGACCTTAACCAAACTGATCCGTGCACACCCTAATATCAGGCGTATTACAACCTTGGAGATTTTCTCAACTGTTCAATTAGAGAGAACATCCTGTATACGAGGCAAGGAAGTGAAGTTTTTTGTGAATCAACTCATGAAGAATTGTGGTGGTGGGTGTAGTAAAGTGGACATGAAATCCAAGTTTTTTGAGATCTCATTTAATGTTATGACCATGATGATCATGGGAAAGAGGTTCTTTGGAGAAAGTGTAGAGGATGTTGAGGAGGCCAAGCTCTTTCGGCATTTGGTGAGAGAGCGCTTTGAATTTGCAAAAACATCGGATCCATCAGACCTTTTTCCGGTGTTGCAGAAGGTAGATTTGTTTGGGACTGGGAGGAAAATGGTAGCCATGGCAGAGAAAATGGACAAGTTTTTGCAGAACCTAGTCGATGAACGTCGAAGAATGGATGCATCAACAAAAATGAAGAAGACACTGATTGATAGTTTGCTTTCTTTGCAAGAAGCAGAACCAGAGTTCTACACCAACAATATTATAAATGGGATTATATTGGTAAGATGATCATTATCATATGGATTTTTATTGGAATTAATAGTATATTGCTTCATGTATTTTTTTATTTTTTCATGCCTGCCTGCCTTAATGGTCTGTTCTGAATTTCAGTATGCAATACAAAGGACAATAAAACTAGGGGAAATATAACATTAATGATATTTTAAAAAAATTATTACAAATGAATGGTAAATTTTATAAATATTAATAATTAAAATTTTAGACTTTTTCATGAATTTGTAATTATTTTTTTCAAACTATCACTGATCTATATTTTTCCCATAAAACACCTCTCTTCCCTCCTGCCGGACGCCCCTCCCCTTGGGGGAGGCCTCCTAAACCCCTTATTGCACCCAAGGCCAATGAATAGTACTTATCAGGTTCACAAGACCCAACAATTTGTGCATATACAAAACATAACAGGTCAAAATCATTATTACAACCTTATGATTATTAATTTCTTATGTTTATCATATTTTTGTTTAGTAATCTGAAGATCTGCTAATCTCTTCTATGCATTTTCTTTTCTAGGTTTTATTTGGGACATGAGAATTGTATCACATAAGTGACACAGAACGCTTATAGACTGCAACTATGCAGGCCCACCTCACAAGTGTTTTGTGGCATACTTTCTTATGTTTTATCACAATTATTTGTTTTTTGGTTGATATTGCATCTTTTGGGTAATTAATGTGCTTGTCTACCTGGGGTGACAGATATTACTAATTGCTGGGACTGAAACTTCATCAACAGCCATGGAATGGGCAATGTCCCTACTTCTCAACCATCCAAATGCAATGACAAAGGTTAGAGCAGAGATAGAAGCTCACGATGGACAACACCACCTCTTAGATGAACAAGACTTGCCCAAGCTAAATTATCTATGCAATGTAGTTAAGGAAGCACTTCGATTATATTCACCAGCCCCAATTCTAGTCCCACATGAGGCTTCTGAAGACTGTACTGTAGGAGGTTATGATGTCCCACAAGGCACGATGTTAATGGTAAATGTATTGGCTATTCATAGGGATCCCAAGCTATGGGAAAATCCAACGAAGTTCATGCCAGAAAGATTTGAAGAAGAGAATAGTGGAGACGGGTATAAGTTGATCCCATTTGGTTGTGGAAGACGTGGATGTCCTGGAGCTAACTTGGCAAATAGGATGGTTGGGCTGACAGTAGGAGCCTTGATTCAGTCATTTGAATGGAACAGAGCTGATGAAGAGGAGGTGGATATGACTGAGAATTTTGGCTTCACCATGCCGAAGTTGAAGCCTTTAGAGGTCATTTGCAGGCCGTGTCCATTCACCAGCAAACGGTGTCTTATGTGATTATTTTCATTCACTTTTACCTGCCCAAAAAAAAGAAAAAAAAATTACAAAATATATACTATGAAGTTTGGGTTCAAACTCACCCTTGTGTCTATTATGTAATTTTTTTTTTTTTTTTTTTCATTTGTGCAATAAGAAGTAATTGAACTTCAGTTTTTTATGAATGTTATGTATAGTTTACTTTCCTCCAAGTTGTGGGTGTTATGCTATGATTTTTGTCTTATTTATTAACCTTCCTATTTCCTATTTAAAATCTCAAATTTCAGCCATTCAAATAATAGAAATCTCACCGGAAAATGTTTAGGAGTTTACATCAATAACACATGAGTTTTCCTACAAACTAAGGAAAAAAAATTAAAAATTTTACAGAAATTTAAAATATATGGTCTAGATTCACTTCAAGTGAGATGGAGTGTATGGTATAGATTTACTTCAAGTGAGACCTTCATGACATCAAATTTGAGTCACTACCACACACATGTTTCATGATCAAAATCTGATAAATATTGTGGGTAGGTAGAAATACATATAACCCAATGCAGTATTATATAGTCTTCCCTGACTTGAACAATAAGCACAAATTTTCATTTCCTCAACTTGACATCAAAGAGTAAACTTTTGGAAATAAAGAATGGTAGGATTCAACTGGTACACCATAGCTCTCACAATTTTCCTCTCTTCCTACTCTTCTTCAAGCTCTTCACATCAAAACAAGAGACACAAGAATCTACCCCAAGTCTCCTGGCCTTCCCATCATAGGCCATCTCCATCTACTAAAATCGCCCTCGCACCAAACTCTTCAAGCTCTCTGCATAAGTATGGCTCAATCATCCCGATAGCATATCACATCAAGAAGCTCAAGTTATATCATTAGCAAACTTACTCCAAATTTATATTAGCAAAGGCTCACTACATCAAGAGGCCACTCCTACTCTTGGCTCAACCACATTAGCAAAGAAATTCAATTTATTCTTGGCTCACCTCATACACTCAAGAGATAGATTTAGCACATGTTAAATGTCATTGTATAATTGTGTAACTCAGATTCTCCGTATTAGATGGAATTAGTTAGTTAGTTATCGGTTTAGATAAATAAACAAATGTATCTTCATATTCATTTTAATGAGAAAGAGATTTTCAATAATTCTTCATGGTATCAGAGCCTCTCTGAGCTCTCATGAGCATATCAATGGCTTCCTCTTCTTCATCTCCATCTACCTCCTTGCCTGCAAATCTCAATCTTCTTATCTCCAATCTAAATTCATTCATCACAGTTAAACTTGATGCAACTAACTTTCTTATATAGCAAAGCCAGCATTGTAATATCTTGCGTGCTACTAACTTCTTGGATTTTGTAAGTGGATTAGTTCCATGTCCACTATTGATGATCAAGGACGACTCTACTAGTCTCGAAGTCTTGAATCTTGATCGAGTCAATTGGAACAAAATTGACGCACATCCCCTAAGTTGCATCACTGCAACACTTACCTCTACAATTTTTTCTTCTGTTATTCATCTGCAACACAGCTTTGAGGTATGGACTGCACTCTGCAAACGTTTTACGACACTGTCAAGATCTCACATTCATCAGATGAAAAATCGTTTAAATCATTTGACAAAAGAGTCCAAGTCTATTGAAGAGTATTTGCATCAGAACAAAGATCTTTGCCGATCGCTTGGCTACAAATTTGGATCGCCCTGCTGATGAAGAAGATTTAGTATTACTTACTCCTAATGGTTTACATTCTCGATGAGTTTGATGCAGTCAAAACCACTATTCGTGCTCAAGTTGAGCCTATTTCCATGGAGGAATTAACCTCTTTCCTATGTTCTGAATCTCTGCATATAGACTCTAAGCAGAGAAAATTGCAATCTCTAGACCACAATTCAGTTGCTTATGTTTATAATCACGGAAGATTCTGGGATAGTAGTTCTTCGCATCATGAGACCGATTCTCTTTTCGAAATAATAGAGACAATTTTCGAGAGTAACTTTCGTGGAGGAGGAAGACAATATTGAGGTCAAGAAGGACGACTCTATTCATCCTCACAACTAATCATCAAATTCTAAGTGGCAAAGGAAATCATACAACTATGGACCTGCGGCATCGCTTGGATGCTAATTTTCATCAGAACCCTGCAGATCACCATAGTGCGGTATTCACAGAATAGAATCCAAAATTACATCGAAATTTGCTTCCAACATGGTCTTCATAGTCTTCTCCAAGAGCCTATAAGGGTTACTCTACTCCTCTCCATCTCAAAATTCTTCCGATGTTTCCCCTTGGTATTTGGATTCTCTTTGCCGCCATCGCACCACATCACTCATGATCTCTCTAATCTCAACATGTCTCAATCCTACATCGGTCTTCGATCATATTATCATAGTATGCCAGAATTCTCTCCTTATTCATCACACGTAAAGGTCTTCTTCACTACCACTCATTTTTCTTTCAAGCTTAATAAAATTCTTCATGCTCCTATCTCTTCTAATCTTCTCTCATCTATCAACTCACAAAAGATAAATAATTGCACCATTACTTTTGATGCTTCTTCCTTTGTGGTTCTGTGACAAGCACCACGGTAATGGCCATTTTCTACCGAAATAAGGGCTATAATGCTAACGGCTAGTATCATTTTCCACATCTGTTGTCCTGTTCTTAGCATTTTGCATACCTATACCTAATCATCTTTCCTCTTCATACATGCTTTCTTAACATCCACCAACGTATATGCTTTTGAGCATATTTGGCACAAGAGATCGGGTCCATCCTTCTCAACTCAAGTTTACTTGCTTTAAAGCAACATTTGTCATTGTTCTTTCTAATAAACAAAGCCTGCTATTTCTTCTTTGTATATCATTGTAGTGTGGCTAAAAGTCATCGACTTTCCTTTTAATTTGTCTAATTCTACTCACAAATAAACCATTGTCTTTAATTCATAGTAATCTATGGGGACCTTTTCATTCCACGAGGCCTTCCACTTATAAATATTATGTTCTTTTCATTGATGATTATAAACAGATTTACATGGCTTTATCCTCCAAAGTGCTATAAAAGTGAAGTTTTCTCTAAATTTGTAGAATTTAAGGCCTATGTTGAAACTCAATTCTCTACCAAGCTTCAAGTGTTGAGGAACCGATGGTGGTGCCGAGTTTGTCAACTCCTCAATGTCAAAATTTTAAAAACTCAAGGTATACTTCATCAACTCTCTTTGGTCCATATACTCCACCTCAAAATGGTGTTTCGAAGAAAACATAGACATATTGTTGAAACAACTATTGCTTTCGCTTCATCATTCTTACTTGCTCCAACAACACAATTTTGGTTTGATGCACGATTTGCTCTCTGGCTTCACTCATCTTATCAATCGATTGCCTAGTGCCAAACTTTCTTCACAAGTCTCCTTATGAGCTTCTCTTTCATACTTTACGATTCACTTTCCTTTTTTAAAGTCTTTGGTTGTCAATGCTTCTATGGTTAAAGCCTTACACCAATTCTAAATTGTAACCATGGTCTTCCTTTGTTGTCTTTCTTGGTTATCACCCTTCCTATAAAGGCTACAAGTGTTTGGATATGATTTGCAGTAAGGTCTTCATTTCTAGGCATATAGAGCTCTCATGAAGATGTTTTCCCTTTTTCAACTCATTACTGCCTCTCTTTATTCATACTCGACTTCTTTCTTTTGGTCTCTTTCTAATTTTCCTACTACTTCATCTCAAGTTATTCCAGAGATCCGCACTGCTCCGTAATCCCAACTTCTGCTTAAATCTCAACCCCTAGATTCTTCTCAGAGTTCCTCATTTACTGATACCTGCTCATCCTCTCATCCACGACCTAGCTTCCCAAGCAGAATCCTTTCTTACAGTGCCTTTCACAGTTCCATCTCACCTCCTCAGATCCATCGGTCTGACCTGCTCTCAATAATCCATCCTCACTACTCCCTTACCTCCCATGGCCTAATTCTTCTCCCTCTTTAGCCTCGGTTCCTATTCAATCTCTTTGTTATTGATTTCCACTTCCACCTCTTTCTCTCCTCAAGTCTGCCTCTCTCCTCTTCCCTATACTAATGTCCATCATATGCTTACCCGGGTCTAAAACTGAGGTCTTGTAGCAGTAGTTTGCCTTTCTTCTTCTTCGTGGAATATTGAACCTCCTTCTTATCAATGAAGTCTCCTTGCTTCTTCTATTTGGCATTCTCGCCATACTTGAGGAATATAAAGCTTTAATTGCTCAAGGTACATGTTTGATCTGTTGTCCTCTTCCTTCTTCCAAGGTTGGCCATCGGATGCAAATGGGTTTTTCGTATCAAAAGAAAGCGATTGATGGCTCTATTGCTCGATATAAGGCTCGATTGGTGGCAAAAGGGTTTTTACAAGACAAAAAGTATTGATTACACGTAAAACATTTAGCCACTGTATGGCTAAACATCCCACTCATTCGACCGAGTTTTGTCAGATATATGGCTTTACATTATCATTGGCCCTTAAAGCAACTTGATATCGATAATGCATTCTTATACAGCACTTTAGATGAAAAGGTGCATATGCATCAACCACTTGGTTTTATTAGTTCTTTCTTCTCCTCATCATGTTTGCCAAAATTGAAGAGAGCTCTTGGCAATGCTTAAAACAAGCTCCCTTCGAGCTTGGTACTCTATATTTTCCAGATTAACGATCTCTCAAGGATTTATCAATAGAATCATTGTGATAATTCCTTGTTCATTCATAAAACCTCCGAGTGATATTACAAGGTTCTTCTTGTATATGTGGATGACATCCTCTTTAATGGCTGGGAAGCAATTGTTCTCGTATTGCTCTATCTTATTCAAATAAATGCACTCACCGCTTTGCCATGAAAGAATTGGGGTCTATTTCTTATTTATTGGGTATTCTATTCAATCTATTGGTGATTTCTATTTTTTTGTCCCAACACAAATATAAGCTTCGATATTCTTCTCCAAAAGGTCGTATGACCTCCTCGCAAACCTGCAACTTACTCACTATTTCCTTGAAACACTGATCTTACCCATGCAACCTCTCTTCTTCCTTTTTTAACGCCTCGGTTATATCGCATGATCTAGTTGGGCTTTACAATATTTTACTATTACTTGTCCTGATATTTTTAGCCATTAGCTGTAGAATCAAGCTTGTCAATATATGCATACTCACTTACTAATGCTCATTTTTCTTTAGTCAAGCGCATTCTTCGATTTATTCAGGCACCTTATTTCTCATGGCTTGCCTTTTAGTCCTAGTTCTTTTGAACTTCAGTGCTTTTTTCCGACTCTAATTGTAATGACCCTAAAAACATATGTATTACGTGAATTACTTCGAGTAATTACTTATGTGATTGCTACTTAATTAATTGAAGAATATCTGTTTGACTTGGAAAATATACATGTTGGAATTACGACTTTGGGACTTAAATTGACAACTATAATGGGTTCAAAATGAAATTGAACACTTTGTATGCGTGATATTAAGAATTTTTAGAGTTATTTGGGGCGTAATAAAGTGAAGACCGAATTTCTACCGATTCGTAAGGCTTGTTTCACTTAGGTGTTTTTGTTCAATTGGTTTATTTAATACATATGACTTATGAGATAAGGATGTAGACCATTTAGGACTCAAATAAGAAAAAATTCTAGAAGAGAGAGAGAAGAAGAAGAATTCGGGAGAAAGGGAGAAACCAAGAGGGAAAAAGAAGAAGAAAAGGAAATCAATTCTAAGCTTTCTCCATCCAAGTGTTTAAGGTAAGAACCTTCTTCTAAGTTCTTGAAATAGAGTTGAATCATCCATAATTTCATGGAAAGGAAGTGAAAGAAAAGGGAAATTTAAGTGTTTAAATTGAGCATCATGACATGATTTATGATTATTTAATGCGATTTGAAGAAGAATCTCCATGAGTATAGAGATATGAAGTTTGTATATATATGTTTATGGGTTTCCATCTTAATTCAGAGATTGATCTTCTCTACATGATGTTTTGAGTTTGGATTAAAGTTATAATGTGAGAGTTCAAATTGTTAATCAAGAGTTTTGGGACTTGCTTCATCAATTGGAAGTGGTTTTGACCAAAGAGAGAGATTGAAGCTTGGAAGAAGAACCTAGAATTTTCCACAAATCGGCTTCGGCGGGGTTTGGCCTTCGAGCGGAGAGGATTTACATCCAGCATTTTGGCTCAGCTTTTGCCATCATGGCTCGAGCTGGGGTTTGGCCGCTGTTAGAAAGGGATTCTATTTTTCGGAAAATTGAGAGAATGTTTCCAAGGCATGATTTGACATTCCTCATCACATTTCTAGCATGTTTAAGCCTCAATTAAGTTAAGATAATGAGATTATGAGCATGAAATGAACATGAAAGAATGTAAAAGAAGTATGGAATGGCATTGAATCTATGAGATTTGATGATGATATGTTAAGAAATGTATTATACTGTTGATGATTTGCGAAGTCAAGACGTGAAGACCGTGCGGCCATCGGTTTGAAACCCAATCGTAAAGTAACATTTACAGAAGATATGTTAATATGCAACGATATTTGAATTGTTATACGAAATGTTAATAAGATATGATATGTTTGAAATGTGATTTTAAATGTGAACGAGTGTCCAGTTTATGGCGGAATCTAGTATGGCATCCTTAGATAGTTTAGTCATTACGGGGCGTTGAACATGCGGTGCCCATGCGCTTTAGTCATGGGGATACTATGATGGAAGGACAAACCCATGACCGCTTTACGAGATCTCGGTATGTGTTTAATCGGTGTCCGGGACTAGAGTTACTCTAGTCGTTAGTCGACACATTACATGTTATGTTATGTTCTATGGAGTATGCCATTATGTATGTTCTATGATGATTATGATTATGTATATGAATGTTATGGTTTTTATGAATTTATATGAAATGTTGGAGTTCGCTCACTAACCCTTTACGTTAATGTTACTTTGCTTGAGCTTTAGCCTCATTGTTTGTCTTTATTTATCTATAGGTGTGCCTTCTGAGAGTCAAGCCTTTTAGGCGGGTCTTGTCGAGCCAGCCGCTTTGAAGCCCAACTGTATGTTTTGAGTGCCTCCGAAATTGGGCTAGGCACGGAAGGCAAGACGAGTTTTGTTTTGTTATGTATATGTGGCATGCTGTTGTATATGTTATGTAAAGATAGGTGGGTAAATTAACATCATTTTTGGTATATAATGTATGTTCATATTTATGCACTGACTCTTTGGACTATTAGTTTTTTATTTAAGGCCTCATGAGCCCCGATTATTTATGTTTTGAATGGGAGGGCCTGTGGTAATCAAGGATTACTGGCCGGTTAAGATGCCAAACTTTTAGGGGTGGGTTTGGATCGTGACACTAATTAGGCTGGCGATGCTAGTGATCACAAATCTACCTTGGCTACTGTGTTTTTCTTGGATCCAATCTCATCTCTTGGTCTGCCAAGAAACAACCCACTATTTCTCGATCACAATCAAGCCGTTTAGTGACATTTTCCATACCTTGCTCTAAGTGCTCACGGTGAGCAGTTGGTTGCATATGTTAATGCCATGATCTTTCCATTTCTATTCTTGCTCCTATTCTATGGTGTGACAACTTTATCCGCAATCGCTTTGGCTTCAATCTTGTCTTCCATACTCGGTCTGAAGCATATTAGTGGATTGCCACTTCATTCATGGAGAAAGGTCACGCCAAAAAAGCTTGTGCTCAAATACATTCCTTCCATCGATCAAGTAGTCGATATTTTCACTTTAAGCCTTTATTTGCCTCTCGGTTTCATTATCTTCAAACCAAGTTGTTGGTCCGCACACCTCTCAGACTTGAAGCCTGGGATGATAAGCATATCACATCAGTGCCACTCGCTTATATCATTAGCAATGCAGCCTTTCCAAATTTACATCGTTAGATGTACTCCAGCCTACTCTTGGCTTAACCACATCACCAGACTCGACTATTCTTGGCTCACCCTCATACACTCAAGAGATAGATTTAGCACATGTTAAAATGTCATTGTATAACTGTGTAACTGTATTCTCCTCAGATTAGGATGGAATTAGTTAGTTAGTTATTAGTTTCATGATAAATATACAAGTGTATCTTCATATTCATTTTAATGAGAAAGAGATCTTCAATAATTCTTCACATCCTCCCTCCACTTCGGACCTAGAAAGGCCCTCATTGTCACCTCTCATACACTTCCGTGGAAGAATGTTTCACGAAGAACTATATCATTGTTCTTCGTAACCACCCACATAGCTCAATCAGAAATACCTCAGCAAACCTTAACTACACCACAATGACCTTGGCGCAATCTCAGGTGTATAATGACCTTGGAGATTTTCCGAACTGCTCAGTTGGAGAGGACATAAGGTATACAAGGAGGAATTGAAGTTATTTGTGAAATAAACTCATGAAGAAGAATTTGTGGTGGTGGGTATAGTAAGGCGGACTTGAAATCCAAGTTTTTTGAGCTCTCATCTAATGTTATAACCATGATGATCAGTGGGGAAGTGGGTTATATGGAGAGGAAGTGGAGGATGTTGAGGAGGCCAAGTTCTTTCCAGAATTTGATGAGAGAACACTTTGAACTTGCCAAATGCCATCGAATCCAGCTGAAGCATTTTCCCGGTCTTGCAATGGGTGGATTTGTTTCTGGGACGAAGAGAAATTGGTAGCCATGGCAGAGAAGATGAACAAGTTTTTTGCAAAAATTAGTTGATGAATGTCGAAGCTGAATCAGAACATCAACAAAAATGAAGCAGACATTGATCGACAATCTGCTATGTTTACCAGAAACAGAACCAGAGTTCTACACCAACAATATTTCTAAATGGGATTATAATGGTAAGATGATCATGAGTCATATGAATTTTTATTTCAATTAATTGTATATTGTTAATGTATTTCAAATATTTAAAAAAAAAAGAAGAGTAATTACATGCTAATCGGTTTCAAACACTGAGATAATAGAAATTCAAAAATAAATAAATAAATAAATCCTTGAACCCAAGATTGATTCTTGTGTAATATTTGAAATTCAAAGTGTAGCCATAGTGGTCAGGAGTGAACTTAAGAAGGGTTCATCACTTTTTTATTTTGAATTTGATCATTATTTTTATTTATACAGAAGATGTGCCCAAAGTGCCTCCAACCTGTTGTTTTGATTTATAAATGATGTATTTGATTTGTTAAAATTAGACATGTTGATTTGTGGCTATTTGTGTTAAAATTAGGAATTTAATGAGCAGAAATTAGAAATTTAGATTTATGATGATTTGTGTTAAAATTAATAATTTTTACCTTTTATTTTTATTTTTTAAGAAATATGAATATTGTAAAAAATTAGCGGAACCACATCAGTGATTGATTAGTAAATGAACAACTTTATTTATACATAAAAAGAAACATATTTTATGAGAATGATAATAACATTATTATAAATACATATTGAAAATTTAAAAATTCTCGGCATACCGATTTGTAATTTACACTATATCAATTTTTAAATAATAATAGCAATCACAATCAAACAATAAAAAACAAATCGACATAACGATTTAAAGTGGAAAAATCACAATTGGAAGCGTTCACTGATAAAAATCACGAATGAAATCCTGGAAAATAATTCACTAAAAAAAAAAAGGAATTACACTGGTGTACCTTCAATTATCTAGTGAATCCATATCTAAATTAAACCGATCGATATGCCTCTTCTACCACCGTCTTCACCTCGAATTGTCTTGTAGCGTTAAATTCTGCTTGCGATATCAAATCCTCGATAATGACCGTTCACGAAAATTCACCAAAGTTTCAAGCCAAAATTTCGGAATCCATTGAAGAACAAACTATCTCTTTTGTGAATAAAAAAAACAAACAAACCCTTTGATGATGTTGATATAAAGTTCATGAATCTATTGATCCCTTTTAAATCATCAAGAGACACTCATCAAAGTACCCTCCAATATAAAACACTTTTCTTTTCTTTTTTTTCTTCTCACGAAAATCTGAATGGCTCAAACTCTAAAATAAGCAAAGCTGTGCATTTATAGTAACGGATTGGCTTAGCTCGGCGTACATTTCACCACTCGAATGGTGTGACTACAAAAGCGATGCAAAACAAATAGAGGTGACCCGTTAGGGTGCAACTTTTCACGCTCAAGCGGTAAAACTTTCTTCCTAAACGTTCGGAACTCTGCAAAAGTATTGGATGATCATTTTCTTTGC